>BSBN01001046.1:4800000-6000000 GCA_027924645.1 Cunninghamia lanceolata
TTATTCCTCTTATTATTTGATCTACCTATTGTACACTTCTTACATACCATGTCATTAATTCTATTATTTCCTTTTGTACCATTTATTATGTTATCACTTGTATCTTTTCATATCATTTACATTATGTAAATTTTCCTTTTACCATTTTATACCATTGTTAATCAACTTGTGAATATAACTTGATCAAAAAAAATAATGATTCTTGATGATGTACTCTTCAAATTAGAGAACTTCTTCATTTCCTTCATTCATGGTCATAGGTTATGTTACTATAAGAATCCTTGCTTAGGTTAAGAATTTTTTTAGTGTCTAAACAAATTCATCCACTTTTCCACTCATTATTCATGTCATGCATCTATCATAGTTCATATTTTCAATACATCCCATGACTGTAATCACAATTACATTCTATTTATGCACTTGATTTCAAAATAAGTTAAAAGCGCATTAATGACTAAATAAACTATAGTTCTTTTAACCAGTGGACATTAATATCTAAAATTTAGTAAAATTTAACATTGCTTAATAAATTTAGGCAACCCCAACTTTCCCATGTCCTAGTTGCTTCCCCATTCACAAGTCACCTCCCCTTTCATTCTACAATCTCTAGAGCATGTAGCCTATATATAGTAGGAAATAAATGTGATCTCTATGGGCTATTTCTCACTTTCAATCGAATAGATACATATAAAATTTTCAAAAATTAGATTTGTTAACTAATAAGATTTTCAAATACCAATATAGAAAGTTGTTATATTCGATAGAAAATTTATATAATTATGGTAAATCCACAACCTTTGACAGCATACTTCTTGTCTGTGCCAAAATGGCACTCAGGAATAGGAGGATGCACAACCAAGGCATGTTAGTTGTTGTCAAAATCCCTTAAAGAAATGATGCCTCATGGAATGCAATGAAAGCACGTCTACTGTTTGACAAAATGCCTAAATGAGATGTTGTCTCATGGGATGCCAAAATGGCAGGATATTCACAAAAATGGATTTGTGGTAAAGCCAAAGGCTATAACCCACAAAGAAATGTTGCCAAGACTAGGCACATCTACTGTTTGACAAAACATGTCTACTATTTTGACAAAATCCCTCAAGAAATGTCACCTCATGGACTGCAATGATTGCAGATCGTGCACAAAATTCATTAGTTGAAAAGGAGTTAAGAAACTTTCAAAATGAAATTTGCAGATGTAAAGTCAAAGACCATAGCCTTCGTTAACTGAAGATGCAAGATCAAACTTTCAAATGATATTATAGTTGGAAATGTTTTGGTAGACATGTATGCAAAATGAAGATGCACAGACAAGGCCACGTCAACTGTTTGACAAAATCCCTCAAAGAAATGTTATCTCATGGCCTGCAATGATTGCATGATGTGCACAAATGGATTCATTGAAAAGGAGTTAAAAATTTTCAAATAAATGAAATTGGCAGATGTAAAGTCAAATTTCACAACCTACACTAATGTCCTCCCCGTCGGTGCCTATGTGGGAGCTTTGGAACAGGGTATAGACATACATCAAAGCATAAAGGAGTGACAAATTTCATAAGATGTTGTAGTTGCAAATGCCCCAGTAAGCATGCACAACGCACATGAACTATTTGTCAGAATCACCAAAATCTAAAACCTTTGCCAAATACCTCACTGCCTATGCCCAATGGCGATTACAAATAGGGTATGGAAATTTTTTTCAGATATTACAATTGGAATTGCTCTAGTGGACTAGTATGCTAATTGTGGGAGTATAGATAGAGCACATGGACTATAGGATATGCACAAATTTGATGAAAAGTCTTTAGACACGTTCAAGCAAGAAGGAAATTTAGGAACAGGGTATGGACATCCATCCTAGCATAATGGAAAGGGGGGTTTATATCAACATATTTATTACAAATGCTACATCCATTCACCAAAACCTTCATAGAAACTTATACACAAATTCTCCCTTGATTGATTGCAATTATCCTAAGACACATCATGAATTCAAAACTAAAATAAATTTATTAACAAAATTTCAAGAATCAAACTTTCAAAGGAAAAGAAACAAAATGATGGAGAAGAAAGCTCTTACAGATTTCTCTAGCACTCCAAACCAGATTTTAGTGTGTCTCTCCTTCCTCATATTTATGCTATTTATAGAAAAATTTAACCCTTGTGGAGGAAAATCCAAGTCTTGAGTCAAGTCTTCTAATTAAATGCTTCCTCTCTATTTTCAAAATTGCCATTCAATTCTTGTGGAAAAGGACTCATTAATCTTAAATGTTTTCTCTCAAATTTTCCAATTGTCATAAATGCATGTGGAAACCTCGAAAGCCTCAATAAATTCAAGTGGAAAAAAAGTCTCATTTATTTTGTAAATGTGAGCTTGGAGTCTTCACTTGACAATGAGGGGGGCTGAACCTCATTTACTCCTCTTTCTAGAAGTGCCCTTTTTCATTTATTTAATTATAATTTTAAATTGGGATACAAAAATCACTATTTTTATTATTTTGTTTTTAAAAGAGACTATATTTATATTATTTAATTTTTCTAGCTTTTATGTGTGTTATTTGAAAATAAAATACCTACAATTTAGACATAGCATTCTAATCAAATTTAGAACTCAAAAGTGGGTTGTGACATAATTGGAAATACACATATATAAGTATATTCTTTTAAGAACAAAACAAATTACAATTAATTTTATTGACTAAGTTCATGGATTATTATGAATTGGAATTTCTGATTGGTGTAATGATTGAGGACAAAATTCAACAAAATGTAACCAATAAAATTTTTATGATAATAAATGTATATAGTAGTGATGTAGCATGTTCACACACATAGGTATAGTTGTCACATGCAACTACATCAACATTGAACACCGAACATGTATAAAAGAGATATATAGATAAATGCATTAGGAGAGATACACATATTTTCAATGGAAATGTAGTTCACATCTCCATGCGACATACCCACACAATTCATAGCTAGAATTCATAGCTAGAATTACAAGCCTGCCAGAGGAAGGAAGAAAGGTGTTTAAGGTCTGTAAAGTAGGTGAGGAGCCACTTAAAGTTTTCTTTAAAGGCAATGAGAGAAACTTGCTCATCAAATTCCATTCAGAAGCTACAAAAGGAAATCCATCAAGCTAATTTGGGGAGAGGTAGCAGAGGTGATCATGCAGTACATCTCCCTCAAAGGTAAGTTTACCACCATCTATAGCTATCATTTCATGCTACTGAATCACTTTAGACATAAAATAATTATTTCTTTCTTGTTTTATCTTTTATCTTCAATGGAGTTTTCCATTAAAGAGAACAAAAGAAACCCTAAATTACCTATATTATGTGAGGGTTTAATTATGCTTATTAGGGAGCACATTAAAACCCTAGTCCCTAGTACAGAGGTAAAGGACAATTCTGTGAAGAAGGGAAAGAGCCCCATTGTGGATTACTCTGTTTATACTAATGATGAAACATGTGAGGAGGAATAGGACCCTGATTGGGATGAGGAGGAGGAGATGGTGGAGATCCTTTCCACTCCATGCTCCTTTGAGGCTGAGGAGGGAGATACATCTAAAAAGAGAAAGAGGAGTGTTGGCAAGAAAACCCTGAATAAATAAAGCAGGAAGGAGGAGGATTCCTGGTCTATGGGTTCCGCCTTTGAGGAAGAAAGTGATGAGCAGTATACTGAGGAGAAGGGGACTAAACACAATAATGATAAGAAGAAGAAAGGTATGTAGAGTCAAAAAGAAATTGATGTTTCTGGAGGGGAAAAGAAAAAATAAGGTGAAGATATAAAAAGGGAGGGATTAGAGTCCTAAAGGGGAGCAAATTAAGGGTGATGTGACTGATGAACTCAAGGTTGGGATGCCTTTCCCTCAAATTCTGGACCCCTCTAGTAATCTTCCTAGGAATTTTTCTTTCATGCTATCCTTTGCTACCAGTAGGGAGGAGCTTTTTGAGGCTTTAGGGATGGTGAAGGAAGCGGTGGACAGTCAACATCGAATTCAATGAACTGGTTCTTCATTGAAATCAACAGGATAAACATTAGTTTGAGTGCTATTCAGTAGAGGATTTGTAGCAGAGTTGAGATTGATGACAAGATGGATGCTAAGATTTAGCTTTCCTAGGAGGCCATCCCTAGGGTTAATCAACTAGAAAAAGATCTTGTTAACCAGGACCATGACAGCCGTCTGGACAAAATGGAAAAAGAGATGAAATAAATTAAGCAAAACCTTGAAAGAATGCTTGAGATCAGAAAATGTACAATAAAAAATAGCATTGAGGGGATTAGAATCCTCACTAAAATGTAAAAAGAGCTGAAGGAAGAGCACATGGTGGTTATGGGTGGGGAGAAAGATGAAGTGGGTAATATGCAAAATACTGGTAGTAAAGGAAAACATGGAAAGATCAGTGAATAGGGTGGCCCTGGCTCAAGGACACATGGCACCAAAAAGAAGTCCTTCCAAGAGGAGAAGGACAAACTCCTGGGATTTGTGAAACTCTATGAGAAATTCTATAAGTAGGAGTTGGCAACGGCTGTGACACTCAAGAATATGTGACCTTGTTGATGAGTTCCTGTGGGCTAGCTGTTTCTTTAGCTACTTTCTATTGGTTGGTAGTTTCTATAAACATATATATATCTCTAGGCATGTTTTACTTTATGTTAATGTGTTTTTTGTCTGTTTAGCTTCTAGCAAGTAATGTCCAATTTTTGGAGCAACATTTTGTTGTAGGGTTTCGGGGCCCCTTAAAAACCCGTTTTACCCCTTTTATCAAAAACATCAAAAGACTAACATATTCCACATGTTCATTCCTTCAAAGAACTAGATTAAAATAAGGGGAAGGACCATGCCATCCCAAACACTTTTAAGGAAGCAAACAAACAAGTATAAGGGATATAATCAATATCTAAAAGTTTAAACCCCAAAAAGTTTAATAAGACAAAGAAATCTTAAGGTAGCTGAAAGTTCATTCTACATTTTGAGATCAAATCTTTTTTTCTAGAGTGGTATAGTAGTTAAAGATTAATTGTCTAGCTTCTTCTAAGGTTTAGCCTTAGACGCACCCCTAAGAAATGAAATTGCTTTCGAATAAACTAAGGTAAAGAACTTTGAAAGCAAACTAATCTAACAATGCAAATCCTATTTAACCTATCAAGGAAATTACAACATTCAATTACTATTCCCAAGGGCAATTTTAATATTATAATAAAAAGCACTAAAGAACCTAGAATATGAGACATGTGAACCTGCACTACCATTAGGTATCCTTGTGTTAGAAACTTCTTTGTCCTCTTGCAGCAGTGGGGATACCCTCTTGGAATCAATAGGGAAGCGATGCAAAAGACCTTTAGAAATATTGAAACATGAGATCAATGTGAAGTGTATCTAGCAAAGCTTGGAAGAAACAACAATGAAATAAAAGGCTTGAAAATCCTGTATGAGTATATGGATGCTATGTGGAGAACAAACACTTACAAATATTGGATGCACAAATAAAATTGCCTCCTAAAAGGGGGAGCTTTGAAGATTGACAATAATGAAAGCTAATGCAAAGAAAGCTTGGAAGCTTTGAAATACTAAAGAAAGAAACTAAGAGGCTTAAGGGCCTATGAAGAAGCTTGAAAAAGCTTGTGAAGAAGGGAAGAGAATTCTCCAACATGGAAAATAGTTGAGAGGTGAGGGGTATTTATAGCTTGGAAGAGGTTATGAAAGGTGGAATTAATTGAGAGGTTAACTCAATTTGATTGGAGAGTTAACAAAGTTGATTGGACAGAGAATTGGATTGATTAGGGAGTGATGAAGCAATGATAACTTATCACATAAGTGTCAATGGAGTTAGCAAGAGTGCATGAGATGAAAAGTATAGGTTAAAAGGAGCTAATTATGCATGCTTGAAGGATTGGAATAGTTAACTCTATGTTTAGGCCAAAAACTCATGCAAACAAGAAGAAAAATGGGTCAAAACAGAGTTTTTTTGCATCCAAAACTCAAGTTTTCCCACAGTTGGAAAAGACAACAAGGTCACCCTTAGGTCATCCCTTTTACCAGTTCAGGTCACTCGGGGGCAACCCTGGGTTGACCAGTAGCGATCCATGGGCGACCCTTAGAGGGGAGGTCCTGGATTGGAAAGTGGGGTTGGAGATGGTCAATTAGGTAAAAAGGAGGTGAACTACCTCTGGAAACTAGTCAAAAGATGGTCAAAATCCAAATCTCCACTTGAAAAAGTCAAATCTCCTAGGGGAGATCCTAAAATAATAGGGGGATATTTGTACTAGTTCACCAGAACTAAAAACTGAAAGTTGGAGATGAATTGGGAGGTCCTCTAGAGGATTCTTAGGGGTGGGATTGGATGAAAAAAATTAAGGAAAGGTCAAATCACAAAAAATAGATGAATACAAGGCTTAGGGATCAAGTCAAAAGAATAGGAAACAAGAATCGACAAGTGTCAAAAAGTGTCAAAAGCGAGGAAAAGGTTAGTATGACAAAGGGGAAACGATAAGAGGAAGGAAAACCCAAATGCTACCAAGAGAATCACTACTGATAGGATGTTATTTCACGTTTTCATGTACGTGGCAAATATTATGAGTCATCATGGGGTCCTCATGGAGGTTGTGCATGATTTTGGTGCTTACAAGAACATCCATATGATTTTCCTGACACAATAAAAAAATTAGACCTAGAGAGGCAAGGGAGAACTAGTATAGAAGGCTTCAATCCATGTACTATTAATAATTTAGCACAATACCCACCCTAAGGTGAAACTAAATTTCAAAATACTTATACTTTGTGACAGTGGTATTTGAAAACCTTTCTATTGGTACCTACCTAACTAGTGATTAATAGTTTTTTTGTGCAAAATTAAATGTTAATTTTTTTTTGCACGTATAGTTTATGCCTATTATTTATATACTAAACATGCAATTTTTTAATTAGAAATGTTTCCAAAAATATTTATTAATAATTTAATTGGCTTCTATATTTTTAGAGTAATTTTGGTTGACCAAATACTTTGAGGTCTTAAGGAGGGAAAATGCAGAAATACCTTTTTTAGTAAAACAAAAACATTAAAATGGAAAAGAAAAACAAATTAAATATAAACATCTTCATACTTTTAAACTAGTTACCTTTATACTTAAAACGAACACAATATTTAAATTTAAACTTCAATAAATTTATAAAAATATTTAAAATAAATAAGAATGATATATATTCATAGTTAATATGTGATTTCTTTTACATATTTTAAATCAAAAACTTAATTTACTTTATCATAAAAATATTACACCTTATACTTTAAATAAAATATTTTATAACAAAATTATATATATTGTTAGGTAAGTGCCATCTTGGGGATGGCTCCCTTTTGGTATATAAGAGAACTTGAAACAAAAAAATAGCTTTTATTTAATGGATAGCACCCTAATGGGTATGCCATGCTAGTTTTTATACATAACTAAAGGCTCTCAGTGCCTTTAGCAATTTCAAATACAGTCTCTCCCACCAACCTGCTAGACATGACTATCACATGATTTAATGCATTATCAACATAATGCCTTCTACAGCCTCCAACAGCCTTCCCACTTGTCCATTCATAAATTCTCCTTTATTTTCCTACAGAAGTTTGCGAAAGGTTTCCAAATTTATGTTTTCTATACCTTCTTTGTATGCTTCGAGGATGTCACTAGCCTTATTAGAGCCGATCTTCCTTGTCTATGTAGCTTTCAAAGTTTCTTCTACTCGGTCCCCTCCTACATCGTCAATCTCCCCCATCACCACTGTGTGGTTGGCTTGTTCAACCAGTCAAGCACCCTAGGAAATCCCATAAAAAGAGCCAACCATAATCAAGGAAATGTTGGTAAAGAACAGCTGGTAAACTTGACCATCATGCACATGCTCACCACTCCACGATCCTCGACCAATGACTTGTAGAAAAACCATCCTTGCAGCTTCCTCTTTTACTTTAAAGTTTAAACAAACATTCCACCTATTGTTCCTTCCCTTCCTCCAAGCACCTGCACTTCACTCCCATAATCTTGGCCATCTCTTTCACTTGCAACTGCAAAACTTCACGTGACTATTAGTAGAGACACTAGTCTTGACAAACATCATTTCCAGTCTGAGACATGCATCCTTAGGAAAATTTCCAAATCCACAGAGATACCATCACCGCTCATCCTCTCATATTCCTTCTATCCCTGCCTTGAAACATATACCGTTGGATGCATGTCCCGCGGGCCTTCTTCCTCCTACGATTGCTCCACATCTGATCGAAGTACAACATCTAGTGCATTCCAATTTGTAGCATCTGAACTGCCAAAGTCCTTTATTCCACTCATGACTCCTTGGTTTCCCAAGATATCTGCTGCATTGTTAGCTTCTCTGTAAATGTGTATAATGGAGAAATCTAGATTCTGCAGGACGTCCTTTACTCTCCAAACCACTTTTTTAAAAATCCAATTCTCGGTATTATTTCTAAGGATTGCATTTATGATTAGCTGTGAATCCCCTTCTATATCTATGACAGACCAACCTCTTTTCTTGCATTATGCAACTCCTCTAGCCAAAGATTCTAATTTTGTCACATTGTTCAAAGCTATTCCCAAAAAACCTAAAGCTTCCCAAAGGAGAGCTCCCCTCTCATCCCTGATAGTATAACCATAACCTGCTTGCCATAGGTTGCCCTTAGACGCCTGATCAAAATTCAATTTAAGCCTACCACTGGGAGGAGCCAGCCACCTAGTTTGAACTCTTTTCCTCTTTCCTCCTCCCAATCCCTTTGGAACTTTAAGACCTGACCAAATTTTCATAATTACATCATCCCAACAAGTGAATTTGCATCCTCCTCTAAAATGTGCTTTGGAAATTAGAATTTTGACTAACCCAATTTCTACTTTCTTTATTAATCTATCTATAGAAATTTCCTTCTCCTCAAAGATTCTCTGATTCCTTTTCCACCATATGTGCTAGACAACCATGGAGGGAATAGAAATCCAGATACCCCCCAAAAGCCTTTCTTTTGTAACATTGGCTAACTTTTCAAGAACTCCACTATTGATAAGTTCTTAGCCCCTTTCCATCCCAATAAGCTAAGGAAATGATTCCACACCCCCTCAGCTACCTGACATCCTAGTAGCAAATGATCTAATGTCTACTCATGTTGCTTGCATAAAGCACATCTATTTGGCCCATTTATGCCCAGTTTCTATAGCCTTTCCCCTGTTAGAATACTCCTATGAATTACATTCCAAAGAAAGGCTCTTGCCTTAGGCAGTACTTGATTGTCCCAACAAAGTTTTTTTGGCCAACTTTCATTGGAATTACTATTTTTGTCTATTTTCAAAAGGTGATACCCTTTCTTAACTGAGTAATGATTGGATTTGGCACCACACTAAAGTATCTCATCCAAGTCATTTTTCATTTGTACCCTTCTTTCATTGAGCACTTCTATACATTTCTTTTTGGTTTCCTCATTCACATTGTACTGTTCCGAATTCCCCCATTTGGCTCTCCCCTCCTCATCCATCTCTTTGAAATAGTCCACCACCTTTTCCCCTTTGGCTTGAATCATTTGTGTTTTTAAATCTTGAAGCTCTTGAATACTGTCTAATGATGGCCACCCTTCCCACAAATCCATCTAGAAATTTGTTTTCCTCCCATTATTTATACTCTATGTCAGATGGTTTAAAATTATGGGTCTACATTTTTTGATAAAGTTCCAAACCTCCTAGCCACCCCTTAGGTTTTCTATGGTCAAAATTCTAGTGGGATCCAAATCGTCTAAATATTTACTCTGCATTATTCTACACCATAATTTATGTAGTTTTTAAACCATTTTCTATACCAATTTAGCTCCCAATGCTTTATTTTGGAGCTTCAATTCTCTTATTCCCATTCTGCCTTTATCCAGTGGGCAAGTGGCTTTGGTCCAACTAATTAGAGGAATTCTTCTAACATCCTTAGATCCTTCCCATAGAAACCTTTTCCACCCACTTTCCAAATTACTTTTGGCTTTGTTTGGAACCTGAAACATGACACTAAGTGAATCAGGACTACTCCTAACATTGCTTTGAGCATGGTAATCCTTCCTGCTAAAGTTAACCATCTTCCTTTCTATGCTTCCATTTTATTTTTTGAATGAGCAATTACTTCTTCCTATAAATGAGACTTGACTGGTCCATTGAATAGGGAAGCCCCTAAATATTTGGTTGGTAATGAATTCACTTGACATCCCAAGATAGTAGCTATTTGTTGTTGCCATCTTCTAGAAGCATTGAATAAAAACATTCTTGTCTTCTCATTGTTTATCAATTGCCCCGAAAGATTCGTATAGGAGTCCAGCACCCTCTTTATTGCCTTTGCTTCCATTAGATTGGCTTCCCTGAAAAGTAAAGTATCATCTGTAAACTATGCATGGGTGACTAGATCTAAGTCTCGAGCCACCCGAATTCCTTTCCAACCTCCCGTTCTTTGACAATGTTGTATCATTTTCCCCAACGCTTCTGCCATTAATACAAATAGGCACGAAGATAATGGGTCCCCTTGCCTCAGACCTTGTGAAATTTCAAAAAACCACATAAAGATCCATTCACTGCTACTGACATCTGTGGTGTGGATATGCACTAAAAAATGCCTTCGAGCCATTTCTTGCCGAAACCCATTTTCTCCAAGATCTTCAATAAGAAATTCCATCTAACTCTATCATAGGCCATACTCACATCAAGTTTTATTAGCATACTTTTCTGTCTGTTCTGATAAATCAAGTGGATTACTTCATTGACCAAAATAATGCTATCCACAATTTCCCTTCCTAGTGTGAATCCATTCTAATTTTCTGAAATGATTCTTCCCAGTATTGGCTTAAGTCTGTTTGCTATTGATTTGGCCAAGATTTTGTAAACCGTGTTGCATAAGGATATAGGCCTGAAATTGCTTACTATCTTACATTCTAATTTTTTTGGAATAAGAGCAATTACTATACTATTGATTTCTCTTACAAATTTATTCTCCTTTCTAAAATCTTCTATAATTTTCCAAACCTCCTTGCCCACAATAGACTAGCACTTCTGATAGAAAAGGGCTGGGAATCCATCCGGGCTTGGAGCTTTATCTAGGTGCAATTGGAAGGCTACCTTTTTGACTTCCTCCTCTGTAAAAGGTTTCTCTAAATCTTATTTTTCTTCATCATTAAATATTCTATTTATGCAGCTTGTGGCTAGATCAATATTCTTCCAGTCGAACCCTTCCTCTGGTGCCAAGAAGTTTTGGAAGTAGTTCACTACTTCCTTCTCTATCTCTTCATTTTCCTTCAAAATAATTCCATTTCTATTAATGAGCTCTGCGACTTTATTCATCATTCTTCTAGCTTTCATTGAATTGTGGAAAAATTTTGTATTTCTGTCCCTTGCTTCCAACCAAACTTCTCTAGCTTTATTCCTCTAGTACTCTTCTTCTCTAGCTAGGAGTTCGTTCCATTCCGCCAATAATTCTTTTTCTTTTTTATAGTCACTTTGAAACATCCCATCCTTTATTATTTTTTGGTTTAGTTCCTCTAGTTCTCCATCTACTCTCTCCTTTTCTATAGATATGTCCTTGAATGTTACTTTATTCCATTCCTTAAGCCTTTTCTTTACATGTGCTAGCCTCTTACAAAAGACAAAACTCACTAAACCTCCACTTCTAGGTATCTCTAACCACAACTTTCTGATCAGCTCTATCAATTCCTCTCTTCTCCACCACATCTTTTCAAATTTGAAGTATGAATTTCTAGGTTTGATTAGTGTGCTAATTTCAAGCTTAATGGGATAATAGTTAGACAGAGAGCAAGGCAAGATACTTGATTCTATCCCTAAATCCATTTCCAACCAATTCATGCTGCACAAAAATCTATCCAATCTTTCCACAATATTCATAATGCCTTCCCTTCTGTTGGTCCATGTGAATCTGCCTTCATTAGGCGGAAACTCTATTAACCTCCCCTCTGCCACAAAATCCCTGAAATCATTTGCTGCACTATTTCCTGTTCTTAACCCTCCTTTTTTTTCATCCAGACTTAAAATTGCATTAAAATCTCTTCCCAATATTACCCTTTCTTCCCCAATCTCCAGGATTTTACTTAGAATACTTCTCCAAACTTCTCTCTTTTCCTCTGTCTTAATAGGACCATATACACTAAAAATCCAAAAAAACACATTAGAATGAAACATGAAAACTTTCCCAAAAATCCAATTTTGGCTTACCTCCACTTCTTTGATATCGACCTTAGATGGATTCCACATTAATCCAACACCTCCTGTTGTACCCCTAGGCTCTCTAAATGCACCTGTTAGTGGCCTGCAATGTCTTAAAATACACAGCTTTTTCCTAGATCAGCCTGGTCTCTTGTAATAAAATTATGTCCAACATCAATTTGGAAAGGTGGCTCTTGATTGCATGCCTTTTGTTAGGGGCATTTAAGCCCCTAACATTCCATGATAGTATTTTCATGGCTTCCCAAGGGAGGTACTTCCCCCCTTGGACCTTAACATATATTTTTTGATGCTTACAAGTCCTTTGTCTGCTGCATAATCCTCTCTTTTCTCCTTATCAGTTTTCCTTCCTAGCTTCTTCCCAGTTCCCGAAGCACCTCTTGTGCCAATTTGGCTAATGTGTCTAGGGTTAATTATTCTGATCTCCTCCCTATCCTCTGCAACCTCCTCATCATCTAACCAGGCTTCATTTATCCTCTCTACTGCTTCCAGTGTTTCCATAACTTCCTCTAGATTGGAATCCTCTTTGACTTCTTGGGTATCGACCAGGCTTCATTTATCCTCTCTACTGCTTCCATTGTTTCCATAACTTCCTCTAGATTGGAATCCTCTTTGACTTCTTGGGTACCTTAGCTTGCCAAATCCTTTGGCTCTTCTAGAGAGTTAATTTGGTCATTGATCTCCTTCCTCTCCTTGGGTTTCTTTGAAAATTCCTGGGCAAGATCCTCTAAATTTGTCTCTTTTTCAAGTTTTGAATCCTTCTTTTCCTCCTTGATTGGGGACACTGGGTTCCTATTTGTTGATTCAGCTAGGACTTTTGGTTTCCCTCCCGAGCCTTAATGAATTAAATTATCTTTTCCTATTTCCAAAGTCTTTGATTCCTCATCCACATCCATATTATTTTTTGTTTCTTTTCTTGAGTTTATAGGGCATCTAGTTTCCATATGTCTTCTGCTTTTGCACTTAAGACAAAAGAACTTTTTCTCCTCAAGTTCGATTATCAGTTCCCATATTCCTGCTGAAGTGATCAATTTTATTTTCCTTCAAATTTTCTTTATTTCTATCAAATTGATTCTTGCAAAATAAATTGAATCACTATTTCCCATATCCAAATCCACCGTGTTCCCTAGGGTATCGCCAATTTGATATAAACATCCACCTGACCAGAATTCAAATGGAAGATTATATAATCTTATCCAAATTGGTTCTTTATTTGGCTCAAAATTATTAGGATTAAAATTTGGTCTCCATTTCTACGTATAGATGTAATCTAGCCCTATCTTCCATGGCAATTTTTCCAAGAGTTTATCCCTTTCAGTCACTCCTTGAAAGTCAACAACAAAGAATTGTTTGGGTATGAAATGAACTATTTCTTCCTTTTCCCAGTTTTCTCCAATCCATTCCTTGATCTGCAACTTGGTTATGTTCCTCCCTATTACCCATCCTATTATTGTTGTTTGTTCTAGGGCTTCAATATCTTTATCCACTTTTTCCTTTACATTTATTACCAATTCCTCCTATTTTGCATCTACCTCTCCTTTAGTGATATCTATGTAACTTCTCCTTACGCTATTAATTGGAATTGAATTGACTCCTGTCGCGGCGTAAGGTGCTTTTTCCCCATCACTAAGAACAACTTCCTCTCCTTTTCTTCTTCCGCCATCTTCTTCTGTAAAAAAATCTCCCGCCCGCTTTTTCATTCCTTCCATTTTTATATATTTTTTATAACAAAATTATTATTTATTCAATACATACAAAATTTTATTTGTAAGTAACAAATATTTATTTTTCAAATAAAATAAAATTCACTTTTCATTTTTAAATTTCTTTCACATAAAATAAATATTTAGTATGATTAAATTGTTTTTATCAATCGATTTAAATATATATTTTTTAAAATTATTCTTTAAAAGAAACACACAACCTTTACTCACCTCTTAAATACTATTCTTAGTAAAACAAACATCCTCAAATAATAATACTCATTATTAATAATTTTAATATATATTTAATAATATTATATAATGTTTTATATTAAATTTACTATAATAATTATAATAGTTAATATATTTATATTGAGATTATTGAAACCTCTTACGAAAACAATTTAAAAGTAAACAAAAAAAGTAATCATTGAAATATCACCATTGCAAATTGGCAATTTGAAAATGAACATTTGGAACACATTAATATTGCACACATAAGATTATGTACATTGAATACTCCTAACCTACCTCTACATATAGAAGACATACTCAATAATCATGATATAATGTCATCTGATGTTTTTTGTTCACAAGAAACACATATGCAACCCTCTATTTTTAACAATCCATTCAAAAATTACAATTATTTAAATCTAACATATCACATACATGGTGTAATGGTTTTCACTTAAAAGAATTACATGATCTCAAAAATAATGCAACATAAAAAAAATAGTGAATCTATAACAATAACAATAACTTTCAACAATAGTGAAATCAACATATCTAATCTATATGTAAGACCTACTGTACCATTAATATAAATAATAGAAATCACCAACCAAGTGTTTTCTTGTGTAAATACAAGTGCTACTCTATACATTGTAGGCAATTTCAACAATGACATGTCTATATATAACAATAAAAAATAGTTCTCAAATCATATGCAAAACCACAACATGTACTTTCTATTATGCAATTTACAATCCCTATCTAGACCAATCATTGACCATGTTTGGTGTAATGTACATAGACAAACATATTGTATTGTATTCACAAATTAACATAAGCATATTGGAGTAATCATAGTGCAATTTTTATAAAGTTTGAAATTGTTGTTCAAAATAAATCTAAGTAAACATGTTTTAAATATTTTTCCAAAACAAAAATTGATCATATTCAACAAAATTGCAAAATTCAAATTCAATTAAAATGTAAATAAAAAACAATATTAGTCAATACCAAAAGCCAACAAAAATAAAACAATTTCTAAAACATGTGTTAGAGTAAATTACATTTACACTTAAGTTTACTTAGGCATTAGTTTTGCAGTTATTTAGTTGGGTGGAATTTTTTCCTATGTGTGTAGTTTTCCCACCCATCACCTTTTTTCATGCCTTTATAAGGCATTCTGTACATTAAGTATTTCATAGCATCTCAATACATTTTTCTCTTCTAGTGAAATGGCTTTTTCTTCTCTCGCTTCTTGTGAAGGTGTTTTGTTGCAGATGGTGCTCCTGGGAGTTGGATGACACCAACATGGTATCAAAGAAAACTATTTTAGAAATCCTTCCTTGAGAGTTTTTATCAGAGAGTTTTGAGATCGATTATTTGCTACAGTTGTTTCAACATTTGAAATTTATTAAATTTCAAAGTTACTGTATTATCGATTGTTCTTCATTCTCCCGTTACTAGTGAATGCAATTGAATATCATTTGTGTTGTGATTTGCAATCAGGGAGCACGATTAGAGAATAGAGGCGCCACTTTCTAAGTCAAGGCCGTAATTTCTAAGGCCATTATTTGAAGATTGCTTGGTGACATTTGCTGATATTACCCTACAGTATTTTGAGCCTCTCAATTCAGACGCTCTCTCAACTTCTCATTGTAGTTGCATCTTTGCCCCTCTCTAGCCACTCTACTAACATTCGAGGAGGATGAAATTTGTTCATGGTGCTCAAGGAAGGAGAGTGGAGAGACCTACAAAGTTGTCTATGAGTAGAAGAACAATGTAGGATATTCTTTTTTGGTGATTGTTGGTTGCACAATCAACAAAGTACATGAGGCAACCAGAGGGTATGAAGGATTTTTTAAGGCAGATTTTATATTTTATAAAGTTTCCCCTAAAAATTTAGGGTTCCAAAGTTCAACAGACAAATGGAGTGGGCCCTAGTTTTGAAGCCTTTTGAAGCTGTTTTGGGATTTTAATCCCACATTGGCTAAGAGGGGAATTTTTTTGCTCTTTAAATAGCATTGTAGTGTGCATAGGTGGTGTGAGCAAGTCTCACAAATTGAGGAGAAGTTGCTGTGTTGTGAAGAGGCTCGTGATTGTGTGCTTTGATGCAACGATCTACAACAACAAGGTGCATTTATTTTTTGCTCAAATTTTTTTCCAATTTAGATAACTAGCTTTTTTGCTTGAAGTATTTTTGGAAAAGGTGGTGAAATTCAATTTCTAGAGGTTTTTTATTTTTTCAATTTCCTGTAATTTTGCCTTTTGGTGCAAACTCTGGTCATAGCTACTCCTGAATCTATTGATTTGTTAACTCCCCATAATTACTATATGTGGAAGATGAAAATGTGTAGGTTACTTTAGTCTCAGGGTCTATGGTCTACACTGAGTAATAACCAACTAACTCTTACCAAGGAACTTGAAATATTTGCCTATAGAAATAAGTGTGACCAAGCTATGGGTTTGATGAAATTGAATGTTTCTGATAGTCTCATCTTTCATATTGATGAGTTGGATACACCCAAGGAGATATGAGATAAGTTACATAACCTATTTGGTCAGGTTAGTGAGTTTTGTGTCCTACAATTGGAGGCTGAATTAATTGCTCTTACCCCTGAAGCATTTCCTTCTAGTGATGATTTTCTAGTGAAATTCAAGTCTTTAAGGTCATAATTAGTGGGATGTGGGAAGAGCAAAACTAATAAGGAGTCCATCTTTTTGATACTGTCTAAGTTGAGAGGCCCATTTGCTGTGTTTTCTTCTACCTTCTACTCCATAATGGATGCTTTGGGCAATGCATTCCAAATGCCTTTTCTATGACCGGTTGACAAGGGAGCAAGCCAAACTTGACTACTTGGAGGGGGTCCCTATAAATTGTGCATTGGTTGCACAAAGCTCTCAGAGTAAAGGGACGAAGAGGCCAAAACCTAAAACTGAGTCAAATGAGACTTCCACCTCTTCAAAAGAGGACAAGCCTAAGAAGGCGAAATTTAGTTGTGTATATTGCAAAAAGAAAGGGCATGATGAACATCATTGTTATACGAAGAAGGTTGATGAGCTCTCACACCTTCTTCATAACAATATCCCACTACCCTCATCTGTGACTCCTACAGCGTCTGCATCTTCAACTACATCTGAATCTGCATCTCCATCATCATCCAAGCATACTCAGTCTAGGAATGAAGGGCTTGCAAATAGTAAAGGAGATAAACCCTATATGGGTAAAGGACATGCTTTGGTGACTTCTACAACACATTCTAGATGTGATAGATGGTTCATAGACTCAAGAGCATCTCACCACATGGAATCTTCTCCCTATCCTTTTCTAGGTCTTCATCCTGTTGACACCTCCAAGATTGTGTTGGGAGATAATAAGCTTTTGGATGTTGCGGGGGTAGGAAATGTTAAGATAGGTGATGGTTGTTTCATGGATTTATTATCCATCTATCAGATTACACATGGTGAGGTCCCGAAGATTGTATAGTTCATAGTAGGATCTATTTTAATCAAAGAGGCTGATTCTAGAAAAATTATTGCAGTTGGTAATGTTGATGGTGAGTCTCGTCTATATACCTTCTCTCACTTTGTTGATGATGATAACTATGTTCCTCACACTCCTCTTGCTAGTGTTGATAGTAATTCCTCAGGGGAGATTGGTCATCTACACTTTGGAGTTCTTTAGATTCATGTCAATACATCTCCTGTTGTTTTAGAGGTTGCTCCTTCAGCACAGCAAGATATTTTTTTATTTCTCAGATCTTATTTTATTGGATGAGTATTTGGCAGGCATCTTAGATTCGTTTGTGGAGTCTCATCTTGCAAATTTGGGAGATATACTCAAGGGGATTTCTCTCCTCTTTGATGACGGTTTCAACATGGAAGATGATATATATGGATTGTCTTTGGAGGTTGACATTGTTGAGCCTTCACTTTCATTTGATTCGTCACATTTCTTGGTTGTTTTTTATTAGGATTATGTGGTTGATTATTGTGTTCGGAGGTTTCCTTCCTTTTGTAGTTGGATATGGAGTGGCTTCTTTATCACTTGATGGACTTGTTTCTTCCTAAGGGGATAAGAGTTTCTTGTAGGCATTGGATCATATTTCGTTTTCAGGCATATTTCATCGGCATTAGGGCTTCTTCATTATGAGGGAGATATAATATCTCCTTTTTTCTACATATGGGGGGATCATTGATTATATATACATGATGTATGTAGTCCTTGGAGGGTGTGATTGATTCCTCCATCCATGCATCTTGCCTTTTCTCTCTTTTGGAAAAGGGTTTTCCCACAGGGTTTTTCTCCTTTTCTCTGCTTGTGAGAGTTTTTTCCTTTATGCATTGTTAATGAGTACCTAAAATGGTTGTCTACCTAAGACCCATATTGTATCTTCATTCTCCCTAAGTTGCACTTAAGGTGGGTGTTAGAGTAAATTGCATTTATGCTTAAGTTTACTTAGGCATTAAATTTGCATTTTTTTAGTTGGGTGGGTTTTTCTCATGTGGGTAGTTTTCCCATCCATCAACTTTTTTCATGCCTTTATAAGACATTCTATACTTTATGTATTTCATAAATCTCAATACATTTTTCTGTTCTGGTGAAATAGATTTTGCTTCTCTCGCTTCTTGTGAAGGTGTTTTGTTGCAGATGGTGCTCTTGGGAGGTGGATGACACCAACTATATGTAAACTGAAAACATGCAATTTGTATGATATACTACTTGTATCATAACTACATTGCATTTTGCCTACATTTACCAAACTCACCTTATCATTTTTGTGAATAATTTTGTATTGCAATTTTTTTGCCTGTTGCACATCATTTTCACATTTCACAATAAAGGAGTGGAAAAAGAATAAGTGCATATACTTCCCAACTCAAAAATGGGAACCAATAGATATAGGAATATATGATTATGTTAAGATGGCCCATGTTTTGATGATTGATTGTGAAGTAGTGGAAGAGGAAATTCAAATGGTGCTTGGGATCTAAAAATTCTTCAAGAAATTCCCGTTGTCCTACACTAATAAGATGTTTTTTCTATCTTTCTTTCCAATGCAATGGGTTTCCTCCAAGATTCCAACCTACTTAAGAAATTGACATTATATTTTGTGCAAAGCTATCTCATATTGGAGGATTTCAAATTTCAACTTTGTAGTAAAAAACTATGAATTGTTTCATGGTTCAACTCTCATAAGTGGTCTCTTTTACTTTTAATGAGATGCAAAAGGATTTGGTGATGATCTATGTTTATAATGCTATCAAAATTGGGTTACAAAATGATTGTATCTTCACTATGCAAAATGTTGTAAATTCCCACCAATTACAACTTGGTCCACACTTTGCATCAAGAGTAAAAATGACTTTTCATGCCCTTCATTTCCTCTTGGGACATGTTCCTCATCTACCTCCAATTAATAAATTTCTCCCTATTCAAAATGTTGTTCCTACCATCTCGAATGCTTAGTTCTAGTTCCTCTAGTTGCTCCAGATACTCTGACAATCCCTCTAGCTGATAATGCTTCTAGTTTGATTGTCTAATATATATCAACATTTTTTTTTGCTTTATTTTGTTTATGGGCATTTTGAAACAATTCTAATATATTATGTTGTGGTTTTAATGCTCCTTTGAGAACCTCCCCTTGTACTCTATATAATTTTTTCATTTTTTTTTTAATATAAGTTCTCATAGCTTCACCTTTTATTGAAATAAATCATTAATTGAAACTAAATATGGATATTTTTAGTTAAATTGTGTGCTCATTTCGAATACAACCACAATAAAGATTACAAGCACTATTAGTACAAACTAATTTTTATAATACAAGAGAACTTGTTTATAACAAAATGTACTCAAACCAATCATAACTTGTGAATGCATCAAAATTTCAAATTTAGTATTGTTTTTGCACATCAAATTTGCATATACAAATTTGAGTTTCAAAGTCAACATGAAGTGTTTACTCAAAAATTTGATGGGATCTTACATTGTTGCATATGAATTTAAATCTCATTTTAAAAACTACTCCATTCTGATTAATGATAATGCATACTTATGTATATTTGATAACTGGGATATTTCTCATTCATAAATTGCATCTTAGCTTTTATTCATGCAATTCTTGTTAAATGAATCATGAACTCTATCCAAACCAATGATTGACAATGTGTCATCTAATATACATACACAAACATTTTGTATTTACAAATCAAAAGCATATTAAACCAATCATTCTATTACTTTTATAAAGTTCCAACCCAATCATGAGAATAAATCTACTTTAACATGTCATTAAAGATATCTAAAAGTAAAAATTGATCACTATTTATTACAAAATTATGTTGTTCATTTATAACAAAATTCTAGCTCCCTATTATCAAAAAGCACAACAAAAGTTACAGATGTTCTATTTATAAGCTTACTATGGTACAATAATGCATAAAAACTACTTATAACAAATTCTAATCACAACCATTATAATTCATTAATGAAACAATTGATCTTAACTCTCAGCTTTTCATTCATAATGAAAATAATTTCCTATCTTACATTTGTAGATAATTCCTAACAATACATTATGCAAAAGTTTAATATGATTTCACAATACATATGTTAGCATTTGATAATTTTATTGCAGATAATAATGGAAACAATGTGTCATCTAATATACATACACAAACATTTTGTATTTACAAATCAAAAGCATATTAAACCAATCATTCTGTTACTTTTACAAAGTTCCAACCCAATCATGAGAATAAATCTACTTTAACATGTCATTAAAGATATCTAAAAGTAAAAATTGATCACTATTTATTACAAAATTATGTTGTTCATTTATAACAAAATTCTAGCTCCCTATTATCAAAAAGCACAACAAAAGTTACAGATGTTCTATTTATAAGCTTACTATGGTACAATAATGCATAAAAACTACTTATAACAAATTCTAATCACAACCATTATAATTCATTAATGAAACAATTGATCTTAACTCTCAGCTTTTCATTCATAATGAAAATAATTTCCTATCTTACATTTGTAGATAATTCCTAACAATACATTATGCAAAAGTTTAATATGATTTCACAATACATATGTTAGCATTTGATAATTTTATTGCAGATAATAATGGAAACAATGTGTCATCTAATATACATACACAAACATTTTGTATTTACAAATCAAAAGCATATTAAACCAATCATTCTGTTACTTTTACAAAGTTCCAACCCAATCATGAGAATAAATCTACTTTAACATGTCATTAAAGATATCTAAAAGTAAAAATTGATCACTATTTATTACAAAATTATGTTGTTCATTTATAACAAAATTCTAGCTCCCTATTATCAAAAAGTACAACAAAAGTTACAGATGTTCTATTTATAAGCTTACTATGGTACAATAATGCATAAAAACTACCTATAACAAATTCTAATCACAACCATTATAATTCATTAATGAAACAATTAATCTTAACTCTCAGCTTTTCATTCATAATGAAAATAATTTCCTATCTTACATTTGTCGATAATTCCTAACAATACATTATGCAAAAGTTTAATATGATTCCACAATACATATGTTAGGATTTGATAATTTTATTGTAGCTAATAATGAAAACCAACAAAAGATTAGAAAAATTAAATTCTTACTAGACAACAACAAACATCCAAAAGGTAAATAACATCCTTTATTTGCATCTATATCATACTAATCCAACTTTCTAGCATTCAACTAATTCTCTTATAATCCTTGCAGATCAAAAATAAAAAATCTAAATTCAATGACAATTGAATATTTGAATGTCGGCAAATCTAGAAACATATCTGAAGGGGATATCATTGTCATCTATAAAACTACATTAGATGAAAATAACAAAACATGTGAAGTCCTTCATGCTGACCTAACAGATGGAAAAATTGAAATGACAATCACCCTAAACTTAACTAGTGACCTTGTCCATCAATATGAAAACAAAATAGTTCCATTATCAACCATTCACATTTTAGGCTTCCAAATTGCTCCCAAAATAGACTATGATTATGGTGATTGTGCTTGCATACTTATTTTAAACAACTCTAGCACTGTGGAAATCATACCACAACTTTGCCAACATTACATTTTCATATCAAGTACCACCATCAGACAATTGCTCACAAGCACAGATGACTATGCTACTAGAACTATAGGTGCATTGATGGTGGCCACTAAAAAATAGATTTCTAATATTTGATTGACCTAAAATATATGGAGATTTTGAGATTAAAAAACACATGTGAATAATGTTCTCAACTCATCAATTCACAGTGTTTTACATGTTTCATTTCCTCATATATTTCTTCAATGAATGAAAATAAATGCCAAATTTATTGACATAAAAAAAAGCTAAAAATACATCCAAATTTTGCACAATGAAAGATAAAGTCTGACGAAATAAATTTCTAGCCATGCTATTAAAAAACATTGTTAAACAAAAAGATGCAAAGGACAACATATGCTCTGCACATGTCAATCAAGACATATTGGTAGACTAAATAATAAAAGAACCCTAGATCGATTAAACACTTTACTACAATCAACATTTGAGGTAACTAATTTCAAACTCTTGAATTTCTTTACTTACAATTTTAAAAAAATCCCAACAATAATACTTGAACATGTGTTGTAGGTTCATGGAATGTTAAAGTAGCCAATGCCTTCTCCAGTCGATTTCATGCATTCTTCCCAAAGTGTAACTACAAATTTGATACCTATAGAGCACTAGAAGATCAAACTGCCCATTGTATTATATGCAATGAAGAAGTTACTTACATCTACTCCCTTTATCTCAAAACCATTTTGACAACTAATAACAAGGAAACTATAAATTGTTCTTCTGACAAGTCTATCATTCAAGTATTGATCCCTAGCCTACAAAATATTACCTATGAAGAGTACATTGTAGACAAATTAGTAATTATCTTCATGCTATGAAACTTTTCTACAAAAGGACAATTCACACTAAACGAGAAAAATGTTATCATCAATACAAGTTGTGATGAAGAATAATAAATACATCCTATGCAAAGGAATTATCATACTCCACTTCCTAGTACCTTATTTAAAAAACTATATCAAAGAAATTAATTTCTTCACTAATAATAACATATTTAGACATAACTGCTCATTACAACTGCTTATTTACTACAACAATAATGTGTTCACAACCATCTTAATAAATATTTTGTAGGACACAAGTGGAGCATACAATCACATAGCAATGGATTTCTATGTTTTTCAGCAAGCTTTTGGGTGAATGCTTTGGGATATTTTCTTGAAAATAATTCTATTTGACAAACTATCACCTATTTTGAATAATTGAAAAACAATATTTGTATTCAATATTGAAAAACAATGTTATTGTCATTTACAATCTATATTTTTCAGCAAGATTTTGGGTGAAGAAATTTATACGTGCTTTGGGATATTTGATTGAAAATAATTCTCTTTGTTGAAACTATCACCTATTTTGAATAACTGAAAAATAATATTTGTATTCAATATTGAAAAACAATGTTATTTTCATTTACAATTTTTTCCCTTATAATTCCCACTTCCCCTGTATTTGGTATTTGGTTCAAATTTCTGAATGAATACGTGAGTGCAATGCTCCCATCCATTCTTTTCAATACATATCTTTCCACTACAACATAGCAGGCAAATTTTCCTTCCATACCAGAGCCACGAAATGATTTCTTCACCCTTATATCTCTTCCTCCTTATTCTAATCCATATCTATCTTGATCTGCCCTCATCTTGGCAATGATGGGCTAGCTAAGTTTCACACCAGTAGCCTGTCCAAATTGTTTTCCTGCACCTTTAAACAAAACACTTCCATCATTATCTCTAATTTCCTCAATTACCTCTTTTCCAAATAGGATGTTTGTGAGCATAGGTTCATAAAAGTTGAGTCAAATGGTAGAACCATTCTTTCATATCGCAAGCAATCTACAACAAACTCCATCACTAAAACATGTGTACAAAATTATTTTTCTTCCTCTTTTTCCAACATCTCGCTAGAACAAGTGTCATCCTTATCCAACAATTTTGCACTCTCTTCCTCCTTCTGCTTGTGAACTCATGTCCACCATGAACCATCCTCTTCAAAAGACTCATGAACCGTCCTCTTCAAAAGACTCTATTCTTCTCTCTCCTCCTTCATGGGATCTAACCCACCATTATCTAGCCACCTCCACCAAACAATCTCACTACTATTCTCCTCTTTTATGGGTTTTGACCCACCACAAACCAACCACCTCCACTAAAATGTCACATCATTCACATCACAACCTACAACATATACATACAAATCTTCTCTTACAACTTCATGGAAATTAACAGTTTCCATCTGCTCTCTCCATACTCCTCAACCTTCAACATTGTAAATGAAGGAAAATGAATTTTATCACAAAACACAATAAACTCTACCTCCTCTTTTTTCACTGCAATATTTACTTCATCATCATCAACTGCAACCTTCATCGTCTCATCCTTCACTATGAGATTTTCATCTACACCATCTACTTCCATCATCATCCTCATGTCTTCAACTATTGTAACAAGTTTTTCACCTATAGCATCTTCTAGAACCTCTACACACAAACACGCAACAACTACATACAAATCTAGAACTTCATTTTTCTTGTTTCCATCTACTTGGAACTCCTTACTCACCTTAGCAACAAGAAAATCCTTATCAACTTCCTCATCACAAAATTAAAAAAAATAAAAAGTTACCTCTTCATTCCTTGCTGATGCAACATCCATCTCACTCTTCATTGCACCATTCATCTCCTTCAAATGTTCACTCAACCTAAACAACTTCTCTATCTTCTCATTTCTTCCCTCCATAGAAGGTCATTCTCCTTTACTCCCACTTTCTTGTCAAATATAGGGCCTTCTAAATTTGTCATTTCTAATTCTCCATCTACTGCAACTTTTTGTTCTTCATACTCAGCTGCAAGCTTGTTACCTTCTTCTTCTATCTTATTATCCTCCAAACGATATGTAGCTGCCCCTTCTACCTCAATTCCCATTTTTTCATCTATTTATTTCAAAAGACATGCCTTTGTTACAATCTCTAATGCTTCCACTCTTCTCAATTATTTACGAATTGCCTCTTCTTCACATCATTGTACCACATATTCCATGTCTTTCCATGGATGATTCTCTATTGCAACTTCATGTTCCACCTCTTTTCTACCTTCAAGAGGACATGCTACAACTGGTCACTCTTTCCTCTTCCATCCTTTTCTCTCTTTGCTTCTATTCTTTCTAGATTTTCTCCCCTTCGGGCCTGCATGGGTTGTTCCCACATGCTTCTCTTTCCATGCCCCTTCTATCAAAGCATTGAAAATCTTCTTCTTATCCTTTGCAACCTTGATTGCAATCTCTTATCTTCCCTCTTAATCCTTTTGCACAAGGATCTCATCTTCTTCTTGGGTGAGTGTGAGATCATGATGGGCCAAAAAGTGGGAATGGAGAAAAAATTGTAGGATAAAAAAGTGCTAACATTTAGACTAATATTTAGATTTGGATTGAAAGGGTGTTAATATTTATAGTACAAATATGGATTCCCTCCAAAAATACATTGGGATTACCTCATATTTAGGCAAGTGGGAGTCTCAAAACTTGCCAAAGAAACTTGCAAAACCACATATTTAGTGTTATCCTAAAATTTTCCACAATTTCATCCTTTAAGCTGATCGACTTTTTCTAACTAAAATTAATCAAATGAAAAGGGTTTATAGAGGAAGCTATTAAGATTCCTCATAATAGTTTTAATAGGCAATTATTATTAATTTTCTACATATGCTATGTCTGATTTCCTAATAGATATACATATTGAAAAACATCCATAACTTTCAACATATTAATCCTTTTTTAAATCCAAAAGATGTGTCATATTCTAAGATTTATTGGGTATGCATTAAAATTAAAATTTTTTGATTTTCATATTATTTTGACTAGGTTAGGTTGGTTGGAAAATTAAGTTTTAATATTTTAAAAAAGTCATAGTAAAAAATTCATAGTTAATTATTTATTTACTTAAAAAATTCCAAAAAAAATTTGTCACATTTTCTCATGTGATGTTTACTTAAACTTAAATCATAGAGGAAAAATATTATTTTTTTCTCATATTTAGGTTGGCCGGAATGGCACCTACTTTTTATGTTTTCCTAAAAATTTTAGTATTGTTTCATTGAAATATCCAATTTTCACCAAACTATTGTTAAAAATTTCAAAAAAAAAGTAGTAGCCCATAAACTACACTCAATTTATTATAACTTTTATTGCAACCTTATTTCTAGATTGTGTAGATAACTCATTCAATTTTTGACATGAATTTACTTAAGTTTGTTTTTCACATTTACATTGCCACTTATGGGTAGTGTTTGGCCCATCATGATCCTGCACTTAGCCTCTTTCTCACTCTTCTTGTTTTCTACCATCTCTTCTTTCTTCTCTTCATCCTTCAAAGCATTATTAGCCACTTCTTCATTTTCCTCCCTCTTTCTCAATCACTGTTGTATGCAATTCTTCATCTTCCACATCCTTTCCTTTCATGCCTTCTTCATGGCATGCATTCGCTACAAACTCATCCATTACAACCTCTCCATGCTACATAGCTTCCAATTTATAACATCTCTCCAATAATCTCTCACTCCTCTCAATCTTTTTAGTCATCTCTCTAAAAAATACATTCCTTTTATACCGTCTCCATCCATCCCATATAATGGACTTCCACACATATATCTTCATCTCACTCACCGCAATCTGTCACAACTTGTATCACCTCTTCGCGGCTCCATGTCTCTCACTGCTTAGGACTTATCTCACACCTACAATAGTCCACATGAGATCTTCTTCTCCACACTTCCTCTACTCTACTTGTAGGTCCTAGCATAGGCTACCTCACATTCAAGACTCTACCTACACACTCAAAACCTCTAGATTTGGTACCACTTGGTGCTGGAGGGTTCTCCCCTCTTGAAAGAACATATAATTACTATCACAAACACACAACACACACATGCAATGCTCTACCTCAATTTCAACACCCAACAATGTCAAGATTGCAACACAACATTTTATTTTATTTTATTTAGTTCAAAAATAAAATAATTATGTGGCAAAATTTTAATCTGGCCTTTCAATGGCCTCTTCCCACACATGAATGATCTTCTATGTTCCTTTGGCTCTCTGCAACAGCCTCTGTTCACTCTTCTGCTTCTTTTGAATCTGTAAACTTCCAATCCTTTGATGCTCTCTTCTCTTCCACCAAGGAACTCTTCCAATTCTTCTTCCCTTTCAATCTGTATCAATGACCTCTTTTTTTTATAAGAACATGGTTTTCTTTTACTCTAGCCGAACCTCCTAATCAACACTCTAGCTTTGTTTCTTTTGCACAAGCAACTATGCTCACCATTCCATTTGATGGTCTTTCCTCTAACCTTATAATTCCCTCACATTCTTTTTCTGATGGCATCCCCTTCACATTTCTTTCTTGTCTTAGCAATGTCTTTGTTTCTATGTTGGGATGAACTCCCTACAACTCATTCTTTTCTTCTGATGATGGTCCTCTATTCAATGCCTCTTTCCACTTCTTTTACTTCCTTTGGTAGCAACCATCACTTCTCCCACAAATCTCTATGTCAGCCATTAAATATATATGGTTATATCTTTTTTAAAGATTTAAACAAATTGGTGGAAGTCAACGTAGTTTCCTTTGATTATGTATGTAGAAGCATGAATGATTATCTACATCATATGTCAATTGCCTTCCTTGATCTAATGTGGTAAATATCTCCATATAGGCTATAGTTATTAGTGTATCAATTTCCAATATAAGTTATGATTGAAAATACCACCATAGTGCTCCACCTCAAGCCATACATGGAGAAGAACTTCAACTTCAACCTCTCTCATAGTCTACTAAGGTTTGTGTGTCATGCCTCCAATAAGTTGAACAAAGGTTTGAAAGCTTCTTACTAGATCTGAACAACAAGTTCACGTATCACACCACAACTCCTCCATGATAGTTTGATGAACAAATAGCAACAAAGATCTTCAATCAATGTGAGGAATAATAAAACGTAGAGATACATCATTGAATGTCTTTGCCACTTCCAAAGTTACATCAATGTTTACCATTGTCTTCACCTTGCGACACTTTGTCCAACATGTACCAACAATAACACCCTGTCACCTTCGAAATGGACATAGAAAACTAACTTTCACAACAACTCCTCGCCAGGGGCTCAAAATATCATGAAAACTTGCAGAGATGTGTAACTCAAGATTCTAAAGCTTTCTACCAAACCATTATATAACAAGCCTCACGGAGCTCAAGATATTAAACTTTCACCAATATTCTAGTATAAGTTACGAAATGGTTACTTCTCCAAAACCATAAGGCATATGACCATGAAACCTTCATCATCAAATCTAGGATAGAATCAACAATCTTCCTCTAAGAGGATTCATTGTGAACCCTCGCCAATTTCTCTAAACAATTATTTCGGTGAAAACTGTCTATTGTGCACCAAAACCAAACTAAGGAGAAAACTTGATTCTATCAAATATGATCATGCAACATGTGACTTCCAAAGTTGAGGTATAGCAACAAAGACCAAAAAAAGCCAAAAATCAAAGAAAACAAATTGATAATTGTTTTGGTTGATGTTGATCACCAGTCTGCCTAGATGCTCCTGCATCAATATTGTGCTAAATTATTAATAATATATGAGCTGAAGCCTTCTATAATAGTTCTCCTTGCCTCTCTAGGTCTGATTTTTCTATTGTGTTGTAAATCATATGGATTTTCCAAGGCTTATTCAATTTTTATGATATAGTAGATTGGATATAAATTAATCTAATTGGGTATGAAGTTATGTCAAACAAAGTGTAACTGAGATTGAGTGAATAATGATACATTGTGAGCTTAAAAGTCTCAATAGCAATCATACCACTCTCATTAAGATGTCTAAGATCTCAAATGGTTGTGCTTTTGTTATTATGAAATTGCAAGTGAGTTATTATGAATAGATAATAAGGCAAAATGTGTATTCAATACATATGAGGAAACTAATAAGAGTTATTATGGTTAAGAAGGTCATGCATAGGCAATTTTCTGGGGAAACAAATATAAATTTACTTCCTAAGAAAACTCTAAGGGAGATGAGTAATAAAATATGATTTGCTAAAATAGTATTTGATTTTGAATTATTCACTTCCACAACTGAAAATAATTAACCTAGGTTGATTTATGCTTATGTGTATGCATCTTATTAGTTTATCCTAGATTGAGCTTAAGGGAGTTTGGGACGTGTTGTTACTATTTAATACTCATAAAACACATCTCCTCTCCATTTTTTTAATCCTCTTTATCATTGCATGATTGTTTTCATTAATATAGCCTTACCCACGTCATGAGGGATGGTGGAGGACATATACAAATTTAAATGGAGGTTTTAATGTTCTTGTTTAGTTTTCTTTTCCTCTTGGCTAAATGAAAGAATGATAAATGAATTTTTCCTTCTTCCATTTATTATGTAATGTTATTAGGGTTGGATTAATTAAAAGCATGAAACCTTAGGTTAACCATTTTGAAAATGGGTTAAAACTCAAATTAATTCCTTGCTAAAATACTTAGACCACCAAACCTTTCTCAATTGGAGTAAAACTCTTGTATTCCTAAGAGCCATGTATAAATATTATTTTATTTAGGGAATGGTTTATGAGCCAAGCCACTAGAAGCTATGTTAAGTACATCACAATTCTCCATGTATTGTTGGATACTAAATCATGTGTTTAATTAGAGAGGAAAGATCAAACTTAAATATAAATATCAACCTATGTTTCGATGTTTCCCTATGTTAGACATTTTGTCAAATAGTTTGTGTGCAATATATTGGTAGTTTATCTCTATTATCAATAACTATGACCAAATGGGCTCTTTCTATTTATGTTGTCATGTTGTATGGTTTACTTTCATGGCTATTGATTTTGAGTTCATAGTTTTTTACATTGCAATATCTATACAATTGCTTTACTCAAGCTAGGGTTTCCTATAAGGCTAAACCTTAGAAGAAGATGGTGAATTACTCTTTAACTATTATACCACTCTAGAAAGAAAAGATTTGATCTAATGTAGAATGAACTATCACCTACTTATGGTTTCTTTGCTTGATTCTAATTTTTGGGGGTTGAACTTTTAGAGATTGATTGTCTCTCTTATAATTGTTTGTTTGCTTCCTTAAATTGTTTGGGATGGCATAGTTCTTCTCCTTAGTTTCATATATTTCCTTGAAGGAATGAACATGTGTAATAACTCAATCTTTTAATGTTACACATTACATGCTTTTTCCTTAGTTTTCTTCCATTGTGTGGGTATGTCACATAGAGATACAATCTACCTTTCCATTGAAAAGGTTTGTATCTCCCTTGATGAATTTATCTATGTCTTTTTATGAATGTTAGTTATTAAATGTTGGTGTAGTTGCATGTGGTTGTACTCTTTGAAACATGACTCAGACACAAGGATGGATGAGTCAGCTCTGACTCAACACATGGACTTTGTAACCCGTGTTCGCATTTTGGTTGTTGCTTTTCCTTGATGGATTCTGATGCTATTATGATGTTGACATGATCAATTATTATGCTAAATTACATGCCTGTATGTTTATATATTATTATCATTCCTTTTGTATGATTATGGACAAGAAAGGGATGATGCTGTAACACACGTATCCGAGAGGCTTATGATGTCACATGACCCTCTTCCTGATGCCTATTATTACTTCATCTACGATGTATGTTATATGCATATGTTCTTTGACGTGTGATTAGAGTGATGTAGGTACTGGGAATTGACTCTTCTTGGATTCACAGGCCTGAGCGTACTCTAATTCCCTAATGGTGGTTATTGGAGATAGTCATAGGCCAAATGTTTCCTAGCCTAGCCCACTATACCCTGCTAGTGTAGTGATCTCATGTTATTATCTTACCTTCCGGCTACCTTGTAGTAACGTCTAGATTTACCTACTGGTCTTATGTGGTTTGCTAGTATTGTTTGTTGAGGTATCCCATTATGAGTTGTTGATATTTTATTATGGTTTTGCATTAATTTATTATGTGGTTTATTTTGGTATGTCATATTGGTGATTTAAATTATTATTTATTGTGGCATAATGTTAGTGTATGGTCATGGTGGTTTGCTTCCCGTATGGGGTTCATGAGATGGCCTATTTCTAAGCCTATGGTTGTGTTTATAAGTTAAGATGGGGGGACTTAAAAAAGAAAAGGAGCGAAAGGAAATAGTTTTTTTTGGGGGGGAGGGCATTCTCAATCTCACCCATGACTACTCCTGCTCTAGATTTGGGGAAAAAGGAGAGCGAGGGTTTTGGAGATGGGAGAGGAGAAGGGCATCTAATAACATTCTATCCTTTGCAATTTCTTTCATAATCTCCAGGTAAGTCGACACCCTCTCTGTCTTTCCACGATGCCCAAGGTGTTTTGCATCTGGTTTTTATGTGGTGCATTTATCATTTGTGTCATGGATTTATGCAATTCTTTACCCTGTTCAAATCTCTCATTCATGGTACTGGTAGAGAGAATGCTAGTAAAGGTTTAGGAATTTAGCTTTACGCCTGGCACTTGCTTAAAAGTCCTTAAACCTATTCGTCAAACCTATTTTGTGCATTCCCGGCAATCATTATATTCCATGCAATGACACCTTCTTGAGGCATTATGTCAAAGAGTTCGTGTGCCTTCTCTGTGCTCTCATTTGGCATAGATTGGGAGGACACAACAAGGTAGTGGAATTTAGTATTACACCTTCCAACTGCAAACACTTGAAAGTTTCTATAGCCTTTTTAAAACTTATCCATTTTGTGCATGTCTCGCAATCATTACATTCCATGAGAGGACATCACTCTGAGGCATTCAGTCAAATAGTTACGTGCCTTTGCTTTGCTTCCCTATTTTGCATACATGTCTTCCATAGATTTTCCAACTGCAACATCTAACAAAAATATTACTTTCATTATGCTTAGATGGTTGTCAATTCCTTCTTCCTAAAGTCCCATCTTGGCGCAGGTAGCGAGAATGCTTTCAAAGATTTAGGAAATTACCTTTATGCTAGTCAGTGGTATTTGCTTAATAGTTTCTAAAGCTTTTTTAATAAATCCATTTTGTGTGTATCCTACAATCAGTGCATCTCATGAGATGACATTTCCTTGAGGCATTTGGTCAAATAGTTCGTGAGCCTTGTCTTTGCTTGCACATTTTGCATACATGTCTACCTAGGTAGTAACGGGTGAAGAGAGGTTTACGTATTCATGGAGATTTAGGTTTAATAAATTTATCTTTTAGAAGGAGATGTCTTCCAATTAAATTGTCCATTCACCTAGTCAACATTTACAGTTGGTATAAATCTCATTAGTTGAGTCAATATACCCCATGTTGTAGTTAGATGATCCCCAAAGATCAAAATCAGTGGAGATTGTAGAAAACTAGAACAATCTCTTGACACTATTTCTTGTTTTCGCAAAATTTGTGCAGTTGTGCTCTCGTGCTCTCATAAACCTATGTTGACAACTGTTCAAAGACAACTTATGTTAGGCTTTCTAGTATGTGTATGGTTGGGTTTTGGTTCTTAGCATTGGTCTTAATGGTGGTTCGTTATCCTTACTCATGTCTATTTCATTATCTCTTGGCATTTATGTTTTTATTGCCTAGTCTACCAATTACTCCTTTGGAACCCTGTCATCAGCATTGTTACTTTTAGAGTGGTCACTTATATGATTGTGCATTGTCTTAGTGCCTTGTAGGAAGCAAAAGAAAGATGAATCTCTTATTACATCAATGGTGTAGTTTTAATGAATTTTGATGATGAAATATTGATTGTTTTAATTATTATTAAAAGATGGAATTTGTTCTTGTTTGGCTAATGTGAATATTTAAATACCTTTTTTTACTTGATGGATTTAGTTGATGTTATCATGGATTGTGACTGGCTATTGAATTATTTTGATTTGGTTTTGTATACCTCATTTGGTTAAATGAGATGAGCTTAGGTCGAGGATATTGAGTCCTCATGCATGGCCTTGAGCATTTGTAAAGGCTAAGGATGCACATGAGAAGGCCTATCTGTCTATAAGGCACCGAGTTATCCATCTGTAAGGCATTGATTTGGGCATGATTGAGTCTCCTCGTCTATATGAGAAGTGTACTTGATTTTGCATGGTGCCATCACTTTGAGCATGCATGATGACACTACATCCAATCTACACTATAATGTCTAGTACCTTAGTAGTAACTGACTGTTATTGGATGAGCGTCTCTATGATGTGACATTGGCTTTATGCATTGTGTGTCGTTTCTACTCTATGACTGATGTGAGTGTTGTTCACTGTTATTCCTTGCCTTTATTCTTCTGTTTGGGCCTTGTGACTACCTCCGAGCATGATGGAGTGGTCTCTTTTGAGTCCACATGGTTGGGAGGCATTGCCACTGCCATTGGGGACCAGTGTACAAGTTATTGAAGCACCAGTTGGAGGCATTCTCTCTTGTATTTATTTTATCAGTTATTGCTTCTTATCCATGGCTTTGACATTGTATTTATGTATGTTCTTTTATGTATTTTGTACTCTCTTGAGATAGATGATGTAATTTATATTAATGAGAAGAAATGATATGTTGTTTTGCTTTGGCTTACATTTTTTAGTGTTGGTATCGAACTTGCTTGTACTATGATGATCATTAGGGCTTTATCTTTAAAAGTGGATTTGGGTATTAGGAACATTTGAATTGGTGTTTAAAATGAATGTAGCTTTAGCAATGTTTCACTAGAGAATGATTTAGTCCTCTCCTCTGGGTTGTACATTCGGCCATACTTGGCCATGAATGTTGCTGATCTACCGAGTCGGCAACCATATTATGTGTATGCTATCTATTTATGTAAAAAAAAAACATTCTTGCCCTCTTTTGGCTCTTGCCCTTCGAGGTTGCATGGCAAGATGTTACATATGGTATCAGAGCCCATGTTCACACACTAGGAGCTCTGGCATACTTGAGCCTTTAATGTTTCATTGTGTTTGGCATGTGTGGCATGAGCTTGTTATATTGTTTTTATAGTATTGATTTCTTTCATGCCTTAGCATGGCATTAGTGGGTTAAGTTACAACCCTATTCTTATAAATTATGGAGGAAATAGCCTCCTTGGACTTACCTTACTCAATGGGACTAGAGTGTTGACCCTGGTTAAGAGTCTTCCATGGTTAAGAGTGATCACCCTCCCATGTTATAAGATGGGGGTAGGAAAGTTCTTCCTTGTGTGTTTACGGGTTGAAGGTAACTTGCGTTGCCTAATTACTCTTACCAAGGATATGATCTTGTGTCTTCCTTTATGTTGCTAGTGAAAGAAATGACCCTAACTGGTCATGAATTGCTCTTGTAATTCTTTCTTGTATTATAGATGTAAAGGAGGAAAGTGTGTAGATGTTTGTGGATGTGGATAGATTAGAATGAATGTTGCATGCCTTCGTGTAAGTGATGTATGGTTGCTGAAATTGGTGTGATGTGACCAAATTTTTCTTGTAACCTCTTAATGTGCTAGATTACTACATTTATCATTCTTTAGTTACAAATTAAAGTAATTGGTGTACTAATGATGCCTTAAACTTCCCCTTCATAGAATTTGCATGTTTGTATGATGAATATTGGATGGGATGTAATGTCTTGACTTGAGATGAAATCTTTTTCTTCTCTTCTTAGTTTTTAATAGTTGACAAGATGTTAGAATAATGGCATATGGATTTAATTAGTATGTTAAAATTGCAACAAGTAAAATATTTATTGAGATAGGAGTGAAGAAGACCTTATGCTTGTTATGGTTATGTATTGAAAGTGATTATACATTAATTAGTGCCTCCTTACTTAATGAGATTGAATGAGGATGGTAATTGCTTAGTGGATATATTTTTGTTGATGGAATTTGATCTCTTCAATTGCATTGTGGTTTTAATGAGATCATATAGGTAAACACTTGTACTTTAATGCAAACTAAAAATAGTGAATGCTAAGGTAATAAGAATGTTGCACACATTGCTTTGAGTGAGTGATTGAATGCCATTGACGTAGCTATGGTTACTTATGATTATATGTATGGATGTTTGGGAGTACTCATTATTAGGTAAAGTTGTATATTTTGCATCATGTTGCATAGTCATATGTGGGCTATGGTATTCCCTGGGTAAGAGAAAATGTGAATTATACTCCCTGTGATGTCAATATCTAGTAATGTGCACTTGATGAGTGTTGTGAATAACTAGTGCTTGAGATGTGTGCCCATGGGATGGTGATAATGTGTACCTATCCATGGAGGGTATGTTTGGGATTATGTGTATGGGAGAAAATCATGTCATCTATGTGTTTTCTTCTTGTCACCCTATTGACTATCAACCCAAGGGTTGTTGATAGGTCAATATGTGGAAGGGTAGTAGCAGCAACAAAGTTCCTTGGGAGGGAATTGCATAGCGTACGTATAATGGTAGTGTGAAATGACGGCAATCATTTCAACCTCCCAGGAAAGTACTCACTACTTCCCCTTATTAATGTACTAGATACTTGGTTCATACAGTGTTAGCCTAATCCCCACAATTCTTGAGAATGACATTAGATAGCTATGATCTTAAGACTCTGAGTTAATTGTATATGAGCTACAAAATGTGCAATGGATGTTATCCCATGCTGAGAGGTATTTCATATCACTCGTGTTCTGACATGATGCCTTAAATATGACACCACACCCCACTAATGTTCTGACACAGTGTTGGTGATGATGTTGTGTCACTGATGTTAGCGAGCTGAGCTTGAGGACATAATGCCACATACATAGATACGTGAATGCATACTATACATGTTATGTGCCTACTTGTGTAGAGAGGAGTGGTTGCTTGCATAAAGTAGAGGGTCCACTCAAAATTGCCACGATTCTAATCAGTTGACATGCGAGTGGAATCTAGCCATGTGCACCTCTGGCTCAATGTGTTGTCACACATGCTTTCTCTATGGGTACACACTATGTGGGATGTTCATATGAGTAGGACATTGCCATGTGGTATAGAGCCATTGTCTACTTTCTCCACTTGGCGTATACCATGCATGGTCGCACCGCATGAGGTATGTGACCTGGGAGTTCTAGCATAATACCTTTCCATGTGAAGGTTGCATGAGTTGGCCACACCCACATGAAGGACTGTGGAGATAGTCATAGTTGTTTTCCTCCTTCCTCATGTGGTGACTAGCAATAGTCACGTAGTGTTGTAATGTGTATATTTCAAATATTGTGAATCTTCATTTCAATTATTGGTGACTTTTACTTTGCTTGTGTGGACTAGCAATTTGGTTTATCTTGCTTGTATTGGTTTAGCCATGGATGATTTTCTTAGCATGTAACTCTTGTGGTTACATTTGATTTATTGTTGAAATTGAGATTTACTCTTCCTTATTTATATTTTTGGTGGCTAAACTCATTGACTTTTCTATTTTTGAATGTTGGTCTTGTGTTGTGATGTGATTCCTCATCGGGTTTGGTGAGATCCACCCATTTGAGTACATGTGAGGAAGTAGACGCAGGGAAACCCTTAAGGATGGGGGTATGTGTGAGATGTTCTAAGCTCTAATTCACTACCTTCCTCTTGTTTGACTATCTCTTGGAGGCTAAAACCCTTACACAAACAAGATATATGTCATTGTGGCTTGTATGGAAGGGCTGACTAGGTGGGTCAATACCATCAAGAAACATGGATATGGATATTGAACATTGTTATTGGTTATGGACTCATGGATATAATTGGATATGGTTATTGGTTATGGACTCATGGATATAATTTGATACGAATGGTACTATGACATCCACATGAACCCCTATGTAGCCTTGTGATGTGAATGAGTATGTATGTATATATAGGTTTTACAATTTGTCATGTATGTGGTTGCATATTAAAAATATAGAAGAGAACAAAAAATTGCATCATTATGCCTTGAAACATGACAAACTATTGCATTATATGTAAAGAGATGTCATGTATACTATGAAATCATAGATTGAAATTATGGATATGTGTGTTTGTGTGCTCCATTTTAGAGATGACTGCATATAAAAAGTTAGAGAATTGAAAGTTTTATGTCTTGAAAGTTTAATTTCCTGCAAATTATTTGATTTATACTAGCATAAATATGAAAATTGGTGGTTGTGAGCAACTAATTGGATGTTTGAGACTGTGATTCTTTGAGAAAATTGAATGTTATGGCATCATTCTTTATTTTAATTAGGGAAAATTGTTATATGCTAATGTATAATTTATATGAAATTGAGTGCCTTGCTTCTTTTTTACCTGGGTACTATGACATATTGCACGTAATTGTGTATATCGAAATGAATGTGACACACTGAATTTTATATTTATATTGTATCATTGACTAATGTGTGCTATGGCTGCATCTTAGTGTTTGCAGGCTTCCAGGGGTAAGCCTAGTCCTTGGGGGGTAGGATGTAACAACCCCGTGTTTGCATTTTGGTTGTTGCTTTTCCCTGATGGATTCTGATGCTATTATGATGTTGACATGATTAGTTATTATGCTGAATTACATGCTTATATGTTTATATATTGTTATCATTGCTTTTGTATGATTATGGATAGGAAAGGGATGATGTTGTAACACTCGTATTCGAGAGGCTTATGATATCATGATCCTCTTCCTAATGCCAACTATTGCTTTGGCTATGATCTATTTTATATGCACATGTGCTTTGACATGTGATCAGAGTGATGTAGGTACTGGGTATTAACTCTGCCTAGATTCATAGGCCTAAGCATACACTTATTCCCCAATGGTGGTTACTAGAGATAGTCACAGGCCAAACATTTCCTATCCTAGCCCACTGTACCCTATTAGTGCACTGATCATGTGTTATTGTCTTACCTTCTATCTACCTTGTGGTAACGTTCAGATTTCCCTACTGGTTTTATGTGGTTTTCCAATATTGTTTGTTGAGGTATCCCATTATGGGTTGTCAGTATTTTATTATGGTTTCACATTAATTTTTAATGTGGTTTATTTTGGTATGTCATATTGGTGATTTAAATTATTATTTATTGTGGCGTAATGTTAGTGTATGGTCATGGTGGTTTTTTTCCCGTATGGGGTTCGTGAGATGACCTATTTCTAAGCCTATGGTTATGTTTATAAGTTAAGATGGGGGGACTTAAAAAAGAAAAGGAGAGAAAGGAAATACTTTATTTTTGGGGGACATTCTCAATCTCACCCACGACTACTCCTGCTCTAGATTTGGAGAAAAAAGAGAGCCAGGGTTTTGGAGATAGGAGAGGAGAAGGGCATGTGATAACATTCTATCCTCTACAATTTCTTTCATAATCTCCAAGTAAGTCGACTCCCTCTCTGTCTTTCCATGGTGCCTAGGGAAGTTTTGTGTTTGGTTTTTATCTATTACAATTATCATTTGTGTCATGGATTGATGGAAGTCTTTACCCTGTTTCAAAGCTCTCATTCATGGTACTAGTAGAGAGAATGCTAGTAAAGGTTTAGGAATTTAGCTTTATGTCTATCCATGGCACTTTCTTAAAAGTCCTTAAAGCTATTCATCAAACCCATTTTTGTACATTCCTGAAAATCATCATATTCCATGTGATGACGCCTCTTTGAGGCATTTTGTCAAACAGTGTGTGTGCCTTCTCTATCCTCCCATTTAGCATAGGTATGGAGGATGTGGAAAGGTAGTGGAATTTAGCTTTACACCTTCCAACTGCATATGCTTGAAAGTTTCTATATCCTTTTTAAAACTTATCCATTTTGTGCATATCCTGCAATCGTTACATTCCATGAGAGGACATCACTCTGAGGCATTCAGTCAAACATTTATGTGCCTTGTCTTTGCTTCCCCATTTTGTATACATGTCTGCCATAGCTTTTCCAACTACAACATATAACAAAAATATCCCTTCCATTATGCTTAGATTGATGCCAATACCCTATTCCTAAAGTCCCATCTTAGCGCAGGTAGCGAGAATACTGGCAAAGGTTTAGGAAATTGTCTTTAAACTAGCTAGTGGTATTTTCTTAAAAGTTTATAAAGATTTTTTTTAACAAATCCATTTTGTGCATATCCTGCAATCAACACATCCCATGAGATGACATTACCTTGAGGCATTTGTTCAAACAGTTCACAAGCCTTGTCTCTGCTTGCACATTTTGCATACATGTCTACTTGGGCAGTAACATGTGAAGGGAGGTTTACATATTCATGAAGATTTAGGTTTATTAAATTTATCTTTTAGAAGGAGATGTCTTCCAATTAACTTGTCCATTCACCCAGTCAGCATTTACAGTTGGGATAAAGATCATTACCTAAGTCAATATACCTCTTGTTGTAGTTAGATGATCCCCAAAGATCAAAATTAGTAGAGATTGTAGAAAACTAGAACAAGTTGTTTGCACTATTTCTTATTTCCACAAAATTTTTGCATGTGTGCTCTCGTGCTCTCATAAACCTATGTTCAGAATGGTTTAGAGACAACTTATGTTAATTAGGGTTTCTAGTATGTGTATGCTTGGGTTTTGGTTCTAGGCATTAGTCTTAATGGTGGTTTGTTATCCTTACTCATGTCTATTTCATTATCTCTTGGCTTCTATGTTTGTACTGCCTAGTCTACCAATTACTCCTCTAGAACCTCATCATTAGCATTGTTACTTTTAGAGCTATCACTTATATGATTGTGCATTGTCTTAGTGCCCTATAGGCAGTGATAGAAAGGTGAATCTCTTATTACAGTAGTGGAGTAGTTTTAATGAATTTTGATGATGAAATATGGATTGTTTTAATTATTATTAAAAGATGGAATTTGTTCTTGCTTGGCTAATGTGAATATTTAAATAGTGGTTTTACTTGACAGATTTAATTGATGTTATCATGGATTGTGACTGCTTATTGAATTGTTTTGATTTGGCTTTGTATACCTCGTTTGGTTAAACGAGATGAGCTTAGGTCCAGGATAATGAGTCCTCGTGCATGGCCTTAAGCGCTTGTAAAGGCTAAGGATGCACACGAGAAGGCCTGTCTATTTGTAGGGCATCGAGTTATCCATCTGTGGGGTGTTGATTGGGGTATGATTGAGTCTCCTTGTCTTTATGAGAAGTGTACTTGATTCCATGTGGTGCCATCCCTTTAAGAACACATGATGACACTCCATCTGATTTGTACTCTAATGTCTAGTACCTTAGTAGTCATGAGTAGTACCTGACATGTTATTAGATGAGCATCTTTATGATGTGACATTGGCTTTATGCATTGTGTGTTGTGTCTACTCCATGACTGATGTGAGTGTTGGTCATTGTTATTCCCTTTATTATTCTGTTTGGGCCTTGTGACTACCTCCGAGCATGGTGGGGTGGTCTCTTTTGAGTCCACATGGTTGAGGGACGTTGCCACTGCCATTGGGGACCAGTGTATAGGTTATTAAAGCACCAGTTGGAGATGTTCTCTCTTGTATTTATTTTATTAGTTATTGTATCTTATCCATGGTTATGAAATTTAACTTATGTATATTCTTTTATGTAATTTGTACTCTCTTGAGAGAGATGATGTAAATTATATTAATGAGAAGAAATGAGATGTTATTTTCTTTTGGCTTATGGTTTTCCAGTGTTGGTATCAAATTGCTTGCACTATGATGATCATTATGGCTTTATGTTTAAAAGTGGATTTGGGTATTATGAACATTTGAATTGGTGTTTAAAATGAATGCATCTTTAGCAATGTTTCACTGGAGGATGATTTAGTCCTCTCCTTTGGGTTGTACATTTGGCCATACTTGGCCATGAATGTTGTCAATTTACCAAGTTAGCAACCATATTATGTGTATGCTATCTATTTATGTCAAAAGAAATATTATTTCCCTCTTTTGGCTCTTACCCTTTAGGGTTGCGTGGCAAGATGTTACAGACTTCCTCTCTACTTCTGGTGACCCCCAAGTCACTCTCACTCTTGTGGCATAAGCCAATCAAGAGGAGTAAAGATCTAGGGGTTGTTCTATTCATGTGAGGGTAGAACCTCATGATGAGTGGTAGACCTAATCTGAGGCCTATCATTGTTTTGGATTTTCTTTGTTCTCTCTATAGTAGTTGTTGTTAAAATGATGATATGACCCAAAGGGTCACTTGTGATTTGTATCCTATTAGGGTTTCTTAGATTCCAACACCTAAACAAATGTCTATTTTCTTCATTTATATTCCCAGCACATTGTAACCTAGCCTTGTTGTCTTGGAGGTGTTGTTGAATTCATTGATCTTGTTCTATGTCGACCCTAATGATGTGTTGTTGCTATTATGTGAGTTGTGGTCTAGGGTTTACTTCTTCTAACTCCTCTAGAACTACATTGACCCACTCTCCTCTAAGTCCTAGGCAAATTCATTTGTCCTAAGAGAGATGGTGTATGTTGACTTTCTTTGACCAAGATTGACCTAGAGTTTTAGGTTGACCTAGGATTGACTTTTGATTGACTTTGATTGTTTACCTTGTGATGTTATCAAAATGTCTAGTGTGAATGTGACTACGTCATGATGAGATTGAGGGTTTGAATGCTTAGAGTTTTTCTAATATTTTTTATGTTTTTGTAATTTTGTGTATGAAATACAACTATATGATATGCAAGCTATATTTTTTTCTTTAATAAATAAATCAATTCTATATGAATGGACTTTATGATGAAGTTTACCTAATGCAATTCTATTCTATGTTTTTGTGTTTTTGACAATTTTTTAAATCTACTCTTGGAGAGAAAGTAAAGATCTAACTTATAAAAGAAAATGAATTAATCTATGATTTAAAGTAAAATTCTCTATAATTTATTCTAGTGAAATGAAATTAAACTAACAATTCATAGCAAGAGAAAAATAACAAGTTACTTTCCTTCAGAGAAAATTTGATTGTCTAATTACTACAAAAACATGAAAAGAACCTGGAATAGCTTGGTGCACAAGCTTTGACTGCCTTCAGGAGTCCTTTTTTCAGCAAACTCCACATCCTCTTGCAGAAATAGGGTCCTAGTCTTGGTGGAAAGTGAGAAGATGGCAATTGATTGTCAATGATTTGAGCTTTTAAAAGCTTGGAGTTAAAAGAGCTCGATTGTGAGCTTACAAGTGCTATGAGAGAGCACTATTTGAGCACTATGGCTATGACTTGTGAGAAATATGAGAGCATGAGAATACTCTAATGAATTTTTTGAAAGCTTGAATGAAAAAAAATGGCAAACAACAGTCATGTGCATCCTGCATGAGCACCTAAGATGCTAATGAAGAGAAAACTAAAAGCTATGAATGGCTACAATTCTTCAATTTACCTCCTCTAATGATTAGAGAAGGGAATTATTTATAGGTTGTATTTGAATAAGGGGGATAGGAATAATTAAGTAATCAAATCTCTTGATTAGAGAGTTAACTTGCTTGATTTATCAGTCAGACTCAATTGATCTACTGATGAACTCAATTGATTGAAGAGTGATATGAGCTTAAAAGCTTATCACTCATGGAAGAATTGCTATTAGGAGAAGTTAGAGACATGTTAAACTTAGACCACATGGGATAAATTTGGTTGATTAGGAGTGGTAACTGAGTTAATTATGGTGTTGTCTATGTTAGGCTTGAATTTCCATTCAAACTGGGTGAAAATGCAATTTTTTTGGCTCAAGTTAAAGGAGAAACTCATGTTTGAAATCTACAAGGGTCACCCATGGGTCAACATTTTTACCAGGGTAGGTCACCTGGGGGAGACCCTTGGTTCCTTAGGGGTGACCAACAAATAATAGGGGGTGACCCTAAAAGGAGGGAACCTATGTGAGATTTGTCAGTTGCATATGATTACTGGAAGGCTGAGAAGGTGATCTATCACTAGGGTCAAGCTTCTTAGCACCAAAATCACACATAGCCTCTATGATGACCCTAATGATGACTTACAATCCTTTTTGTGTACATGTAAGCATGGAATAATGCCCTCTCAGAATAGATTCTCTTGGTAGCATGTGGTTTTTTCTTCCTTTTGTTGTTCCCCTTTGTCGTGTTACCCATTTCTTAACTTTTGACACTTTTTGACACTTGTTGATTTGCATTTCCTTAGTTTGTGGATGTTATAGATTTAAACTAGACAATAAAAAGAATTTGTTTTTATTAAGAAATGTAACAAGAAATGAAGGAAAATATAGAGAACAAGGTCAACACAAATATACCCTAGAGAAACCCAATTATGGGTGAAACCTCCAACAAATGTGAGCACAATCTCATTTAGAACTACCCCAAATAGTAATTACAATGCTCTAAGTCTCTTGGATTTGAATATACAAACATGAACCGACTTTAATTTAACTTCTAAGACCCCAAAAATCTCTCACAACTCATTGCCTTACTACTACACTTGAAACAATCACTTAATAACTTAGAAAACTTGTAATCTTCTACTCTAACTCCCTTCCGCATACTCTCAAAATGTTCTCTCATCCTCCATTCATGTTATGATGGGCTAAACATAGCTTTACAAAATAGAAACTTAAAATAATTAAGAAAATTGAAGAGACTAAAAACTAGAATGTCATAGGATGTGTTTTAGAATGGGACAATTTGTCATTTTTTGTAGAGCTTGTAATAGTGTTTTTCCCCTAATGGCTATGATTTTACCTTGACAATTTAGAAATTGTTACAACAAATTCATTTTCACTACCTATTACAACTAGTGATTTCACCACAAATACCAAAATACTCATTTTTCAAACTTCTCCCTTATGCCAAACCCTACACATCAAAGTCTCATATGATCTAATATACACTCTAACATCCAAGACCCTAAATGAAATTAAAGATACTACCTCTCTTTGCATTCAAAATTTCACACTTAACCCATCAAAATGGTAAAATTTCTTAATTACACTTTTCATTCTCTAATTCCTAAGAAGGATTAGATTTTGAATTTTTTTGATGTCTAGCCCATAGCTCTTTGCAACACTATCTATAAGATTTTTTTGAAAAATATTTCCAAGAGGTTGAAATGCTCTCTCTCACACACACACTCTCTCTCCCTTTCTCACACACACACACACACACACACACTGGAAAATGTAGTTGAAATCCTATGCTCACTTTACTATGAAACAAAGAAAATAAGTTCACTTCTAAATGAATCTATATGTTTGTCTCCAATGAATATAAATGAGAACACAATACTCTCTCTTTAACTATGGTTATGTCTCTATTTATCTCATTTTCTTATGATATGATCACATGGTTGGTTAACGCTATTTGTACATGGATGTGTTCAAAAGGATGAAGGCTAAGTAGGTGTATGGTGTTACTAATCCTATATAGTATTTTTGTTAGAGATTGATTTCCCTTGTGCTTGTTTGTTTGCTTCCTTGAACAATGTTTGGGATGGTGTGGTCCTACCCCTTACTTTAATTTAGTTCCTCAAAGGAGTCAACAAGTGGAAAATTTCACTCTTTTGATGTTACACAATGTACTTTTCCTTTCTTAATTTTATTCCATTGTGTGGGTGTGTCATATGAAGATACAAGCCACCTTTCTTTTGAAGAGATGTTGTGTATCTCTCCTTATACATTTACCTACATGTCTTTCATACATATTAGGTGTTTAACATTAATGTTCTCATACATAACAATTACACTTGTGTGTACAAGATATATCACTATTTTTTGCTGCATTTCTTATTGTAGAAATTTAATTCCATACATTTTATGGAAATAGATAATGTTTCAGCCTAACACCCATCCACAAATTCCAATTCATAATAATACACAAACTTAAGTTTATTTGATATTATTACTTTTCTTCTAAAAAACTTACCATTATTTCATATTATTTTCTTTCAAACTATTTGGTAGTTAAAAACTCACTGGTGTGCCCATTGCACCTTCTGGTGTGATTACTAGTTACCAAACTTTAAGATGGGAGGTGTTTGCGAAAAAAACTAAATGGCGGCGGATGGAAATTCCTTCTCACTCAAAGCCAACCAAATTGATTGAGTATACCTCAGAAAGCCATATTAATATATAAATTAGAAACTATATGGTATCTAATCAATCAATGTATTACTCTATTACTGAGGTTCCCACAATCATCTTTGTTATCTGATCAATGTATTCCACAATATCAATGGCAGGCCTATGCAGCTGCAAAAACTGGCAAGGCTCAACAACACAGCCCAGTTCTATTCCCACCTCCTTCTGGTCCTTATTTTGGGTATCTATTACTTGAGGAAGACAAACATGATGAGAATGGTGACTTTGCATCTGGCTCCTACTGCTGGGGATTCTTCAGAGCCAGCCTGAAAGAATTGCCATTTCCCCAAGACAAATGCTTGACAATCCAATACAGTACAAGTAATGGGGAAATCACTCAAACAAAAAATGATCAAGTGTATTTTATTCATGTTTTGGGCCAACCCATCTCCTCCTATTTCTACTATGTCATACGAGCTGAGGGCAAGCATAGGGGTAAAAACAATAGCTACTTTTATGTAATTTGTTCTTTGTGGGAAAATTTTCCTCTGTGTGTTTTTAGAGATTAACAATAGCTACACAGTATAGAAATTAAGTAGGAATATTTAGAGATTAACAATGATATTGAAAGTTATGTTATCATCTAACATTCTCTTATTATCGTTGAGACATGGACTAGCTAAAACTCGAACCTAGGACCTTCCATTCGCTGTTGGAGTGCTCTACCATTGAGCTACTAGCCCCTTCCATTCACTGCTGGAGTGCTCTACCATTGAGCTACTGGCCGATCTTCCGGGTGTGGCTTATTTCCAACACCAACACCGCCCCTTAAGCCACACCTCTCGTGTGCTTTGGGCTTCTAGCCTGGGCCTGGCTCTGATACCATGTTGAGACATGGACCAGCTAGGACTTGAACCTAGGACCTTCCATTCGCTACTGGAGTGCTCTACCACTAAACTACTGGCCCTCTTAAACTAGTCCATCATCGGTCTGGGTGTGGCTTATTTCCAACACCAACATTATCTATTGCTTAAAGTACTAAATCTGTATTTTTGGGTAATTAACACTCATATGACTAAACTACCTACCTAATGGTGTGGACAGATTAGTGGAAACAAGCTCTAGTGAAGAAGACACGTCGACAATTTTTTGTTGTACATTTGTGAAAGACATTCGTCCCAGATCTCTGCAACCAACTAACTCATATCAACATATGTAGATAATCTCCTCGCAGAAGTATAGATTCACATACTTACTATCACAAGACTCTAGAATCATCTACTTTCTATTACCCCAAATCAACTAGGGTTTCTATTTTCCCACCTATTATTGACTCTACACTTCCCCCCTTAACTCTACTACTGCCCAGGGTTCCCAAAAATGGTTATTAATAGCCTTTTTGGCAGCCAACAACCTAATTTCAAAATTTGCATCTCCCTCCAAAAATAGGTCAACTTCCGAGAGCTATAACTTTTGATTCGGATGTCTAATTAATGAACTGTTTTATGTGTCAAAAAGATCATGGAGTGCTCTACACGCTAAGAACTCACTTTGCTGGTTTTGGCCATTTTTGGGCCCGTACAGGGCCATTTAGTGCCTCAAACCTGAGTTTGAATAATTTTTAGGCATTTTTTAGGAAATAGAAACTTTAATATCCTTCAGCTCGCAAATGATCTTTGTGTGATTCCTTCGCCAAAGGTCTTATATTTTTGTTATATAACTTCCTATAAATTTTCACTTCAATCCATGCCCAAATGCAAACTTTCTAAAAATAATAGGTTACAATTTTTAGCAGTTTGGAAAAACTGAAAGTTCTACATCATTATTCAAGCGATTATGGAAGTAGAACCACAAATTTTGAAAAGAAATAGAAAGAACATCAACAATTTTGAAACACATTTTTTTGGGGTGATGCAAGATTGCCCTTACACCACTGGATGCTCCTGCATTAGACACCAAGGGTAATTTGGGAAGTGACCCTATCACGTCTCAGGTGTTTGTGTGAGGAAAACCCAAATGGTCAACCTTTGCCTTAGACAACCAAGAAGAATCTTCAATACGTCTTCCTTTCCATTTCACTAGATATTTTTCATATTACCTATTTCAAGTACTTCTTCCCACATAGCTATCCAAGATCTCTTCTATCTCCTCCATTGAAGTAGATGTCAGAATACTCCATTGTTCTTCTGTTGTTCCATCCTTTGTGCCACCCTCATGATATGCTGTTAAATCAGCAATGCTAAACACAGGGGAAATATTAATCCCACTCAGCAGCTCTACATCATATGCATTTCCTAAATCATGTTTCTTCAGGATTCTGCATGGTCTAAATTTCTTTATTTTTAACTTATTGTATGTTCCAATTGGGAACCTTTCTTTTCTCAAGTGAACTATGACTTCATCTCTTACCTAGAACTCCTTATACCTCCTCTTCTGATCTGCCTTAGCCTTGCAATGAATATTCATCTTATTAATGTGCTTTCTCACCTCTTCATGCAAATTCTTTAGATGTTCTGCAAAGTCTTCATCCTCAGCACTTGTCTTTTCTCCTTTGTCCAAATTCCTTAACTCTGAAGCATTTATTGGACTATTCCCATATACAATCTAGAATGGTGATTTACCAGTACTCCTATTGACAGAATTATTGTAAGTATATTTTGTCTATGGTAAAATCAAATCCCATCCCTTGGGCTTATCTCATACTAAGCATCATAGTAGGTTACCTAAACTTCTATTCACCACTTCTGTCTATCCATCAGTCTATGGATGGTTTGCAGAATTAAACTTCAAATCTATATTCAACTTCTTCCACAATGTCCTCTAGAAATAACCAACAAACTTGGTATCTCAATATGAAACTATGCTCCTTAGTAGACCATGTAATCTCACCACCTCCCTGAAAAATAACTCTGCAATATGAATAGCATCATTAGTCTTCTTGCAAGGAATAAATTGTGCCATTTTCGAGAATATGTCCACCACCACAAAAATAGAATATGTCCTCTCTATGTCCCTAGTAAACCAAGAACAAAATCCATACTAATATCATCCAATGGCTTCTCTGGTACAAGTAGTGGCCGATATAGACCTATATTCTAACTTGCTCCTTTCGCCATCTAACATACTCTACAACTCTACACAAATTTCTTCACATCCTGCTACAACTGTGGCCAATAATAATTTTCACCAATAATAGCAATGGTCTTATCTCGACCAAAGTGTCCATCCAATCCTCCACTATGCTTCTCCTTAATCAAGTTCTCTCTCATTGAACTCCTTGGAATGTACAACTAGCTTCCTCTAAACAACATGCCATCTTGGATTATGAAATCCAACCATTTTGTCCTATCCAAAGTAACAGGTTCCAAACAAGCTTTCTAGGCCTCTGTAAAATTTGGATCTTCAGGATACAAACTTTTGAGCTCATCGAACCCAACAACCTCTATCTTCATTTCTATCATCAAATTTTGCCTTCTGCTTAAGGCATCTACAACTTTGTTAGACTTCCCACTCCTGTGGTTCAAAAGAAAAGTATAGATCTGCAAAAACTCAACCCATTTTAAGTGCCTTTGGTTCAACATTCCTTAACTATTAAGATATTGCAAAGCCTAATGATTAGTATTTAAAACAAATTCCTTTAGCAACAAATAATGTCTCCATTTCTTCAAAGCTTGAATTATTACATAAAACTCCTTATCATAAACATAATATTTTTTCTTTGAATCATTAAGATTCTCACTAAAATAGGCAATGGGCTTACCTTCTTGATTCAAAACAACTCCTATACCACTACCACTAACATCACAATCTACTTGAAATACCTTATTGAAATCTAGAAGTGCCAAAATAGGTTGTTCTATGACTTTTTTCTTTAATGTATCAAAGCTCTTGTCTACTCCTTTAGTCCATCTAAACTCTTTTCTATCCCCTCTCATTGTCTCAGTTAGGGGTGCACAAATGTTACTAAAATTTGTGATAAACTTTCTCTAAAAACTTGCTAAACCATGAAAAGATCTTACCTCTGTGGCACTCCTCGGTGTAGGCCATTCAGTGATAGCTTTCACCTTCTCTAGGTCCATCTTAAGACCTTCCTCTGAGACAACAAATCCCAGGTATACCAACTCCTTCTTTGCAAAACTACATTTCTTTAGATTAATCAACAACTTCTCCTCCCTTAGCTTCTCTAAAACTCTTCTGATATGCATTAGATACTCATCCCAAGTCTTACTAAAAATTAAAATATCATCTAAATAGAAAATAATAAAACTTCCCAAAAATTCTTTTAGTACCTCATTCATGAGCCGCATGAATGTGTTCGGTGCATTGGTTAGCCCAAATGGCATGACTAACCACTCATACAAACCCTCCTTAGTCTTGAAAGATGTCTTCCATTCATCTCCTTCTCTGATTCAAATATGGTGATACCCACTCTTCAGATCAATCTTCTTGAAGTACTTGGCTTCACTCAAATAGTCCATTATGTCATCCATTCTGGGCAATGGAAATCTGTACTTGATTGTGATCTTATTGATGGCTCGAGAGGCTGTACACATTCTCCACTCTCCATCTTTCTTTGGTGCTAGTACTGTAGGTACCGTACATGGACTTAGGCTCTCTCTTATCAATCGCTTCCTCAACAACTCTTAGACTTGTGTGTTCAACTCTTCACTCTCCGCTGGAGTTATTCTATGGGCTGCCTTATTTGGCAAACTGGCTCCTAGTATCAAATCCATTTGATGACTTATCTTCCTCACTGGTGGTAAACCTTTTGGTACATTATTAGAGATAATGTCTTGAAATTCTTCCAACATATCTAAAACTTCTACTGGTACATCTTCACATTTCTCTTGACTAATCTTAGGAATCAATGCAAAGTAATGACGCTCATGCTTCATACCCTACGAAAATTTTCTACCATCTACCAAGCAAATTCTGGCAGTACTACATACCTTTTCTTCCACATCCTTCAAGGGCTTCAATTTATGATGAACTCCATCTTTTGTTAGGGAATATGTGTTTGCACAACCATCATGGATAGTGCTCCTATCATACTACCATAGCCTACCCAACAACATATGACATACATCCATTGATGTGATATCACACATCACCTCATCATGGTAGTCCCCAATCTTGAACTTCACTAAAGACTGTTCATTGACCAAAGCTCTGTGGTCCTTCTGCAACCATGCAATCTGATATGGATATGGATGCTTTCTTCTTGTCAACTTCAACTTGTTAACCATCTCCTCTGAAACAAGATTTCTAGTACTTCCACTGTCAATAATAATATCACAACACTTACCTTCACATTTAAACCTTATGCGGAATAAACTCTTCCTATGATTGGGTTGTTTCTCCTCATTCAACAAAGTTCTTCTAACAACTAGGGTTTCTCCCCTTTCAGCATCTTCAGAACGCTCAGACTGTGCATCTTCATCTACATGTGCAACTCATGCATTACCCTCAGGTCTTCTATTTGTCTTTCTTTGATGTTGCGGACACTCGTATGCTCGATGCCCTTCTTCTCCCCATTGGAAATAGGTTCCTCTGAAACCTCCTCTTCTAGGTCCTTGCCCAGGTTGGCCTCTTCCTCTTCCTCTTTGCTCTCCATTGTTCTGGTCATGAGGGTGGTAGGTATTATCTCCTATCTGATTTCGACTAGTGTTGACTTCTTCACTTTTATTTGAATCTTCATTTCAGCCCCCATAGGGTCTTCCACCAGTCCTTCCACCTTGACCTCTCCCCTTTGCTTGTTGTCAAATCTTTTATTCAGCTTCTCTTCCACCTTCAGGGAAAACTAGTATGCATCTTCTATGGCGTTCATTCTGACCAGGCTCAACTCCTCTTGAATACTTGGTCTCAACCCATTAATGTAATAGACTACCTTCTCCTTGTTGGCCTCTGTATGGCTTGTCCTGATAGTAATTTTATAAAACTCTTCTATATACTCCTTAATAGACTTGTTACCTTGCTTCAGTCCTTGCAGCTTCTTCAGCAACTCCATCTCATATTCCATAGGAATGAATTGCTTCTTTAGTTTCTCCACCATTTGATCCCATCTAGTGATCTTTCCTTTTCCTCTTCTGTTCCTCTCTAATTGGACCTCCTTCCACCAAATACTAGCATGGCCCTTCAACTTTGTTTTTGCAAATTTGACCCAATCTAGGTCCTCCACATCTTCATACTCAAAATACTCCTCCATATCATTGATCCAATCAATAAGTTGTTCTGGATTCAAATCTCTAGAATATGTAGAAACTTAGATCTTGGGCCTCTTTCCGATCTTTGAAATGGCCCTCAACAACCTAACTTCTGTAGGATCTCCTCTAGCTTCTTGTTCTTCCTTGGATAGCTCTTCTTTAGCTTCATCCTCACTTTCTTCTCTTGTTCTCGGATCAAACCGTCTTCGCAGCTTCTCTTGTAATGCATCGATTTTCCTTTGTAAGGCTCTAAAACCCTCTTCCATCAAAGTATTCCTCTCAATACGATTTTTTTGTGGAGGCATCCTGATCTCCACAGAAAACCCACAACCTCAGGTCCTGATATAAATTGTCTCACAGTTGGTGATCTATCTACACACTCAGCAAACCTGGCTCTAATACCACTTGATAAAGGGGGTAAATCATAAAATACACAACAATAGAATTTGCACACAAAAAATAGAACTTTATTGATTTGGACAACTTATTACATTACAGAAGCTTAAATACAATCAGAGGAATCAACCCTCCACAGGCTGCAACACATTGCAGCTTACTATCACAAGACTCTAGAATCATCTATCTTCTGTAACCCTAAATTAGCTAAGGTTTCTATTTTCCCACATATTTTTGACTCTACACTTCCCCCCTTAATTCTACTACTGCCCAAAGTTTCCAAAAATGGTTATTAATAATTTTTTTGGAGGCCAACAACTTAATTTCAAAATTTGCATCTCCCTCCAAAAATTGGTCAACTTCCGGGAGCCATAACTTTTGATCTGGGTGTCCAATTGACGAACCATTTTATGTGTCGGAAAGCTCACAAAGTGCTCTATGTGCTAGGAGTCCACTTTGCGGGTTCTAGCCAATTTCAGGCATGTACGGCCCGTTTAGTGCCTCAAACCTGAGTTTGAATATATTTTAGGTGTTTTTCAGGAAACACAAACTTTTATATCTTTATCTCGCAAATGATCTTTGCTGATTCCTTCGCCAAAACTCTTATATTTTTATTATGTAACTTCCTGTAAATTTTGACTTCAATCCATGCCCAAATGCAAACTTTCTAAAAATACTAGGTTACTAGTTTTAGCAGTTTGAAAAAACTGAAAGTTCTACATCATTATTCAAGCGATTATGGAACCAGAACCACAAATTTTGAAAAGAAATGGAAAGAACATCAACAATTTTGTAACACATTTTTTTTTGAGTTATGCAAGATTGCCCTTACACCACTAGATGCTCTTGCATTGATCTTTGTTGCTATTTGTTCGTCGAAGTGACGTGGAGGAGTTGTGTGTGATATGTGAACTTGCTATTCAGATCTAGCAAGAAGCTATCGAACCTCTAATCGATTTATTGGAGGCACGACACACAAACCTAAGCAAGTTGGGAGTGATTTTGAAGTTGAATTTCTTCTCTACGCATGGCTTGAGGTGGAGCGCTATGGTGGTATTTTCAAATATAACTTATATTGGAAATTTATAAGCTAATAACTATACCCTGTATGGAGATATTTACTGCATCAGATCAAGGAAGGCAATTAGCACGAGGTAGATAATGATTCATGCTTCTACATACATAATCAAATGAAACTACGTGGACTTCCACCAAATTGTTGAATCTTTATAAAATATATAGCCATATATCGTTGATGGCTGACAGGGTTGATGAACAATTTTTGAAAAACATTAAGAATTTAAAAATTTCTTCTTGCTAGCCAATAGACCTTGATGTGAGGCCACGATCCTAGACAATGGCACTAGTGTTGACTTAATTAAAATTTTGAATTCCTTTCCTTTTTAACTATGTCTCTTCATTTCTAGAGGAAGACTATGAAGGGATTTCGGTCACTAATAACTCACACCAGCATAGAGATTTGGGGGAGAAGTGGTGGTCATTGCCAAAGGAAGTAAAAGAAGTGGAAAGAGGCATTGAATAGAGGGCCACCATTAGAAGAAAAGTGTGGGTTGTAAGGAGTCCGGACCAACACAGACATGTAGACATTAGGAAGAAAATAAAGCAACGTGAAGTGGCTGCCATCAGAAAAAAGAATGTGAGGGAAGTATAAGGTCAGAGGAAAGACCATAGAATGGAATGGTGAGCGTAGTTGTTGGTAAAAAAGAAACAAAGCCAAAGTGTTGGTCAAGAGGTTTGGCTAGAGTAAAAGAAAACCATGTTCTCATAAACAAAAGAGGCCGTCGATACAGATTGGAAGGGCAAAAGAATTGTAAGAGGTCCTTCGTGTAAGAGAAGAGAGCATCAGAGGATTGGAAGTTTGCAGATTCAAAAGAAGCAGAAGAGTGAATAGAATGTAAGACTAAATTCACAATACTTATACTTTGTGTCAACACTATCGGAAAACCTCTCAGTAACTTCCTAATTAGTGATTAATAGTTCTCTTTATGCACTAATTAAATGTTAGAATATTTTTAATTATAAATGTCTCCAAAATATTTATTAATAATTTAATTGGCTTCTATATTTTTAGAGTAATTTTGATTAGCCAAATACTTTGATTTTTTAAGGATAGAAAATGTCATTTTAGCAAAACAAAAATACTAAAATGAAGGAGAAAAACAAATTAAATATAAATATCTTCATACTTTTAAATTAATTACCTTTATACTGAAAACTAAGAAAAAAGTTAAATTTAAATCTTATTGAATTAATAAATATAAAAATATTTAAAATAAACAAGCAAGATAAGATATATATTCATAGTAGTTAGTATGTGATTTATTTTACATATTTGAAAAAAAAACTTAATTTACTTTATCATAAAAACATTACACTTCATACTATAAATGAAATATTTTATAATTATATTATTTATTCAATATATATAAATAATATTTTATAAGAAATAAAAATTAATTTTTCAAATAAAATCAAATTCACTTTTCATTTTAAAATGTCTTTCACTTAAATAAAATTTTAATACCATTAAATTGTTATTATCAATTGATTTAATTTTTTATATTACTTAGCTAAGACACCCAAGTACCAAAAATGGTATAAAAACGCCTGATAGAGATAGAAGTTCACCATTCCCATAAAAAACTATAAACTAAAAAAATAAATCACAACCTTTATTCATCTCTTAAATACTATTCTTGGTAAAACAAACATCCTCGTCATCATTAGTAATTTTAATATTATATAAAAATTACTATTAAATTTACTATAATAATTATAATAGTTAATATATTCCACTTGATAAAGGTTAGTGAATAGAGAGTTCAAGAAGCAATTTTTGCAAGACAAGGAGGAGATAATATATGATAAATAGATAGTGTGAAGTGTTAAGGCTAGCTGACTGTAGCTCCAGTGTGTGTATTCATTGAAGTGTAAGGCTTCTAGTATGAAGGAAGAATATTTGGCAGTCTCCTGGCTTGTTTCTATTACTACAATACTTTTGCTGAAGAATCAAGTGTGTCGGGGACTGATTCCTATGATTTCTGTAGTAGGTAAGCAACACTTGGGTAGAGTTGAAAGGTGAACAGAGAAGGTGATAAGGGGAAACAAGTAGTGCCATCATCTAGACAGAGGAAAAGAAGAGTTACGGGGGAGGAAGCTGTTGTCAATTTCATTGACTATATCGATAAGGAGATTGATAATCTAGATCTTTGGCAATGGTTGGCAATGGTTTATGAGGGTTTGGGAGGTTTTGAAAAAACTGGATGCTATGGCTAAGTTTCTTCTTGATTGGACTAATTTAGTTGGGATAAATTATATCATATATATTCACAAATTAATGATTATGATAATAATATATAATAATATATTAATTATTAATATATCTTAATTATTAATTAATTATCCCATTTAAATATGTGTAATTATAATTGTTCTAAATTTTCTTAATTTTTTGAATACAAAACAAGTTTTATTGTTATAATACTATAAAGGTAGAGAATCCCCACTATGCCACACTATGCCACACTTGTTTTAATTAAATTTAATATATAAAAAAATATCATATACACATTTTTAAACCATAAGAAGAAGGAAATCACATGGTTTATAAGAGGCAAATTTTGAAATATAAACAGAAAATGATTCAATAACTTTAACCAAAAGATTGTCCTGAAATCCTCCACAAACAACATAGAAAGTATAAAACCAATTAAAATTTGCCCCTCATTTCTCACATATCTTTTCACTACAACATAGCAGTCAAATTAAATTGCATCTCTTCACAAAATAGAAAATATAAATTCAATTAAATTTTGCCCTCACAATTCCCACTTCCCCTATGTTTGGTTCGAATTTCTGAATGAATAGGTAAGTGCAATGCTCCCATCCAGTATTTTCAATACGTATCTTTCCACTACAACATAGCAGGTAAATTTTCCTTCCATGCCAGAGACACTAAATGATTTCTTCACCCTTACATCTCTTCCTCCTCATTCTAATCCATATCTATCTTGATCTGCCCTCATCTTGGCAATAATGGGCCAGCTAAGTTTCACACTAATAGCCTATCCAAATTGTTTCCCTCACCTTTAAACAAAATACTTCCATCATTATCTCTAATTTCCTCAGTTACCTCTTTCCCAAACAATAGTGCTTCTTCTACCTTTAGGGTTTTGTCCACATCAATATATTTTCTTGTCACATCTTGAGTAGAATATTTCTCTTCCCAAAACTTTTCCAGATCCATCTTGTAGAAGGGATAGTCCATGCGCTAAATCTTATGATCCTCCAATTTGCTACCCAATTCATTGATAAAGATAAAGGGGTAGTACCACTCCCCAACAATAACAATGGGTGCCCTTCTCTCTAACAAAGAGAAATCAAAGGGGGGAAGTTGTGCTCTCAGGTTAGCATTTTTTTAACAGAAAAAGGTGTGGTAGCACCCATAGATTAAAGATATTAAAAGTATTACAGATAAAAAGGCCATAGCCAAGTCTTGGGAATCAAATGAAACAACAAAAGAAGCCCTTAACAGAGCTGATAAAGAAAAATTTTAACATAATAAACGTCCCCCTTATACGTGGGGATGCTTTACCAATAACCGCCACCACAAAATAGGCAACACCATCGAGAGACCACTAGAGAAGGGAGAAATAGGAAGCAACCAAAATATTGTCAGACAAAACAGCAAAAACTATCAAAACACCCCTCCCCACCATGAACAGAAACACCGCCAACCTCCAACACCAGACCAAAAAACATACATGGCCCAACACCACCCTTGTTTAATAATAGTAATTAAAACTTGTCACCTCACCTTAATAAATATAAAAATGGAGGATTGACAATCCCCAACTATCCACCCAAATGGTTAAAAAAATACATATAAGTCTCAGATCACTGAATCTTTAAAAGATCTAATTACTCCTCTTCCACGGACTTGTCAGAGGTTAGAGATAAAGAGTTATGCCACAATTAAAAAAAGGGATGGATCATGTCAGAGGATTGTTGCTAGGCCAAGCCAATTTCAAACCGAGCAAAAAATTGTCACATCTTCCATCTCAATCGACTAGGGATTTGGCAAGCTGAATGATTGGTACCCCAACTTGTGACCACCATCTTGCTATCATAGAGGATGTTTGAAAACATGCAAGCCTTACTTGGTCAGAACAAGGATCTAATCACCCTCCTTTAAAATTGAAATCCAGCCATTCTGCTTGTGGTCAAGCTATAAATCATCTAAGACATGAAAGGCAAACTATATACCATTGAAGGCAAAGTGGGAGTTGAGAAAAAGTTTAAATAAGTTAGAGGGATGGTAGTGAGCTGCGCCGGAGTCAACTCAAATGAATGCCTAACACTTCTTCCATCTCATGCGAAATAAGATTTGATAGATTTATTTGGTCTTTATCTCCAAGTAGATATAAAACAAATGCATTCTCTTGTCCTATGGCTAGGTTAGCTAGTAGGTCCACCACCTTATTGCCTTCCCTTAGCGTGTGAGAAATGAGATAATTATCCAATTTGTTTAGGAGGGTGACAGCCTATTGAAGACTATAATTAAGTTTCCAATTGTCCAGTCCTCCTCCTTTGATAGCATTGATGACGATCAGAGAGTCACCCTCAATCCATACACTTTTAATTCCTTTTTCAGCTACCAGTAGTAAACCATGAACTAGTGCCCATGCCTCCACCTCATTATTGGTTCCTCTAGGAAGTCTAGTCAATTTGGCTACAATGAGAAAGCCATCCTCTTTTCTAATAACACACCCTGTGCCTGAAGGACCCAGATTTCCCCGACATGCTCCATCAAAGCTTAGCTTGAAGAAAGGGGGGAGGGTGGAATCAATCTGACATGATCTCTTTTTGAAATAGTCTTAACTGCCCCTAAAAGGCTGCCTAGTCCTAACTTAGTCACTGACGGCCAGAATGAAATAGTTGCCGCATCCCATTTGGACCACACTAAATTCCTGGTGTTAGTGCGCCTAAGAAAAGAAATTAACTGATATGACATTGCCACTTCTAATCAATCATAGACCTGAATCACAAAATTTGCTTCCTTTCTGAAAATGCAGATGTTCCTTTCCCACAATAAATGCTAGATAACCATTGATGGGCCAATATCCCACATATAGGCTAAGTGAGAGTTAACAACTGGGCGAGGCCAATTCATAAACATTTGGAGCAAAGATTTGGATAAAGGACTAGACCAATTTAGCTTTTTAAAGAACCAAAACCAATATTCTCTACTAAAGGGACACAACAGAAGAAGATGATCTATGGACTCTTCCACACCACCACATAACACACATGGAAAATTTGGACCTAGTCCCAGCCTTTTGATTCAATCACCTGTTAGGATTTTATTATGAAGCGCACGCCATGCAAAGGCTCCTACTTTAGGAAGCAAAGCATTTCCCCAACATAGATTTGAAGGTCATTCTATAGAAGCTTTATGCATGCAAACTTTGTACCCCTCTCTGACTATATAAATACCTGATTTAGAACCCGTCCAAGCCACTTCATCATCAAAATTGGAGACAATCACCATCTTCTTCCTTAGAATTTGGTTAAGTAACACTTTCTGACTCCTTGGAAAATTACATTCCTGGGTGCTCTTCCATGCTACTAAAACTGAAGTCCCATCCCTTGTCACAAGCCAGTAGTCTTTGACTTTGGTACCCTAGCATGATTGGAGAAAGATTCTAGCATCAATAAGATCCCTCCTAGCGGCCAATTCCGGCCCACCTCCCCAAGAATCAAACCAAAAATCAGCCTTTTCTCCATTGTGAATTATCCAGGTCAAATTGGGTTGAAGTATGTCTCTACTTCTAATGAGGAAATTCCAAATTGTTGAACCTTTGGAAGGGTTTTTAACTTGAATATTCTCTCATTATCAAAGGAGTTAAGATATTTTACTTTCATGAGTCTAACCCATATAGCATTAGGTTTCACGTACATATTCCATGCCAGTTTGGCACCCAAGGCTTGATTTTGTATGTCTATATTAAGGATTCCAGCCCCTCCTTCATCTTTAGGCTTGCACACCTTGTCCCATGCTAAGAGGTGGATTTTCTTCTCTTGAAGGGTGCCTTGCCATAAGAACTTCCTGCATACCCCATCAATCTTTGAAATAATGCCTTTTGGAATGTGGAAGACTAACATCATATAAATAGGCACCGTAGATAAGATCATTACAATTTAGCTGCCAGTGACAAACTACGTCCTTTCCAACTAGACAGTTTTGTATTCAGATTTCTTAGAAATTTATTCCATAAGTCATTTTTGTACCTGCCATTAAAGAGAGGAAGGCCTTGCTATCTTTTGGACAAAGATTGCTAACAAGATTGAGGATGCCATGAATTTCATTCTAAAGCTGAAGAGGTACATTTTGAAAAAAAACTATCGACTTGTTAAAATTGACCAATTGTCCTGAGATTCAGAAATACAACTTGATTTTTTTCATCACAATTCTGGCTTCTTGAGTCGAGGCTTGACCAAAGAGTATTGTGTCATCTGCAAAAAAAGCGTGGGTGAAGGGTTCTTGAATCCCATTGATTTTAATGCCTTTCCATTCTGACCTTCTCTTAGCTTCCTTTATTGCCCATGTGAGAGCTTCTGTCATAAGAATGAAAAGGTAGGGGTATAAAGGGTCCCCTTGCCTCAGCCCTTGCATGGGTATGAAAGTTTCAGACTCCTTTCCATTAATAAGAACTAAGACCTGGAATCTTGAGACACATGAAAAAATCCATTTTACCACTTCTCTAGAAACCCCTAATTGCCATAGAATAACAAGAAGGAAGCTCCATTCAACTCTATCATAGGCCTTGGACATATCTATTTTAACCACTATGGCAGCCTTTTTGTCTTTGTTGACAAAATGAAGTATTTTGTGTGTTAAGATAGCACCCTCTGGAGTCTCTTTACTTGGAAAAAAACCACTCTGCTCAGCTGAGATCAACTCAAGCATGCAGTTAGACAATCGTTGCACTAGAGCCTTGGAGATTGTTTTGTAGATGAAGTTGCATAGTGAGATTGGCCTGAAGTCTTCAAAAGATTGAAGAGAATTTGATTTTGGAACGAGCATTAAACATGTTGACTTAAATTCCTTGAGGACATTTCTATTTTTCCTTGACTCTTCAACTACTAAGAAGACATCTCTGCTTACCATGTCCTAGCATTTTTGAAAAAGGATTCTGGTCCATCCATCTAGCCCTGAGGCTTTCTCACCCGCCAGAGAGAACATAGCTGCTTTAACTTCTTCTATGGAGAACTCTTTTAATAAATTAGGATTGTGATTCTCCTTTACCAACTTAGGTACAAAATTGCAGATATTCTGGTCGCTTGGATCATCATGAATTGTTTTAGAGAGAAGATTGCTAAAGAAAACTTTTGTAGCAGAAAAGATTTTTGTAGGGTCTGTACAAACATGCCCATTTTCTAGCTGAATTGACTTAATGGAATTTCCACAATCACGTACCTCAGATGAGAGGTGAAAAAAGGAAGTATTTTTGTCCCCTTTTAGCCATAATTCCTTCGATCTTTACCTTTAGAAAATTTCTTCTAGCTCGACTTTGAGTTGCTTCTTCCACTAATAGGAGTAGGCATCCATACCATTTTTTATAATAAAACCCACTAGAAATCTCATCTCTTTTTGTAATCTAAATTTTCCTTCAAAGATGTTAAGGAACTGGGACTTGTTCCAATCCATCACCTTGTGCCTTAGAAACTTGAGTTTGCTTATTAACTAAAACATGTGAGATCTGTTCACGAAAGGAATTTGTGCCCACCAATTCTTAACTTTTTCAACAAAGGAGACATCTCTACACTACATTGTCTGAAATCTGAACCTCTTCTTTCTAGGTAAGGCATCACTGCCTATTCTTAATCTAACTAGAAAATGATCTGATCCCACCAGAGGCTGAATCTCTATCTCAAAACTCACTGGAAGATTAAAGCATTCTAGAGATAGCAAAAATCTATCCAATCTTTCTGCAATTTTTAGAAAATCCTTCCTTCTATTCGTCCAGGTAAATTTTCCATTTTTTGGGATACAGTCTAATAGAAGATTCTTGTTGACAAACTCTTTGAAGTCTCTATGTGATCTAGCTAGATGAGTGATGCCCCCCATTTTTTTAGAATCATCAAGGATAGAATTTAAATCACCCCCCAATAAAAATATATTTCTTTTCAATAGTCGTAGCCGCACAGATAGTTTTTCCCATACTTGACTTTTCTAAGACAAATCAATAGGGGCACATACATTGCCTATCCAAAGGTCTGCACCAAAAAGTAAAGAAGCAAACTCACCTATTAGAAAGTTGTCATTCTTTTCCATCATTTCCAAGGGTTGAATATGCTTCCTCCACCCTATAGAAATTCCTCTAGAGGCACCTCACACAGCCATCACCTCAAAAGACCATCCACTCTAGTTTTTAAAAACTTGAACATTTAGATTAGCAGACAGTTTAGTTTCTTGTAGCAACAAAATATTAGATTTTTCCTCATCAATTTGGGCTTTGATGAGTTTCCTTTTGTTAGGGGCATTGAGGCCCCTAACATTCCATGTGAGTAACCTCATGATTTCCGTAGAGAGTTTTGCACTCTCCTCTTGCTTGGACTGTGTTTAGCCTGGTGATTTTGACCAGTTGGTTGATCTTTATGCTTTTTCATCTGTTTTTGTCTAGAGCTTTTCCTGATAGAGGTAGGAGTACCCTTAGTAAGGGGATTATACATGTTCGTCCGATTGAGGCCTAGAGGTGTGTTTCCAATCTTGTCTGAATCTTCCTATAGAACTTCATCAGCTATCTCCTCTATCACATTATTGGCTACCTTCATGACTGCTTGATCCAGAAGGTCTCGCAAAGTTTCATTATCCTATAACAAATCTTTTGAAAAGTCTTTTATCACAAGTTCATTGCCCACATTCACCCCTTTATGTAGAGAAGGTGTTGAAAAGGTTTAACATGCAGAATGCAAAAGCAATTAGTACACCTTTGCCTAGTCATTTTAAGTTAACTAAGGAGATGTGTCCAAAGACATAAGAGGAGGAAGACAAAATGTCTAAGATACCATAGGCATTAGTAGTTGGCAGCTTGATGTATGCAATTGTAAATACAAGGCCAGATATTGCACATGTAGTGGGAGTTGTTAGCAGGCATATGAGCAATCCAGGAATGGAACATTGGAATGCAGTAAAATGGATTCTGTGATATTTGAGAGGTACTACTTCAAAAATACTATCTTTTGGAGGAACAAATTCTGCTCTAAAAGGATATGTTGACTCTGATCTGTCAGGTGATATTGATAGTAGGAGGAGTACTATAGGGTATGTTTTTATTGTAGGAGGTACTACAGTCAGTTGGATTTTAAGGTTGCAAAAGGTTGTTGCGCTTTCAACTACTGAAGCTGAGTAGGTTGCTTCTACAAAAGCTAGCAAGGAGATGATTTGGTTACAACATTTTCTAGAGGAATTGGGACAAAAACAAGAAAATGGCCCTTTATACATTGATATCTAGAGTGCTGTTCATCTTGCTAAGAATTTAGCTCAACATTCAAAAACTAAGCACATACAACTTAGATACCACTTCATCCAGTCAGTTTTGGAGGATGAACAGTTGAAGCTGGAGAAAATTCACACAAGTGAGAATCCTATAGATATGTTCAAAAAGGTGGTAACATGGGAGGAACTAATTTCCACATTAGTTTCCCTTGGCCTTCATGACTGATAATGGTGGATATAAGAAACTAGCCAGGCTTGTAATCCACTGCAAGCTGCAAGTGCAGTGGTGTCATCCAAGATCAGTCTCCAAGTGGGAGATAGTTTGGTGTGGAACCTAATCAGTCTCCTAGTGGGAGATTGCTGGTATGTGGCGATTGATTATGCAAGTACTGTACACTAGTAATGTATCCTCATTGGGGTTCGAAGGCGTAACCCCCAAAACTTTTTTTCCCTCTTTTTTGCCCGTTTGGAGTTGGTTGTTAATTTTTGTTAACCGACAAAAGAAAAATGACATTGTAAAACCCTAATTCTAGAATCTTCCAAAAAGCTTGTTATAAGCAGATGGGATGTATGTTGCAGGTGTGGAATTCATGAGATTGTAATATATTTGCACTGGATAATAAAATCATTGGATGACTGAGTTTCTGTGGATGTAGCCCATTTTGGGTGAACCACTCTAAATTTCTGTGTTGATCTTTTTTGTGTTGTTCTTCATTGTTATATTTGGGTTTTTTAATTTACATATAATTGTTAGTGTTTATTGCTTTGATCCACCTAAACCTTAACATGATTAACTCATACCTTTATGGGACAACTCCTTCCAAGACATTGTTAAAGTGTTCATTTTGTCTCCTCCATCCCAAAAGTGGCTTTAGCACTTCCTTAGTTTTTCTTCACTTAGACCTACATAGCATTTGAGCTATAAATGTAATGTTTTAATTTTGTGCTATGTTTCTTTGTTGTCATCAATCTATAGGTTTGAATAGTTTAAGTACCATGTCTAGCTTCACTTTTATGTTTATTTTCTTTGCTTGTGATGCCTTCTTTGCTAGGGATAAGTCTCTCCATGGAGTCCATTACATTTTATTAAAACCTTTGAAGAAATCATTCTCTCTACACATGCACCCATGCTATGTTGCTCTTCACTTACCAACTAATTTCTAGTAGCATAATAGACTAATTGCTACATTGTTAAAATATTCTCATCCTCTCAAGGGTTTGCTAGATCTATTGATTCTTGTCAATCATTAATTGAAATTCATATTTACTAATAAAGTAGTAATCCTAGCCGCATTACACAGGTTACAGTTGTAACTAAAAAGTAAATTCCCTTCTATGCTTATTGTAGTCTTTTAATAACATCATCTTTTCATACTTATCTTAGTCCACAAATGACAATAATAGGGAGAAATTGAGGCCTAGCAGATATTGCAACCCCCCTTTTTTTACTGTCATACATAGGAAAGAAAAGCCTATGGAAAAAAATAAAACTATCTTCACAACGTTTCCTCTCCAAAAACCAAAACTGCCCCAATCGTAGCAAACTAAAAAATTGACTCCCCAGGAACAAAGGTAACTATTTTTGTCCATGTAGAATTAAATGGTGTTTAGTTTGGTTGCCTAAAGACTTCAACTTATGACTTCCAACCTTTTACAATGGTAAACACCTTTAGACTTTACATATGATGGCTTCAAAATGAAAGTTTCAAAGCTGGTCTTGGTGGGCAACTTGGCCACAAGCATCAAACTACAACAAGACATACCAAATGATCTCCAAAACATCTATATCAAACAAAAATTGGTACAAAGACTTGAAAACATGAACAAGATGAAACAATGCACACCGAAAAACTTCATGAGGATGATGTTCCTGCATCATAATGTTACAGTTGAAGCTCTATAAATGAAAACACTTTCTCTTATCTTCCTTATTCCAAATTAGTATTAGATCTTATGTCTATATCCATGCATATATTTGGAAAAATGCCACCATAGCCAAGCATTGTGCACATTCTATAGTCTAAGATTAATATACAATAACCATACAGACCAAGTGATCTTATAAAAGTATTCCAAAATAGTGTGGAAAATGATGGATCAAAACCATCATGAAGGAATGCAAAAAAACAATATTTTTTATTAGCCACCAAATGCTTAAAAGCCTCATAAAGTGAAAAGCTAAAGCAAGCACAATATGTAAATCTACATAGTAAGAGAACAACAAAAGTGAAACTTGATAGCCTACATTAGCATCTACCTCATAAACTTCCTTAGAAACTTTAGAGGAAACAACTTGGCAAGCCAAAGAAGAAGATTCAACTTGCTACTGTCCTAAAAAAGTATATATTAGAATATGCATGTATACAATATCTAGAAATTTGAAGATCTTGTATTTTGTAACCCTAGCTTTTTCCAAGTTTTAAGGTCTATTGAGATGATCTCTGCTTAGTAGACTTGGCTCCACAAGTTTTAGACGTTAATGTGATTCAATACTTCCATGTTTTGTTGACTGGGAAGATTTAATCCATAAAAATTATGGAATTTGTGATGAGTCCTCCATCCCCATTAGTTGATAAGTTTGATGACAATATATTAGTCTACTCCTAGTTTGTCTGAAGTTTAGTCCTACATCCAAGTGAACCCTAGGAATGTATTGGCTTATCTATGAAGAAAGCACTACCAATTCTTCCAATAAATGTATTAAATAGGAATATATCAGCTAAGGCATTAATAACTTTCAAATTAAGTTCTTTTTAAAAGTAATTGCTAACATGGGATTTAGTCACCATGAAACTCCCAACTCCCCCAAAATGGCATCTCACCACAAGCACCCATAGCACATAAAACATTATATGGCTTTACCTATGAAACATTAATATCAAACTCAATTAAGATTATACATAATTTTAGTTTTTACCCAAAGCATGTTATAAATAGCATAACCCAAAATCTGTTCTGGCTCATTGGGAAAATGATGCAAGAAGAAAAATAAATAGAATCACACTTTATTAAGCTTCTTTAAAATCAACTACAAAATTACAAACTTTAGATGATTCTGGTCATGATCTGTAACTCCATAAACTCTACAACTCAACAACCTAATAAATCTAAGTACAAACAACACTCAAGGTTTTGCTGCACACCTCATAGAGGATTAGACTTCTTGGTAGTTAGTACTCTAACACCTCTTCTCCCCTCACATGACCTTCCACCCATTCCTCTATTATAGAATCCCCTCTACTTAGCCTTGCGCTGGCCCCAAAAACCAACCCCCCTAAAAAGATAGGAAACAATATCCTTTTTCTACCGTCTACTCGCCATCTGTTTCATCATGTGAATAGAATTTGGGAATATGTGGAGGTGAACGACAATTGTTCCTCCTTCACTGATCGTGCTCCAAAGATAGGGAAGCTTTAAATTGATTGCAGCCCCCACCAAGAAATGCCTCAATAAAACCTCCACAAAGCCACCACACTAACAATAGACTCCACCATCGAATAAGGCATCAATCAAAACAGAAAATAATTCCAATCAAAAGGAGAGGAAGAATAATCTGATGGAGACTGCTAAGGATACACCCAATTTGGAATGAGCATTAAAGAGAAGAAATTGTCATGTGTATGCCTCTACATCAGACACCCATGGTAAGACGTTTGCGAGCATACACTCACAAATGTGGAGTTGAATGGTAGGACTATGCTTTCAGATTGCAAGCAATCTATAGTGAACTCCATCACTGATGTTTAGGGAAGTAAAAGGGGAAAAATGAAATTTTAATGGTTTATATGGAATCCTCCTTTCACACCAAACATTCCAAGGGCATATCAACGAAGTTGAATCTCCACTAAGTGAGAGCAATCACCTATCAGGTTGGGTTACCACTTGGGAAGATATGGATTCTTGGATGTATCAAACAATGTCTTAATTTCATGCTCAATTATAGCTAGAAACTATAAATATGTAAATCAATAAAAAAATTATCAAATTATGGCAAATCTTTTCATACTGAGTTAAGGGATAGAGATATTTAACTCACTATTTTTCAAAGTTTGGAAGGTAAATAAGTCAAGGACACGGGAACTAGTGCCCAAGTCCAAGGTACCTATTTCTTTGTGGAATCATGATCTCCTTCCAACACTGATTTGCACTGCAACTTCAGTTTTCATGGATTCAACTGCAAAGGACACATGGACTAGTTCCCTAGTATAGGAAAAACTCCAATGTCTAGCTTCTCCTTAGATCCTGAATCCTTGATGTCTACCAACCTTCCCTACAACTCCACTTCTTCTAGATGTGACACCTGTAAGCTGCAATCACAAGGAGTGTGGGGGGGTTGTGGTGTTTAGAGGCTTACCTTGGTCAAGCCCTAGAGAGACATTTGAGTCTTCTGAACACCATTGTCAGATGAGAGTGCGTATCCCAGCAAGCTAGATGCAAAATTTCAAATAATAAATGATTGAAAACACAATTGATATCACCTAGTAGTGGATATCTCATGGAAGGAAGATGCTCTTCATGCCATGAGGAGATGGATGTCAAATCTACAAATACAAACACAATAACAACAAAGTACTACCCTGTAACATAATGAATACCTTGAATCACTTTCAAATAAGCTTGTCAATTAAAATGTCCATCTAGTTTGCAAATAAAACCTAGTCATGGTTATATATGCAATTGCAAAGATTCCTGCTAAGAATTTTGTAATTCAAACTTTAGATGTCGGCATAGGACCCAAATAACAGTCACTAAACTGAAATTTGAAATTAGGGCAGACCCAAAATAGGGCTGGACTAGGCCGGTAGTGGCCAAGTCCACCCTACCATTTTTGCTCAGTGATTATTAAAGTGTAGCCCCCTAGGTCCTATTTGTCACAAGACCCAAGGGTTTTCTCATCAGGAGTCATAAATAACATGCAAGATGCTCTAAATGCAATTACAGGACCCGAGATCTAAACCTTAAGAGGGAAAAGCCCCCAAGGGGACATTTTATGACATAACATTTAGCCCCAACATTAATGTATGTATAAACACAAGGTTAATACATGCATTAAAGTATAGTCAACAAGCACATCAAACACGCCAAGCAAGGAGAAGACACGCCAAACATATTGAAGATAGTAATAGGTGCACAAAACACAGAGAAGATAGTTATAGTCATGCAAAACATGGAGAAGACAATATTGAAGACATGCAAAACATAGTGAATAAAATGAATGTAGTGATTATTTTCTTTTTTCTTTTTCTCATATATATGAAATGCAGAATGCAAGTACAAGGAAAGTAAACACACAACCCATAGTGCAGGAGGGACTCATCACCACTAGTCTTTAGACTGCACATTGGGCAATAGACACACAATACAAATCTTAGAGTGTAGGAGGGAGTCATTGCCACTAGTCTTTAGAATACACTTGAGAACAAACATGCCATACAAATCAAGCACGTGATACCAATCCCAAAGCATAGGAGGGACACATCACCACCAGTCTTTAGACTATGCTTGGGAACAAACACACCATACACACACACATGAAGACATAGAGAAAACACAAGAAACAAGAGATGGAGTGTACCTATTTCTAGGTTCATCATCATCTCAGGCACATTACAAGCACAGACCGATGATTGGGCTTCACCACCACAATCACTGAAGACATGCTTAAGGGTTAGGATAGTCTCAGATCCACCCCCTGCTTGCTTGGAGGACTATTTTGAAAATAAAAGGATTGTGCACTCTCCTCAAGAAATACACCGTCCCTGCCTCACATGGAAGGCTTAAGATAAAAAGTATATGCATTCTATCCCACCTTCACAGAGGGCTTAAGTGATTGTAATAGATTCAAGATTCACAAACACACATTGCTAGCATCTACAACAAAAAACTTACCTTATATATGCCCACACTTTAAGGTGGTTGATGTCATGTACCACTATCAAGCACATTAAGGTAGGAAGAAAACACACAAGGGAACATGAGCTCTTGCAAAGCCCATGCTCCCTGAAGGTGACATGTACTTTATGATCACCAAATGTTCCCACAAACACACAATTCCCTGCAAGAAAAGGTGTTAGCATCCATATAATTATGATAATCAACAATGCATATGGTCATTCACATAGAGAACCAAGGAATACAAGATTCAAGATAGACAAGTATTGTTATGTTTTGTAAGAGAGATAAGACAACATCAAGATCACATAGAGTGATTCTACTAGCCAAGCATCAGATAATATATAGCAACCCCTTCGTCATGTATGGACTAGGTCCATTTTTCTATTACTCACTAAAGGGACACTAGGTCCACATCAGTATAATATGTTTTTCATCATCTGCCTGTTAGATAGAACCACTAGAGGAAGGGAAACAATAAATCAAGAGAGGAGAAACAAGTGCCTTATGGACAATCATGTAGGAGAGTGCCCCCAAGTCACCAACCGCAATGCTATAGCTGTAAGACACAACATGCAATAATAAAAATAGAGGAGAAGCAATATAGAAGAATGATGATACACATAGAAAAAGGGTCATAATAGAGGCAGTCTCCTAGTATCATTTACCTTATGAGATTATCAACGATCATCCTAGGAGGCCTAAACAACACATAACACATCATGGGGGAACACATATTGGAGATAAAGGGTTAGAAATACTTATCTACAGAGATAAACAAACTAAGGGTTGTCATCGAGCAAATCATCCTCTTCCCAAGCTCAAATGCTAGAGGAAAGAGGTGTGTAAGGTACCATAGCCCAACTTTTGTTCTTATCTTGCAATTCTTTAGTTTTGAGGTTTTCTATGTTTGTTTTAATGTTAGGTTGGATGTTTTCTTGTTGAGTAGTAAATCATTGGGCAAAAGCTTGTCTTCTCCTTCTCCTTTCTTTTATTTCTCTATTCCTTCTTGTTTTAGTACTGGGTAAATGCAAGAAGTTGTGTCCACTTAAGGTGGAAGTTTCAGAGTTAGAAAAAAATTTGAAATCGGGGAAACAAAAATGGGATCCCGTTTGTACAAAATGGGATCCCGTTTATATAAAACGTGATCCCATTTTGCATTAGGATCCCGAGCCTAAAACAAAAAATGCGATCCCATTTTTTAGCGAGATCCCGAACCTCGAGGCCAAAAACAGGATACCGTTCCATAATACGAGATCTTGTTATAAACGGGATCCCGTTTTATGGAACGGGATCCCATTTTATGGAACGGGATCATGTTTTATGTAACGGGATCCTGTTTCATAAAATAGGATCCTGTTTTGTAAAAGTATTAAATTTTTAAAAAATGGCAGAGACCCCATTTTCAATAGCAACAGTCGGCAGGCGAAAACGGGATCCCGAATTCAGTCACCATCCAGCAACCAGGTAAGTGGATTTTTCCACTTCTACAAATTGCCCATCAATCATTTTAAGCTTCCCTTGTTTGTTTTGGTCTAAAATACAATCAAAATTTAAATTTTGAATTGTTATTTAGGGTTTAGGGTTTATGAAATCAGTAGCTAATTTTAGACAGTTTAGTTGTGAAATACAATTGAAATTTTGAAAGACTATATCATATAAAATGATATAATTTGAACAAACTATCAAAATTATGTTTAAAATTGAGAATTGAATAGATATATTTAGACATTTTCGCTGTAAAATACAATTGAAATTTTGAAAATACTATATCATATGAAAGGAGAGATTTTGAACAAACTGTCAAAATTTGAGTTCAATTTGAGTGTTGAATAGCTGTATTTAAACATTTTGGCTGTAAAATACAATTGAAATTTTGAAAATACTCTATCATATGAAAGGAGAGATTTTGAACAAACTGTCAAAATTTGAGTTCAATTTGAGTAGCTGTATTTAAACATTTTAGTTGTAAAATACAATTGAAATTTTGAAACGATTGTATCATATGAAAGGAGAGATTTTGAACAAACTGTCAAAAATTATATAGCATTGGGATGATATATATATTTGGTTTTTATAAAATTTACTTATAACAATGTATGTCATTGTATTTTAAAGGCATTATTGAATAGCTAACTATCATGTAAAAAAATTACAACAAACCATAATAAAACCAAGTTATCACATCCTTCATAATCAAACCTTTAGAGACAACCAACTAATCAAGAATTGAGAAAATTTTATAGTTTTTGTGATAGCCAACTAATCAAGAATGAAATGAAGCCAACATTTATGTAACTTTTGATATATACTCAAGTAGCTGTCCTCACTAGCTAGGTTATGCCCCTGGAATGATCATCGTGATGTTAATTGTGATACGAGCTCAACCTCATTGGTAATGCTTCCCCTAATCTTAATGACATTGATGTAGGCTCCACTCATGATCCTTACGAAGATCTTTCCACCACTAACCTCTTTCATGATAGGTCACTATCCTCACCATCTCCTTAGACCTATAATACCTTGAGCTTATCGATTGGGACCAACACGACCCTTTATGATTTGATGTTTTCCAAAATGATGAAGCCATCATGAAACTTATGAAGTGTCAAGACCACATCCCCATTGTAATCATAAGAAAGACTTTTCCACCATACTTAGCACCTACATATGCTTATTTTGGAGAGAAAGAAAGAACCCTTTAGTCCTAAGGCACCCTAGTCTAGGCAGAATAGCAACAGGATATAAGAAGAAACTTGTGATCGATTAAAATGATACACTAAAAATGGAAACTTCCCAAGAGCTCCTCAATTTGACAAACTTCACCTTCTATTAGATACCATTCAGATACAAGACATGACTCCCCTCTCCTTGTTGAGGATGCTATAGACATCGACCTATGAATAGAAGCTCGGACCCTAAACTCTCTAAGATAGTAGCTCCACTAGACCTTGACATCAAAGAAGGCATATATAACCATGTCACCATGTTAAAGATTACATTGATTTCTTAATGTGGTCTTATGGTGATATGCCTTGAGACTCCATCTTTAAAGTCATGCATCATCTTGTGGTTCACCTCAATGCCAAACCTATTCAATAAAAGCTATGCAAAATGCACCCCCAAGTAGCCCTCGTGGTCATAGAAGAATTGTATAAACTCTTGGATGTCCAGGGTTCATTCAAACTATTACTTATCCTAAATGGGTCTCTAATGTGGTCTTAGTTAACAAGAAAACTAAGGGAATTCATGTTTGCACTAACTTTTGAGACATCAAAAAAGGATCTACCCCAACTTAGATAACTTTTCTCTACCAAACATTGATATGATCGTGGATCTCATAGCCATATATATAAAATTTTATCATTAATCTAGATATAATATGGACCAAGTTGAAACATTTGAGTTAGACATGGAGACACCTAGATTATGGAGCTCGGTCTATGTAAGAAAACACCTCCTATAGACTCAACACAAACTTATCCCTCAACCCTCTAAATTGTGACTTACATCATTTGATTACCCTAGAACACACTATAGACAACTTTATACAAATTTGGCAAAAGAAATTTTCTCCTAATAGAAACATGTATATGTAGAAGTATCTACTACTACATTAGATTTGATATACATCTTAAAAGGAAAGAGTTGGGACTAACAACTAAATAGAAAACAATAGTTTTGCATTTTCTAGGAAATAGGAAAAAAAATTGAGCTAAAACCATCTTGACTAATTTATCTATTTCTAGAGCTAGATTGAACCCTAATTCTATATGCAATTCCAACCCTAAGCCTAACACTAATTCTAACCCTAATCCTAACCCTAACCCTTATTATAACCCTAACCCTAACTCTACTTGTAATTGTAATTGTAATTGTAACTCTAACTCTAGCCCTAACCCTAACCCTAACGAGCTACTTGTAATTGTAATTGTAACCCTAACTCTAGCTGTAACCCAAACCATAATTGTAGCTCTAATACTTACCCTAATTTAGCAACCCTTGAATTCTAATTCTAACCTTAACCTCAATTCTAACCCTTTAAGCCTGATCCTAATTGAAACCCTAACCCTAACTTTAATTAATCACAAGTCATGCTATAGGGTTTTCTTCTACATATTTTCTATGCATGTGTTATTCCCTTATTGCATGGGAGTTCACCAATTATTTGGAAGTCTCCTAACTGGGAGGCAGGCTTGTATTCAAGCCCTATAAATTTTGTGTTTATAGGTGTTATGTTTAAAGCTATATGGAGACTTGTAATAGGAGGTCTTGAATTTGGTACCAATGATTGTGAGTTCCTTGTCTAGAATATGATGAACCTTTTGAACAAGAGAACCTTGTAGACCATGATGCATATCTTGAAATTTAAACTTGAACATTATCGTCATGTGAATGCTTTTAGCCATCCTACAACCTCCTATCACCCTTCATCCTCTTATAGGGATATGCCACACAACCTCTCCAAGTTGACCATGCTAAACCCAAAGTCACAATCGTAAGAGGTAAAGAATCTTTTGGCCCCATTCAAGTCCACTCCCTAATACGAGTGATACAATGCTAATAGGGTTGTGAAGGTAATTAAGTTCTTGATTAGCATGTTGGGTGTATCTAAGCATAATGATGATATAGTTAGTCCTGATTTCATTAATCTTAACATCATTGAGCTAGAGTACTTAATATATATGGTATAATTTTGTTCTTGATCAATAGTGGTAGGGAAAATTAATATACTGTACAATGACATCAAACATAAACCAATAGGTGTCTTAAGATATATTAGTGGGAGGGAAAATTATAGTGGCCCTCACCCTAGAGTAATAAGTTAAAGTAGTGTTAGAATTACTAATAAACTAAAAAAATTTATCCTAGGGTGGTGGGACAAATTACACAAGCCTTACAAAGCCTCTACCACTTCCTTGACATTTTTAACATTGTTCAAATTTGATAGGAGGGATCTTTATGTCACCTCCTCCTCATCTTAATTCTCATAGTGGATAGAATCATCCAATTTAGCATCAGACATGAAGGTTTATCTTCATTATCTTAGAAATATCCTCCAAGGAATTGTGCATATGCTCATGCCACACATTGAAGATGTGGAAATTATCTAAGTAGCAATATAGAAATCCTTAGCCTAACCTTCTACCCCTAAATCATTAAACCTTCAACCCTAAACCATTAAACCTTCAACCCTAAACCCTATCCCTAATCCCTCTACCCTCGACACTCTTATTTAACCCTAATCCCTTGACCATTAACCCTATCCCTCAACCTCAACCCTCAACCCTCAACTCTCAACATTAAACCCTAATTCATCAACCCTAAACCCTAATCCCTCAAACCTAAACCCTATCCCTAAACCATCAACCCTCAACATTATACGTTAAACCCTAATCCCTATTGCATGTGAGTTCACCAATTATTTGGAAGTCTCCTAACTGAGAGGCGGGCTTGTATTCAAGCCCTATAAATTTTGTGTTTATAGGTGTTATGTTTAAAGTTATATGGAGACTTGTAATAGGAGGTCTTGAATTTGGTACCAATGATTGTGAGTTCCTTGTCTAGATTATGATGAACCTTTTGAACAAGAGAACCTTGTAGACCTTGATGCATATCTTGAAATTTAAACTTGAACATTATCGTCATGTGAATGCTTTTAGCCATCTTACAACCTCCTATCACCCTTCATCCTCTTATAGGGATATGCCACACAACCTCTCCAAGTTGACCATGCCAAACCCAAAGTCACAATCGTAAGAGGTATTTAGAATCTTTTGGCCCCATTCAAGTCCACTCCCTAATACAAGTGATACAATGCTAATAGGGTTGTGAAGGTAATTAAGTTTTTGATTAGCATGTTGGGTGTATCTAAGCATAATGATGATATAGTTAGTCCTGATTTCATTAATCTTAACATCATTGAGCTAGAGTACTTAATATATATGGTATAGTTTTGTTCTTGATCAATAGTGGTAGGGAAAACTAATATACTGTATAATGACATCAAACATAAACCAATAGGTGTCTTAAGATATATTAGTGGTAGGGAAAATTATAGTGGCCCTCACCCTAGAGTAATAAGTTGAAGTAGTGTTAGAATTACTAATTATAAACTAAAAAACTTTATCCTAGGGTGGTGGGACAAATTACACAAGCCTTACAAAGCCTCTACCACTTCCTTGACATTTTTAACATTGTTCAAATTTGATAGGAGGGATCTTTATGTCACCTCCTCCTTATCTTAATTCTCGTAGTGGATAGAATCATCCAATTTAGCATCAAGACATGAAGGTTTATCTTCATTATCTTAGAAATATCCTCCAAGGCTTTGTGCATATGCTCATGCCACACATTGAAGATGTGGAATTTATCTAAGTAGCAATATAGAAATCCTTAGCCTAACCTTCTACCCCTTCAATATCATTGTGTAGAAGGTAGATACAAATAACATTTGATAGCATGGAGGTACAACTTAGGGATTGAGTTGAATGTAAAAAAAATATTCTTCCCAACAAATGCTAGATGTCTAGGAGCAATTTAATGATTTCTTCCATTATCTGCCTAGTCTAGAATATAAAATTACCTTTTCTTTTCATATGTTTGAAGGAGATAGATTTAAACAAGTATTCACCAAGTTTCTAGCTTCCAATAGAATAGTTTCCAATAACCACAAGCTTCATCTATGCTTTTTCATATGATCAATGTTGATCTTGGAATCTCCTTCCACACTAAGGGATATCTTGTTTGGTTTCCAAGTCATCTTAAGGCCCTGGATATCATGGCCCTAGAATCTACCATATTATTGTTCTTGACACCAAAATCATAAGCTTTAAGATAGGTAGAGGTTTTCCCTTATCATCTCTTAATAAACATACTCCTCCTACTTCACTAGGATTACCCTTGGCTACCCATCAAAATTTCAAGCTTAATCCATCCAAATGTAGGTGTGGACCAAAGGGTGTGAATATCAACATGGGTATCTCCTTGTTTTAACCTTATTCAAAGCAACCTTGGCCAATTATGAGCCTAATCCACCTCTTCTAGCATGATCATATATTCCTCTTTACCCCAACAATCACCAAGTTCCTAAATGCACCATATTTCTTTAAAATAGTCCAAAATTTGGGATGCATATTCACATTTTGAGAAATACATGATGATTGTCTAGAGACTTCCTTACTTAAATGCACATTATACATTAAGATGGGTCACCTTTCCCATTGTATCAATCATTATGGTAGTCCTAATAGCTCTCTTACATTTTGAAATTTGTACATGCATGTATACATTATCTGTATGTTTAATTTAAATTTATTTCAAGTGTAATTTCTTGAAACATATATATATATATATATATATATATATATATATATTCTTGATTTAATTTTAAATTTGTACTGAAGTTTGTATGTTTATATGTATATATATGCAGGTTCATATCTAGATTTTTATATATACATCATGAATCTAGATGATATTTAGTTTGATGTTGAGGACTTCCTTAATGCACAGGATGATCTGGCCGCACCCCCACCCCCACCCCCACCCACACCCACACCCACACCCGCACCCCCAGCACCAAATGCCCCACCTCTAGATGCCCCACCTGCAAATGACCCACCTCCACCTCCACATCCACCCCCACCTGGAACTGACTAGGCTCGCTTGCGAGCCATAATAAATGAAAATGTGGATTCGATACAAGAAAAACTGAATTCCATTCGCAATGAACAATTCATGCCACCTCACATAGTACGTTTTGCATCTTTGATGCAAAACATTATAGATTCTGTGAGGTCTATCGACTCAGATTTTGATGGATTCCAGAAATGGAGAGAGGAGAGGTGCCAATTTTATGCTGATGGCCTTTCCTATAAGACTATTTTGGATCTTAAAATCACAAAAGCTCATTTAGCACAATATTTTAGACATCCCATTACAAATGAACCTATTCCTGCAAATAAGAAAAGAATATCAATCAGGTGGTGTAGGCATGAAGGAATGTCTGCCAATTTTGGGGATAAATGGTGGATGGTGTTTGATTATCCACCTCATGCTAATTTTGAGGTTCCTTTATATTTTTTGAGAAAATTATATGTAGAGTTTGTTATGAATAAAAAACCCAACTACTTTGATATTAGATCATTCCAGGGTGTTGGTGGTGGCATGCCACAACAGAGGTTGGGGGCACAGGTTGATCCCCAACAACTGGTGCATGTTCAACCTCTTATTGACCCTCCTGTTGCTACCATTCCTTCGCCCTTCCAGCATCGTGCAGTGGTATCCACACTAGGCACATTGAGTGCACTCTCAGGTAGCCTACATGAGCAGACTTCTATGATGGTAGCTCAAGTTAGAGAGCATGGAGGAGTTGATGATGGAAGTGGTCCTAGTACCACTCCACATGTGTCGATGCCTCATACATGTACGAGTTGCAATCAGTTGTGTTATGGACCTTATCAGGCAGCTGCACCCACTTCAGCTACACATGCATCATCTGATAATGTGGGCACTGAATCATTTGTTGATTATCTATTTGCTGAGGATCATCCCACTGATCATTCAACACAGGTATATATAGGTTATGTACACATGTTGAATTTAAAACAATTTTTTAACCACGTGTTTTTAATCAACATATAGATCAATTAAATTGTAATATTTTAACAATCGAATTGTTTGGTTTGTTTGGTGTAGATGATGGCAACAGGGGTCACCATGATCGAATTAATTTTTTATCGACACCTGTTCATCTCGGGCACCCATTGGGGTACATTTTCAATGAATTGTAAATTTGTAAAATTAAGTCTTGAATGTGTGTATAATTAAATATTTATGAACTTATTTATGAACTGGTTCAGGGTTTTTCCACATTGAATCCTCCATCTCAGGGTGTCTCGAGTGCTCCTCCATCATTGGGCATCTCACATGACACTCTTACAATATGTATATTGTTTTAAAAAACTATATATATACTTAAATTTTTCTATTTTGATATCAATGTATCTAAAAATGTGCACATGTACTATTTAATATTTTATAAATATGTCTATGCAGGTTGACACAACAATGAGGATGGGCATTGTAGCACACTTGGATAATCCAAGTTTATATCAGGAGTCGACTACATTTCAGGTTGTTCAAAAACATATAACATGTACACAAGTCAATTATATATATGTTTTAAAACCTAATTTGTACACACATGTGCTAACTTAAATATAAATGACATTGTAGGAGCTTGTTAGTGACACGTTTCATCAACACACAGCACATGTAGAGCAGGAGGATAGAGGAGATGGGTAGCCTGATACGGTATAATTTAAAATTTAGATTATATTTAAATTGAACAATTAAAATATATGTTGTGAACTTAAAGTAAATTTCTTGATATATATATATATATATATATATATATATATATATATATATATATATATATATATATATATATATATATATATGTTGACATGTACATTCAAAATTCTTTTTTCTTTTATAGCTCAATACATGTCATGGAGCTAAGCCTGTAGAGATAGGTCCTGGAATAGAGGATTCACAACAAGTTCCTCTTACGGTATAATAATTTTTAAATATGATAGTTCTTATAAATTAAATTGAATTAAATCATTTTTAAAATTGTTAAGTATATCTAATTTCAACTTGAACTTTCTCTTGTATTAATAGATTGATTCAGAGCATGGAGAGATAGGTCCAGGTGCACTAGAGCATGCCTTTCAGCCTCACACGGTAATTTAATTTTATGATAAATTATAAATTTAAAAATTGTCATTAAATTAGATTTCCTTATCATCTTACATCTAATTTCATGTAAATCTTTCTCTTTTACAGAGTGATTCAGGTCATCTAAGTAGTTCGCATGGTGTGAAGAGGACTCTTGATGATAGAGATAGTATGTGATAGGTTATTGAACATGGGCTATGTATAATTTGACTATTTCATGTACTATATGTTATATACTGTTTGTCATGGAATTTATATATATTGTTGAACATGGACTTTATATTTTTTTTTAACATGGACCTGGACTTTATATATTTGACTATTTCATGGACTATTTGTTATATATTATTTGTCATGGACTTTAAATATATATATTGTTGAACATGGACTTTATATATTTTTTGAACATGGACCTAGACTTTATATATATATTGTTGAACCTGGACTATATAATTTTACATGTCAAATAATAAATGCAATCTTATCATAACAAAATCATACACATGTCAAAGTAATAATCATGTAAAACCATCATGTTAGTTTAGGTGCATCCATACATATATCTGTTATCCATGCATACATACATTGCATATACATCATAAACTATAAAAGCATAACATCACATACATATGTATATACAAGCATCCCTCAATTTAATCATAAATCAAACTCTAATCTAACCGTGTGCATTAAGGAAAAGATATCTAAACATTTGAGATCAACCATAATAAGATATATAGATTGACATCAATAGAAATAATCAATTGTCATATATAAATCTACAAGTGTCAGAGTGTTGATCTAGATTTGCGCTTAATGAAGAAATTGCATTGAAAGAATTTATGTAGTGATGAGGTCCTAATAAAGTTCCTCCATTCATTCACGGTATGCATATTTAGGTCCTAGTCAAATTTTAAGCAATAAAATGGTAAGCAAATCAAAACAAAGCATTAAAAAGTGAGATAAGTTCATGAGGATCTCTTGCCTACTAGGAGGGATCAATCTCTCACATCTTCTCATCTAGAGATCAACTAAGTTATATTAAATGATCCTAGCCTGGTTATAGTTATATTTATCCAAGTGCCTCGGTGCTTGTTCTTGTGTTGACCATGTAATTTAGGAGTCCCTAGAGTAAGAGTCCACAGGAGTGTCCCTTGACCAACCTCTACTACATCTTAAGTAGATTTGTAGCATGGGAGTGTACTACCTGGGAAATCCTTTAGAAAGTCGCCCCTTTTCAATAATATAAATCTCTATATGTAAGTGTCAGAGTGTTGATCTAGATTTGCGCTTAATGAAGAAATTGCATTGAAAGAATATGTAGTGATGTAGCATGGGAGTGTACTAGGGGAAATCCTTTAGAAAGTCACCCTTTTTCAATAATATCTAGTCATGTCATCTCCTAGACAGTCCATCTCCTCTCTATCTCTATGTATGGGTTTGTAATAATTTGTTTGTGTTAGTCAAAGTCACCATTGTGTAAATGTGTAATCATGTGCCATAGTAACCCAATCAACACTACTTGATACCTCAAGGAAGTGAAAGATCTGGTGTGGGCATGGGTCATTGATACCTGGTCTAATATGCTCCAATATCCATACCATAACTAGAGAAGGATGACTAAATCCTAGTGCCTTATGGTGCACAATCTAATAAAGGTCATGGTAGACCTTGAAGGTAGGATGTCAAACCCCCATGCATAAACTTTACCTAAGTCCACTTGCTCAATGATAGGAGCCTACATACCATATGAGAAAGTGGACATTTTTAGTCCTTCACATGCAAAGTTTAATATCTTTTCCAATCTCTTGGATTCTCTATTTGTGACTTTGATAATGACCTCTTTGTTAATGTTAAAAATGGTCAAATCATTATAGTTGTATTATATATGGATGACTTACTCATTATGAGTAGTCTTATTTCTTTAATCCACAAATATAAAAAATAAATTGAACCAGATATTTGAATAACTAATTTAGGGCTTCTGCATCATTTCTTAGGAATGATTATCTTCTAGGATCATTAATCTATTAGGGTATCACAAGCAAGATACAAATAAGATATATACTTAAAAATTTCAATTATGGTTGACTATAAACCAACTACTATTCCTATTGAATTGAGTATTAAACTTGACTCCAAACCTCTATTTGAAAAGACCAATCCTACTTTGTATAGATAATTAGTAGAAAGCCTTATTTACCATACCATACCTATACCAGACATTGCTTATAATGAAGTAAGTATTGCATCTAGATTCATGCAAGATACATATGTGGATCATTGGAAAATGACTAAAAAAATATTGAAGTATATGAAAAGTACTTTTAAATATGTTTTTTTTTTCCTACACCAAAATGCAAATTTATATGGTTATTGTTATGTTAGTTCTATATTAGTAATTTTGTTCATAAGAAATATACTTCCAAGACTATTTCTTTAAATTTAGTGTAGGGACTATCACATGGAGTAATAAAAATCAACCTATAGGGGCTCTATCATCCACGAACAGCAAATATAAAAGTTCAATAAAAATATCAAAAAATCAATTGGCTTAAAAGATTATTAAAAGACAAAAAAAAAACAAAAAAACAAAAAAAAAATTATTAAAAGAGATTTAGGTAGGTAGTGTTGATAGTACCACCTTATCATAATAAATGTGTGATAAGGATAACACAATAGGAACCTACACCACTCTATCTATCCAACCTTGTCATAGGGCAACTTGATTTGTTGTAGAAAGCTCCTACACACTACTCACCAATGAAGCTTGCTCGTTAGATCACTCAAAAATTGAAAAATAAACATGAAAATTGAAAAAATAAAAATGTGATTACATTCCCTACCTAGACACCTATCATTTGCAATTAACCTACAACTTGATGCTAACTTTTTGGATGTCTTAAGGGGTCCTAATTTACGATGTCTTAAGGGGACGTCTTAAGTTCTCAAAATTTGGTGAAGTTGCCCAAGGCAACCAAATTGAACAATATAATAAATCAAATTTAAAGTAAATTCTAAGTAGAAAACATGGACATTTAACAAATAAAATACATAGAATAATAATTTTGATAAATTTAATACTGTAGAGTATAAAATTGTGTACATACACATGTATACAAATTTCTGTACAAAATGTGTAATAATGTAATTGTGTATGTACATATATGCCAACTCAAAATAATGTAAATACAAAATGTCATTATATGCCATCTCAAGAAAATCCAAAACTTGAGGAGAATGTAGCAGGTCTTCATGCCACCTGATGTAAAAATAATACAAGCAATTGATCAATATATCTAAATCAAAACATGTATTTTAATTTATATAAAACTATCTAGATATACACAATTTGTACCTATATTTACAAGTGCCTCTCATGTTTTTGTTTCAAAGTATGTGATGAATTTGTGATGATGGCCTAGGGATATAAAAGGACAAATTAAATTAATTTCAACTAATAACGCACAAGAAATATCAAAACATGTATTTAATGTATTTAAAACAACAATATAAATCTATTTAACTATATTTACCTGTATTTACTTATTCTATTGTACCATCTCCATCCTCTCTTTTTTCCAACGCATCGATGATTGTCTCATGGTCTTCCATAGAAGTGTTCCATAGCTCTTTATTTGTAGGTTTTCCATGATACCTCTCCAATTTTATATTTGTTGCCAACACCAAATGTGAGTAGTGTATAATCTTCTTATGTGTTTCATAATCTTCGAATGCAGGCAAACCATTCTTCCTTATTAGGTATTTCCGTAGCCAAGTGCCAACAACCACCACTGAACCTATTGGATAATAATAGCCATCATCAAAGAAATACTTAAAATTTGCTTAAGGGGATCAAAGAAGTTCTTAAAATATGCTTAAGGGGATCAAAGACTTGTTATCAAAATTTATTTAAGGGGATGTCTTAAGGGGATCACCAAACCTGTTGGATAAGGAAAGCCATCATCATCTTCTCAAGGTGCTGTTAACTTATGCTTAGTCTCCACATAACGAGCCAACCAATATTTAGTTTCCTCTTCATTATTCTTTGGTGCAACAATAGCATACACATATCCTGCAGAACAAATTTTGATTCAATAACTTGCACATGTCCATAAAATTTGACCAATCAACATACATGCATTCATATGTACACATAAATAAATAAAAGCACTACAAATTAGTAATGAAGTGAAATAAAATGAAATGATTTGAATTAAATTACTTTCTTGTACAAGGTTTGAAACATGGTCATAATCGTCTGATACAAACAGTTGATCATTGTCTTCAATTGTTGTTTCACTTTGATTGTGTGCTTGTGCAAGTGTCAATGGTCTTTGTTTCCACTCTTCAACCCATTCTGTATTCTCACATGCTTCCCAATCTCCTGAAATACAAAACTGACAAAAACATGCAAGCTCCCTTGTCTAGATAGTCCATGTACTTGCATTCGAACTCCTAAATGAATGCCATTTAGTAGATCCACTGATTGTCTGGCAATCAAGTCTAGGTAGAATGTATCTAATTTTAAAAGATCTCATTAATTGCATCATTAGTTGACATTGAAATGATAGTTTTTTACGATAAAAAAAATTCCTTGTATAATCTGTTGGCATGTGTTCTTATTTGTCTCCAAGAAATTTTACCAGGAAGATTATCCAAAACATCTCTTTTAATTTTGAAAAAATATTTCTCATTTTAAACATCACTTCCTAGATTTTCATTTTCACTTTGAACAAAAGGATTTTTGTTTTTATTTTCAACAACAAAACGGTTTTCATTTTCATTTTCAACAAAAGGATTTTTGTTTTCATTTTCAACAACAAAACAATTTTTATTTTCATTTTCAACAAAAGGATTTTCATTTTCATTTTCAACAACAAAACGGTTTTTATTTTCATTTTCAACAACAAAATGGTTTTCATTTTCATTTTCAACAACAAAAGGATTTTCATTTTCATTTTCAACAAAAGGATTTTCATTTTCATTTTCAACAACAATTTGTTTCAAATTTTGATCTCTACGAATATTATCAATCTCAACATTGTTATATCCAGCTTGTTTTAAATCTCCTATCAACACTATTTCCATTTCATTCAAAGGTGGATTTGAAGAAGTTTCTGGATTTGTGCCTATTGAAACATTCTCCATAGAATTAATAGAGAGATTTGAAGACATACCAGGAGTAGTTTGTATAATCGTATTAGTTTCCACATTGACCTCTTGCAAACTTGCATCGTCTACATCCATGGTCTCCTCAATGTTTTTATCTTCAATAGTTGTGGAATTGGATGCTTCAGCATTATTCATTGATTGAATCTTTACTCTTCTATCTCTTTGTCTTTTTGCCTCCTTCTCTCTCTTTGCTTCAATTTCTTCAGGGGTTAATAGCTTCCTATCTTTCCTCTTATTACGACTTTGTGATCCCATGATTAAAAAATTTATGAAGTATGTACAAATGAATGTCAAATACTTGAATGTGTTTCAAGTCCTTTAAACAAGTACCAATTCAACAAAATTTCACTTAAATAGTGCCTCCATGATGGCTTCTATCAAAATACAAACAATATTTCAAGTTGATGGACCTGCAAGAGAAAGAAATATGCTCAAGAATGCTGCAAGAGTCATTGTCAGCCGTACTGTAGAGCAAGTTGCAGAAATGACAGTCATAGTACAGTCTTATTAAAAAAATAGGCAAATAATAAATAGGATCCCATTTATAAAACAGGATCCTGTTATATTAAATGGGATCTTGCCTAATAAACAGGATCCCGTTTACTACGGGATCCCGCTTATTAAACGAGATCCTGTTTAATTTTTGACCGATGGATAAAGAAACGAGATCCTGTTTTATAAACGGGATCGCATTTTATAAACGGGATCCCATTATTCAAATTTTAAATTTTAGGCTCAGGTTTTGCTTTGTAACCCGCTTCGGAAAATGCTTTGGGGACTCGACCCTGACCTCTAGACCTGGTTTGACTTGCAACTTGAAGGCCCTGTCAATGTCACAACAAAATAGTGACTTTGGGCATATATCTAAAGGTCTATTTTACAGAATATTTTGATGAAATTAAAACCCATTATAGAGGAGACAATGTAGATTCCAAATATGTAATTTGTTTTACAATTGGATTAATTTTTCTATTTTTTAATCAATTTCTGATGAAATAGGTCCATAAACTTGAACTATCAGGTTTTTTAATATTTTAATAACTTTTTATTAAAATATTTTTTTGTCAAAAAAATTGTATGAAAATGTACTCTAGACAATTCTTTTCAATTTAAAAAAAAAATTTCAAAAAATGTTAAGTTTAGGTCATCTTATGCGTGACGTACACGATGATTTTTTAAAAGACAAAAAATGACCAATAAAAAATTAATTAAAAAAAAATTATTCAGAAAAAAATTACAAATAAATATGGAAAACATGCTTCAGTGAGTTACAAAGTGTTTCCCAAAAGGATTTTAAAAAATATGATTATTTCGGTCAAAATATGGATGACGTACACGTACATGGTATAGTAAAAAAAAAGTGACTTTTAAACAGTGGTTTTTAGAAATGCCTATTCAAAATCAATTTCTATCATCTGGGTATTGAAAAAAATTACATATTTAGAAACTAGACTGAGTACTACATTTCATATTTAGTGACTTTTTCCAAGATTCCACCTTTAAGTGCTTCAAATTTTTAGGTCAAATGTGACAATTTCTGAAAATCAGGGAAAACACTTCCACTTTTTGGCCAAAAAGTGGACACAACTTCTTGCACACACCCTACTTCTTCAAAGGAATCATCATGTTTTTCCATAAGATTTTGCACATTAGAGGAAGCGCCATGTTCAAATTTCATTGGTCTCAGTGGAATGTTTTGTTGTCTACGAAAACCTCCCGATCCTTGTAAGGATGACGGGGAAGGAACCTCAACATACATACCATCTCTCCATGGACGAGGTGAGTTATGAAGCTTTTCCTTATCTACATCTATCAAACCAATTATCTCATCATATCCATAGTAGTCTTGTGTTCATTTTCCTTTTGCTCTAAGGGGATCCTCAAACACATGTTGTTCATCTCTCATTGTTTGTAAAGGAGGCATGGCCACTCTAGCTAGTTTTTTGGCTTTGTATCATCTATAATTTAGGAAGGATTGGTCTCTTCGTGGCTCTGGTTATGTTTCAAGTTGCAGCCAAAAGTAATCAAGGGTGAAATTCGTGCTCTTAGCCAGAGGTTGGTATGTGTTACGATGGATAGTATGGATATCTCCATGCAAAGGTAATTTTAGGCATTTGTGAATAGTTGAAGGGACGACATTCATAGCCTTAAGCCATGGGTGTCTAACTTTTACATGAAAGAGGTTGGATAAGGGAATAACATCAAATAACTGATCCACATCTTTGTCATAAACTGTGACTAATAGTTTTATGAATCCAAATGTTTTCTTCAAAGATCCATTATGTGTTTTAATTCTCAAATCCGATGGGTCATAATAGTTTTGTACCAAATCATATTTAAGAAGGAACTCTTCTGTAACCACATTAGTCATGCTATTAGGGTCTATTAGTGTTCCTTGTACCAGTATTTCTATTATTTTCACTATAATGTAAAGAGGCCCTTTAGTATCTACCATTTCTTTGTCATGAGGTTTAAATGTTATTTCAAGTTCAGGGGCTCGTCTTTTTAAATGAGGCCTAGGAGGAAGCCTAGAATTATTTTTTTATTGAGAAGCCATGTATATGTTTTCAAATGAATGCTAAATCATATTTCAAAAGGTTTTCAAAACTTATGCAAGAGCAAATGCAAAAGTATGTATGAAAATGACCTAAAATGCTTGATTTTTTAGCTTTTTTCAATGCAAAGCACTAGGAGAAAAGATGTGAAATTTTTCAAGAGGGACATAAAATAATACATTTAATAATAGTCCAATGATGCAGCAATATCTTTCACAACATGCTTTTAAAGAAAACCTAGAGTGATGACAAGTCAAAACCTAGTGCAAATGTGCTAAAATATGCAAATTTTCCATGCAAATGCCTAGTAAAAGGAGTGTTGTAAGAAATTTGAGGAGGGGAAGTAGATAATCACCCTATTAATAGCCAAAATACATAAAAATCCCTTACAACACACTTGTAGTGCAAATTTAGAGAGACAATAAGGCCAAATTCTAGTGAAAATGCAAGGTTTTCAAACCCTAGACATGAAAGTTTGCAAGAAGACCACTATGATCCAAAACTACTATTATAAATTGTGCCTCATGAGTATTTGAAAAATGTAGTAAAATTTGAAACAAGATTTTGACTACAAACCTTAGTTAATGCAAAACTAGGATTTTATGAAAAATGCACAATTTCAAGCATTTTTTGTCAAATTAAGCACAAAAATGCAATGCAAATGAATTCTAAATGATGAATTTTTGTAATTTAAATTAGATCTAATGAAAATAATAGAAATTTAATGAAATTGAATGCCAAATAATTCCAATCAAGCTAAATTGCAAGCTAAAAATACCATATTTTTTCAATATTTTTATTTTGTTTAGTAATTTTTTGAATGCAATAAGATGACTGAATGCAAATATATCAAATAACACTCAAAAAGGTGCCAAAAGTCCAAAAAAATGGGTTCACCAAAATGTTTAGAAGGTAAAAGGGGGAAAATGGGGTTTTAATGGTTTATGTGGAATCCTCCTTTCACACCAAACATTCCAAGGGAATATCAATAGAGTTGAATCTCCATTAAGTGAGAGAAATCACCTATCAGGTTGGGCTACCACTTGGGAAGCTATGGATTCTTGGATGTATCAAACAATGTCTCAATTTAATACTCAGTTGTACTTAGAAACCCTAAATATGCAAATCAATAAGCAAATTATCAAATTACGGCAAATCCTTTCAAACTGAGATAAGGGATAGATATATTTAACTCACTATTTTTTGAAGTTTAGAAGGCAGAGAAGTTAGGGACATGTGGACTAGCACCCAAGTCCAAGGTACTTGTTTCTTTGTGGAATCCTAATCTCCTTCCAACACTGATCTACACTGTAACTTCCATTTCTGGGGATTCAACTGCGGAGGACATGGGGACTAGTGCCCTAGTCCAGGAAAGGATCCAATGTATGACTTCTCTTTAGATCCTAAATCCTTGATGTTTGCCAATCTTCCAAGTTGCAACTCCATTTCTTCTAGATGCAACACCTATAACTTGCAATCACAAGGAGTGTGGGAGGGGGTTGTGGTGTTTAGAGGCTTGCCTCAGTCAAGGTTTGGGGAGACATTCAATTCTTCCAAACACCATTGGTAGATGAGAGTGCATATCTTGGTGGGGTAGAGGCAAAAATCCAAATGATAAATGATTGAAAATATAATTGATATCACCTTGTAGTGGAGATCTCATGGAAGGAAGATGCTCTTATGCCATGAGGAGATGAATGTCAAATCTGCAAATACAAACATAATAACAACAAAGTATTGCTCTACAATACAATGAATGCCTTGAATCACTTTCACATATGCTTGTCAATCAAAACGTCCATCTAATTTGCAAATGAAACCTAATCATGCTTATATATGCAACTGCAAAGATTCTCACTAATAATTTTGTAATTCAAACTTTAGATGTCCGCATAGGACCTAAATAACAGTCACTACGCCAACATTTGAAATTAGGGCAAACCCAAAATAGGGTTGGACTAGGGCACTAGCGGCCAAGTCTACCCTACCATTTTTTCTCAGTGATTATTAAAGTGTAGTCCCCTAGGTCCTATTTGTCACAAGACCCAAGGCTTTTCTCATTGGGAGTCAGAAATAACATGCAAGATGCTCTAAATGTAATTACAGGACACAGGACCTAAACCTTAAGAGGGAAAAGCCCCCAAGGGGACATTTTCTGACATAACAATTAAAATATGTGCACAAAATACCATCTCTTTTTCCTCTTTTTCTAGCATCTTACCGAAACAATCTTCACTCTCCTTGAACAAATATACACTTCATTCTTTCCTCTTCTTTTCATGGACTTCTATCCATTATGTACCATCTTTCTCTTATAACTCCATTGACCACTCTTCTCTTCACTTGTGGATTTACATCCACCATGTACCAACCATCTCCTCTAATGTCTCTCTCTTCTCTTCTTCCAACTACTCACTCTTCTGTTCTCCTCTTTCATGGGATGCAACCCACCTCAGACTAACCACCTCCACCAGATCTCTCCCATGGCTTCCTCTAAAGCCTCTACCTATAAGTATACATCTGTATCACACATTGTATCTACACAATCCTTTTTCATCTCTAACTCTTTACTCATTTCAAAATACAAATTCTTTGCATATTCAACATTACAAAACTCATAAAAGTCAAATTTTACCTCAAGATGACAACATCCTCTTCCTCACTACTGAATGCTACTATCTTTGTTGTTGCTCTAAACAACTTCTCTACCTCTGCAATCTCCTCCTCAAGAAACTCTTGGTCTTCATCAGGTTCATCATCAAACACTTGATTCTCATACATCACTGCATATTTTGTTTCAACTATAACATCCTCAACTGCTGCAACTTTACTCACAACTGCTCCTGTACTTTACACAATCTCCTCAATGCTCATTTCTAGAACCCTTCCATCTTTAGTTAATGCTATAACAAATTTGTCATATTCACTTTTATCCTCCTCTTTCATGCATTCATCCAAGCATACTACTACAACTTCTTAAGATTCCTCATGAATAACCTCTTCATCTTTATTTTCCTTACCTACATACAAAGAATAATCTACCAACAAAACAATGTTAGCATAATCATAAGACTTATGTTCTCCCATCTACATCTTCTCTGTTCCCTTATCACATTCATCTGACATTTTCCCTTCAAATAATATATCTATCTTTCTCATCTCCTCTTTGAGTAGGAGATCTTCTTCATCTTCCCCAAATTATTCATCAAACATAGGACCCTTTCAGTCCATTATCTTAGTTTCCATATCTTGAGAATCTTCCATGTCTTCTATACCCTCCCCTTCTTCGGGCATGTCTTCAATCACATTTTCATCTTCAAATTTGTAACCAAATATGGTGCCTCTATCATCCTCCATTACACTACTTAACTCAGCAATACTCAAAGTTGTTACCTCTTCAACGTAACTCTCACTTTCCTCATCAGGTTCCTCTAATTTGAACTCTGAACTTCTAGTTTTATTTCTAACTAGTCTATTCAGTAGTGCCACCTTGTTCTTGAGATCCATCATCCCATTTTGCACCATCTCTCCCATATCTGCAATCTTATTCTTTCCTCTAATCTTCTTTTCCTCCTTTCCAACATTATTCTTTCCTTCAATTAGAATTTGAAAGGTCTCTTCCATTATCTCATCAATCATACATGCCAATTATCTTATCCCTATCATTTTCTCTTGAAGTCTATAGAAATCAGTTCTTTCTTCTAACTAGATAATTCAGACTCTTGGTCTCACATTCATTCCCTTAATTTTATTCTCAATCAAATCCCACAAGTCCAAGTGCAAACTCCCTCTACTCAGCCCTACATTGGCCCCAAAAACCAACTCTGCTAAAGAGATAGTATATCAAACTATTGTGTTACATAATGGTGCATACATATAATGTAAAGCTACATTTAATAAAGACTCTTTCCTATATATAAATAAAATGAAATTGATTATTTCCGGTCGATGTACAACTGCTCATGTGTTCGGATGCTCCTACATCACTTTAGATAAGACATTGAAATGACATGTTTGCATTAAATATCCACTACTGAAGTTTTACAAAGAGATCCTTTATGGAAAGAACTATAACACTTGGAATTTGTCTTCCATGTAGAACATAATCAACAGGCTCTATAGTGCGTAACAAATTTATGTCACATCCCCATTAGTTGCACAAAAACAAGAGCTTTGTAATGGGGTGTGGACATACATCAAATCGTCAGACTTGGGAGCTACATGATAATCTAATTGAGTAGAGACACACCTCTAGATGGATGAATCTCATAGGCCAAGAACAACCTTGAAAGACTAGTGCTTCATGTCTTCCTACATAGGAGGCTCACTAAAAATCCTTCCCTAGTCAAGCAATTTTAGGGTTGATGGTTGCATTCCATGCAACTTTAGGGTTAGGTGTTTTAAGAATGAGGAAGATTGATATTAGCTTTAAGGTTTTACTTATATAATATTATATTATTAAAATAGTTTGATTTGATTAAAAGTATTTATTTTATAGTGTTATTTTGTTTAATTTATTTATTTTTTGTTAGGCATGTGCCATCATGGGGATGACTCCCTTTTTGTATAGAATGAAATTGAAAAAAAGTATATATATTTATTGGCTAGCACCCTAATGGGTATGCCATGGTAAGTTCCATATATAACTAAAGGCTATCAGTGACTTTAGAGCATACAACAAGGCTATCAGTGCCTCCTACCTAAATACTAATACTAAGCTATTACATAATTTCATTAATTATCATCATAATGCCTTCTGCAGCCTCTAGCAGCCTTCCCACTTGACCATTTGTAAACTCTCCTTTGTTCTCCTGCAACAGTTTATGAAATGTTTCTAGATTTTTGTTCTCTATTCCTTCCTTTTATGTGGCAAGAATAGCACTAGCCTTTTTGAGCCAACCCTCCTTGTGTATGCTGCCTTCAAAGTTTTCCTGCTCGATTAATTCCAACATCATCAATCTCCCCAATAACTACTGTGTGGTTGGTCTGAGCAACCAGTCATGCTCCCCAGGTGACTCCGTAAAATGAACCTCCCATGATCAATGAAATGTTGGCAAAAAACAACTGATAAACATGGTCGTCATGTACATAACCTCTGCTCCATGATCCTCCACCAATCACTTGTAGAATCACCTCCCTCACGGCTTCCTCCTTTAGCTGAAACAAACACCCCACCTACTGCTCCTTCCCTTCCTCTAGGCACCGACATTTAACACCCATGATCTTTGTCATCTCTTCAAGATGGAAAGAACTTTCCTTACTCATCTATAAATAGAAAAGCTTGTCTCAGCAAACAATCAACTCTGTACTCCATCCCTGAATCCAATTTGAAATGCAGATCCTTTAAAGTTTCCATATCTATAAATCTCACATTATAGCCAGTCCTTTCATATTCTCTCTGGTCTTAGCTCAATGCATCTACCGTTAGATGCAAGCCTCAGGGATCTCCTTCCATCCGAGAGCCCTCCACATCTGATCAAAGTACTACATCAAAACCAATCCAATTTGTAGCGTCCGAACTGCCAAAGTCCTTCTTACCACTTGTGACTCCTTGATTTGCCAAAAAGTCCACTACCATATTAGCTTCTCTAAAAATGTGGACAATAGAAAAATCAAGATTCTTTAGAATATCCCTGACTCTCCTTATGCCCTTCTTTAGCAACTAATTTTCCATGTTATTTCTAACAATCACATTAATGATCAACTAGGAATCCCCTTCAATGTCAATTCGTAACAAACCTCTTTTTTTACATTCTGCTACTCCTAGAGACAAAGCTTCCAACTCTGCTATATTGTTTGAGGCTACACCCATATAGCCTGATGTTGCCCAAAGGAGAGCTCCTCTTTCATTCTTGATAGTAAAGCCATAATCTACCTGCCTTGGATTTCCCTTAGACGCCCCATCAAAATTCACCTTAAGTCTACCACTAGGAGAGGCCAACCACCTGGTTTGATCCCTTTTCTTCTTACCTCTACCCATTTCCCCAGGGATCTTAAGACCTGGCCAACTCTTCATAATATGATCATCCCAATTGGTGAATTTAATTCCACCTCTAAATTGTGCTTTTGTATTTAAGATCTCTACTAAACCAATTTTTGCCTTCCTTATCAGCTTATCAGTAGGAATTTCCTTCTCCTAAAAAATTCTCTGATTTCTTTCCCTCAAAATATTCTAGACTACCATGGAGGGGAGAGAAGTCCACAAACCACTCCAAAAATCTTTCTTTTGAAGCATTGGCTAGCTCTTCAAAAAGTCTACTATTGAATAGTTCTTAGCTCCTTTCCACCCTAGAATGTTCAAAAAAAGATTCGACACATCCTCTGCTACCTGAAAGCCCAGAAGCAAATGATCGGAGTCTACTCATGTTGTTTACATAAAATACATCTATTTGGCCCATTTATGCCCAGCTGCTACAGCTTTTCCCCAGTTAGAATACTATTGTGGAGCACCGTCCAGAGGAAGGCTCTTGCTTTGGGTAGTACTTGATTGTCCCAACAAATTTTTTTTAGCCAACACTTAGTGAAATTACTATTTCTGTCCATTTTTAAAAGGTGGTATCCTATCTTAACTATGTATTGTCTCGATTTGGCTCCACACCAAAGAATTTCATCCAGATCGTGATTCACGCATACTATTCTTTCATTAAGTACTTTAGTGAATTTCCTTTTGACTGCATCTCCACATTGAACTCCTCTGCATTCACCCATTTGACTCTACCTTACTCAACCCTTTCTTCAAAATAATCTGCCACCTTTTCCCCTTTGGCTTGAACCATTTGGGCTTTTAAGTCTTGGAACTCTTGGAAACTATCTAACGATGACCATCCTTCCCATGAGTCCATCCAAAACTTTGCTTTTTTTTTGTCATTTATACTGCACGTCAAATAGTCTAGTATTAAGGGTCTGCATTGTTTTACAAAATTCCAAACCACCGAACCACCCCCTGGATTCGCAATAGTCAAGATTCTATTATGGTCCAAATCATCCAAATATTTACTTTGCATTATTCTACACCATAATTTTTGGGGTTGTTTGACCAATTTCCATACCAATTTAGCTCCAAACGCTTAGTTTTGAAGCTTCAATTCCCTCATTCCCATTCCACCTTTATCCTGTGGGTAATTAGCTTTGTTCCATCTGATTAAAGGGATTCTTCTTACATCTTTTGATCCTTCCCATAAAAACCTTTTCCAACCACCTTCTAGATCATTCTTTGCTTTGTTTGGCACAAGAAAGCATGACATTAATTGAATCAGGACTACCCCTAGCACTGCTTTGAGCATAGTGATCCTTCCTGCTAGAGTTAACCACCTTCCTTTCTAGGCTTCCACTTTATTCTTGGAGTGAGAAATCACTTCTTCCCATAATTGTGACTTAATTGCCCCACAAAATAGAGGAGCCCCTAAATATTTGGCTAGTAGAGAATCAACTTGACAACCCAAAATAGTAGCTATCTGCTTTTGCCATCTTTTCAAAATGTTGAAAAGAAACATTCTCATCTTCTCATTGTTTATTATTTGTCCTAAGAGATTTGTGTATCAATCCAGAACCCCCATTATTACCTTCGCTTCTACTAAACTCACTTCCCTGAATAACAAGGTGTCATCTGCAAACTGAGCGTGGGTGATTGGTTCTATATCCCTGGCCACTCAGACTCCTTTCCAACCTTGAGACATCTGCCAATGTTTGATCATACTTCCCAAAGACTATCATTAATACAAATAGGCATGGGGACTAGGGGTCCCCTTGCCTCAGTCCTTGGGAAATTTTGAAAAAACTGCATAATGAGCCATTCACTACTACTGACATTCTTTGCATGGAGATGCACTAGAAAATGCCTTTAAGTCATTTCTGACTAAAACCCATTTTCTCAAGTATCTTTAATAAAAAATTCCATCTTACTCTATCATAGGCCTTGCTCACGTCAAGTTTTATTAGCTAGGAGTTCAAATTTGTATTTTTTATTCCTTCAATACTCTTCTTCTCTAGCTAGGAGTTCATCCCATTATGTCATTAATTCTTTCTCTTTTCTATAGTGACTTTGAAACATTCCATCCTTTATTATTTTTTGTGTAGAGCCTCCAATTCTCCCTCTATTCTCTCCTTTTCTAAAAAGATATCTTTAAAAGTTTCTTTATTCCATTCCCTTAATCTTTTCTTTACGTGTGTCAGTCTTTTACAAAATATATAACTAACCAATCCTCCATTTCCATGTATCTCTTACCACCACTACCCGATCAGTTCAACCAACTCCTCTCTTCTCCACCACATTTTATCAAATTTAAAATATGAATTCTTGGGCTTCACTAGTGCGCTAATCTCTAATTTTATGGGATAATGATCATACAAGGAGCAAGGCAAGATACTTGATTCTATCCCTAAATTTGTTTCCAACCATTTCATTCTATAGAGAAATCTATCCAACCGTTCAGCAATATTAGCAAACCCTTCCCTTCTGTTGGTCCAAGTGAATCTGCCTTCTTTAGGTGGAAATTCTATTAGACTTCCCTCTTCCACAAATTCCTTGAAATCTTTTGCAACACTATTCTCTATTCTTATGCCTCCTCTTTTTTCCTCTAGACCTAACATCACATTAAAGTCTCCTCCCAATATCAATCTTTCTTCTCCAATCACCTAGAATTTATTTTAAATACTGCTCCAAACTTCTCTCTTCTCCTCTAACTTGACAGGGCCATAAACACTAAATATCCAAAAAATAACATTGGATTGAGTCAAATAAACTTTACCTGAAATCTAGTTTTGGCATATCTCAATCTCTCTGATGTCTACATTGGATGGATTCCACGTCAACCCAACACTGCCTTCCATCCCCCTTGGATCACTAAGCACTCCTGTTAGGGGTCTGCAATGCCTTGAGAAATTCATAGCTTCTTCCTAGACCAACCTAGTTTCTTGCAAAAGAATAATATCCATCATTAGTTTAGATAGGTGGAGCTTGATTGCATGCCTTTTGTTAGGGGCATTCAAGCCCCTAACATTCCATGATAAGATTTTCATGGTTTCCCAAGGGAGGCACTTCCTCCCTTGGATCTCAACATATATTTTTTTATGCTTATCAGCCCTTTGTCCGCTGCATAATCTACTCTATTTTCCTTATCTATCTTCCTTCCTAACTTCTTCCCTATTCTAGATTTGCCTCGAGTACCTCTTGCACTAGTTTGACTAATGTGTCTATGATCTACTATTCTGATCTCCTCTCTGTCCTCCACAGCCTCCGCATCTTCTGACCAAAACTCGTTTAACCTCTCTTCTATTTCCAAGGTTTCCAAAACTACCTCTGAATTGGAATCCTCCCTGACTTCTTGGTTGCTTTTGCTTACCAATGCCTCCAACTCTTCTGGTACTTTGATTTGCTCATTCATCTCCATCCTATCTTCTGGCTTCTTTGGACTTTCTAGGGAGAGATCCTTTGAATTCACCCCTGATTCAAATTTTGATACCTTCTCATCCTCCTTGACCGGATTTGTTTTCTCCCTATTTGTGGATTCTGCTGAGACTCCCGGTCTCCTTCCTGAGTTCTAAAAGATTAGATTTTCCTTCTCCATCTCCCGAGTCTCCAATTCCTCCTTTTTTTCACCATTTCCATTGTTCTCATAAGATATGTTATTCGCTTCCTCTTTTTGGTTTCTATGGTATCTTGATTCTATGTGCCTTCTGCTTTTACATTTAAGACAAGAATTTGTTCTTCTCAAGCTCGATGGTCTGTTCCCAAGCTCCTATCAAGGTGATCAACTTTAATTTCTTCAGACTTTTCTTTATTTCTATCAAATTAATTCTTGCAAAATAGATTGAATCGCTATTTTCCATATCCAAGTCCACCACATTTCCTAGGGTATCTCCTATTTGGTATAGACAGCCTCCTGACTAGTATTCAAATGGAAGATTATACAACCTTATCTAGATTGGTTCTTTCTAGGGATTGAAGTTCTTTAGCTTAAAATTTGGTCTCCACTTCTACACATATATGTGATCTGGACCCATCTTCCACAACAACTTTTCCAGAATTTTATCCCTTTTAGCCTCTGCTTGAAAATCAACCACAAAAAATTACTTAGGGATGAAATGGATAATTTCTGTCGTTTCCCAGTTTTTGTTGATCCATTCCTTGATTTGTAGCTTGGATCTATTCCTTCGAATTACCCTACCTATTATTGTTGTTCGCTCCAGGGCTTCAATATCTTTATTGACTTTTTCCTTCACATTTATTACCAGTTCTTCTTCCTGCTTCTGATTTGCCTCTCATTTGGTAATATTTGCGAAAGTTTTCCTTTAACTTCTGATTGGAATTGTGTTGACTCCTAACGTGGCATAGGTCACTTTTTCTCCTATGTTGTAAATCTCTTCATCTCCTTCGGTGCCTTCGCCACCTTCTTCTATAAAAAGCACTCCCGCATGCTTTTTTGCATTGCCTATCTGCTCCATTTTCTTATCATTATGTTGTTTAATTTTTTATTTGTGTACTTACATATTTATATATTTAGGTGAAATAGAAGGGTTTAAACAATGGTGAAAGAGATTATTTGAGTGTTTATATAGACTATATTAGGGAAAGATATGTTGGTACAAATAATTTAAAAGGTTGGTCCTAACAATTTTTGTCATGGGAAGATATATTTTATTATTGGTACAAATGATTTCAAAGATTAGGCATTACAATTGTTTATCATGGATTGAGGGTCAAAAGTTGTTATTTTGGACACCTTTAATTGAACATGTTTGTGGCATGGAATTTCCACATGAAATCTTAAGTTTAAGAGCTAGATTATCAAGTAAGCTACTCAAAAAATTTGAAAATACTTTTTAGAGGCCTAAAATTAAGTTACCTATGTTAATTTTTATCTTATATATTTTAAATTATGTAATTTTGAGAGGCATGAAGTTAAGAAGCTTAACTATAGTCTACTTTTCTCAATACATTTAAAATACCTATGCTCATTTTTATCTTATTTATTTTAATTTACATTTTCTCCATGTCGGTTTCTCTTGACCCAATGCATGACCTCTTAACAATGCGTTGATTAAGAAAAGAACTCCTTGGGAAATATTATGCTCAACGCAAAGAGAGATGTTTGGCGATGGTTAAAACCTACTTGCTTATCCTCTTTGAGAACAAGAGGCTTGCTAAGTGATAGGAGACCCTTCATCACGTTGTTGTAAACCTCTAGATAAGAGATTGAAATAACATGTTCACATTAAAACTCCACTATTGAAGTTAAACAAAGAGAAACTTTATGGAAAGAATCATAAAACCTGGACTCATGTCTGTTCCAAGCAAAGTGTGGGCTTTGTCTTCCATGTAGAACACAATCAACAAGATTTAAAGTGTTGAACAAATTTATGTCACATCCCCACGACTTGTACAAATACAAGAGCTTTGTAACAGGGTGTGGACATCCATCATATTTTCAGACCTAGTAACTAAAAGATATTTCAATTGAGCAGAGACACCTCTAGATGGGTAAATTTGAGGGGCTAGAACAACCTTGAAATGTCAGTGCTTTGTGTCTTCCTACATATGAGGGTCACTACAATTCCTTCGCTAGTCAAGCAATTTTAGAGTTAGATGTTTTAAGGATGAAAAAGATTAATATTAGGTTTCGGGTTTTATTTGCACAATATTATATTATTAAAATAGTTATATTTGGTAAAAAGTATTTATTTTATAGTGTTAACTTGTTTAATTTATTAGTTGTGTATTTGTATATTTACATTGCATGGCATTAAGGGAAGATTGTTACCCTACACATAAAAACAAAACATAGCTGACATATATTTTTAAAAAATAAAGTGGATTTTTAAGATATACAAACTTTTATATAATCCTCAAAGAATTACAAAATAACTCTTTTAAAAAATAACTATAGAATAACTCTTAAGTAAATAAAATTACTCTTTAATATATAAATATATAGATTTACATAAAAGGTAGATATGTTATATGAAAAAAGGGCAATTCTTAAGTAATATAAATAGTGGTTTATTAGATCTGTATTCTCCCATTATTTGGGATACAATCTGCATATCCTTGTAATCTAATAAATAAATGTATATATGTATATTTATTTTAAAAAGACAACAAGGCTATTTATTGCCTTAGTTTTTCCTCCTCACGTGATAAATGTAGATAAAAAATCTATTAAAAAAATACATATATCTACTAAATTATTATATATTATTTAAAATATGTATATTAATTGAAGGTTATTTTAAAGCACATTTTAAAGATATATATACAAACCTTTATATAATACTCTAAGATATGTAAAACAACTCTTAAGTAAATAAAATAACTCTTTAAATAAATAAAAATAGATCAATATTTAATAGATGTAATTAACCAACTCCCAAATATGTATCATCCATTGTCTAAGTGTCTGATCACAAGTTTCTTGATCCACACACCTCATGAAGTCTGCCACCGCTTCCTCACCCAATACCTACCTCTTCCTCTGCTTCAAGTATTCTCTCCTCTTCCAAATGGCAAGCACCAGTAGCTAAAGCCATGACAAATCACCACCCATTAAAACTCAATCACAAGAAATAGAAAATGATAGGTCATTCTTTAGCATTCAATACAAATACATTGTAATTGAATGCCTTTACTTCTACTCATTACTCTCCATGCTTCGATCACATACCAGTTGTCTTGCCCACCGTCACCCTTTTCCATTATGGAAAGATAAGATATATATATATATATGAAAAATTTTGAAAATAATTTTGAGAGGCCCAATGTAAAATTTTGAGAATAATTTTGAAAGCCCTAAAGTTAGGATGCTTACCTCCTTGAATATATTTAAGATACCTATCTTAATTTTTATCTTATCTATTTCAATTTATATAATTTTAGGAGGGGTGAAGCTAAGCCTTACCTAGAAGTCCTCAATAACTATGCTAGTTATTATCTTATTTATTTTAATTTATATTTGCGTGCTCTAAATTTAATGGGAGGGTGAAGTTAAACCTAACTAAAAGTCCTCTTCCTTAAATACATTTAAAATAACTATGCTAGTTATTATCTTATTTATTTTACTTTATATTTGCTCCACGTGGGCTGCTCTTAATCCATGGGAGGGTGAAGTTAAGCCTCATTAAAAGTCCTCTTCCTTAAATACATTTAAAATAACTATGCTAGTTATTATCTTATTTATTTTAATTTATAGTTGCTCCAAGCAGACTGCTCTTAATCTAATGGGAGGGTGAAGTTAAGCCTCATGGGTGTAGTATAATGGCCTAAGCTTGTTAACAGAAACAAACATATAGCCCACATGTTTAAAAAAACTAAAACTATAAAATAATTCTTAAATATTTTTAAAGTAAAATAACATAAAGTAAATAGAATAAAATAACTCTTAGTAAATAAATAGACACACATATATTCTTAAATAGTTTTAAAATAACACAAAGTAAATAAAATAAAATAAAATAATTTTTAATAAATAAAATAAGTCTTAATTACGTAATAATAATAGCTCTTAAATTTTATGATTTTAATAATTATATTTATATTTTTAAATTTTATTAATTTAGTAGATTGGTGATTTTATTATTTTATTAATTATATATTTTATAAAGGATGAAAAAAATATAAAATAGGGTTAAAAAATATGAAAAAGAGTTAAGGTTGTAGTAAGCAAAACGATAGAATTTTCTTTGTTACAATTATAGGTTAAGGTTTTTTATTTATTTACCTTGGTTCACTAGAGGGAAAAACAATGAAAAGAATATAGAACGAGGTGGAGAAAAAGTAGGGGAAAAGATTTGGGGTTGTCGTGTGCATTGTATATATTTGATAAAGAAAAAAAGTTCTAAAGTAAAATAGCATAGAAAAATCTATGTAAAAGACACTAATGTTAACATTCTAGGCACCTATTTTTAATTAGATTTGTGATTAAAGTGGGAATAGGCCCCTCCAAAATGATATCTCTAGGCGTCTTTTACATAGATTTTTGTAAAGATAGGTATACTAGTTATTATCTTATTTATTTTAATTTATATTTTCTTGAGGTTGCTCCTCTTAATCCAATGCACAGCTTGTGTTGATTAAGCAAAGCACTCCATGTCAAACACCTATAAAAGGGAGTGAATAGGAGAGCATGTAAGAATACAAGCCATTAGCAGCGTTGGATCTGAAAGGAACGGAGCCACAATTTATTGCTGCACTTGAAGGAGACGGAGAGCAGTGTGGTATCTCTGAGCCGCCTCAGGCTATGAAGGAATTGATATTTGCAAAGCTTTCACTACAATCAATCTCCGTCTCTCACATGGTTTGTAAGGAATGGAATTCTATTTTGTCCTCGCCCAGCTTTCTGTCTTCATTGCCCACCCAAAATCCATGGCTTCTTATCTGCGGTGAAGAAGAATGTACTGCCTACTGCTTTTCCACACAAAAATGGAGGACTATTTCTCTCTCTTTTCTTCCAAATTCTGTCACATATAACAAGTTAACAAGTGCGGCGCAGGGGTTATTGCTTTTTCGAAATACCCCAGAATTATGTGTTTGCAACCCGCTTATGAGAAGTTATACAAAGATAGAAATCGATGTGACTGGCAAGTCTATCGATATTGTACAAGGAGGAAACGGAGAGCCTTATTTGGTAGTGTCCTCCAACATTGGATTCGACTCCTTTTAAGGCTTTTCTCATTTTTGATTGCCTGGCCTTCTTTCTGTCGCTATTTGTGGTGTTCATATGGCATTTGAGTACACCTCTTACCACGGGAGATAAGGTGCTGTTCCTCTGTCTAACCAATGTCTTGGTTTACAGTGAAGCCGGCGAGATTCAACCACCTGCATGGTGTAATTCCTCTTATTCATGACCATACGGTGGAGTTTGTGTGAATGACGCTAGAACGTATAGGTTATTTTGAGTGGTTGCGCTGGGTGAAAAGGAAGTGGGATGCTGTCCTTTACTCTAATTGCTGTTAAAAAAATAGGGCTAAGCTTAAGTGGTGCTGATAATGCTTAGATGCAACTTTGAAATCATATTCTTGTATGACTTGGCGAGAGATGAGAATAGAGTGTAGTTGCTAGTGGTAATTAAGGTTGGGAAAAACCATTTTAAAAAGTTTGTGAAAATTTCCTCTGGAGTTCTGCAGACTAAATCTTTGGGGCTTCCAGCCACAAGCTGAAGTGTGGATGCAAAGGAAGTGGGACGCTGTCCTTTACTCTAATTGCTGTAAAAAAAATAGGGCTAAGCTTAAGTGTGGTGCTGATAATGTTTAGATGCAACTTTGAAATCATATTATTGTATGACTTGGTGAGAGATGAGAATAGAGTGTAGTTGCCAGTGGTAATTAAGGTTGGGAAAAACCATTTTTAAAAGTTTGTGAAAATTTCTTCCTGGAGTTCTGCAGACTAAATCTTTGGGGCTTCCAGCCACAAACTGAAGTGTGGATGCAATGGTGTAATTTCTTGTCTTTCATAATATTATTGTAATGAAAACTATTTAATTTGTTATAGTTTTTTATTCAAAGTAATATTTTTTAAAAGTAAATATACAAATTTTGTAAATAAAAATAGTGAAAAAATTTAGTATTAACATTAAAAAGTTTCACTAAACATCATCCATTTAAAAGTCAAATGCCAATTTCGGCTAATAAAAATTGGACAAATATTTACCATTTTTTGATGTCGATGAGGTGTAAAGTTGCTATTGACTGCTTGACCATTGAAATGGATGATATTTAAGTAGAGCAATATTATTCAAGTCACACAATAATAAACTTTGTACAACTTATTAATAATCCAAAACAAACAATTTTATACATGATAATAAAGGCTCATAATTAAAAACAACGAACTATTTGGCAGACCAATTATCTTTCCTTAGCCATACTCGAAGCATGAGGCAATGGAATAAAAAACTCCTTCTAAGATGTGTAATTGTTTTCTCTTCAAGTAAATTCTCATTTACTAAAAAAAAGCCTTTCTAAAACATATTTTCAGATTCTACAAACTTTAGCCCCCAATCTATCACACTAACTAAAATGCTATTCATATAAAAGTCACTCCTAATTTTAAGGATAAGATTCAGAAACTTTAGTTTCTTCAATTTTTATACTCCATGGAACAACTTTCAACATAAGAATAAGCGTGTAGCCTTCCCCATGGAAATAGGTTTGATTAACACCAAGAACATGCAATTTATTGAAATATATTATGCAGAGATTCAAGACTACCATCAAACGTAGTTTACTCAATTAAATAAAAACAAAGTGTGATGCTCTTAAACAAAAATAAAAGATTTCTTTTAAGTGAGGTTCACTTCTCAAAACACACTGGAAGGTGGGTCCTGTGCATATCAACATTTTGTAGGAGCCAATGCATCCATGTAAGCATTGTGGTTCAAAGGTCCGTGTTTCCATAATAACACTTGTAACTACTACTAAACTATATGCACTAATTATTCTTTGATGATTAACTTCATGTTGAGGAAGGTGATGAAGAAGCCATGAGAAACAAGCTTCCAAGCTAGGTGCATCACGGGATCTATGTGACCTTGTACAGGAAATGAAATGAGAAGGGCTTGAGCATCTTACTTTTGCAATTATTGGAACTCATCTTTTCCAAACGACCAGATATTCTCTTGACGTACATCCCTTCACAATAAATTCTTGCAACAATCAAACAGTTTACTATAATATTCTTCAATCTCCCAGTCAATATGATCTACCAATTAATAGTAATTTAGTGATATAATAAGAAATATATATAAATATATTGACATAATTTTTTTAATTAAAATATATATAGTCTTTGTTTCCAAACACAGTGAAGTATTTTTAAATTAGGGTTTTTTTTTTAAAGATAAATGCATTATAGTTTTAAATTTTCTTATTAATATTAGAAATTGATTTGTAATTGGGTTTCTAATTATTATTATTATATAATATTTCTTTTACTTAGAGTTTTCTAATTGTTTAAATATTGATTTACATATCATAAATGTGTCTTTTTAAAATAAAAAAGAGAATATTTACTAGTATAGCTATATTTAAAAAATATATCTAAAGTACTCTGAGAAGTATCCATCTCAAGCCCTCTTTTAATCAATTTATTTTAAATTATAATTGTAATTATTGTATACTTTAATAATTTTAAATCATAATAAAGTAGTATAATATTAGTAAACATTGTAATAATGTATTTATATTATTATTATTTAATTATAAATGTTTATTATTTTATGCACAAATAGTCTAATATTTTAAATCACAATAATTAATTTAAATCAGAATAATTATTTCTAATCATAACTTTGATTCTACCCTACTATAACCCTAATTTTAAATCTAGCAATAACCCTAATTCTAACCCTTACCTTAATCGTAATTCTACCTATGATTTTAACTGTAACCCTAGCCAAAATTCTAACTCTATCCCTAACCCTAACTCTAATACTTACCCTAACTCTAATTCTTACCCTAATTCTAATAATAACCACCTTAATTGTAATGCTAATTCTAATAGGAACCCTAATCTTAACTCTAACTCTATCATAACTCTAATTCTAATCATAACCCTGATTCTACCCTAACTATAACCCTAATTTTAAATCTAACAATAACCCTAATTCTAACGCTTACCCGAATCATATTTCAAACTATAATTTAACCCTAACCCTAACCTGAATTCTAACCCTAACTCTAGCCCTAACTCTAACCCTAATCCTAATTGTAACTCTAATGCCTACCTTAATTTAGTAACCCTAATTCTAACTCTAACCTATCCTCAATTCAAACCCTAACCCTAATTATAATCCTAACCTGATTGTAACATTAACCCTAATTGTAACCCTAACCCTAACCACATTGATAATTGTAATCCTAACTCTAACTCTAAACCTAATCCTAGTTTTAATCCTAACCCTAACCCTTAGTATAAACTTAAAAATAGCTCTTATTTTAACCCTAACTATAACCCTAACACTAAACCTGACTATAATTCAAACCCTAATTGAGCTCTAACCCTATCTCTAATTTGAACCCACCTTAACTTTAACCCTAATTCTAATAGTAACCCTCCTAATCCTAACTCTTACCTTAACCCTAATTGTAATCATAACCTTGATTGTACTCTGACTATAACCCTAATTTTAAGTCTAACAATAATCCTAATTCTAACCCTTACCTTAATCCTAATTCTAACTATGATTTTAACCCTAACTCTAGCCGTAGCCCTAACCCTAACCTAACCCTAACTCTAATGCTTACCCTAACTCTTATTTTTACCCTAATTAAAAGAATTTTGAACATTTTGAACCATATTTTTGTTTGGTTTTTTAACTCATGCTTTTAATTTAAAAATTAATTATAACTATGAGCCCTCACCCTAATCCTAATTATAAAAGTTTAAAATTTTATATTACAAATTTGTGGTTAATTGCTAATTATAAAAGTTTGAAATTATATATTACATTAAATTTGTAATATAAAAATTCATACTTTTATAATTAGCAATTTACCACCTTAATTTTGAATTCAAAGTTTAAGCAACTTTAATTTTTTTTGACTTTGACATTTTTTAAAGGCCACTTATAATTAGCAATTTACCACAAAGGTGTAATATAAAATTTCAAATTTTGAAATAGTATTTGTATATTTTACATTAATTTTTTAAGATTTCAAACTTTTAAAATTAGCAATTTACAACAAATTTGTAATATAAAATTTCAAATTTTGAAATAATATAGTATATTTTACATTAAGTTTGTAATATAAAATTTCAAACTTCTATAGTTATGAATTTTCCATCTTGCACAAAGTAGGAGGAGACCAAGGCCCCCTAACAATTCACCTTAATTTTGAATTCAAAGTTTAAACAAATGACTAACCTTAAACGGGCCACATGAAATATGGTGTCAATGGTATTCATTTGGTATGGAACTCATATGATTTATATTGTATCATGTGGAATTTGGTTTTTATCAACATTTGTTAGATTTACAACACTTTTTCTCTAACTCCTATATGTCTCTTCCATAACTTTACTCAAAATAATTTGATTATCTTCCCAAATTCATATTTACAATAACTAATATTCTTTTCTCTTCCCATACAATCCAGCATAACTACAAATCATGTACTTAGCTTTGTAGTTCATAGCCCAATAAGACTCTCTTTTAGTCAACTTTTGATCCTCCTCTCGTCAACAACAATTTATAAACTTATACATAGTGTCACAATATATTGGTCCAACTTTGCATATATTTCCTTTGTCTGTGGATGTGATCTGTCTCCTACACAAAAAGTATGCACCATTGTATTGTCTTCAATCCAACTACATCCATGATTCCTTTTAATTCCTCTATTGCTGTAAATTCTCCTAACCCTATATTCTTAAATTCTCCTAATCAAGCAAAGATGCCCACACAACCACCACATGTTTAATTGGCATTTTGATAAAAAACAATGTTACAAATGCAAGTGCCGTTCTAGCATTGCTATGAAATAGAAACCCCTTGTCAACCACACCGTTTTCCTTTACAATGCCCACCAACATATGCCCAAATTCATCATCACCAACCTGCCACAAAAGTTGTCAACGAATGAGAACTTTTTCATACTTACAGTATGTATTTATATATAATCAGAAAACTTTGTCAGCAAGGATGACATAGCCTACCTCATAGGCTTAAATATTTATTAACTTTACCGTATTTTCTACATTCTATAATTGAAAATTCTTAAAGTTTTATCCTCTATTTAGGTTAGGTCCACTTTTATTTACATTAATCTTATTTATTTGCAGGCATCATTGAAGAAACAAGGATTTCCGAAAGCTCCAAAATCAGGCTTCTCCTTTCTATTGGTTATTCTTGTTGGTCTTTTGGGTATTTTGATTCGATACTATGCTCGTTCATAAGATTTCTAGACTGATTGCATGTTTTCTGAGCCCTACTGGTGTATCTACTTCGAGATTGAAGAGGCCCATTATATGATGGAGAGTATGCAAATGCTAGATTTCCTATTCTTCTGTGAGTCATGCAATGGAATTGCATTATAGAATGGACAAGGAATATATTTATACCTTTTACATCATTAAAAACATATACTTTCCCAGTCTACATTAGGATCACTTAGCATCAATCTAAAATACCTACCTTTATCTCAAAATCTTGAAATTTAGTTCCATTGTATAAGACGAGATCTCTGGAGGAGTAAGTCAGAAGAAAATATGCCTCAGGTTTTATCACTCAGAAACAGATAATCTGTCTCGGACAGCTAATTGATTCATCATTCTTGCCATAACACAATAATAGGATGTTATAAATTGGAATGTTTCAGATTTACATTTCTCTTACAATTTTGGGAATAACTTCAAATTAGAAAAATATAAATTTGGACTATTCTTGTACCTCTTTTTAATAAGCAAAGTATAATATTGCTGCGGCCATTGTCATAAAAAATGTGCATATCTGTGTATTCAAGAATTTATAAAGCATTGATGACCGAGCAGAAATGTACCTATGTATTCAGACAGATTACAAATATATCAGAACCTAAACATAGAGGCTGTACAACACATTTACATTAAAATGTCAATAAAACCAAATTTTCATCAAGTAACTTGCGTGGTATTTCTGCCAATATTTTTTTATTCTTTCATACAAAGGTGACCATGAAGGAGCATGCCAGTGGACTTTCTAGTCAATGGCAATAATCCATCAAATCTAAAGATGACTGAAATAAAGCATTAGATTATTCCTATGATAGAAAACATTCAGTCTGCATAACAGTTATATATAGAGTTCTTGGGTTTTGGAAGTCTGATGTTAAAAGATTGAAATAGTATCTAGCATACCAATCCATGCGCTCTGCCACGAAGCTGGGTTGTTTGTTTGTTTGGCAATATTTTTAATTGTATTGTTCCTGTGATTCTTTAGAAATTCAGGTAGGCAAATTTTATATATATAACACAATAATGGGATGTCATAAATTGGAATGTTTCAGATTACATTTCTCCTACAATTTTGGCAATAACTTCAAATTAGAAAAATATAAATTTGGACTATTCTTGAACCTCCTTTTAATAAGCAAAGTATAATATTGCTGCGGCCATTGTCATAAAAAATGTGCATATCTGTGTATTCAAGAATTTATAAAGCATTGATGACCGAGTGGAAATGTACCTATGTACTCAGACAGATTACAAATATATCAGAACCTAAACATAGAGGCTGTACAACACATTTACATTAAAATGTCAATAAAACCAAATTTTCATCAAGTACCTTGCGTAGTATTTCTGCCAATATTTTTTTATTCTTCCATAGAAAGGTGACCGTGAAGGAGCATGCCAGTGGGCTTTTCTAGTCAATGGCAATAATCCATCAAATCTAAAGATGACTGAAATAAAGCATTAGATTATTCCTATGATAGAAAACAGTCAGTCTGCATAACAGTTGTATATAGAGTTCTTGGGCTTCGATACCTACTTATAATGATTCAAACATTTGTTGGAAATGTTTGGAAGGCTAAGAAGCCTTTTATTTTATGGCGCATATCTTCTCAGTCTTGTGCTTGGCATTGAGTCTTAGCTGACTTTAATCAAGTTTACTTGAGCCGTGCTTTTTCATCCCATCGGTCTCTTAGGGTGCATGTAGCCTTATAGATGGCAAAGTGATTCAATTGTATTGCTCCTCTACCATCAAAAAGTGAAACGCTATAGCAAAATTCAGAGATAAAATACCACCAATTCAGAGATAAAATGTAGTATAGCTACAATACTTTCCCAATGAATGTTGAATGACCTCCAAGCCTAGCTATCCAAGGAAACACCAGAGACTATTGGAACAAAATTAATGAGCATCTCCCCAGAGCAAACTATCAAGTCAGAACTCTTGACAGGATTGCTCCCATTGTTCAAACTTGCTAAGATGTGATATAGTACAGAAAGAGTCAGATTCAATGCAACAATTTCAGGATAACATGAACACCTCTTGGATCTAAACAAATACCAAAATCTTACAGAAAGATGACATAAATAATAATCCAGTTTTAGTTAGTATAATCCAATACAATAGACCATGCAAGGAACAAATGTATGCAAAAGAATAGTCCCCAAATGACAATAAAAAGTACAGAAAGACTTCCAAAACTCAAATATAAGTATCTAAAACCAAATTATAAGCAACCTGTGATGTCCCCTTTCCAAGGGAACGACTTAAACCTAAATCTGCATTCAAAGTGATTCTCAAAGAGACATTAGAAATGTTAGAGAACAATAAATTTCAATGATAAGATCAAGTAAGATTAATGATAATGCTTTCATTTCATTGCTTGCTAAAGGATTATTTATTTCCTAATTGTTACTTGTATGTTGATAACCATTCCATAATCCAATCATTCATATTTCTTATTACTTTTCCTCATGGCACTAGGCTTTACATGTATAGGGCGCGTTGAAACCATCTCTTGACCCAGCTTACGGGAATTATGTCCCAGCCTACGGGCTTTAATACAGATGGGATTACTCCACCTCTCCCTCACAACACCTCTCATTTCCTTAAAGGATGAAGTAATAAAGAAATATATAGAAGTAACAACTACGTTTATCTCTCCATGTCATCTTCCTTCTATTCCTTAACCATGGATGGGGAATTATATGTCTAGGGCGCATTGAACCCTCTCCAATGCATTATGAATGGAATTACTTCGCCTTTCCCTAGCATTCTTGTCTAGGGTGCATTAAACCCTCTCTAATGCATCGTGATGGAATTACCTTGCCTTTCCTTAACAAGACCGCCTCTCCCATAGTTATAGGAATTAGAAGTGATGACATGATTGTGGTTTTCTCCTCAAGTTTCATAATGTATATATATATGTTCATATATATCTCAATCATATTTCTTTATTTAAGAATGTACTTATATCAACTATTTGTTCACATAGTATAGTTCTATTTTGTTATATAGTGGGTTTCACTATTTTCTAACATATAAGTTCATGTTCCTTATTTGAGTAATAAATGAACATACATTCAGATTTATACTATGAATTTACCTTATGTCACACATCTATGTTCTTATACAAATTCCTATATATAATATATATTACTTGACTTCTATTTAAATATAAAATATACATTATTCAACATCCTCTTCACTGCCTTGTTATTCCCTTATTATTTCTGTTTCCTTGATTCGCTGCTGATTGTTCTTTTCTTTTCATTCAATGATTGTTCCTATTTATTTCCTTTATTCCTTTCTGTTATGACTATTAAATGATGGATGATTCCATTAATGCATATTATCTTCTTTAAACTGATCCGATATCTCTCTATATCTATGTATTCCCCTCAGATGCAATTCGATGATATTATTCCATGATGATATCCTTCGCTGCTCTTGGATAGATTACTGGTGCTTTTCTTGAATGACTCGATACTATCTGATGATATCTAATTTTGGTCTGTTTTTATGATGTGAGATGATGATATTCTTGAACTGTATTTTCTCTTATATTTTCTTCCTTGATGCCCCCCTCCCCAATGTGAGTTTATTCCTGATTCCTTTATACCATAGACTTGTGCCTCTTCATCAATAGACACCACCGCTGCCTTTGGGAGTCCTGTCCTTAATCGCTGATCTTAATATTAATGACTAATTGATAATGATTAGTCAGCGCTGCTTTGTCTCACATGATCATTGTTTAGTATTCCATGATCATTGACTTTACAAATATGTATCGTATCTTTTTTTTTTAAGATATTGCCTTAGTTTAATATTTAATATCTTTATTTATATTCGTTGCTAGCTCTATTCATATAATGGTCTTTTTGTCTTATATAAGTCTATGATCCGTGGGCTCCACCATGTGTGATTGCTGCATAGGGCAGCCTTATATTGTAATTTTATTTATTAGTATTATAACACTGATATTTATATTAATACTTGTAATTATATTTATTTTATAATATAATAATTATAATAATATTTAAATATAGTTTATTTGTTATATATATATATATATATATATATTGAATATTATTTATATAATATGATTATTTTAATATTGTTATATTTTTATAAATACAATAAATATATTATAATATTAATTAATAATATTATGTTTATTAAATAATATTATATATATAATTATTGTCCAATTTGACGATGACAAATAATGTCTTAATATGGGGACATGACACATCTAAAACTAAAAGAACAAAGGATCCTAATAGGAGGTAAACCCATAGAAATAAGAAAAGGAAAAAACACATACTACAAGTAACCCAGTGAATGTAAGCTCCAATACAACCAAGAAATATGATTAAGAGAAGACTATGCAACCATTAGGTCCTACATTCTAGCTTAACCCATATTTACTATTTATTAATCTTGAAGTTATGTTCTGAACAAAGCTCATCCTATACCTGTGGCCTATAACTTCACCAAAAATTTACCCCAATTCAAGAAACAAATTATATAACCAACCCAAACATAAGGTCCATGCAATTTGTTCTATGTATATTACCAATTCAGAAAAACACAATGAAAAACAATGCATGAAACCAACATAGCGAATAAAAATGTTATGATTATTCAAAACAAAAGCACCTTCCGAAATCTGAAACAATTAAAGACTGCAATAAAACGGCAACGTAAAGGCACTTACTATTTCCCATGGTAATAGACTCCACTTCCCAAGGCAGCAAAGCTGTCATTCAAGCAGGTTATGGATACACGACGCAAAAGAGTAAAGGGCTTCAGAGTAACCTCTGATAAACCCTAGTTTTAATATTGCACAGTTATGACTCGAATCCCTTCCATAAAGATCCGGGAAGGCGCTCTTAAGCACTGTGCCTCAAATCACATAAACAATTGAAAACATCATTAAAAACATATACTTTCCCAGTCTAAATTAGGGTCACGAAGCATCAATCTAAAATACCCACCTTTATCTCAAAATCTTGAAATTTAGTTGCAATGTACAAGACGAGATCTCTGGAGGAGCAAGTCAGAAGAAAATATGCCTCAGGTTTTATCACTCAAAAACAGATAATCTGTCTCGGACATCTAATTGATTCATCACTCTTGCCATAACAGAGTTAAAGCATACCAAAAAAATACGTGAAACTAAATCAACTTACAGGCTTACCATAACCATAAATCGTTAAGGACCCATCGTAAAACTTCTCCCCAGATATGCCAAATAGAATGCTTTTTATGCATGAGCAGAAAATGAAACCCTAGGATATTCTTGTAAAAACCCTAACTTGCGGAACTCAACAGAATATTCATTCAACAAAAGGACCAAAAAATTGGTTCTAACCACTTACAAACAGTAACTACTTCACCAGAGCCTACAAAACAACATAAATCCACATAAAACCCTAGCCACATAAAACCCCAACACAAACCCCTTCTTAGCCTACCACAAAATTGTAACTAAAAAAAATAGTTCTAAGTTACCTAAAACACTCATTGCCATTGCCAAAAAATTATAAAGCCAAAAAGAAAAAATGAAGAAGGCAACTTACACAAACTTCGAAGAAAACCTTCTCTAAACTGTAACTAAAAAAAACCCCATAACAAAGGCGGTCAATACACGTTGCGCCGTTCAATACACTATACTGAAACTGACAATATCCTCAAACTATCTCAAACGGACCGCAACCCTACTATATCATAACGACAAGAGCGAGAAATGGAAGAGAGACAAATGCTACGCCACTCATTTCGGCCTTCAATCATAATACCTGAAAAATACAAGATACCTGAAAAATACAAGATGCTAAAACCTTGACACAACTTGCAATCCAAACATAATGAATGAACAAAACCCTACATAAATTTATACCTCAGGACAATGCTTCACATAGAATTTAATCAATAGCGGAGAAACTAAAATTCATTTAGCTATCAAATACCCTGTAAACTATCGAAGGTTTTTGAGATTGCCTGGTATATACGGAGACAAGGCGCTTACAGAGCTAAAATGGGGTTCCCTCGTCGTCCAAAACCTTCGCATGCTCAGAGCATTAAACCGCCTAAAAATTGTTATCAGCGTAATTACATCAAACGATTCGTTAGGTTAATAGCTTTTATTTTATTTTATTTAACTATAACTATATGCAAATTTACCTTAAATCATTCAATGAAAAAGATGCAAAAACTATTAACTATATGCAAATTTATCTTGACAGCTGACTAAACTGTCAATTTAAATTGGTAGAATAAAACTTGCAATCGTGTTGTGGTTGTATAACGCCTCTAGACTTCGCCTCTCTTCATAATAATATTAATTGTAGTTATAATATTGTGTTTAGATTTTTTAAAATAATATTTAAATTATAAAATATAAGTTTGTATTTATAAATATAATTTTTTTAAAAAGTGGCCCAGTAGTTGCTATTTAAATATATCATAGAGTATTATATATGACCATTGGAAAGTAATAATTATTAAAATATAAATATAAGGATTTATTAATATTAGTTATAATATTGAACTCATTTATCCTTGACATTATACATCATTATAATATTAGTGTTGCAAAGATATTACACTTAAGATTATTATTAAACAAAGTGTCCATTGAAGGTGGTATTTCATTTCATTGTGACTCTTAGAATTTATTAGTTTTAAGTAAAATGTGGCAAGTTATAAATGCATGCTAGTTGTAATTAATAGTGTTGCATGTTGTATTATATAGCTGGAAAAGATTTTATGCCTAAAAGTAAACCTTGTAATATTTCTCTCTCCCTCACCTCCTTTAAAGTCAAACAATTGTATTAAGACATGAATTCAAGAAGAAAAGATTTAATATATGGAAGAGATTAGAAATAATAATATAGGTATATTTATGTACCTGAACAACAAATATGCATAACACATTTGCTTCAACTAAATCAATTGAACTAGTATGATGCACTTGAGAGATGATTCAACCTTTGACAAATTAGCTATAACATCATATAGGTTAACCTTTCCATATCAAGTCATCATGTACCTTGTAAACAAATAATGTATAGAGCAAGATCTGTCACTGAATTAGCAACGCCAAAGCACAACACTTCAAGGATGTAATTCTTAAGATAGAAGTGTGAATTGTATTGGACCCTTTTAGCATGCCTACTATGATTGGGTGTGTTCCATGGGGTAGCACAATACCATATCTCTCTTCAATTTCTTTCCATCCCTCATTTTTACAACTATAATTTCATTTATTTTTTAAACTGTTATCCAATTTAATGCAATAAACACATTAAAAAGGGCAGTAGAAGCCATGCCAACAATTTTTTTGTCGATTTATTTCTCAATACTTCTACAATTTATTTACAAATGTCTTTCATGCAAGTTTGTATTTCAAATTTAGATTACAAATTGATACACCCTAATCATATAAAATATGTGCTTTCTAAATATTCTTGTATTTCATCTTTATGGTTATATATGAGATATTGATACACCCTGTAATCGATACACCCTAATCATATACAATTAAAATTATGTGCTTTCTAAATATTCTTATATTTCATCTTTATGGTTATATATGAGATATTGATAAACCCTATCGCTATTCTATTGCACATAAATTTTGTGCAACTACTAGTGATATTATGGTGTTAGGTGTTATCTAAGGGTTATTACTTGTTTTTAATATATTGTAATGATTTGATATATATAATTCAGTGTTACGATTTTAACTTTAAAAAAAAATGTATTTTAGTATTCAAAACTACCACTAAATAGTTATTTGTTGAGTTTAACATTTTCAAATTCTTATGGATGGTGTGTGAAAGAGGGGATGCAAACAATTATAGGAAGTGATGTGCCAACAAAAAATGTTGAAACCAATATGTCCCAAAGTGAAGGAAAAAGGTGAAGGTGAATAAAGAATATACATAAAAAGGACATAAGTTGTAGATAAGTAATTTGTTGAACATTATGTGGTTCTTTTATTATAATGTATCTTATTTATTTTCATTTCTTCTTTATTTAGTAGGTCTTGAATTTATGTCTCAATATATAATGCATTTATTTTTAGAGTGTTTTATTTTTTCTTATTATTTTTATTTAATATGTCTCTTGAAGAATTACATTATTTCACATTAGGCAATTCTTTTATTTCAATGTGTAATATTCATGTCCATCTCCCCTTTTATCTATCCCCTTTTATCTATGAGGTCTTGATGTTATGTTTGAGTACAAGAAATTTATATATAGAATATCCATATATTTGGTGATAAGCACAAAAGTATTGAGCTTTATTAGATGTAAGATTAGACAAATTAGGAATAAGGTAATGAGGTTATGGTGCAAGAGTTGTTCTAATATATAGAAACATCTCCCATCATCTTGTAGGTAATATGAAATCATTTAAATGCACGATCAGTTGATCTTGATGAGAATAACTTACTAAGCAATTGGGTGAGATGAAAATAAGGGAGGCACATAAATTGGATGTAAGGCAGTACATGTTCTTCCTCATATAGCATGGAGGGCTCATAAAAGTGTAAGTAATCACAATTAACAAGAGTTGTGTAGCAGTAGGAGACCCTACCAAATGCTGTCAGCAGAGAGTGTTAGAAAAACATGAAGAAAACAAATGTTGTGTTAAAAGATAAGCTAATGGTTGCTAGTATTTGAAGTTCCTGCATCGACTCAAAGATTACCTAAAGATTATTTAGAGAGGGTGAAAAAAGTGCACGAATCTAGCGGCTATGGATCTAAAGGGTATGCTCTAAATTATAGTAGAATACATTGTTCATTTATGATTCCTTTTATATACTCTCCTTTTTTCCAAATGGTTTTTCCTCTGTAATCTCATGTCTTATGCCTTTTATAGATATGGATATAGTAGGGAAGAAGATTAAAAGAATTTATTGTGTACTCACACAATAGTTATTTCATCTAGAATGCTTTATGCATTAGCCCAGGTGCTTCTTTCACTTTCAAGATATCAACTTTCTTCTCCTATCTGCTGATTTTATGATCTTGTGATTTCATTGCCATGATTTGGTCCAACGGCTACATTTTCATAGGAGATTGTCATTACAGTGGGTGTAGCTATTGAATATTAGGTATGTTTTGTTTGATGTACAGAAGCCGTTTACTCCCAAACGGTACTTCTCCATCGATCAGGTCTTTCGAAATGAGGCAGTGGATAGGACATGTCTCATTGAGTTTCACCAAATTGAGGTTAAAGTTAAGTCATTTCTAATATAAAACTAGCATTTACATCTTAAAAATTGTTTTGATAGAAGACAAACTCTCTTGATCTCTGTCCAAATTGTCTTGGATGATTTATCTACATGTCCAAGATTAGGCAATGAGTGCATGGGCTCTAGGCAATGAGTGCAGAGGTTGTTACAAAGTAGAGTAACATCATGAATGCCCATATGTTGCTCATGTGCATCTTCACTTTTGAAATTGCAGGTTCTAGTATGTATCATTTCTCTGTGCACAAGTTGTAATTCTCAAGATTGTTTCTTTTTAGATTTCAAGTGTTGTTTGTGATAGAGGCCCTACATAGGGAAACTTAATTTGTGTCTTGAATGATTTATTTTCTTGTCTCGGTAAATACCGTATTCTTACATCTTCTTTTTGAACTCTTAGGTGTTATCATAATTTGCTAACTCTGTAAATTTTCTATGCTCCAGGTGTTTCTGACTCTGTATTATTGTTGTGTAGTAGGATTGTATTGTATTATGACACAATTTCCATTTTAAGAATGATCAAGACCTGCCTACAATCCTTATATAGAGCCTAGTATGGAAATTTTCAGGTAAAAGCTTTTTTTCAAGGCTTTGGAACTACTAATTGCATTTTAGAACACATCTCTCCAATGATTTTATTGTTTATATGTAGTTATCATGAAGGATTCGAGAAATGGGTAGTGGTTGGTAATTCTAGCATTTTTTTGGCTAGAAATGCTCCCTAGAAAGGACACTCATCATTAAGCATTAACACCATCAAAGAAATGCATTAACTAAGATTTTTGTTGTGGAGCTATAAAAAAAAAAACTATAATCCAAATTCTAAGACAAATAGAAACAAACTACTTATTTACAAATCTGAATTGTTATTTGGAGTAGGGATCCTTTAAATCACTTCTTACAATTAGCCCACTTCTATCCTCTTGGTACCTTTCTTATATGTTGTACAGATCTTCGAATGAATTTTATGCCAGTATCATCTTCTCAGGGATTAACAACCTCTACTATTCGGATCACTATCAGCCTTGGAAGAAGGTAGGGCATGTATTGTGAAAAAGGAAGGAGGAATCTTTACATTTGTGGAAGTGATAGAAGATTTATCCTTGCAAAGCAGAGAACATGTTGTTGGAGCTCTTCTAACAATGTGTGAAAGCAATAAGTACAATTGTAGGGAAGCAATCCTTAAAAGATAAGAGTTATTCCAGAACTTTTGAAGCTCACCATTCAGGGCACTCCTAAAGCCTAGGAAAAGGTTTGTGCCCTTTTACTGAATCTACGAGAATCTCCTTCCTTGAATAAAACTGACTCAACATCTATTTTACTTGGCATCTTTCTTTCAGTTACTCATGGATTTGAAGGCTGCAGGTCTCTAACGGCTTGGCGTGCGGGGAAGATTGTTGGCTCCTGGATGTGGTTAGGTACTCGAGGATAGTGATGAGACTAAATCATGGGGGGACATGTGGATTGTGAGTTGGTAAATCAAAAAGGTACATTAGACATTAATAGAAAGCATGGCAAGTTGGTTGGCTTTAGGTGGATTTTATTGTGATGTTAAGGAGTTTTGTATGCTGATTTTTAGTCATGATTTTCAAGGATCCCTTTGGGATTTAACAAGGACAAGCTAATTTATTCCTTTTTAGGTCGGTGTACTTATGTCATTTGTGAGGCTTCCGAAGATATTCTTAACCATCTCTTTGGTCGAGGGCTTGCTTTTAAAACAAGTTAAGTTTTCCTGAGTGTTTGCTCTATGCTTGCAAGTTTCTCATGGCGGATACCAGGTTGAATCAAAGACTTTTCTTTCCCCCTATGCAATGGGAACCTGAGATTCGTGGGAGAATTAAGATCACTGATATGATGAGGATGGTGGATTGCAATTGTACTATGGTACAATTTTCGGTGAGGAATATTGCTGGCCACAGGTGGATGGGAGGCTACGAGGGGGTGATCCTCAATTACTTTGATTTTGTTTCATACATCCTCTCCAACATCATGGATTTAGTTCAGGATGTAAATTATGTTCATGCGATTGCAACGGGCCTATTTTTTAACCACATCTACACTGTTGAAATATGGACACCGGCCTTGAGGGACAACAATATGATGCAAGGAAATGCCCTAATTGGTGGTTTATTCAACATTCAAAATCTTAGATCCTCTCCGGTAATCCAATCAATGTACAAAGCAATGCAGGATAGTCTCCGGAGGGTGTGTATATACGAGTTGGATAGCGAACTGAAGGCACAACACATAAGGGAAGTTTTCATTGCTATAAGATTTCTACGTATCCATGCCCCTGACTAGGCACCCCATGTGCCAAGGGAATTTTTTGATAACCCTGATGATGATGAGGTCGATCTAGATGATGATCGTGATGACGATGTTCCCCTAGTATAGGTCATCCTCCTGGGTGCTGGTGAAATGGTAGTGGCCTCGGATGCTGATGGTGTAGGTGTTATTTAATGGAGGCTGGCAGGTATGCAAGCTACTATTGTTGTTTTCCTTGTTTATTTCTATGTCTTTTCTTGAAGGGTTAGTTTAATTTTTGTTTAAGACTATTAAATTTTGTTATCATACTAGTATAGGGCCATTTCGTCTATACTTTTTTGCTGTACCTCTAGAAATGGTGTTATTGATATTTTTGTATAAACTTTTCAAGCAATATTATGGGTGGCCTACCATCTTTTTCTTTAAAAAAACATCTATTGTACTTGAGAATATTGTCTATGATCATTGATGGTATGGAGAAAGGAACCAAAGCTGCTAAGAAGGTGTTGAAATAAACTAATCCAAATGATGACGCCACAAACCAACTTAAAGTATCTATGCAGGGGAGACTAAAATTGTACCATTTCTTCAAACAATATCAAATGTAAACCTAGAGGGATCTTCTGAATTTGTACACATAAAGTATCGGCGCTTATGTGTAGGAATTTTGGAGCATTGCCACAGGAACTTCTCTTGAAGTGTGATGGATCTCCATCTCTTACAAATTGTTCCTACTTGGAACACACTTGCAATGGAAAATTTTCAATCATATCTATTGGTGTTTTCCCGTGGAAAAGTTGCCAAGTGTAGTGGATTTTATCTCTTTTCAAGACTTATAAATCTTTACCTTATCTCTTGGAAATTGCTCGAGCTTTAGAGAGTCAACCAACTAGTGTACACACATAGCTAAAGTTTAGCATATTATTAGAACAGATGTTTTAGATTTGATATAAGATACATAAAAATGTGTTATTTTAAAGAATGTCAATATTAAAAAAAAATGTTGTAGTCACTTGAGGAGTTGACTTTGACCTCCTAGATGGTTTCAATCTCATCCAATCCCCTTCAGACTTTTGCACTTCATAGAAGCTTGGGCTCCACCTCCTCACAATGACACTAACTTAAGACCATATCTCTATATTTCATTAGCAAAGTTTACATAATATTTATACAAAATTTAGCTTTAATTCTATTATTGCAGCAATTGAGTCACAACCCAGCCACCTTAGTGGTAGCCACAGTCTCTATTCGACACCTAGCAAATAAATAGAAAAGGAACTACTGATTCAAGGAAATCAAGGACACAGACGACTGTATGTAGAGAACACTAAATTTTCAAGGATTCAAAAAGGTACGAGTAAATCTATGAAAATATTAGAAAATGCAACCATATGAAAAAATGAGTAAATATAACTGCAAACAGACATAGAAGCATGAGAGCAATTGATAAAATATTATAACTAGAGAGTCATTGAAGTACATGGAATCCTTGTACAAAATCAGAACTGTTATTTATAGGATGTTTTATCAATGTAAAAACTAATATTAGTTGATCTCAAATATCACTGAGTTTGGTAATTGAAACTTTTGATAAGAAACTTTGTTACTCATGATACATAGAATGTATCCAACATCCATTTATGATTTCTGTTCAGCAGTGGTGGTTTTCCTTGTCTTACTCATAAAACTTGTTAACACAGTAAATGCTGGAAATACTGACTTTAAGTTAAAACTGTAAACTGGGTCACATTATTTTCTCTTTAAATGGTTTATACTGGACAACTCAAACTGACCAACCAACATGTATTCTGTCTATCTAGATAGAGAAGTTATATTGTAGGAGTTTCTAGCAAACAAACAACATAGGCATGGATGCTTGGGATATGAAAAGGAAGTCAGCTGAGTGTGCAGAATATAAATTGAATCAAGCAATAAAATAATGCACAAATAATGCCATAGAAAAACCAAAACATCATATTGCATCACTTCTACATTCTAAAAGTAGGTACCTCAAACATTGGATCACACTCTCTATTGCTGAGGACTCTTGTAGAGCCTCCACTATAGCCACAAGCACTCCATCTCGGAGTCCAAGAGAATTCTGAAAATTAATTATTATCATTAAATCACTGCATCAAGGCACTTTTGCATATTGCATCACTAAACTGAAACAAAGCCACAATGCATTAGCTTCACAAGAATAAAAGCAAAAGCCCACCTTTCCAAGTTTCACAAGAGTTGGATGGAGTGTAGCCCATTAAATTGGATGGAGTGTAGCCATTCAAATGTTGCCATCAGTTCATCTTTTATTATTAATAATTGCCTTGACTAAATTGCAAGGGATAGTGGCATCAGAGGATGCTTTAGTAGGTTTTTTGGATATTGAACTTCTTGTTGACTTTGTTGGTTCATTCACAATTGTTGTTTTGGAAGGCAAAACACTAGAACTACTGTCTCTTGGCAAGGATTTGATGTTCACAAGGGAATTCTTGTTGACAATAACCTATACATGCAAGAAATCACTGATAGACTGAGAAAATATAGTCATGATAAGTACATAAGATCACAAACCTACTTTAAAGTGTATAAGAGATATTTATGAGCAAATATTCGATTGTCTGTGGATAGAATTCCATAAAAGCGGAATGTTTAAGGTTAAGAAAAACTTGATAAAAAAGAAGAAATTGCACACACACCATTTTGATTCAAACTCAACATAAGATTGTATCAGACCTTCACAAGCAACATTTATCCATCATAAAAAAAAGATATAATGTTTCTAATTTAATCTCCCCCCTCTAGAATGGTCATGTTTAAGACCTATGCAAGTTCAAATTTCTTACATTAAGTCCAGTATTGAGATGAAATAGTCCAAAAAATAAATGTTTGTGTTTGCTTGCAATGAGGACCTTGTGTCAGAAGTCACACGATTTGTAGTTGAAACCAAAGTTTAAGTACGATTTATACTTGGAAAAAACCCATAATTTTTGACAAAGGAAACCATGGAAAAATATTTTAATTTTCAACAAGAGAATCTCATTCCATGACAAATCCTCATATTGGATATCAAAATTAACATGAATAAACAAATTATAAATGAGAAAACTATTGACCCTTAGTTGTTGTCCCTGATGACCAAACCACAACTTGGTACATGTGGCTCATTCAGTAGGTGGCTCATTCAGTTTTGTGGCTCATTTAGCATGTGGCTCATTCAGTTGTGTGGCTCTTTCATGGCTCATTCAGTTGTGATGGTTCCATTGATACATATTCAGTTGACCATGTTGTTTACAATTTAGGTTTTGATCATGATGTTTACTAGTTGATATAGTTTTCAATTAATATGGTTCATTGATTACATTGATTGACTTTGGTATGGTAGCTTTGGCATACACTTGACACAGTTACATCATGATGTGGTATTATGATTCAGTGGCAGTGATGTTAAATATGTGAGCATACAATTGGCATACACATGATGCATATACTCCTGGTCTTGTTCTTGTTGTGTTCATTTTGGTTTCATTTAGCTTTGATCTTAGAATGCTATAATTCTATTGTTCAGCATATATGGTGGGATCTATCATGTTTGGCACCTTGATGCAAGACACATCTTGATGTTGACATTGTATTATATATACTTACCCATGCTAAGTTCTGTAATGGTGTTGTTGATACATCATCAATGGTTGATCTACATATGGTTTGTGACGGTCCATGATTCAATTCAGTTGATGCTCTATGTGTTTGGTATAATGGTGACATGCTTTCCTAGCATGATTAATGTTGTTCAGTGGCAAAGACATTTATCTCATACTTAATGGTCATATGCTATTGACATATGGTGGACATATTACTAGTACATTATAATTCGTTTGAAGACCTAGACATTTTGATTTGAGTTATCTTTGTTCTCCAAGTAAAGTTACAAGGTCTTCACTTTACATTTGCCATGAGAATAGCACTCGAGGAAGGGACTTGTGCAAAGTTGTTTTGTTTGAAATAATTCAAAAGGCATAATATTGGCTTGTTTTAAGGTAGTAACCTACTGAACAGGTTTCGATGACATGAGGTCAGTAATAGGCTTGAAGGAGCCACTCATTATTACCCGCCCTTTTTTAAGGGCACACTGCAAGCACAGGTAACATGTTTTTATCGGGCAAAAAGTTTGGTTTGTTTTTGAATGTGAAAAGTATAGGTTATGACCTCTTCGAGCTAGGGTTTGAAAGTTTGATATTCATCATGGCAATTCATGAGAAACAACAGGTATCTTCAGAAGCATCTTGAAGATGTGACTTAGCTAGGCAGGTCTGACTTCAAACTACAACAAAGTTTTTTTTTGTTGGACAACATACCAGGTGATATTGTTTTTTTAACTCTTCTCTTAGTTTTAGATTTTTAATCTTGGGCATAAAGCATGAAATTGTTTATATTCTTTGAGCAGTGACAGTTATAAATTTTTCCTTTCTATGCTTTGATATGGGGTTTCAAATATATAAATAGTTCTTGTTACCCATAACAATGGTGGTTAGGGTTTCAAAACATAAACACTTCTTTCAATGGCAGAGGTTGTATTAGCTAATATCTATGGAGTTTCAAAAACTTGTTATGAATTTGTAAACACTTTGTTGTGAAAAGTTATAACTATCTCGAAATAAACATTCAGTTGGAAATTTTTTTACATGGCATTGTGAAATAGTTTTTAACCCTAGTTAGGGTTTTAACAAATACTCTGTTTAATTCACCATATATTTGATGAAGATTTTGCACTATGGTATATTATAGTATTTCAAATAAACCACATGAGGTCATTCGATCTTAACTACCTTGACAGTTGGGAACTACTTGAATTGGTTTTATGGAAACATTTATCTCTTCAAATTGTTTTATGAGAAGAGGAAGACATTGTGAAATGTATAAAAAGGGTTTTGAACATGACAGATGTGTGGTTGTGTATACACCTGATGTAATATTGAGGATAGATGACTGAATGCATTATCATTGATATTAGATCAGAGTCTGAGGATCAATGAAATAGAGTGTCCCTCTGTATTTGTTTTTTATCCATGATTAAAACATGTATTGAAAGATCAAGTCAGCGAGACAAGAAATGACCATTGCCAGTGAGGCAACTATAGCTAGTGAGGCTTGAATTAATAGCCAGTGAGGCCTCTAATCAATGAGTTTCTTTTATTTAGCTAGTGAGGCACTTTTTCAAGTGGTTTTTATGCCTCAGAGGGTTTTCCACTCAGGATAATATCTGTGTTATGGTTTGTCATTGATGAGTTTGATTCTCATGTTTATTTTCTTATCATGTGTCATTTGTTTTAAAGTCATTTAATTTACTTTGGTATATGAACACATACTTGTCCTATATCACTGTCTGAAACAATGATACTATGCATGTTTCATAGTTAGTCTCTATGTGTTAAGATTTATGATAATGAGTCATTATTTTCAGTCCCTACATTGAGTTGATGCATTCTTGACTTTGATCAATCTGTTTTAGTTGTCCAAATCTTTCATGATGTCATCTACAGTTAATGGGAATTGTTTTTGTATCAAAGTTTTGAAATACATATTTTAAGCTCACTAAGTCTTGTTAAATTTGTATACCACTGATTCACCCCCCCTCTCAGTGGTATTGTACTCCAACAAGTGGTATCAGAGTGTAGGTTCCCTATTTGAAGTCTAACCGGCTTGGGTAGGTCCTGATAGTGGAGTACCATGTGAAAAGGTAGAAGAAATAAGGAGAAGAAAGTTGTCAAGCAAAAATCTGCCCTGGTCAAGTTTAGCAATGAGTCACCCCTGAATGTTGGTACAAAGTGTGATAAAGAAGATGATTTTGTAGTTGAAATGGATGATGCAGAAGAAGATTTCTTTGAGGATGAAAATGGTCAGGAGTTTGATGAAGATGATTGTGTTATTGATTTTGAAGGAGGATAAGAATATAATGATGAAGAAAGAGATTTCTTTGAGGATGAAGAAGATTGTGAAGTTGATATTGAAGGAGAACTTCTGTGTCCCCTAGATACAGTCAAACAACTTAATGAAGAAAACTGAAGATTAAAAGACCAACTTCAATAAGAATAAGAATCCAAGGATAAGGTATGTTCAGATTTTGAAAAAGTGTCTTTAGAATTTAAAAATGCCAGAAATTAGATTGCAAAATTAAAAAGTCATGTTAATGAATATGATAAATTGATTATTAGTCTAAAAATTGAAATTGAGGAAGTAAAAAGAATAATAGATGTAACAAATGATGATCTTGAGGTGAAAAGAATTGAATGTCTGAGACTTGAAAGTGAAGTTGTCAATCTAAAGAATAGTCTGGATGTTGTCAAAATACAGAAGTTTGTGAAAAGCACAAATGCTTTAGATGAAATATTAAGTAGTCAGAAAAACTACAAGGATCGTTTTGGCTTAGGATATGAAAAAGGGGAAAGCTCTAGTGTTAAAGATGAAGTTAAAAGGGAAATAGTTTTTTTGCAACAAAAAATAGGAAGAGTTTCAAGGTTAGGTAGACTCCTAGGCAGAAGATAGATCTAAACTATCATTCTACTATTTCTAATGATGACAAGAAGAAAGCAAAGGATAAAACTTCTGATATTGGGAGAAGAAGAACTAACAGCTTTTCAAGACCTTCATCTATCAGGCAGTATCATTCTGTCAGGTATAACTATTCTTAATTTCATAGTTCTTGTTATGTCTGTCATAAGTATGGTCATAAAGCTAGAGATTGTAGTTACTATGGTTTGTCAAATCAAAACTACAGTATTGTTTTCTATAACTGCAATAAGGTTGGGCACTTGAAAAGAGACTATTGGATGAATGCAAGGTATGACTCTAGAAGAAACTATTCTCCTCTTGATCAAAACTATAATATGTTGTGCTATAGATGTAAAGGATTTGGTCATAAAGCAAGGTTCTGTAGGGAGAAGTCATCTGAAAATGGATCTCTATGGGTCTGGAGAAGAAAACAAGGAAAGGAGAAGGGAGGACTTAGTCTTGTGCATGATGCACAAGGATTATCTCTCAGCATTTAAATGGCTGCATGTTTTTAGGGGCAGTGATCCAATGTTTTATTTTCTAACCCCAACGAGTCTTAGGATGTAGTGGACTGAAATTTGATCTGAGATATTGTTTGCTCTTTATGGAAGTTTTGCATGATACTCTCTCTGTGATTTCTGTTGCAGTCATTTGATGACAGTATCAAGGATGTCAATATGTTTTTAATAGGACATCTTTGGAACATCATGGCAATAGTTTTGATTGTTCTTATCAGATACAGTAATCAAGTTTCATTTCTATATGCATTCTTTCAGGAGCATTCTTCAATAATAGGGCACTTTCAATTTTAGTGAACATTTCCAGTGATCTTGGGGTCCCTCCTTTGTGAGTTCTCAAACAATATTTTATGCAATACAATGCTTGCATGATAATTGTGGTTTGGTGACTTAACATGTACAATGCCAAGTATAGTGCTCAGTTCCTTGAGTGTATTGAAATAGTGTTTGGTGTTTGATGTTTTAGCAGTAATAGTAGTATATGCGGTTTCTGAGTATCCTTAACAAGATTTTTGATGCCAGATGGTTAAACTTCCTAATAACATCTTGCTCTTTTTTTTCCATCATGTTTCTATTCTTAAAAGATTCATCAGGATAGTGGTGTGCAAGACATGTTGGTTTCTTCAAAGGGCTTAAGAGGTTTATAATTGACAAGTAACTTGAGATGCCAAATATTTAAAGAAGGTCAATGGTGAGACATAGCTGAGTTTGATTATCATATCATTGATTGCTAGAAGTGTTGAATCATCTTGATATTCATGGTTCAAAGAGGATTTCATGATATACATATTGCTCTTTAGAATATCTTCATAAATCTCAACAGAACAACATGACTTGTGTCAAGATTGGTAAATGATTAGGTGTACACATTGATACATCTTTGGTTTATTGTTTTGGTGCTTGGTGACTAACATCTACATTGGTACTTAGATATTTGATGCTTTTGGAATCTACGAGCCTTGGTATTTTATTAGCACATTTGTATCATTATGTTCCTTTTTTGTGGTCCTTGTTACAACATCATATGTTGAGAAGACATTTATGAGATCACAGTGTTTGGTCAATGGCAATACCTTCAGCTATGATAGTGATGGTATAAAGTAAAGCAAGTATATTTTGTGATTGATTATTATAGGCATCATCATTATACTATTATGAGAAGTTAATTGTAATATATCACTCCAACAAATGATATCAGTAATCAGGGACAGTCTTGAATCACATGTTTTCTTTCTCAGAAAACAATATATAATACTCTTTATTTCAGAATAGTAGTGGTGGTATTTTTGACAGCAATATGTTTGCACACAAATTTTACTGCTCTTAGTCAATATGTGACAGCATTGATAGTTAACAGTTTGGGCAGAGTGATTGGTTGGGTAATACTATGACAAGTGTCTTCATTAATAGTGGTTTCATAACAGTGCTTTGTGTGTTGGCTTTAATGCTATATGAAACTTGATTTGCATGACACAATGATCTATACCTAATGATCTTATGGAAATGGTGATAGTTGTTTTATAGTATATTTAGTGAAGTCTCAGTGGTTTTGACAGTGAAGGACAATACATAAACCTCGAGTGTTAATTATATTGCATATTACTGATCCCTGATGGTTTTCAGTAGCTTATGATAGTGGCATGGTTTCTACTTGATGATTGGCATTATTTGTGATAGTCTCCTCAGTTGTTGTCTATCTTTACTACATGCTCTTTTTGCTTATCATGTTACTATTATTTCATTTTTGGTGCTGACATTTCAGTTTCTATTTCAGATACTTTGGATACTTCTCATTTATGGGACAGTCTTGGTATGGTTGGTATGGTTTTCCATTTCTGATCTTGTTTCATATTTTAGGCTTATATTGATCTTTGTGTATCTCTTGGAGACATTTGCACACTTTGATCTCCCTTTGCCTTAATGCCAAAAAGGGGGAGAGGAAGTTGTGTTTTTGCCATCATGGACAAAGGGGGAGTTTGTTGACCCTCAATTGTTGTCCCTGATGACCAAACCACAACCTGGTACATGTGGCTCATTTAGTTGTGATGGATCCATTGATACATATTTAGTTGACCATGTTTACAGTTTAAGTTTTGATCAAGATGTTTACCAATTCATATAGTTTTCAATTGATATGGTTCATTGATTACATTGATTGACTTTGGTATGGTAGCTTGTTTTAAGGCAGTAGCCTGCTAAACAAGTTTCAATGACATGAGGTAGGTAATAGGCTCGAAGGAGCCACTCATTATTACCAACTCTTTTTTTAGGGCATACTAGGAGCACACGTAACATGTTTTTATCGAGCAAAATGTTTGGTTTGTTTTGGAAGGTGAAAAGTATAGGTTATGAGCTCTTTGAGATAGGGTTTAAAAGTTTGATACTCATCATGGAAATTCATGAGAAACAGCCAGTATCTTCAGAAGCATCTTGAAGATGTGACTTAGCTAGGTAGGTTTGACTTTGAACTACAGCAAAGTTTTTCTTTTGTTGGACAGCATACCAGGTGATATTGTTTTTTTAACTCTTCTCTCAGTTTTCAATTTCTAATCTTGGGCATAGAGCATGAACTTGTTTATATTCTTTGAGTAGCGACAGTTATAAATTTTTCCTTTCTATTTTTTGATATGGGGTTTCAAGTATATAAATAGTTCTTGTTACCCATAACAACGGTGGTTAGGGTTTCAAAACATAAACACTTCTTTCAATGGAAGAGATTGTATTAGCTAATATCTATTGGGTTTCAAAAACTTGTTATGAATTTGTAAACACTTTGTTGTGAATAGTTATAACTGTCTCGAAATAAACATTCAGTTGGAAATGTTTTCACATGGCATTGTGAAACAATTTTTAAACCTGGTTAGGGTTTTAACAAATACTCTATTTAATTCACCATACAGTTGATGAAGATTCTGCACTATGGTATTTTATGGTATTTCAAATAAACCACATGAGGTCATTAGATCTTAACTACCTTGACAGTTGGGAACTACTTGAATTAGTTTTATGGAAACAATTATCTCTTCAAACTATTTTATGAGAAGAGGAAGACATTGTGAAATGTATAAAAAGGGTGTTGAATAGGATAGATGTGTGGTTGTGTATACACCTGATGTAATATTGAGGATAGATGACTGGATGCATTATCATTATTATTAGATCAGAGTCTGAGGATCAGTGAAATAGAGTGTCCCTCTATATTTGTTTTTTTATCCTTGATTGAGACATGTATTGAAATGTCGAGTCAGCGAGACAAGAAATGACCATTGTTAGTAAGGTAACTGTAGCCAGTGAGGCCTGTAATTAGTGAGATTCTTTTATTAAGCTAGTGAGGACTTTTTTGAGTGGTTTTTATGCCCTGGAGGGTTTTCCACTTAGGACAATATCTGTGTTATGGTTTGTCATTGATGAGTTTGATTCTCATGTTTATTTGCTTATCATGTGTCATTTGTTTTAAAGTCTTTTAATTTACTTTGGTCTATATGAACACATACTTGTCTCATATCACTGTCTGAAATAATGATATTGTTCATGTTTCACAGTTAGTCTCTATGTGTTAAGATTTATGATAATGAGTCATTATTTTTAGTCCCCACATTGAGTTGATGCATGCTTGACTTTGATCAATCTGTTTTAGTTGTCTAAATCTTTCATGATGTCATCTACAGTTAATGGGAATTGTTTTTGTATCAAAGCTTTGAAATATAGATTTTAAGGTCACTAAGTCTTGTTAAAATTTGTATACCACTGATTCACCCCCCTCTTAGTGGTATTGTACTCTAACAAAAACATCATTGTGATACAAATGCACATCATCAATAGAAAAGTATTTATGCATTTAATATATTTATTATCCTTAATTTGACGTCTGCAAACCAAAGTTTGTAACTTGGACTCAACAACAACTTGACATGCAGATGATTACACTTGGCCCTTGGCATAAAGTTGGACAATAACTCAACTAAGAATTGAGTCTTCTTATTTTTCACAGAGAATACAACCAAATTCATAAGTATCCAGCAAATCTAGGAGAGTATTGCAACTATTCTTGTAACATAATAAGAAGCCGTAAAATAGAAATCTAATAGCTTGAAAGGAATCACACTATGTAAATAAGTATAGGTATGTATTGACCAAGGCTTTACATCAATGAGTACTTGCCCACTTTGGAATAGTATTTACCTATGCTTAGATTATAAGAAAGTTGTAATGAAATAGAATCTCTGGCACATCAGGAATCATCAGCTTAAATAAATCATGTCACAACAATGCCATATATCTAAATGATCATACAATTTCAATTATAGAAGATGCTTTGCATGGAAAAGCGATAGCAAAAAAGACAGGATTTGGATATAGAGGTATCAAACAGAATCTAAAACTTTTGCACATTAGAAGAGATTATTCTCTCCTCCACTGGATAAGATTTATTGATCTCTAACATATATAGAACATAACACTACAAGTCTAATCCCTAGGACTAGGTAAAAAGAACTGACTACTGTAAATAAGGCCATTGACAAGGAAATAAGGGTTGTCAAAAAGAAACTTGCTTTTTTAGCTAGATAGTCTAGAAGAATTTGATCTATTTTGGCAAGTTTTCCGTCACTCAACACTCTGATTCAAGATTACTATGACCGACTGGCATCCCCCATAAATGCATATGCAGCAACATGAAACTCTTTAACACTTCGAAAGGAATCATCAACCTTACAAGATTTGGACTCATCACAGACAGAGAAAGTTGGATACACCAAGCTGGCTCAAACCAACTTAAGATTCAGTTACTCCTAATGAAGCCTTTGACTGATGATTTAGAGCTTTCTCTAATTATTTCTTAGCTGTCTGAGCCTAATGCTTAGACTTGGCATTTTCACTGTCAATCATTTTTGATTCATTGTGGTTCATTTGTGGTTTGGAAATGGAGTTTTATTACCAACACACCTCAAAATTATGCCTGGCAAAGGTCTTGCACGAAGAAGTGAGAATAGAAAATACAGGATTTGGAAATAAAGGTATCAAACAGGGATCTGCAACTTTTCATATCAGGAATAGGTGATTCTCTTATTCACTCCTAAAATATATTAATATCTTAGAATAAATTGTCACTTTCTTTCAGACTAATTACAAGGGAAGACCAATAGGCTAAATGAACTTGGATTCTACAAAAGAAAGCCAAAAAGCACCTATTCGAAAAGAGATCTTTGACCTAGAAATTAGGGCTTTAATCTATTTTTAGGCAAACCTAGTCCTATGCTTAGGCTCAGTGTAATCAAAACTCAGTTTGACTTGGAGAACTGATCCATTTCAGCTCAAGTGTTTCATGACTGGCTCAAAGAGTTGAGCATCTATGTTTCAAATCTTTCTCTATTTCTTGGTCAAAGAAATTTATTTCAAACAGCAACCCATTGAGTTTGGAAATTGCTACTGTAGGAATTTTTTAAGCATATTTTACATGGAATTGATAACGGTTTCATATTTTATGCTTCAAAATCTAATGCGAAAATGGCTTCAAAAAATTAAAAAAAATTCCCAAGCATTCAACGGGATTAATATTTTTGGCATAGGGACTAATAAAATGAAATTATTATTAATATTCATAAATAAACACAAAGAATAATGGAATTGAAGATAAAACTCAGTACAATAAACTACTAAAGTACTTCTAAACAAAAATATACAGTATACAAAAAACTAAACAACCAAAGCCAACTTTAAATTCCTAAATCAAATTAATTAGTAAAGAAATATAGAATATGAATAATTTCATCAAAACTTAATATTATACTATTTTGAAACTTTATACTTTGTGTTAGTTGAAAATCTCCTTACTATCATAAACATATTTTACCCTACAAAGAAAAGAGAAATTGAGTTGTTTATAAGAGAATATTCTTAAACATAATCCATTTAATAATCAAAAGTCAATTTTGACCAATAAAAATAGGACATATATTTACCACTTTTTACTATGGATGAAGTGTAAAATTATTATCGACCATTAGACTGATTGATGAAATGATTTAATTCCTTAAAATTAAAAAAATTACATCTCTTCACAAACAAAATAGAAAATATGAAACCAATTAAATTCTGGCTCCACACTTCCCGTTACCCTATATTTGGTTTAATGTTCTTAATGCATAAGTAAATGCAATGCTTCCAATGTAGCTTTGCACTATAACATAACATGAAAATTAAATTGCATCTCTCTACAAACAAAATAGAAAATATAAAACAAATTAAGCTTTTGCCCTTCACATTTGCCATTTCCCTTGTATTTGGTTAGAATTTTTGAATGAATAAATGAGTGCAATACTCCCATTGAGGGCTTAAATTTGATGTTTGACCCTACTTGTCGAGCAATTTTTTTATGAGTGTTATCTATTCAAAAATGTCCTTAAAATATAAATTTTGCTCTTTAAGGGACTAGTGTTAAGGATTAAGATTGTCTAGAAAATGATAGAATGTTTCTAGAGTTTTCTATAAGTTAGAACATTCCTGAAGCTATTCTAGAAAAAGAACATTCTAAGAGCTGTTTTAGAATTATCTAGAAAACTAGAAGCTTCTAGGCTTCAAGGACTTTGTACCTATATATATGTGATTATAGAGAGATGCCAGACACAACATTTGGATGGTTGCTAGATACAGCATCTAGATAGCTTCTAGACACAACATCTGGATAGCTGCTAGACATAATGTTTGCTCTGTTCATTGTTGTTATGTTTTGCCATGTCTGTCATGTGTTCATTACTGCTGTTATGTTTTTTTGGTGTTTTTGGGCCTATTCTTATAGCAAGAATGATGAATGATGCGGAATAGGTGGCATGAAGAGTAATGAATTGGGCTGAAGGATGTGAGGTGACTGATGGATAGGTGAAGTGTGTGTGCTAACACAGTCTCATCATATCTTTGCATGGATTGATAGGTGTTGGTTGTATTGAATTACCCGGGGCTAGGGGTTGTGTGCATTTCCATCTTTATTTCTCTCCATCTTTGGATGTTGGTCTTTCGTGTGATTGAAACATGGCATTTGGTAGTGGTGGTTGGAGATTGCAGGGCGAAGTGGGCTTGAAGGATGGTGATAAGGGGGAAGAAAGTGGAAGCGTGAAACCAATGTGGTAGCTAAGTAGGAAGGATGGGAGTAGGATGGTGTGAGGAAGAAAAATGTTAGGGGAGAAGCTGGTCAAGAAGTATGCAATGGGGAAGAGACTAAAGAAAATATCAAGTGAGGAGGCTATGGCAAATTTCATTAATGTATTTGACTAGGAGATAAAGAATCTGATCCTGTGAGAATGGTTGGGAGGGCTATTACAAAGGAGGTTGATGGTGCTGAGATTTATGGCCCAATTGATTCTAGACCCAGGTAGTTCACAAGTCATTGAAATGTGTTTGGGGTAGCCTAATCTTTGTCGGTGGCTACGATGCTATCAATTGCTGCTTCGTCAATCCTGATTTATGAAGACATGATATAGGATACAAAGATGGTAGAAGCCAATATGGAGATGATAATGGGTCACTTGCATGATAAGTTGGGGCCCTCAGTCCTCCTCATGTGGTTGTGATTCTGAGAATGATGTGGTCGAGCTTGATGGTTTTGATGAGGTCTAGGGTCTACTGGTATGTTATGTTTAGTATTTTTTGCCATAGGAATATGAGGCCTACGTAATTTGCCTCTTCCTTCTTTAAACTTAATAAATATGGGGTATATGGAGTATATGGGGTTTGGGGTAGATGGTAGTTTTCGTGTTATACAATCTTTTTAAAATTTTAATTGTATTTTTTGATAAAAATGACTAAATACAACCATACGGCCATCAAGTTTAGGCCCTGCGAGTCCCATCCTTTCTTTTTAATACGTCTTTCCACTACAACATAATAGGGGAAGTTTCCTTCCAGGCTAGTGCAACTAAATGATTTCTTGACACTTATATCTCATTCTCCTTGCTCTAATCCATTTGTATCTCTATCTGCCCTAATTCAAGCTATGATAGGCTAGCTAAGTTTCACACCAGTAGCCTATCCCGATTCCTTCCCCACACCTTTAAACAAAACACTTCCATCATTATCTTTGATTTCCTTAGTTACCTCTTCTCCAAACATTAGCCCTTCTTCTACCTTTAAGGTTTTGGCCACATCAACATCTTTTCATGTCATACCTTCAGTTGAATATATCTCTTCCCAGAGCTTTTCTAGTTACATCTTGTAGAAGGGACACTCCATGACTTGAATCTTAGGATCCTCCAATCTAGTACCCAAGTACCACACCCCAACTATAACAACAGGGGGTTGTAAGGACCTGCTTGGTCTAAACTTGAATTTTAAAAAAAATTACTTTATTAACAAGTTCTTATGAGATATATCAAGACTTTGATTGAGTACTTAGGAAAAATTCCAACCAATACTGGCCATATGTTCAAATGGAACATTGTTAAGCCAACTTGAGCTATTCTATCCTTTGGGCAAATAGGTTCATACGGAACCAGGTCTAACGGACCTTATCGCTACCCAAAATGGGGTAGAACAAATGGTGGAAAAATGGCCTGGTGGTCAAATAGACTAAGATTCTATCCAATATAGAATAAGTAAACACAACAACCAATCAGGCTAAATAGGACAGGAATCATTATGCTCTGGCCAGAGACTTCTGACTCCCTTGGGACCAATACGGGTTCATGAGTCACTTCCTGGGGACCACAGTCTGCCCAGACACTATACTAAGGATGTCAACCAGGGAACACATAACATCAACTTGTACTCACCTCAGTTTACGGCAAAGCCAGTTACAAGTAATCCACCCTAGGGATTCTTCTGAGTACTACGAGAGTTCTTAAACTACCTAGATAACCTTTAAACTAGGGATCGAGATTACAAAGTTGATTATAAAAGAGTATACTATATCCGAGGGACCTAAGTATTGGGGGCATCCTTCACTGTCTAGACTGCCTACATACCCTGTATCCATGGGATCAAGGCCCTCTTTGGATGTGATCTACACGACGAATGCAAACATGTAGTTCTATCTTGCACTATGTTTTATATAACTATGGGTGGTACATAATTCTTCCCCGACTGGCCACTCACTCAAGTGATACAGTGACAAAATTCCTAAGAAACTAGTTTGCAAACAACCCTCCCAAGAGTGTTTGAGGTTTCAGTTTTCATGTGAGGATAGTTCACCTAGTAGGCATATTTATCCGACGAGGCTTTCCATTGATAGTTAAAAAGGGGTTTACTATCGTGGTAGTCATCCTACAACTATTTTTGATAAACTCACCCTTTCTTTTTAATTAATATTTTTAGTGAGGTATCTAAGGAGATTTTCCCTTCCTACAACTTTAACTTAGACATGTTCCTTATTACTCCCCAACAATTTAGAGGGACGGTGCCCAGATGTTGTTGTTGCAGCTATGTTAGGCACGAGGTACTTGGTTAAATGCAACGACATTACCCGTAAACGTGACCTAGAGGTACTATAAATACCAAACACTATGTATGTTTGAGTTTGAACATTTATTTACACTGTTTACTTATCTAATGACAAAGGAAAGACTTGCACAATAACAATTGATAGAGAGAAATACTACCTTAATCACAATGCAGATAAAATATGCTTTATCATAATGAATAGAACTAGGAAATAAACTTAATCAATTTCATAAACATATGACTAGAAATATACTTATATCCACTCATAAATAGAAAATATCTTTGTTCCTAGCCATTCTTCAACCAATAATAATCATGTTTGATCATTTTATAATCTAACATATGATATGATAATGAATCCACCATATATTTGATTCTTGTACTTTTGATAAGACTCATAATATAAAAGATATACATATCTGTCCCTCAGTCCCTATATGCATGATAATGCATACATCCATCGTGTCAATTGAGGTACAATTTCTTGACCCCGCCAAGGTTTAAACATGATACCTAATCTTAATCATAGTAAGGAAACCCATTTGAATATTAAAGTGGACCAAGAAGCTTAGGTTGAATATTAATAGTAACATAATAATCCACCACTATTGTCAAGGTAACAACTCCTTAATTATATAAATATTCCATCATATAAATCCCTATCTCTCTATCATATATGTTAATAGATGTATTCATTATGGAATTGTCTTGTATAGTTGTCTCTTAAAATTATTTGTATATAAGCTACCCTTGTATCTCTTTATTGGCATCATAACTCTCTCTATTGTTGTATTATTGCATATTTATTTATATATTTGCCATGCATAATTTTACCCTTTGCAAATCATTTTTCTTATACTTTATTATTATTATCTTCAATCTACAACATATGCATTCATGTGGACATTGAGATAGACATTTAATCTTGTTTACTTTCATTTTGTTGTCGTTAATATTTTTGTTATTTTGTTTAAATTTTCTAGGTTAATGGGCTATCCTTGCTTTTGTGGGTTATAATTATTTTAATATGTATTTCTACTTTGAAGGATTCTTTTACAAATTCTAACATGTTTGCTAAGGAGATATCCTTTGCTAGGGTGCTAGGTTCATCTATTATGAGAGGTTTAAATCTTAAATTGTGTGTTTTGTATCTTTCTAAAAATTCATACTACTAGTAAATATACTTTTATACTATCCTAATTTAGGTTAGTTATTTGTATTTGAGTTTTATATATTCTGAAGACTCTATACAATGCTATTTTAAAGACTAAATTTAGGATCCAAACTCTCTTGAGTTTACTCATCTTTATGAAATTTGAATATAGTTATATTATTTAGAGGCAATTCCTTTCAAGATGCACTCTTGGTAGTTTGTATTCTTTAGTTATAAAGACCATCAACCATAAAAAATATATAGTGGTATTATTTAGATACATAATCTATTCACCATGGAAAAAGATGTCTTAGTTTGAAATTAATTAACACAACCTTATGGTATAATATAAATGTAATTATTAAAACTAAACCCAAATTTCAGATACCAAGATTTAGTTGGCACACAATTCTTCCCCAACTGCCCACTCACTCAAGTGATACAGTGACATAATTCCTAAGAAACTAGTTTGCAAACACCCCTCTCAAGAGTGTTTGAGGTTTCAGTTTTCATGTGAGGATAGTTCACCTAGGAGGCATATTTATCCGACGAGGCTTTCCATTGATAGCTAAAAAGGGGTTTACTATCATGGTAGTCATCCTACAACTATTTTTGATAAACTCACCCTTTCTTTTTAATTAATCTTTTTAGTGGGGTATCTGAGGAGATTTTCCCTTCCTACAACTTTAACTTAGACATGTTCCTTATTACTCCCCAACAATTTAGAGGGACGGTGCCCAGATGTTGTTGTTGCAGCTATGTTAGGCATGAGGTACTTGGTTCAACGCAACGATATTACCCGTAAACATGACCTAGAGGTACTATAAATACCAAACACTATGTATGTTTGAGTTTGAACATTTATTTACAATGTTTACTTATCTAATGACAAAGGAAAAACTTGCACAATAATAGTTGATAGAGGGAAATACTACCTTAATCACAATGCAGATAAAATATGCTTTATCATAATGAATAGAACTAGGAAATAAACTTAATCAATTTCATAAACATATGACTAGAAATATACTTATATCCACTCATAAATAGAAAATATCTTTGTTCCCAGCCATTCTTAAACCAATAATAATCATGTTTGATCATTTTATAATCTAACATATGATATGATAATGAATCCACCATATATTTGATTCTTGTACTTTTGATAAGACTCATAATATAAAAGATATACATATCTGTCCCTCATTCCCTATATGCATGATAATGCATACATCCATCGTGTCAATTGAGGTACAATTTTTTGACCCCGCCAAGGTTTAAACATGATACCTAATCTTAGTCATAGTAAGGAAACCCATTTGAATATTAAAGTGGACCAAGAAGCTTAGGTTGAATATTAATAGTAACATAATAATCCACCACTATTGTCAAGGTAACAACTCCTCAATTATATAAATATTCCATCATATAAATCCCTATCTCTCTATCATATATGTTAATAGATGTATTGATTATGGAATTGTCTTGTATAGTTGTCTCTTAAAATTATTTGTATATAAGCTACCCTTGTATCTCTTTATTGGCATCATAACTCTCTCTATTATTGTATTATTGCTTATTTATTTATATATTTGCCATGTATATTTTACCCTTTGCAAATCATTTTTCTTATACTTTATTATTATTATCTTCAATCTACAACATATGCATTCATGTGGACATTGAGATAGACATTTAATCTTGTTTACTTTCATTTTGTTGTCGTTAATACTTTTGTTATTTTGTTTAAATTTTCTAGGTTAATGGGTTATCCTTGCTTTGTGGGTTATAATTATTTTAATATGTATTTCTACTTTGAAGGATTCTTTTACAAATTCTAACATGTTTGCTAAGGAGATATCCTTTGCTAGGGTGCTAGGTTCATCTATTATGAGAGGTTTAAATCTTAAATTGTGTGTTTTGTATCTTTCTAAAAATTCATACTACTAGTAAATATACTTTTATACTATCCTAATTTAGGTTAGTTATTTGTATTTGAGTTTTATATATTCTGAAGACTCTATACAATGCTATCTTAAAGACCAAATTTAGGATCCAAACACTCTTGAGTTTACTCATCTTTATGAAATTTGAATATAGTTATATTATTTAGAGGCAATTCCTTTCAAGATGCACTCTTGGTAGTTTGTATTCTTTAGTTATAGAGACCATCAACCATAAAATATATATAGTGGTATTATTTAGATACATAATCTATTCACCATGGAAAAGGATGTCTTAGTTTCAAATTAATTAACACATCCTTATGGTATAATATAAATGTAATTATTAAAACTAAACCCAAATTTTAGATACCGAGATTTAGTTGGTACACAATTCTTCCTCGACTGCCCACTCACTCAAGTGATACAGTGATAGAATTCCTAAGAAACTAGTTTGCAAACACCCCTCCCAAGAGTGTTTGAGGTTTCAGTTTTCATGTGAGGATAGTTCACCTAGTAGGCATATTTATCCAACGAGGCTTTCCATTGATAGTTAAAAAGGGGTTTACTATCGTGGTAGTCATCCTACAACTATTTTTGATAAACTCACCCTTTCTTTTTAATTAATCTTTTTAGTGAGGTATCTGAGGAGACTTTCCCTTCCTACAACTTTAAATTAGACATGTTCCTTATTACTCCCCAACAATTTAGAGGGACGGTGCCCAGATGTTGTTGTTGCAGCTATGTTAGGCACGAGGTACTTGGTTCAACGCAATGACATTACCCGTAAACATGAGCTAGAGGTACTATACATACCAAACACTATGTATGTTTGAGTTTGAACATTTATTTACAATGTTTACTTATCTAATGACAAAGGAAAAACTTGCACAATAATAGTTGATAGAGGGAAATACTACCTTAATCACAATGCAGATAAAATATGCTTTATCATAATGAATAGAACTAGGAAATAAACTTAATCAATTTCATAAACATATGACTAGAAATATACTTATATCCACTCATAAATAGAAAAGATCTTTGTTCCCAGCCATTCTTCAACCAATAATAATCATGTTTGATCATTTTATAATCTAACATATGATATGATAATGAATCCACCATATATTTGATTCTTGTACTTTTGATAAGACTCATAATATAAAAGATATACATATCTGTCCCTCATTCCCTATATGCATGATAATGCATACATCCATCGTGTCAATTGAGGTACAATTTCTTGACCCCGCCAAGGTTTAAACATGATACCTAATCTTAATCATAGTAAGGAAACCCATTTGAATATTAAAGTGGACCAAGAAGCTTAGGTTGAATATTAATAGTAACATAATAATCCACCACTATTGTCAAGGTAACAACTCCTCAATTATATAAATATTCCATCATATAAATCCCTATCTCTCTATCATATATGTTAATAGATGTATTGATTATGGAATTGTCTTGTATAGTTGTCTCTTAAAATTATTTGTATATAAGCTACCCTTGTATCTCTTTATTGGCATCATAACTCTCTCTATTGTTGTATTATTGCTTATTTATTTATATATTTGCCATGCATAAATTTACCCTTTGCAAATCATTTTTCTTATACTTTATTATTATTATCTTCAATCTACAACATATGCATTCATGTGGACATTGAGCTAGACATTTAATCTCGTTTACTTTCATTTTGTTGTCATTAGTATTTTTGTTATTTTGTTTAAACTTTCTAGGTTAATGGTCTATCCTTGCTTTGTGGGTTATAATTATTTTAATATGTATTTCTACTTTGAAGGATTCTTTTACAAATTCTAACATGTTTGCTAAGGAGATATCCTTTGCTAGGGTGCTAGGTTCATCTATTATGAGAGGTTTAAATCTTAAATTGTGTGTTTTGTATCTTTCTAAAAATTCATACTACTAGTAAATATACTTTGATACTATCCTAATTTAGGTTAGTTATTTGTATTTGAGTTTTATATATTCTGAAGACTCTATACAATGCTATTTTAAAGACCAAATTTAGGATCCAAACTCTCTTGAGTTTACTCATCTTTATGAAATTTGAATATAGTTATATTATTTAGAGGCAATTCCTTTCAAGATGCACTCTTGGTAGTTTGTATTCTTTAGTTATAAAGACCATCAACCATAAAAAATATATAGTGGTATTATTTAGATACATAATTTATTCACCATGGAAAAAGATGTCTTAGTTTGAAATTAATTAACACAACCTTATGGTATAATATAAATGTAATTATTAAAACTAAACCCAAATTTCAGATACCAAGATTTAGTTGGTCATTTATGTGGTGAGTTCTTAAACACTCATCATAGAAAATATACAAAACTATGTGACTTGTTTCCTTTACAACTGATTTTAAAAAAACTAATGGAGATAAATTTTATAAAACGTTTGTTTGAGCCTAGCCTAGTGGGACTTCGTAAATTTATGATTCCAAATCGGTTGGGTATCGATGAATTGTCTATCTTAACTATCTCATCATTTTTCAATACCAATATTCAAACACATAATAGATGCAAATTTACTCTCCTAAGATGAAATATTAACCTAGTTTCATTTAATGATTTTTTTTAGAACACTTTGAACTGTGGGCTATTTTCAGCAAACTTGGCATAGAAAAGGGTATGGACATACATCAAAGAATTAAAGAAGACAATTTTCATCAGATGTTGTAGTTGCAAGCTATCTGATAGACATGTATTCAAAATGTGGAAGCACAGACAAGTCCTAAAAATTGTTTGACAAAATGATCCAAAGAAATGTGATCTCATGGAACTCCATGATAGTAGAGTATGCTCAAAATGGGTTTGCTGAAAAGGCCTTAAAAAATTTTAAGAAAATGTGCTGGTGAGTGTAAATCCATACTCCTCAACCTTTCCAGCATCCACCATAGCAATGGAGTTTTCAAAACAGGAAATGGACATCCATCATACCATAAGGGAAGCACATGCAAAGCGTGTGAACTATTTGACAAAATACCTCAAGAATGTGATCTCATGGAAGGCCACAATGGAAGGATATGCACAAAATGGATTTGTTGAAAAGCTTTAGAAACTTTCAAGCAAATGAAATTGGCAGGCTTAAAGTCAATTTCCACAACCTTGGTCAACACTCTTCCTACAGACACCCAAAATGGGGACTTTCAAATAGGGCATGGTCATCCATCAAAGCATAGTGAAAAGGGGGTTCTTTTTGTCAGATAAAAAAAATTGGTAGACATGTATGCAGAGGCTACCCCAACTGTTTGACAAAGTCCCTCAAAGAAAAGTCGCTCCACAGAATGCAATGAAAGTAGGATGTGCACATAATGGTTTGTTTTCAAGTAAATGAAATTATCAGATGTAAAGTCAAATTTCTCAATTTATGCTAATGTCCTCCCTATTGGTGCCTATGTGGGAACTTTGGAACAAGACATAGTCATACATCAAAGCATACAAGATAGACAAACTTTATCAGATGCTGTAGTTGGAGAGGCTCTGGTGAAATGTAGTAGAATGAACATAGCCCACAAACTGTTGGTTAGAAACCTTCAGATGGATGTCATATTATGGAATACATGCTTGCAGGATATGTAGAAATGAATTTTGAGGAAAAGGCTTTAGAAACGTTGGAACAAGGAAATTCAGGGACAACTTGGACATCTGTCCTGGCATAAGGGAAAGGGGTTTACATATGCTATTTCCATCATTAGGACTTTCACAAAGGCTTATACACAAATTACAATTTAATCCTAGAGCATACCACAAAAAAAAAATTCAAATCTAAAATTTATTAATAAGCAAATTCAAGAACCAAACTAAAAGAAAGAAAACAAATTAAGGGAAGGAGAACTGTTACAGTATTCTCTAGTACTCCCAACCCAGAGATGAGTGTCTTCTTCCTCACAATCCAAGCAATTTATAGAATAAAACTTGACCCTCATGGAAGAAACTCCAAGTCTTCAATCAAGTCTTCATCTTAAATGCTCCTCTCCATTTTCAAGATTGCTATTAAATTTTGTGGAAAAGGACTCTCGTAATTCATAAATATGTTCCCAAAATTTCCAATGGTAATAAATTTAAGGAGAAAATGGACTCATCTCATAAATTGGGGTCTTGACTTGAAGATGGGAGGGAAGGTTCCTTATTTAGTACCCTTTTCTAGAAGTGTCCTTACACGATTTGTCATTTAAACTTATTTATTATTTTATTTTTGAATGAAATTATATTTATCTCATTTAGTTTTCAAATTCAAAATTCAAAAAAATTGAGTTGTGACATCCTTCTCCCCTAAATTTATGCATCATCTTGACGCATGTTAGAAATAAGGTCAAACATACACATATAAATCCATAGAAATAAGCATTGCTTACATTTGTCTACGTTTAAAGTCCATCCTTCAACAAAGTAGTTTATCATAGATTAAGATAATGAGTATTATCTAAGCATAACTGTCTGTATCATCTCAACATCATTGTCTTTAAGCAAAATTTAAAGTTGACAAGTTTATAAATTATCTAGAATTCTCAAAATAAATGCGGATAGAGTTGTTGCATTTCCACTGTGTCTTCCCATGTAGCATTTTCAAGTGAGTACTAGTCCCACTGGACCTTAGATTGGTCCACTGTCCTATTGCAGACCTAGAACTGGCACCTCTCAATGATTTTTCATGGCTCTATTGTTATTGTACCAGGTTCTTCCACCTGCAGGGCATTCCAATTAAGAATATGCTTAGGGTTAGGTATATAATTTTTTAACAAGGACACATGGAACACATCATGAATTCAGCTCAGTGCTAGAGGTAAGGCCAATTGGTAAGCTGCAGGATTGATTTCCTCAAGTACTTCAAAAAGCTCGACATAGAGAGGGGCTAGCTTTGACTTCCTTCCAAAAGAGATGGAACTTTTATGAGGTTGAACTCTTAGGAACACCTTTTCACCAACTTGAAATCTTGTAGGTGTCCTATTCTTATCTGCGTAACTTTTCTGGTGATCCGAGGCTTCCTTCAACCTTTGTCAAATAAGTTGCACCTAGTTATCCATATCCTTCAACATCTCAATGCCAACTAGAATCCTATCTTCCAGTTTATCCCAACTCAAGGGTGTTCAACAAGGTCTCCCGTAGAGAGCTTCAAAGGGTGTCATACTTATAGCCGCTTGGAAGGAATTGTTATAGGCAAACTCAACTAATGGAAAATATTCCTCCCATTTAGTCTATTGATCCATGCAATACATACGAAGGAGGTCTTCCAAAATTTGGTTGGTTCTTTCTGTTTGGCCATCTGTCTCAGGGTGATAGGCTATGCTAAAATTCAACTGTGTTCCTAAGGCAGCCTACAATGTGGTCCAAAATCTAGAAGTGAACTTTTTGTCTCTATCAGAGATGATTTTCTCAAGAATTCCATGCAACCTAAAAATTTCCTTTATGAACCTTTTTGCTACTACAAGTGTATCATCTATTAGGCTCCCTAGTATGAAGTGGCCAACCTTAGTGAGTTTATCTACCACCACCAAAATGCAATCATGCCTATGAGATGTCATCGGTAGCCCTTGGACAAAATCCATAGTTATGACTTGCCATTTATAGAGAGGTACATCATGTGGATAAAGAAGTCGTGCTGGGTGCACATGTTCTGCCTTAACCCTGACATTCTAGGCATCTGACAACTGTGTTTACAAAATCTTTTTTCATTCCTGGCTAGAAATATAATCTTTTGAGGTCTACATACATCTTATTCACTCCTAGATGTCCTTAATATGAAGCCTTATGTCCCTCTATCATGATCATACCCCTTAGTTCTACATTATCAAGAATGTATATTCTTCCCTGGTACCTCATTAGTGCATCATAATCAAAAGTATAATCCAAATACTTAGGCTCTATAGAGGTGTTAGCTAGAGATGCCTTAACCTAAGCGTACCATGGGTCATGTTTATACTCGGAGAGTATTTGTTGCTTTAGGTCTATGTGCAAGTTAGATATGGCCATTATATGTCTCCTCCTACTGAGAGCATCGGCCACCCTATTTTATTTCCCCTTGATATATTCAATCTCAAAATCATACTCACTTAGGAACTCTAACCACCTTCTTTATCTTTCATTCAAATGAGGTTGAGTGAATATATGTTTTAGTCCTTGATGGTTTGTTTTAAGCCCAAATAGTTTTCCCAACAAGAAATGTATCTATTTTTGCAAGGCATGAACTATGGCTGCAAGTTCAAGGTCATGGGGGGCATAATTGACTTCATGGATTTTCAATTTCTGCAATTCATAAGCCACTACTCCTTCCTCTTGGAAAAGAACTCCTCCCAGTCCTTCTATGGATGCATCTATTACTACTGTGAAGTTACCATTAGGGGCAGACACTTTTAGAATTGGAGGTGACATTAGGCTTTCCTTCAGTACTTGAAATGCCTTATCATACTGCTCAATCCAAATGAACTTTTTGTTCTTCTTTTGCAAGGATGTGATTGGATTGGTTATCCTTGAAAAGTCTTTCACAAACCTTCTGTAGTACCCTGCCAATCCCATTAAACTTCTTACTTCGGTCACATTTGTAGGTATAGGCCATTTAGTGATGGCATTTACTTTATCAGGATCTACTGCTATACCCTCAGCTGAAATGATATGCCCTAAATAGTGAACCCTCCTTTCAAAGAAGGAGCATTTGTATAACTTCCCAAACAACTTATGCTTCTGCAACCTTTGTAAGACTGCCTATAGATGGGTTAAGTGTTCCTCTTCATCCTTGGAATATATTAAGATGTCATCCAGAAACACAATGACAAACTTATCCAGAAAATCCTGGAACACACTATTCATTAGATTCATAAAGGCAGCCAGAGCATTTGTTAGCTTGAGTGGAACTACAATAAATTCATAGTGGCCATACCTAGTCCTAAATGTTGTCTTTGGGATGTTCTCTCCCTTTATCCTTAATTGGTGATAGCCCGAGCGGAGGTCAATTTTGGATAACATTGAGGCTCCTCTCATTTGGTCAAATAGATCATCAATACGAGGCAAGGGATATCTATTCCTCACAATGGCCTTATTCAACATTTTGTAGTCAATGCACAACCTTAATGTCCCATCCTTCTTCTTTACAAATATGACTAGTACTCCCCAAGGTAATACACTAGGCCTTATCAACCCTTTCTCTAGCAATTCTTGCAACTATATTTTGAACTCTTGGAGTTCTGTGGTGTTCATCCTATATGGGGCTTTGGATATAGGTATGGTTCTAGGAAGTATATCAATTGAAAAATCAAATTCCCTTTTTGGGGGTAATCCAGGCAGATCTTTAGGAAATACATCTTTGTAGTCCCAAAGGAATGGACTATTTTCAAAGGTAGGGGCTTCTTTCTCTTCTCCCTTCTCATCTAAAGATACTAAGAATATTTGATTTCCTTGTTTTCACCTTGTCTTCTTTACTTGCATAGTAGAAATGGTCCCCACTGATATAGGTTTGTAAATTCCTTGGATCCTAACTCTACACCCCTTATCATCTACACAATCCACCACCTTGTTATAGCAATCTATGTTAGCCTTATGACTCGTTAGCCAACTTATTCTAATTATGACATCATAGGCTCCCAAGGGTGCAACATATAAGTCAATTTTGGTTCCTAAATTAGGAAAATTAATGAGGGCTCCTCTTATGTACTTGTTCACCTTCTGTATAGCCTTGTCACCATACTAAACCGTCCATGTTGACTCCATATTCTTAGTTTGCAAAGACATTTTTCTTACCAATTCTGGGGAAATAAAATTCTCGGAGGAATCAATATCAATCAAAATAGTTATGGGTTTACCAAAAAGTATACCTCTCATCTCCATAGGTACATTTTGATGGCGAGTTTGTCGATTTCTGATAGCAGCATGTATTTAACATTGCCAAGCTTGCTGTGGCTAATTATACCCGTTCCTTTTTGAACAATCCCTTGCATAATGATTGCCTCCACACATAAAGTATCCACCGGGGGCTCCATTAGAAATTTGGGGTGGTGCATTCCCATCATTCCTTTTGACATTACTATTGTAATTGTTCTTATGATCCTAGTTACCAGCAACTTCTATTCTACCCCAGTCTCTCCTCTTGTTCTTCTGAGCTCCTCTGTTGTCTCGATTGTCTAGTTTCCTTTTGAAGGCAAATTGTTTGTTCCAAAAGTTTTGCTTTTCCACTGATAGTGCTTGTAATTTGTTTTCCTATTTGACTGCCTTCTCTAAGACTTGATTCATGTTCTCAGGGGCAAACATATCCACTTTTTCCTGAATATCAATATTAAACCCCAAAAGAAACTTCCTTGCCTGAGACCTTTCATCCTTTTGATAGATAGGAACATATTTTAGTAGCTTCATAAATCTATCCCAATACTATTGGACTATGAGATTTCCTTGTCTAAGATTCAGAAACTCAGTCATCTTCTCATCATAAAATAGTTGTGGAAGCCATCTCTCATAGAAGTGGCTAACAAATTGCCTCCAAGTTAGGTTTTCCTTTGAATAACAATATTGTTCCTTAGTGTTTAGCCACCAACTGGCAGCTTCTCCCTCCAACTGATAGGCTCCCTAGGTTGCCTTGATATTCTCTGAGTAGTTTCTTAGTTCAAAACATTTCTCCATTTCGGTGAGCCATCCTTTTGTAGTATCTCCCACATGTTTACCGTCAAATTTAGGAGTTATCTTCTTAAGGTCTTGTGAGATATCTAGAATGGTGGTTTCCTGCTCAGACCTAGGAACCTCTAGCTCATTAGTTGTTTGAGCTATGTGTACTTCCACACCTTGATGTTCATCTTCAGGTTTCAGAATGTTTTCTATGGTCCCCTGTCTAGTCTTCAAGTCTTGTACAGTTTTCTCAAGGTTTTCCAATTTTTCTCTCTGTTCTGTCAACAAGTGAATAATTGCTTCTATACCGGCATTTGGGTTCTTAGGTGGGTTTTCAACTAGTTCTTGGTTGACCAGTTCTTCTCCATGTAGATCTCACAAATTTTAGGTTCTCTCCATTTAATTCTGAAATAAGGAGAGAGGTGATTTACCACTTGCTACAATTTTTGGTTTATAACATGCAAATTGATTGTAATTAAATCTATCACAATTCTTATCTTAAATAGAAATTATTATCGATTTTGAGTTAGTAGGCCTCCAAGCCGAGTGTTTGAACCACATTCTGATACCACATGTAAGGACCCGCTTGGTCCAAACTTGAATTTTCAAAAAAATTACTGTATTAACAAGTTCTTATGAGATATATCAAAACTTTGATTGAGTACTCAGGAAAAATTCTAGCCAATATGGGCCATATGTTCAAATGGATCATTCTTATGCCAACTTGGGCTCTTCTATCCTTTGGGCAAATAGGTTCATACAAAACCAAGTCTAACGGACCTTATCGCTACCTAAAATAGGGTAGAACAAATGGTGGCAAAATGGCCTAGTGCTCAAACGGACCAAGACTCTATCCAATATAGAATAAGTAAACACAATAGCCAACTAGGATAAATAGGACAGGAATCATTATGCTCTAGCTAGAGAATTTTGACTCCCTCGAGACCAATACGGGTTCATGAGTCACTTTCTGGGGACCACAGTCTACCCAGACACTATACTGAGGATGTCAACCAGGGAACACATAACATCAACTTGTACTCACCTCAATTTATGGCAAAGCCAGTTACAAGTAATCCACCCTGGGGATTCTTCTGAGTACTACGAGAGTTCTTAAACTACCTAGATAACCTTTAAACTAGGGATCGAGATTACGAAGTTGATTATAAAAGAGTATACTATATCTGAGGGACTTGAGTACTGGGGGCATCCTTCACAGTCTAGACTGCCTACATACCCTATATCCATGGGATCAAGGCCCTCATCAGATGCGATCTACATGACAAATGTGACCATGTAGTTCTGTCTTGCACTATGTTTTATATAACTATGGGTGGTACACAGTTCTTTGCTGACTGCCCACTCACTCAAGTGATACTGTGACAAAATTCCTAAGAAACTAGTTTGCAAACACCCCTCCCGGGAGTGTTTGACGTTTCAATTTTCATGTGAGGGTAGTTCACCCAGTATGCATATTTATCCAATGATGTTTTCCATTGATAGTTAAAAACTGGTTTACTATCGTGGTAGTCATCCTACAACTATTTTCGATAGATACGCCCTTTCTTTTTAATTAATCTTTTTATTGAGGTATCCGAGGAGATTTTCCCTTCCCGCAGATTTAACTTAGATATGTTCCTTATTACTCCTTGATGATTTAGAGGGACAGTGCCCATGTGTCATTGTTGCAGCTATGTTAGGCGCGAGGTACTTGGTTCAACATGATGGCATTATCCGTAAATGTGACCCAGAGGTACTATAAATATCAAACACTGCAAATGTTTGAGTTTAGATGTTTATTTACAATGTTTACCTATCTAATGACAAAGGAAAAACTTGCATAATAATAGTTGATAAAGGGAAATACTACCTTAATCACAATGCAGATAAAAGATGCTTTATCATAATGAATAGAACTAGAAAATAAACTTAATCATTTCATAAACATATGACTAGAAAAGATATACATACCTGTCCCTTATTCCCTATATGTGTGATAATGCATACATACATTATATCAAGTGAGATACAATTTCTTCACCATGCCAAGGTTTAAACATGATACCTAATCTTAATCGTAGTAAGGAAACCCATTTGAATATTAAAGTGGACCAAGAAGCTTAGGTTGAATATTAATAGTAACATAATAATCCACCACTATCGTCAAGGTAACAACTCCTCAATTATGTAAAAATTCCATCATATAAATCCCTATCTCTCTATCATAAATGTTAATAGATGTATTCATTATGGAATTGTCGTGTATAGTTGTCTCTCAAAATAATATGTACATAAGCTACCCTTGTATCTCTTTATTGGTATCATAACTCTCTCTGTTGTTGTATTATTGCATATTTATTTGTATATTTGCCATGCATAAATTTACCCTTTGCAAATCATTTTTCTTATACTTTATTATTATTATCTTCAATCTACAACATATGCATTCATGTGGACATTGAGCTAGACATTTAATCTTGTTTACTTTCATTTTGTTGTCATTAGTATTTTTGTTATTTTGTTTAAACTTTCTAGGTTAATGGTCTATCCTTGCTTTGTGGGTTATAATTATTTTAATATGTATTTCTACTTTGAAGGATTCTTTTACAAATTCTAACATGTTTGCTAAGGAGATATCCTTTGCTAGGGTGCTAGGTTCATCTATTATGAGAGGTTTAAATCTTAAATTGTGTGTTTTGTATCTTTCTAAAAATTCATACTACTAGTAAATATACTTTGATACTATCCTAATTTAGGTTAGTTATTTGTATTTGAGTTTTATATATTCTGAAGACTCTATACAATGCTATTTTAAAGACCAAGTTTAGTAGTTTGTATTCTTTAGTTATAAAGACCATCAACCATAAAATATATATATTGGTATTATTTAGATACATAATCTATTCACTATGGAAAAAGATGTCTTAGTTTGAAATTAATTAACACAGCCTTATGGTATAATATAAATGTAATTATTAAAACTAAACCCAAATTTCAGATACCGAGATTTAGTTGGTCATTTATTTGGTGAGTTCTTAAACACTCATCATAGAACATATACAGAACTATGTGACTTGTTTCCTTTGCAACTGATTTAAAAAAAACTAATGGAGATAAATTTTATAAAACGTTTGTTTGAGCCTAGCCTAATGGGACTTGGTAAATTTATGATTCCAATATAGTTGAGTATCGGTGAATTGTCTATCTTAACTATCTCAACATTTTTCAATAGTAGTATTTGAACACATAATAGATGCAAATTTACTCTCCTAAGATGAAATATTAACCCAGTTTCATTTAATGATTTTTTTTTGGAACACTTAGAACTATGGGCTATTTTCAGCAAACTTGGCATAAAACAGGGTATTGAGATACATCAAAGAATTAAAAAAGACAATTTTCATTAGATGTTGTAGTTGTAAGCTACTTGGTAGACATGTATTCAAAACGTGGAAGCATAGACAAGTCATGAAAACTGTTTGACAAAATGACCCAATGAAATGTGATCCCATGGAACACCATGATAGCAGAGTATGCTCAAAATAGGTTTGCTGAAAATGACATCCATCAAACCATAAGTGAAGCACATGCAAAGCGTGTGAACTATTTGACAAAATACCTCAAGAATGTGATCTCATGGAAGGCCACAATGGAAGGATATGCACAAAATAGATTTGTTGAAAAGCTCTAAAAACTTTCAAGCAAATGAAATTGGCAGGCTTAAAGTCAATTTCCACAACCTTGGTCAGCACTCTTCCTGCAGATGCCCAAAATGGGGACTTTTGAATAGGGCATGGTCATCCATCAAAGCATAGTGAAAAGAAGGTTCTTTTTTGTCAGTTAAAAAAAAATTGGTAGACATGTATGCAGAGGCTACCCCAACCGTTTGACAAAGTCACTCAAAGAAAAGTCGCTCCATAGAATGCAACGAAAGCAAGATGTGCACATAATGGTTTGTTTTCAAGTAAATGAAATTATCTGATATAAAGTTAAATTTCTCAATTTATGCTAACGTCCTCCCTATTGGTGCCTATGTGGGAACTTTGGAACAAGACATAGTTATACATCAAAGCATACAGGACAAACAAAGTTTATCAAATGCTGTAGTTGAGGAGGCTCTGGTGAAAGGTAGTAGAACGCACATAGCCCACAAATAGTTGGTTAGAAACCTTCAAATGGATGTCATCTTATGGAATACACACTTGTAGGATATGCAGAAGTGAAGTTGAGGAAAAGGTTTTAGAAACGTTGGAACAAGGAAATTCAGGGACATCTTGGACATCTATCCTGGCATAAGAAAAAGGGGTTTACATTTGCTATTTCCATCATCAGGACTTTCACAAAGTCTTATACACAAATTACAATTTTATCCTACAACATACCATTAAAAAAAATTCAAATCTAAAATTTATTAACAAGCAAATTCAAGAACCAAACTAAAAGAAAGAAAACAAAATGAGGGACGGAGAACTCTTACAGTATTCTCTAGCACTCCCAATCCAGAGATGAGTGTCTTCTTCCTCACAATCCAAGAAATTTATAGAGGAAAACATGACCCTCATGAAAGAAACTCCAAGTCTTCAGTCAAGTCTTCGTCTTAAATGCTCCTCTCCATTTTCAAGATTGCTATTAAATTTTGTGGAAAAGGACTCTTGTAATTCATAAATATGTTCCCAAATTTTCCAATGGTAATAAATTTAAGGAGAAAATGAACTCCTCTCATAAATTGGGGCCTTGACTTGAAAAAGGGAGGTAAGGTTCCTTATTTACTACCCTTTTCTAGAAGTGTCCTTACACCATTTGTCATTTAAACTTATTTATTATTTTGTTTTTCAATGAAACTATATTTATCTCATTTAGTTTTCAAATTCAAAATTCAAAAAAATTGAGTTGTGACAGGGGCCTCCTTTGTAACAAAGAGAAATCAAAGATGGGAAGTTGTGCTCTCAGGTTAGTATTTTCCCCTCCAACATGAGCAAGTTTGCCATGATCACCATGCATGTCTTCAAATCATAGGTGAGACTTCAACATCTGGTAATACTTTGACTGTAGAGAACAAGGGAAGAGTAAAGGAAAGAGGAAAATGCCCTACAAATCATGGGAAGTCACAAGGGAAGTAGAAGAAAGGTAGATCTAAATCCAGAGGAAGAATGGATTAGTGGCATTGTGGAAATCTAGGACACTTGAAGAAGGATTGATGGTCTTGAAAGGGCAAACAAGGAGACAAACAACATAATGAGAGTAAGGAAGCTAATGTTGTAAGTAATAAATTATAGGATGCTTTAATTTTGTGTCTAGATAATGCTAATGATTCCTAGGTAATAGATTCAGGGGCTTCATTTCATGCCACACCCCATAGGAAATATTTTGTAGATTATGTTCAAGGTGATTTTAGACAGGTATATTTGGGTGATAATGAACCCTGTCAGATTGTTGGAAAAAGAAAAATAAAAATCAAGTTGCAGAATGGAAATGAATGGTTTCTATAGGAGGTAAGGCATGTTCCAAATTTGAGAAGGAATTTTATTTTTGCAGGACACCTAGGTAGTGAAGGCTGCATAGTTACCTTTTCAGACAAAATCTGGAAGGTCACTAAAGGTGCATTAGTAGTAGATAAAGGTGAAAAGGTAGGCATATTGTATTTGTGTACTGGTAATACTTATTCTACCTTAGCTGCTACAGAAATAGTTGCTACTGAGAAATTTATAACACTTACTACAAAGACATAAATAGAATTGTGGCACCATAGACTTGGGCACATGAGTGAGAAAGGGATGAAGATCCTTCACTCTAGAAAGTTTCTACCAAGTTTGAAGAAGATTGACTTGGCGCTCTGTGAAAATTATGTTTATGGAAAATAGAAAAGAGTTTGATTTCTCAAAGTTGGGAAAGAGAGGAAGAGAGAGAAATTAGAGCTTGTGCATTCAAATGTATGGGGACTAGCCCAGGTATCTTCTCTTGGTGGCTCTTTCTATTATGTTACTTTTATTGATAATACAATTAGTAAAACATGGGTGTATTTCCTAAAACAAAAATCAGAAGTAATTGAAACTTTTAAAAGGTGGAAAGCTTTGGTTGAGAATGAGATAGGGAAAAAGGTAAAGTGTCTCAAATCTAATAATGGAGGTGAGTATTGCAGCAGAGAATTTGAGAATTACTTTTCATATAATGGAATCCGCATGTAGAAAATGGTTCCTGGAACCCCACAAGAAAATGGTGTGTTTGAGAGGATGAATAGGACCATTATGGAGTGTGCAAGGATCATGAGATTGCATGTTGGACTACCCTTACACTTTTGGGCAGATACTATACATACTGTTGTTTATTTAATAAATAGGGTACCTTCAAATCCTTTGGATGGTGGTATTCCAGAGGAGACATGGATGGGTAAAAAGGTAAACTATTCATTTCTGAAAACCTTTGCTTGTGAAGCTTTTATCCATGTTGATATTGAAAATAGAACCAAGCTTGAGGTTAAGTCTAAAAAATGTACCTTCATTGGATATGGAATAGATGAATTTGGTTATCAGTTATGAGATTATGAAAATCATAAAATCATTAGGAGTAGGGATGTTATATTCAATGAGAAGGTTATGTATAAGGATTAGCTGCAGGAAAAGAAGCATGAATAGGCCAAAAAGGAATATGTGGTGTTGGATGAGATTCTAGAAAATAAAATACTAGTAGTACCTGATGCTCAGTAACAACAAGTTATCACACAGACTCTTGCAATGTTAGACATTCTACAAAGATAACTAGACCTCTAGAAAGATTTTCTCCATCATTATATTCTATATTATTACCTGATTCTAATGAACCTGAAGGTTATGAAGAAACAATACAGGTAGATACCAAAAAATAGTGGGAACTAGACATGAAAGAGGAAATGGATTCCTTGCTACAAAATCAGACTTGGGACTTAGTCCAATTGCCTATAGGAAAGAGAGCATTGCTAAATAAATGGGTTTACAGGTTGAAGGAAGAAAATGGAGGCAAGAAAAAATATAAGGCCAGACTCGTGGTAAAAGTTTTTGCACATAAAAAGAGTATAGATTTTGATGAAATATTGTCTCTGGTTGTAAAGATGACTTCTATTAGAGCTATTCTAAGTCATGTGGCTGTAGAAGACTTGCATCTTGAACAGCTAGATGTGAAAACAATATTTCTCCATGGGGATTTGGAAGAGGAAATATACATGCAGCAACCACAGGGATATGATGTCAAGGGTAAGGAGGATTTTATGTGTAGGTTAAAGAAGATTTTGTATGGCCTGAAGCAAGCACCTCGACAATGGTATTTGAAATTTGATAGTTTTATGGCTGAACAAGGTTACAAAAGATGTCATTCTGATTATTATGTTTATTTCAATAAATTGGGTAATAGCAGCTATATTATCCTGTTGCTTTATGTTGATGACATGCTTGTTTCCAGGTCTAACATGCAACATTTTAATGAACTTAAGAAGAAATTAGCAAATTCATTTTCTATGAAGGATTTGGGTGCAACAAAACAAATCCTTGGTATGAGGATCACACGGGTTAGAACAAATAGAAAATTATTTTTGTCTCAAAGTGAGTATGTAGAGAAGGTGTTGAAAAGGTTTAACACGTAGAATGCAAAAGTAGTTAGTACACCTTTGCCTAGTCATTTTAGGTTGACTAAGGAGATGTGTCCAAAGACATAAGATGAGGAAGACAAAATGTCTAAGATACCATATACATTAGTAGTTGGCAGCTTGATGTATGTAATTGTATGTACAAGGCCAGATATTGGACATGTAGTGGGAGTTGTTAGCAGGTATATGAGCAATCCGAGAATGGAACATTGGAATGCGGTAAAATGGATTCTCTGATATTTGAGAGGTACTACTTCAAAAAAACTATCTTTTGGAGGAACAAATTCTTCTCTAAAAGGATATGTTGACTCTGATTTGGCAGGTGATATTGATAGTAGGAGGAGTACTACAGGGTATGTTTTTATTGTAGGAGGTACTACAATTAGTTGGATTTCAAGGCTACAAAAGGTTGTTGCACTTTCAACTACTGAAGCTGAGTAGGTTGCTGCTATGGAAGCTAGCAAGGAGATGATTTGGTTACAACATTTTCTAGAGGAATTGGGACAAAAATAAGAAGATGGCCCTTTATACACTAATAGCCAAAGTGCCATTCATCTTGCTAAGAATTCAGCTCTGCATTCAAAAACTAAGCACATACAACTCAAATACCACTTCATCCGGTCAGTTTTGGAGGATGGATAGTTGAAGCTAGAGAAAATTCACATAAGGGAGAATCCTACAGATATGTTCACAAAGGTGGTAACACAGGAGAAACTAATTTCCTCATTAGATTTCCCTTGGCCTTCATGACTGATAATGGTGTATATAAGAAACCGGCCAGGCCTATAATCTAGTGGGAGCTGTAAGTGCAGTGGTGTCATCCAGGATCAGTCTACAAGTGGGAGATTGTTTGGTGTGGAGCCTAATCAGTCTTCAAGTGGGAGATTATTAGTATGTGGTGATTGATCATGCAAGTACTATACACTAGTAATGTATCCTCATCGAGGTTCTAGGGTGCAATCCCCAAAACTTGTTTTTCCCTCTTTTTTGCCCGTTTGGAGTTGGTTGTTAATTTTTGTTAACTGACAAAAGAAAAATGACATTGTAAAACCCTAATTCTAGAATCTTCTAAAAATCTTGTTATAAGAAGCTAGGATGTATGTTGCAGGTGTGGAATTCATGAGATTGTAATCTATTTGCACTAGATAATAAAATCATTGGATGACTGAGTTTCTATGGATGTAGCCCATTTTGGGTGAACCACTCTAAATTTCTATGTTCATCCTTTTTGTGTTGTTCTTCATTGTTATATTTGGGTTATTTAATTTGCATATAATTGTTAGTGTTTATTGCTTTGATCCATCTGAACCTTAACATGATTAACTCATACCTTTATGGGGCAGCTCCTTCCAAGACATGTTAAAGTGTTCATTTTGTCTCCTCCTTCCCAAAAGTGGCTTTAGCACTTCCTTAGTTTCTCTTCACTTAGACCTATGTAGCATTTGAGCTATAAATGTAATGTTTTAATTTTGTGCAATGTTTCTTTGTTGTCATCAATCTATAGGTTTGAACAGTTTAAGTGCCACGTCTAGCTTCACTTTTATGTTTATTTTCTTTGCTCATGATGCCTTCTTTTCTAGGGATAAGTCTCTCCATGGAGTCCATTACATTTTATTAAAACCTTTGAAGAAATCATTCTCTCTACACATGCACCCATGCTATGTTGCTCTTCACTTACCAACTAAGTTTCTAGTAGCATAATAAACTGATTGCTACATAGTTGAAATATTGTCATCCTCTCAAGGGTTTGCCGGAGCTATTGATTCTTGTCAATCATTAATTGAAATTCATATTTACTAATAAAGTAGTAATCCTAGCTGCATTACACAGGTTATAGCTGTAACTAAAAAGTAAATTCCCTTCTATACTTATTGCAGTCTTTTAATAACATCATCTTTTCCTACTTATCTTAGTCCACAAATGACAATAATAGGGAGAAATTGAGGCCCAGCAGACACTACAACCCCCCTTTTTTTACTTTCACACACAGGAAAGAAAAGCCTGTCGAAAAAAAATAAAACTGTCTTCACAACGCTTCCTCTCCAAAAACCAAAACTGCCCCAATCATGGCAAACTAAAAAAATGACTCCCTAAGAACAAAGGTAACTATTTTTGTCCATGTAGAATTAAATGGTGTTTAGTTTGGTTGCCTAAAGACCTCAACTTATGACTTCCAACCTTTTTCCATGGTGAACACCTTTAGACTTTACATAAGATGGCTTCAAAATGAAAGTTTCAATGGTCTTGGTGGGCAACCTGGCCACAAGAATCAAACTGCAACAAGACATACCAAATGATCTCCAAAACATCTATATCAAACAAAAATTGGTACAAAGACTTGAAAACATGAACAAGATGAAACAATGCACACCAAAAAACTTCACGAGGATGATGCTCCTGCATCATAATGTTACAGTTGAAGCTCTATAAATGAAAACACTTTCCCTTATCTTCCTCATTCCAAATTAGTATTAGATCTTATGTCTATATCCATGCATATATATGGAAAAATGCCACCATAGCCAAGCATCGTGCACATTCGATAGTCTAGGATTAATATACAATAACCGTACAAACCAAGTCATCTTATAAAAGCATTCCAAAATAGTGTGGAAAATGATGGATCAAAACCATCATGAAGGAATACAAAAAAACAACATTTTTTATTAGCCACTGAATGCTTAAAAGCCTCATAAAGTGAAAAGCTAAAGCAAGGACAATATGTAAATTTACATAATAAGAGCACAACAAAAGTGAAACATGATAGCCTACATCAGCATCTGCCTCATAAACATGCTTAGAAACTTTAGAGGAAACAACTTGGCAAGCCAAAGAAGATTCAACTTGCTACTCTCCTAAAAAAGTACGTATTATAATACGCATGTATACAATATCTAGAAATTTAAAGATCTTGTATTTTGTAACCCTAGCTTTTTCCAAGTTTTAAGGTCTATTGAGATGATCTCTGCTTAGTGGACTTGGCTCCACAAGTTTAAGATGTTAATGCGATTCAATACTTCCATGTTTTGTTGATTGGGAAGATTTAATTCATAAAAATTATAGAATTTGTGATGAGTCCTCCATCCCCATTAGTTGATAAGTTTGATGACAATATATTAGTCTACTCCTAGTTTTTCTGAAGTTTGGTCCTACATCCAAGTGAATCCTAGGAATGTATTGGCTTATCCATGAAGCAAGCACTACCAGTTCTTCCAACAAATGTAATAAATAGGAATATATCAGCTAAGGCATTAATAACTTTCAAATTAAGTTCTTTCTAAAAGTAATTGCTAACATGGGATTTAGTCACCATGAAACTCCCAACTCCCTCAAAATGGCATCTCACCACAAGCACCCATAGCACATAAAACATTATATGGCTTTACCTATGAAACATTAATATCCAACTCACTTAAGATTATACATAATTTTAGTTTTTACCAAAAGCATGTTATAAAGAGCATAACCCAAAATCTATTCTGGTTCATTGGGAAAATGATGCAAGAAGAAAAACAAATAGAATCACACTTTATTAAGCTTCTTCAAAATCAACTACAAAATTACAAACTTTAGATGATTCTGGTCATGATCTGCGACTCCAAAAACTCTACAACTCAGTAACCTAATAAATCTAATTACGAACAACACTCAAGGTTTTGCTACACACCTCATAGAGGATTAGACTTCTTGTTCTTCAGTGCTCTAACACCTCTTCTCCCCTCGTATGAACTTCCTCCCATTCCTCTTTTATAGAATCCCCTCTACTCAGCCTTGTGTTGGCCCCAAAAACCAACCCCCATAAAAAGATAGGAAACAATATCCTTTTTCTACCCTCTACTTGCCATCTGTTTCATCATGTGAATAGAATTTGGGAATATTTGGAGGTGAGTGACACTTGTTCCTCCTTCACTTTCCATGCTCCAAAGATAGGGAAGCTTAAAACTGATTGCATCCCCCACCAAGAAATGCCTCAATAAAACCTCCACAAAGCCACCACACTAACAATAGACTCCACCATCGAATAAGGCATCAGTCACAACAAAATACAACACCAATCAAAAGGAGAGGATGAATAATCTGATGGAGACTGCTAAGGATACACCCAATTTGGAACGAGCATTAAAGAGAAGAAATTATCATGTGTATGCCCCTACATCAGACACCCATGGTAAGAGGTTTGTGAGCATACACTCACAAATGTGGAGTTGAATGGTAGGAGTATGCTTTCAGATTGCAAGCAATCTATAGAGAACTCCATCACCGATGTTTAGGGAAGTAAAAGGCGGAAAATGGGATTTTAATGGTTTATACAGAATCCTCCTTTCACACCAAACATTCCAAGGGCATATCAACTGAGTTGAATCTCCACTAAGCGAGAGCAATCACCTATCAGGTTGGGTTACCACTTGGGAAGATATGGATTCTTGGATGTATCAAACAATGTCTCAATTTAATGCTCAATTGTACTTCGAAACTATAAATATGCAAATCAGTAAGCAAATTATCAAATTACAGCAAATCCTTTCATACTAAGATAAGGGACAGAGATATTTAACTCACTATTTTTCAAATTTTGGAAGGTAAATAAGTCGAGGACATAGGAACTAGTGCCCAAGTCCAAGGTACCTATTTCTTTGTGGAATCATAATCTCCTTCCAACACTGATTTGCACTGCAACTTCAGTTTTCATGGATTCAACTGCAAAGGACACAGGGACTAGTGTCCTAGTCCAGGAAAAACTCCAATGTCTAGCTTCTCTTTAGATCCTGAATCCTTGGTGTCTGCCAACCTTCCCTACAACTCCACTTCTTCTGGATGTGACACCTATAACCTACAATCACAAGGAATGTGGGGGGGTTGTGTTGTTTAGAGGCTTGCCTTGGTCAAGCCCCGGAGAGACATTCAAGTCTTCTGAACACCGTTGTCAGATGAGAGTGCGTATCCTGACAAGATAGATGCAAAAATTCAAATGATAAATGATTGAAAACACAATTGATATCACCTTGTAGTGGAGATCTCATGGAAGGAAGATGCTCTTCATGCCATGAGGAGATAGATGTCAAATCTACAAATACAAACACAATAACAATAAAGTACTACTCTGCAACACAATGAATACCTTGAATCACTTTCAAATAAGCTTGTTAATTAAAATGTCCATCTAGTTTGCAAATAAAACCTAATCATGGTTATATATGCAACTGCAAAGATTCCTGCTAAGAATTTTGTAATTCAAACTTTAGATGTTAGCATAGGACCCAAATTACAATCACTAAACTGACATTTGAAATTAGGGAAGACCCAAAATAGGGCTGGACTAGGTTGGTAGTGCCCAAGTCGACCCTACCATTTCTTCTCAGTGATTATTAAAGTGCAGCCCCCTAGGTCCTATTTGTCACAAGACCCAAGGGTTTTCTCATCGAGAGTCATAAATAACATGCAAGATGCTCTAAATGCAATTACAGGACCTAGGAGCTAAACCTTAAGAGGGAAAAGCCCCCAAGGGGACATTTTATGACATAACATTTAGCCCCAACATTAATGTATGTATAAACACAAGGCCAATACATGCATTAAAGTACAGTCAACAAGCACAAAAAATATGACAAGCAAGGAGAAGACACGCCAAACATATTGAAGATAGTAACATGCACACAAAACACAGAGAAGATAGTTATAGTCATACAAAACATGGAGAAGACAATAAATATGACACGCAAAACATAGTGAATAAAATGAATGTAGTGATTATTTTCTTTTTTCTTTTTTCTTTTTCTTATATATATGAAATGCGGAATGCAAGTACAAGGAATGTAAACACATAACCCATAGTGTAGGAGGGACTCATCGCCACCAGTCTTTAGACTGCACATTTGGCAATAGACACACAATACAAATCTTAGAGTGCAGGAGGGACTCATCGCCACCAGTCTTTAGACTATGCTTGGGAACAAACATTCCATACAAATCAAGCATGCCATACCAATCCCAAAGTATAGGAGGGACTCATCGCCACCAGTCTTAAGACTATGCTTGGTAACAAACACACCATACACACACACATGGAAGACATAGAGAAAACACAACAAACAAGAGATGGAGTGTACCTATTTATAGGATCATCACCATCTCAGGTACATTATAGCCACACACCGATGATTGGGCTTCACCACCACAATCGCTGAAGACATGCCTAAGGGTTAGGATAGTCTCAGATCCGCTCCCTGCTTGCTTGGAGGACTCTTTTGAAAATAACAAGATTGTATACTCTCCTCGAGAAATACACCATCCCCACCTCACATGGAGGGCTTAATATAAAAAGTATATGCATGATATCCCACCTTTGTAGAGGGCTTAAATGATGGTAATAGATTCAAGATTCACAAAACACACATTGCTAGCATCTACAACAAAAAACTTAACTTATATATGCCCCCACCTTAAGGTGGCTGATGTCATGTACCAATATCAAGCACGTTAAGGTAGGAAGAAAACACACAAGGGAACATGAGCTCTTGCAAAGCCCATGCTCCCCGGAGGTGACATGTACTTTACGATCGCTAAATGTTCCCACAAACACACAATTCCCTACAAGAAAATGTGTTAGCATCCATATAATTATGATAACCAATAATGCATATGGTCATTCACATAGAGAACCAAGGAATACAAGATTTAAGATAGACAAGTATCGTTATGTTTTGTAAGAGAGATAAGACAACATCAAGATCACACAGAGTGATTCTACTAGCCAAGCATCAGATAATATATAACAACCCCATCATCATGTATGGACTAGGTCCATTTTTTATTACTCGCTAAAGGGACACTTGGTCCACATCAGTATAATATGTTTTTCATCATCCGCCCGTTAAATAGAACCACTAGAGGAAGGGAAACAATAAATCAAGAGAGGAGAACAAGTGCCTTGTGGACAGTCATGTAGGAGAGTGTCCCCAAGTCACCAACCGCAACGCTATATCCGTAAGACACAACATACAACAATGAAAATAGAGGAGATGCAATATAGAAGAATGATGGTACACATAGAAAAAGGGTCACAATAGAGGTGGTCTCCCAATATCCTTTACCTTATAAGAGTATCAACGGTCATCCTAGGAGGCCTAAACAACACATAACACATCATAGGGGAACACATCATGGAGATAAAGGGTTAGAAATACTTACCTACAAAGATAAACAAACTAAGGATTGTCATCAAGCAAATCATCCTCTTCCCAATCTTAGATGCTAGATGAAAGAGGTGTGTAAGGTACCATAGACCAACTTTGTTCTTATCTTGCAATTCTTCAATTTTGAGTTTTTCTATGTTTGTTTTAATGTTAGGTTGGATGTTTTCTTGTTGAGCGGTAAATCATTGGGCAAAAGCTTGTCTTCTCCTCCTCCTTTCTTTTACTTCTCTATTCCTTCTTGTTTTAGTACTTACTTCTTCAAAGGCATCATCATGTTTTTCCATAAGATTTTACACATTAGATGAGGAAGCACCATGTTCAAATTTCATTGGTCTTAGTGGAATGTTTTGTTGTCTATGAAAACCTCCTGATCCTTGTAAGGATGATGGGAGAAGAACCTCAACATAAATACCATCTCTCCATGGACAAGGTGAGTTATGAAGCTTTTCCTTATCCACATCTATCACACCAATTATCTCATCATATCCATAGTATTCTTGTGTTCATTTTCCTTTTGCTCTAAGGGGATCCTCAAACACATGTTGTTCATTCCTCATTGTTTGTAAAGGAGGCATGGCCACTCTAGCTAGTTGTTTGACTTTGTATTATCTGTAATTTAGGATGGATTGGTCTCTTTGTGGCTCTGGTTTTGTTTCAAGTTGCATCCAAAAGTAATCAAGGGTGAAATTCTTGCTCTTAGCCAGAGGTTGGTATGTGTTACGATGGATAGTATGGATGTACCCATGCAAAGGGAATTTTAGGCATTTGTTAATAGTTGAAGGGACGACATTCATAGCCTTAAGCCATGGGTGTCTAAGTTTTACATGAATAAGGTTGGATAAGGTAATAACATCAAATAATTGATCCACATCTTTGTCATAAACTAAGACTAACAGTTTTACCAATCCAAATGTTTTCATCAAAGATCCATTATGTGTTTTAATTCTCAAATCTGATGGGTCATAATAGTTCTGTACCAAATCATATTTAAGAAGGAACTCTTCTATAACCACATTAGTCATGAAATTAGAATCTATTAGTGTTCCATGTACCAGTATTTCCATTATTTTCACTATAATGTAAAGAGGCCCTTCAGTATCTACCATTTCTTTGTCATGAAGTGTAAATGTTATTTCAAGTTCAGGGGCTCGTCTTTTTAAATGAGGCCTAGAAGGAAGCCTAGAATTATTTTTTTATTGAGAAGCCATATATGTGTTTTCAAATGAATGATAAATCATATTTCAAAAGGTTTTCAAAACTTATGCAAGAGCAAATGCAAAAGTATGTATGAAAATGACCTAAAATGCTTGATTTTTCAGCCTTTTTGAATGCAAAACACTAGGAGAAAAGATGTGAAATTTTTCAAGAGGGATAGAAAATAATACATCTAATAATAGTCCAATGATGAAGCAATATCTTTCACAACACGCTTTTAAAGGAAACCTAGAGTGATGACAAGTCAAAACCTAGTGCAAATGTGCTAAAATATGCAAATTTTCCATGCAAAGGTCTAGTAAAAGAGGTGTTGTAAGGAATTTGAGGAGGGGAAAAATATAATAACCCTAGTAATAGCTAAAATATAGAAAAATCCCTTACAACACACTTGTAGTGCAAATTTAGAAAGACAATAAGGCCAAATTCTAGTGAAAATGCAAGGTTTTCAAACCCTAGACATGAAAGTTTGCAAGAAGACCAATATGATCCAACACTACTACTAGAAATCAATCCTCATGAATATTTGAAAAAGGTAGTAAAATTTGAAACAATATTTTGACTACACACCCTAGTTAATGCAAAACTAGGATTTTATGAAAAATGCACAATTTCAAGCAATTTTTGTCAAATTAAGCACAAAAATGCAATGAAAATGAATTATAAATGATGAATTTCTATAATTTAAATTAGATCTAATGAAAATGACAGAAATTTAATGAAATTGAATGCCAAATAATTCCAATCATGCTAAAATGCAAGCCAAAAATGCTATTTCTTTTCAAAATTTTCATTTTGTTTTATAATTTTTTGAATGCAATAAGATGACTGAATGCAAATATATCAAATAACACTCAAAATGGTGCCAAAAAATCCAAAAAAATGGGTTCACCAAAATGATTAAAAGGTAAAAGGGGGAAAATGGGGTTTTAATGGTTTATGTGGAATCCTCCTTTCACACCAAACATTCCAAGAGAATATAAATCAAGTTGAATCTCCATTAAGTGAGAGAAATCACCTATCAGGTTGGGCTACCACTTGGGAAGATGTGGATTCTTGGATGTATCAAACAATGTCTCAATTTAGTACTCAATTGTACTTAGAAACCCTAAATATGCAAATCAATATGCAAATTATCAAATTACGGCAAATCCTTTCAGACTAAGATAAGGGACAAAGATATTTAACTCACTATTTTTTGAAGTTCAGAAGGTGGAGAAATCAGGGACATGTGGACTAGCACCCAAGTCCAAGGTACTTGTTTCTTTATGGAATCCTAATCTCCTTCCAACACTGATCTACACTGCAACTTCCATTTCTAGGGATTCAACTACGTAGGACATGGGGACTAGTACCCTAGTCTAGGAAAGGCTCCAATGTATGACTTCTCTTTAGATCCTGAATCCTTGATGTCTACCAATCTTCCAAGTTGCAACTCCATTTCTTCCGGATGCGACACCTATAACCTACAATCACAAGTAGTGTGGGAGGGGGTTCTGATGTTTAGAGGCTTGCCTCGGTCAAGGCTTGGGGAGACATTCAATTCTTCCAAACATCATTGTCAGATGAGAGTGCATATCCTGGTGGGATAGAAGCAAAAATCCAAATGATAAATGATTGAAAATATAATTGATATCACCTTGTAGTGGAGATCTCATGGAAGGAAGATGCTCTTCATGCCATGAGGAGATGAATGTCAAATCTACAAATACAAACACAATAACAACAAAGTAGTGCTCTGCAACACAATGAATGCCTTGAATCACTTTCACATAAGCTTGTCAATCAAAATGTTCATCTAATTTGCAAATGAAACCTAATCATTCTTATTTATGCAACTACAAATATTCTCACTAACAATTTTGTAATTCAAACTTTAGATGTTGGCATAGGACCCAAATAAGAGTCACTATGCCAACATTTGAAATTAGGGTAGACCCAAAATAGGGTTGGACTAGGGCACTAGTGCCCAAGTCTACCCTACCATTTTTTCTCAGTGATTATTAAAGTGCAGTCCCGTAGGTCCTATTTGTCACAAGACCCAAGGGTTTCCTCATCGAGAGTCAGAAATAACATGCAAGATGTGCTAAATGTAATTATAGGACCCAGGAGCTAAACCTTAAGAGGGAAAAGCCCCAAGGGGACATTTTCTAACATAACAACTGAAATATGTGCACACGATACCATCTCTTTTTCCTCTTTTTCTAGCATCTTATCTAAACAATCTTCACTCTCCTCAAAGAAATCTACACTTCATTCTATCCTCTTCTTTTCATGGACTTCTATCGATTATGTACCATCTTTCTCTTATAACTCCATTCACCACTCTTCTCTTCACTTGTGGATTTGCATCCACCATTTACCAACCATCTCCTCTAATGTCTCTCTCTTCTCTTCTTCCAACTACTCACTCTTCTGTTCTCCTCTTTCGTGGGATGCAACCCACATCAGACTAACCACCTCCACCAGATCTCTCCCATAGCTTCCTCTATAGCCTCTACTTGTAAGTGTACATCTTTATCCCACATTGCATCTACACAATCCTTTTTCATCTCTAACTCTTTACTCATTTCAAAATACAAATTCTTTGCATATTCAACATTACATAACTCATAAAAATCAAATTTTACCTTGAGATGACAACATCCTCTTCCTCACTACTAAATGCTACCATCTTTGTTGTTGCTCTAAACAACTTCTCTACCTCCGCAATCTCTTCCTCAAGAAACTCTTGGTCTTCATCAAGTTCCACATCGAACACTTGATTCTCATACATCACTGCATACTTTGTTTCAACTGTAACATCCTCAACTGCTGCAACTTTATTCACAACTGCTCCTATACTTTATACAATCTCCTCAATGCTCATTTCTGGAACCCTTTCATCTTTAGTTAATGCTATAACAAATTTTTCATCTTCACTTTTATCCTCCTCTTTCATGCTTTCATCTAAGCATACTACTACAACTTCTTAAGATTCCTCATAAATAACCTCTTCATCTTTATCTTCCTTACCTACATACAAAGAATCATCTACAAACAAAACAATGTTAGCATAATCATAAGACTTATCTTCTCCCATCTACATCTTCTCCATTCCCTTATCACATTCATCTAACATTTTCCCTTCAAATAATATATCTATCTTTCTCATCTCCTCTTTGAATAGGAGATCTTCTTCATCTTCCCCAAAATATTCATCAAACATAGGACCCTTACAGTCCTTGATCTTAGTTTCCATATCTTGGGAATCTTCCATATCTTCTATACCTTCCCCTTCTTCAGGCATGTCTTCAATGACATCTTCATATTCAAATTTGTAACCAAATATGGTGCCTCTATCACCTCCACTACACTACTCAAACCAGCAATACTCAAAGTTGTTACCTCTTCAACGTAACTCTCACTTTCCTCATCAGGTTCCTCAAATTTGAACTCTGAACTTCTAGTTTTATTTTTAACTAGTCTGGTCAATAGTACCACCCTGTTCTTGAGATCCATCATACCATTTTGCACCATCTCTCCCATATCTGCAATCTTATTATTTCCTCTAATCTTCTTTTCCTCCTTTCCAACATTATTCTTTCCTTCAATTAAAACTCCAAAGGTCTCTTCCATTATCTCATCAATCATACATGCCAATTATCTTATCCCTATCATTTTCTCTTGAAGTCTATAGAAATCAATTCTTTCTTCTAACTAGATAATTTAGACTCTTGGTCTCACATTTATTCCCTTAATTTTCTTCTCAATCAAATCGCAAAAGTCCAAGTGCAAACTACCTCACATCGGCAATTCTATTTACACGCTTAGGGACATCCTCTTCACAACTTGACCCTTAGGTCCTCACATAGACTACCTCCAACCAGAGGTTTTGTCCACACACTCAGGAGCTACTGAACCCTAATATCTACCTCCACCTCTACTCCTACCTCACGGGGCCACTCTCAGAGGCATTTTCTCACATCCCACAACTCACAAATCCTACTACAAGTTCCCTCATGTTCGATGACCTACCTACAGACTCAGGAACAACCCTCTCTGATACCACTAATGTAATAAAAAAATAAATAGAATCACATTTTATTAAGCTTCTTCAAAATCAACTACAAAATTACAAACTTTAGATGATTCTAGTCATGATCTGCAGCTCCAAAAACTCTGCTATTAGATTTAGGGAAGACAACTCAGAGGGGGGGTGTATCAGTTGTCCAATACTTTTCTTTTATCCAAACACTTACATTCACTTAGCAGTATAATGATAAATCAATCATGAAACTTAATGTATTTAATTCAAGAGCAGAAACACATCAACACATGAGACACCAAGATTTTAACGTGGAAAACCTAGTTAAGGGAAAAACCATGGGGTGACTAACCCAAGATTGTATTCTCTATTAGAAGAATAGAAAGAATAAAATGGCACTTGCCAATTAGGGCTCACTGCCTGAGCACACTTCTCACAAGAGGCTCACTGCCTACAAGAGACACACTATCTACAAAAGAATAAGTATCACATACTTGAATTGGTAAGTAGCATCTTCACCATGCTTGAGTCAGTTCCATTTAAGCCCAAAACTTCTGCTCTACCTTTTGCTCTTCTCCTTGCTACCACACACATCCTCACAAGGACACCTTTGAAATGACCTTGCAATCCCTTATTTATACACGATATCAAATTAGGAATGATCATCTAAGTCGGCTAACAACCATAAGAACATCTGCATGATGTATAACTAATCCGGTTGGCCAATCACAGAAAGAACATCATCATCCAGAAGCTATTCTTCAATTGTGAGCTCCAACTCCAATGCGGACCACCAACAGGAATTGGACACAATCCAAAGAGCACCACAAGCTTGCCTGAATCACCAAGAACATCCACACTTCATCTGCTTACTGAAATCCTTCTCTCCATCATCTAAAACCTCAAGAACACAGTCTGTCATTACTATCACAAAAGAATAGATGCTTGCAGACCTTCAAACCATGAACCAATCAAGCTGACACTCCACAAAGGCTTTCTCAACACATCCTCAAATCTGCAGAACAAGATAATGCATTTTCAGATCTCACCAGACCTATCTGTATCACTCTGCCACCACTGAACATCTGTCAGAACTGATTTTACTGGAGTGACCATAACTTCTTCATATCTTCATGAGGACCTCTGAAATTTCTACTGGACCACCTTAAGACACATATCAATAAACCCTTTAATCCGTATCCTCTTATCCTCAACCTATCTTGGACTTTTACCTTGTTGTCATCACTGTTCTTCACTATTCCTGATTGAGACTAATTTTCTCAATATCCTCAGCACACAGCTCATCCAATCCTTATCATTAATGCAACAGGAGTATGTTGACATCAATGACAACTCTGGTTAGGCCCATACTTGCAACATCTGCAACTTAGCAACCTAATAAATCTAAGTACAAACAACACTCAAGGTACTTCTTCTACACACCTCATAGAGGCTTGGACTTCTTCATCTTCAACTCTCCAACACCTCTTTTCCTTTAGGTGACCTTCCACCTATTCCTCTTTTACGGAATCCCCTCTACTCAGCCCTACATTGGCCCCAAAAACCAACCCCCTAAAGAGATAGTATATCAAACTATTGTGTTACATAATGTTGCATACATAAAGTGTAAAGCTATATTTAATAAAGACTCTTTCCTATATATAAATAAAATGAAATTGATTATTTTTGGTCGATGTGCAACCTCTCGTGTGTTCGGATGCTCCTACATCACTCTAGATAAGACATTGAAATGACATGTTTGCATTAACTATCCACTACTGAAGGTTTACAAAGAGATCCTTTATGGAAAGAACTATAACACTTGGAATTTGTCTTCCATGTAGAACATAATCAAAAAGCTATATAGTGCGTAAAAAATTTATGTCACATCCCCATTAGTTGCACAAAAGCAAGAGCTTTGTAATGGGGTGTGGACATACATCAAATCTTCAAACTTGGGAGCTACATGATAATGTAATTGAGTAGAGACACACCTCTAGATGTATGAATCTCACGGGCCAAGAACAACCTTGAAAGACTAGTGCTTCATGTCTTCCTACATAGGAGGCTCACTAAAAATCCTTCCCTAGTCAGGCAATTTTAGGGTTGATGGTTGCATTCCATGCAACTTTAGAGTTAGGTGTTTTAAGAATGAGGTAGATTGTATTAGATTTAAGGTTTTACTTATATAATATTATATTATTAAAATAGTTTGATTTGGTTAAAAGTATTTATTTTATAGTGTTATGTTGTTTAATTTATTTATTTTTTGTTAGGCATGTGCCATCATGGGGATGGCTCCCTTTTTGTATAGAATGAAATTGAAAATGGTATATTTATTTATTGGCTAACACCCTAATGGGTATGCCATGCTAAGTTCCATATATAGCTAAAGGCTATTAGTGCCTCCTACCTAAATACTAATACTAAGCTATTACATAATTTCATGCATTATCATCATAACACCTTCTGCGGCCTCTAGATGCCTTCCCACTTGACCATCTGTAAACTCTCCTTTGTTCTCCTGCAACAGTTTATGAAATATTTCTAGATTTTTGTTCTCTATTCCTTCCTTGTATGCGGCGAGAATAGCATTGCCCTTTTTTGAGCCAACCCTCCTTGCGTATGCTGCCTTCAAAGTTTCCTCTGCCCAATCAACTCCAACATCATCAATCTCCCCCATAACTACTATGTGGTTGGTCTAAGTGACTAGTCGTGCTCCGCAAGAGACCCCGTAAAATGAACCTCCCATGATCAATGAAATGTTGGCAAAAAACAACTAATAAACATGGTCGTCATGTACATGACCTCCGCTCCATGATCCTCCACCAATTACTTGCAGAATCACCTCCCTCACAACTTCCTCCTTTAGCTGAAACAAACACCCCACCTATTACTCCTTCCCTTCCTCTAGGCACCGACATTTAACACCCATGATCTTTTCCATCACTTCAAGATGGAAAGAACTTTCCTTACTCATCTATAAATAGAAAATCTTGTCTTGACAAACAATCAACTCTATACTCCATCCCTGAATCCAATCTAAAATGTAGATACTTTAAAGTTTCCATATCTATAAATCTCACATTGTAGCCAGTCCTTTCATATTCCCTCTGGTCTTAGCTCAATGCATCTACCGTCGGATGCAAGCCTCGGGGATCTCCTTCCATCTGAGAGCCCTCCACATCTGATTGAAGTACTGCATCAAAACCAATCAAATTTATAGTGTTTGAACTACCAAAGTCCTTACCACTCATGACTCCTTAATTTGCCAAAAAGTTTGCTGCCATATTAGCTTCTCTGAAAATGTGGACAATAGAAAAATCAAGATTCTTTAGCATATCCTTGACTCTCCTTATGCCCTTCTTTAGCAACCAATTTTCCATGTTATTTCTAACAATTGCATTAATGATCAACTGGGAATCCTCTTCAATGTCAATTCGTAACCAACCCCTTTTTTTACATTCTACTACTCCTTGAGCCAAAGCTTCCAGCTCTACTATATTCTTTGAGGCTACACCCATATAGCCTGATGTAGCCCAAAGGAGAGCTCCTCTCTCATTCCTGACAATAAAGCCATAACCAACCTACCCTGGATTTGCCTTATATGCCCCATCAAAATTTAACTTAAGTCTACCACTAGGAGGGGCCAACCACCCAGTTTGATCCCTTTTCTTCTTCCCTCTACCCATTCCCCTAGGGATCTTTAGACCTGGCCAACTCTTCATAATATGATCATCCCAATTGGTGAATTTACTTCCACCTCTAAATTATGCTTTTGTATTTAAGATCTCTACTAATCCAATTTCTGCCTTCCTTATCAGCTTATCGGTAGGAATTTCCTTCTCCTCAAAAATTCTTTGATTTCTTTCCCTCCAAATATTCTAGACTACCATGGAGGGGAGAGAAGTCCATAAACCACCCCAGAAAGCTTTCTTTTGAAGCATTGGCCTGCTCTTCAAGAAGTCTACTATTGAATAGTTCTTAGCTCCTTTCCACCCTAGAATGTTCAAAAAATGATTCCACACATCCTCTGCTACCTGATAGCCCAAAAGAAAATGATCGAGAGTCTCCTCATGTTGTTTACATAAAATACATCTATTTGGCAGATTTATGCCCAGCTGCTACAACTTTTCCCCAGTTAGAATACCCTTGTGGAGCACCATGTAGAGGAAGGCTCCTACCTTGGGCAATACTTGATTGTCCCAACAAAGTTTTTTTAGCCAACACTCAGTGAAATTACTATTTCTGTCTATTTTTAAAAGGTGGTATCCTATCTTAACTATGTATTGTCTCGATTTGGCTCCACACCAAAGAATTTTATCTGGATCATGATTCATGCATACTATTCTTTCATTAAGTACTTCAGTGAATTTCCTTTTGACTACATCCTCCACATTGAACTCCTTCGCATTCACCCATTTGACTCTACCTTTCTCAACCCTTTCTTCAAAATAATCCACCACCTTTTCCCCTTTGGCTTGAATCATTTGGGTTTTTAAGTCTTGGAACTCTTGAAAACTATCTAACGATGACCATCCTTCCCATGAGTCTATCCAAAAGTTTGCTTTTTTCCCATCATTTATATTGCACATCAAATGGTCTAGTATTAGGGGTCTATATTGTTTTACAAAATTCCAAACCGCCAAACCACCCCTTGGATTCGCAATAGTCAAGATTCTATTAGGGTCCAAATCATCCAAATATTTACTTTGCATTATTCTACACCATAATTTTTGGGGTTGTTTGACCAATTTCCATACCAGTTTAGCTCCAAATGCTTAGTTTTGAAGCTTCAATTCCCTCATTCCCATTCCACCTTTATCTTGTGGGAAAGTAGATTTGTTCCATCTGATTAAAGGGATTCTTCTTACATCCTTTGATCTTTCCCATAAAAACCTTTTCCAACCAGCTTCTAGATCATTCTTTGCTTTGTTTGCACAAGAAAGCATGACATTAAATGAATTGGGACTGCCCCTAGCACTACTTTGAGCATAGTGATCCTTCTTGCTAGAGTTAACCACCTTCCTTTCCAAGCTTCCATTTTATTCTTGGAGTAAGAAATCACTTCTTCCCATAATTGTGACTCAATTGCCCCACAAAATAGAGGAGCCCCTAAATATTTGGCTGGTAGAGAATCAACTTGACAACCCAAAATAGTAGCTATCTGCTATTGCCATCTTTTCAAAATGTTGAAAAGAAACATTCTCATCTTCTCATTGTTTATTATTTGTCCTGAGAGATTTGTGTATCAATCTAGAACCCCCCTTATTACCTTTGCTTTTGCTAAACTCGCTTCCCTGAATAACAAGGTGTCATCTGCAAACTGAGCATGGGTGATTGGTTCTATATCCCTGGCCACTCAGACTCCTTTCCAACCTCGAGACATTTGCCAATGTTTGATCATACTTCCCAAAGCTTCTGCCATTAATACAAATAGGCACAGGGATAGGGGGTCCCCTTGCCTCAGTCCTTAGGAAATTTTGAAAAAAGCCATTCACTACTACTGACATTCTTGGGTGGAGATGCACTACAAAATGCCTCTGAGCCATTTCTGACTAAAACCCATTTTCTCAAGTATCTTTAATAAAAAGTTCCATCTTACTCTATCATAGGCCTTGCTCACGTCAAGTTTTACTAGCATACTTTTATGTCTAGATTGATTGATAGAGTGGATTACTTCATTAACCAAAATAATGTTGTCAACAATTTCCCTCCCTGGCATAAAGCCATTTTGATTTTTTAGAGATAATTCTTCCAAGGATAGGTTTGAGTCTATTTTCTATTGATTTGGCCATTAATTTATAAACCGTATTACATAAAGAGATGGGCCTAAAATTGCTTACCATCTTGCATTCTAATTTTTTTGGAATAAGAGTGATTACTGTGTTGTTGATTTCTTTTACGAATTTGTTCTTCTTTCTGAAATCGTCAACGATCCTCCGAACCTCCTTGCCCACAATAGACCAGCACTTCTAGAAAAATAAGGCCGTGAACCCATCAGGGCCTGGTGCCTTGTCCAGATACAATTGAAAAGTTGCCTTCTTAACTTCCTCTTCCGTGAAAGGTTCCTCTAATTTTTCCTTTTCTTCATACCTAAGAATTTGATTTATGCAACTTGTGGGCGGATCAATATTCCTCTAATTGAACCCTTCCTTAGGGGCCAAGAAGTTTTGAAAATAGTTCACAACCTCCTTCTCTATTTCTTCAGGTTCCTTTAAAACATCTCCATTCTTGTTGGTGAACTCTAAAATTTTGTTCATCATTCTTCTTGCTTTCACTGAATTGTGAAAAAATTTGTATTTCTATCCCCTACTTCTAGCCAAACTTCTCTAGCTTTATTCCTCCAATACTCTTCTTCTCTAGCTAGGAGTTCATCCCATTCTGCCATTTATTCTTTCTCTTTTCTATAGTGACTTTGAAACAATCCATCCTTTATTATTTTTTCGTTTAGAGCCTCCAATTCTCCCTCTATTCTCTCCTTTTCTAAAAAGATATCTTTAAAAGTTTCTTTATTCCACTCCCTTAATCTTTTCTTTACGTGTGCTAGTTTTTTACAAAATATATAACTGACCGATCCTCCATTTCTAGGTATCTCTGACCACCACTGCCTGATCAGTTCTACCAACTCCTCTCTTCTCCATCACATTTTTTTGAATTTAAAATACAAATTCCTGGGCTTCACTAGTGCGCTAATCTCCAATTTGATGGGATAATGATCAAACAAGGAGCAAGGAAAGCTACTTGATTCTATCCCTAAATTTGTTTCCAACTATTTCATGCTACAGAGAAATCTATGCAACTGTTCAACAATATTAGTGAAGCCTTCCCTTCTGTTGGTCCAGGTGAATCTGCCTTCTTTAGGTGGAAATTCTATTAGACTTCCCTCTTCCACAAATTCCCTGAAATCTTTTGCAGCACTGTTCTCTATTTTTATGCCTCCTCTTTTTTCCTCTAGACCTAACATCGCATTAAAGTCTCCTCCCAATATCAATCTTTCTTCTCCAATCGCCTAGAATTTATTTAAAATACTCCTCCAAACTTCTCTCTTCTCCTCTGACTTGATAGGGCCGTAAACACTAAATATCCAAAAAATAACATTGGATTGAGTCAAATAAACTTTACCTGAAATCTAGTTTTGGCATATCTCAATCTCTCTGATGTCTACATTGGATGGATTCCACATCAACCCAACACCACCTGCCGTCCCCCTTGGATCACTAAACACTCCTATTAGGGGCCTGCAATGCCTTGAGAAATTTATAGCTTCTTCTTGGACCAACCTAGTTTCTTACAAAAGAATTATATCCATCATTAGTTTAGATAAGTGGCACTTGATTGCATGCCTTTTGTTAGGGGCATTCAAGCCCATAACATTCCATGATAAGATTTTCATGGCTTCCCAAGGGAGGCATTTCCTCCCTTAGATCTCAACATATATTTTTTTGATGCTTATCAGCCCTTTGTCCACTAGATAATCCTCTCTTTTTTCCTTATCTATCTTCCTTCCTAACTTCTTCCCTATTCTAGATTTGCCTTGAGTACCTCTTGCACCAGTTTGACTAATGTGTCTATGATCTACTATTCTAATATCCTCCCTATCCTCCGTAACCTCCTCATCTTCTAACCAAAACTCACTTAACCTCTCCTCTACTTCCAAGGTTTCCAAACTACATCTAGATTGGAATGCTCCCTGACTTCTTGGTTACTTTTGCTTACCAATGCCTCTGACTCTTCTGGAGCTTTGATTTGCTCATTCATCTCCATCCTATCTTCTGCCTTCTTTGGATTTTCTAGGGAGAGATCCTCTGAATTCACCCCTGATTCAAATTTTGATACCTTCTCATCCTCGTTGACCAGTTTCGTTTGGTTCCTATTTGCGGATCCTACCAAGACTCCCGGTCTCCTTCCTGAGTTCTGAAAGATTAGATTTTCCTTCTCCATCTCCTGAGTCTCCAATTCCTCCTTTTTCTCACCATTTCCATTGTTCTCATAAGATATCTTATTCACTTCCTCTTTTGGGTTTCTATGGCATCTTGATTCCATGTGCCTTCTGCTTTTACATTTAAGACAAAAGAACTTGTTCTTCTCAAGCTTGATGGTCTGTTCCCAAGCTCCTGCCAAGATGATCAACTTTAATTTCTTTAGAATTTTCTTTATTGCTATCAAATTAATTCTTGCAAAATAGATTGAATCACTATTTCCCATATCCAAGTCCACCGCATTTCCCAGGCTATCTCCTATTTGGTATAGACAACCTCCTGACTAGTATTCAAATGGAAGATTATACAACTTTATCCAGATTGGTTCTTTATAGGGATTGAAGTTCTTCAGCTTAAAATTTGGTCTCCACTTCTGCACATATATGTAATCTAGACCCATCTTCCACGAAAACTTTTCTAAAATTTTATCCCTTTCAGCCTCCCCTTGAAAATCAACCACAAAAAATTACTTAGGGATGAAATGGACAATTTCTACCATTTCCCTATTTTTGCTAATCCATTCCTTGATTTGTAGCTTGGATCTATTCCTTCGGATTACCCTACCTATTATTGTTGTTCGCTCCAGGGCTTCAATATCTTTGTTGACTTTTTCCTTCACATTTATTACCAGTTCTTCTTCCTGCTTCTGATTTGCCTCTCCTTTGGTAATATCTGCAAAAGTTTTCCTTTTACTTCTGATTGGAATTGTGTTGACTCCTGACGTGGCATAGGGCACTTTTTCTCCTATGTTGTAAATCGCTTCGTCTCCTTTGCTGCCTTCACCACCTTATTCTGTAAAAAGCACTCCCGCCTACTTTTTTGCATCACCTGTCTGCTCCATTTTCTTATCATTATGTTGTTTAATTTATTAGTTGTGTATTTACATATTTATATATTTAGGTGAAATAGATGGTTTAAACAATGGTGAAAGAGATTATTTGAGTGTTTATATAGACTATATTAGGGAAAGATATGTTGGTACAAATAATTTAAAAGGTTGGTCCTAACAATTTTTGTCATGGAAAGATATATTTTATTATTGGTACAAATGATTTCAAAGATTAGACATTACAATTGTTTATCATGGATTAAGTGTCAAAAGTTGTTATTTTGGACACCTTTAATTGAATGTGTTTGTGGCATGGAATTTGGACATGAAATCTTAAGTTTAAGAGCTAGATTATCAAGTAAGCTACTCAAAAAATTTGAGAATACTTTTTAGAGGCCTAAAATTAAGTTACTTATGTTAATTTTTATCTTATATATTTTAAATTATGTAATTTTGAGAGGCATGAAGTTAAGATGCTTAACTATAGTCTACTTTCCTCAATACATTTAAAATATCTATGCTCATTTTTAGCTTATTTATTTTAATTTACATTTTCTCCATGCCTGTTGCTCTTGACCCAATGCATGATCTCTTAACAATGCATTGATTAAGAAAAGAACTCCTTGGGAAATATTATGCTCAACGCAAAGAGAGATGTTTGGTGATGATTAAAACCTACTTGCTTATCCTCTTTGAGAACAAGAGGCTTGCTAAGTGATAGGAGACCCTTCATCATGTTGCTGTAAACTTCTAGATAAGAGATTGAAATAACATGTTCACATTAAAACTCCACGATTAAAGTTTTACAAAGAGAAACTTTATGGAAAGAATCATAAAACCTGGACTCATGTATGTTTGAAGCAAAGTGTGGGCTTTGTCTTCCATGTAGAACACAATCAACAAGCTTTAAAGTGTTGAACAAATTTATGTCACATCCCCATGACTTGCACAAATATAGGAGCTTTGTAATAGGGTGTGGACATCCATCATATTTTCAGACCTAGTAACTAAAAGATATTTCAATTGAGCAGAGACACCTCTAGATGGGTGAATTTGAGGGGCCAGAACAACCTTGAAATGTTAGTGCTTTGTGTCTTCCTACATATGAGGGTCACTACAATTCCTTCGCTAGTCAAGTAATTTTAGGGTTAGATGTTTTAAGGATGAAAAAGATTAATATTAGGTTTAGGGTTTTATTTGCACAATATTATATTATTAAAATAGTTTTATTAGGTTAAAAGTATTTATTTATAGTGTTAAATTGTTTAATTTATTAGTTGTGTATTTGTATATTTACACTGAATGGCATTAAGGGAAGAATGTTACCCTATACATAAAAACAAAACATAGCTGACATATATTTTTTAAAAATAAAATAGATTTTTAAGATATACAAACTTTTATATAATCCTCAAAGAAATACAAAATAACTTTTTAAAAAAATAACTATAAAATAACTCTTAATTAAATAAAATTACTCTTTAATATATAAATATATAGATTTACATAAAAGGTAGATATGTTATATGAAAAAAGGACAAATCTTAAGTAATATAAATAGTGGTTTATTAGATCTATTTTCTGCCATTTTTTGGGATACAATCTGCATCTCCTTGTAATCTAATAAATAAATGTATATATGTATATTTATTTTAAAAAGACAACAAGGCTATTTACTGCCTTAGTTTTTCCTCCTCAGTTGTGATAAATGTAGATAAGAAATCTATTAAAAAAATACATATATCTACTAAATTATTATATATTATTTACAATATATATATATATTAATTGAAGGTTATTTAAAGTACATTTTTAAGACATATATACAAACCTTTATATAATACTCTAAGATATGTAAAACAACTCTTAACTAAATAAAATAACTCTTTAAATAAATAAAAATAGATCAATATTTAATAGATGTAATTAACCAACTCCCAAATATGTATCATCCATTGTCTAAGTGTCTGATCACAAGTTTCTTGATCCACACACCTCATGAAGTCTGCCACCACTTCCTCACCCAATACCTGCCTCTTCCTCTGCTTCAAGTATTCTCTCCTCTTCCAAATGGCAAGCACTAGTAGCTAAAGCCATGACAAATCACCACCCATTATGGAAAGATAAGATATATATATATATATATATATATGAAAAATTTTGAAAATAATTTTGAGAGGCCCAACTAAAATTTTGAGAATAATTTTGAAAGCCCTAAAGTTAGGGTTCTTACCTCCTTGAATATATTTAATATACCTATCTTAATTTTTATCTTATCTATTTCAATTTATATAATTTTGGGAGGGGTGAAGCTAAGCCTCACCTAGAAGTCCTCAATAACGATGATAGTTATTATCTTATTTATTTTAATTTATATTTGCATGCTCTAAATTCAATGGGAGGGTGAAGAAGTCCTCTTCCTTAAATACATTTAAAATAACTATGCTAGTTATTATCTTATTTATTTTACTTTATATTTGCTCCACGTGGGCTGCTCTTAATCCATGGGAGGGTGAAGTTAAGCCTCATTAAAAGTCTTCTTCCTTAAATACATTTAAAATAACTATGCTAGTTATTATCTTATTTATTTTAATTTATATTTGCTCCACGTAGGCTTCTCTTAATCTAATGGGAGGGTGAAGTTAAGCCTCAGGGGTGGAGTGTAATGGCCTGAACTTGTTAACAAAAACAAAAATATAGCCCACATGTTTAAAAAAACTAAAACTATAAAATAATTCTTAAATATTTTTAAAGTAAAATAACTTAAAGTAAATAAAGTAAATAAAATAAAATAACTCTTAATAAATAAATAGACACACATATATTGTTGAATAGTTTTAAAATAACACAAAGTAAATAAAATAAAATAAAATAATTTTTAATAAATAAAATAAGTCTTAATTATGTAATAATAATAATAGCTCTTAAATTTTATGATTTTAATAATTATATTTATATTTTTAAATTTTATTAATTTAGTACATTGGTGATTTTATTATTTTATTAATTATATATTTTATAAAGGATGAAAAAAATATAAAATAGGGTTAAAAAATATGAAAATGAGTTAAGGTTGTTGTAAGCAAAATGATAGAATTTTCTTTGTTACAATTATAAGTTAAGGTTTTTTATTTATTTACCTTGGTTCACTAGAGGGAAAAACAATGAAAAGAATATAGAATGAGGTGGAAAAAAAGTAGGAGAAAAGATTTAGGGTTGTCATGTGTGCATTGTATATATTTGATAAAGAAAAAAAGTTCTAAAGTAAAATAACATAGAAAAATCTATGTAAAAGACACTAAAGTTATCATTCTAGGCACCTATTTTTTATTAGATTTGTGATTAAAGTGGGAATTTGTGATTAAAGTGGGAATAGGCCCCTCCAAAATGATATCTCTAGGCGTCTTTTACATAGATTTTTGTAAAGATAAGTATGCTAGTTATTATCTTATTTATTTTAATTTATATTTTCTCGAGGTTGCTCCTCTTAACCCAATGCACCACTTGTGTTGATTAAGAAAAGCACTCCATGTTAAACACCTATAAAAGGGAGTGAATGGGAGAGCATGTAAGAATACAAGCCATTAGCTGGGAAGCGTTAGATCTGAAAGGAATGGAGGCACAATTTATTGCTGCACTTGAAGGAGACGGAGAGCAGTGTGATATATCTAAGCTGCCTCAGGCTATGATGGAATTGATATTTGCAAAGCTTTCACTACAATCAATCTCCGTCTCTCGCATGGTTTGTAAGGAATGGAATTCTATTTTGTCCTCACCGAGCTTTTTGTCTTCATTGCCCACCCAAAATCCATGGCTACTTATCTGCGGTGAAGAAGAATGTACTGCCTACTGCTTTTCCACACAAAAATGGAGGACTATTTCTCTCTCTTTTCTTCCAAATTCTGTCACATATAACAGGTTAACAAGTGGGGCGCAGGGGTTATTGCTTTTTCGAAATATCCCAGACTTATGTGTTTGCAACCCGCTTATAAGAATTTATACAAAGATAGAAATCGATGTGGCTGGCAAGTCTATCGATATTGTACAAGGAGGAAATGGAGAGCCTTATTTGGTAGTGTCCTCCAACATTGGCAAATTATCCTTCCAGATCTACCATTATTTTCAAGATTCGTGGAGGATTAAGTTCGAGTTTGCGGGCTATAATAAATTCTCAGTTTATCGAATGGTTGAGTGCAATGGCGTTCTTTTCTGGATGGGAATCTGGCCTATGGCTATTGTTGGTTACAATATGCAAGATGATGTTATTAAGCCTGTTACAATACTTCCATTACCCCACCAACTTGTTGAAGATTGGAGGAAAATGAATGTTTTCTCTATGGTTGCATATGGGTCGTCCATTCTAGTGGTAGCGATCTTTTCTGTGGGTATTGTTATCTGGGAGTTGTTTCAGGACGACGAAGATAAGTTGGTTTGGAAGTGGAAAGAGTTTGCAACAATGCCTCGTCACTCTCTCCCTCAATATCTTAATTACCTGTGGAATGGTTCGGGGAATGGTTCGTGGCGTTGGAACTGTGTTTGCGTGGGAGATTACCTGTGCTTGAGCGGTTGAATTGGTAGTGGAATATTCAGCACTCTATGTGGTTGTGGATTACCCTCTTATAATTTAAGGGAAGGGTTTTGGCAACGCCTTCCTCCATGTAAAACTCAAAACATTAGTGGGATGATCGGGGTGATGTCATTCCAACCCAACCTGGATAAGCCGATAGGCTATTAGTAAGAGCTTTTAGCTCCCGGGAAAATCGGACGCTGAAAACTGTTGGACGCCGGAAAATCATTGGACGTCGGAAATCTTTTTCACCGTTCGTTTTTTCAATGTTAGGTTCACCGCTTCTGATTGGAGTCGACTCCTTTTAAGGCTTTTCTCATTTTTGATTGCCTGGCCTTCTTTCTGTCGCTATTTGTGCTGTTCATATGGCATTTGAGTACACCTCTTACCACGGGAGATAAGGTGCTGTTCCTCTGTCTAATCAATGTCTTACCACGGGAGATAAGGTGCGCTGGGTGAAAAGGAAGTGGGACGCTGTCCTTTACTCTAACTCTAATTGCTGAAAAAAAAATAGGGCTAAGTTTAAGTGTGGTGCTGATAATTCTTAAATACAACTTTGAAATCATATTATTGTATGACTTGGCGAGAGATGAGAATAGAGTGTAGTTGGCAGTGGTAATTAAGATTGGGAAAAACCATTTTTAAAAGTTTGTGAAAATTTCCTCCTGGAGTTCTGCAGACTAAATCTTTGGGGCTTCCAACCACAAGCTGAAGTGTGGATGCAAAGGAAGTGGGACCCTGTCCTTTACTCTAATTGCTGTAAAAAAAATTAGGGCTAAGCTTAAGTGTGGTGCTGATAATGTATAGATGCAACCTCGAAATCATATTATTGTATGATTTGGTGAGAGATGAGAATAAAGTGTAGTTGGCAGTGGTAAATAAGGTTGGGAAAAACCATTTTTAAAAGTTTGTGAAAATTTCCTCCTGGAGGAGTTCTGCAGACTAAATCTTTGGAGCTTCCAGCCACAAGCTGAAGTGTGGATGCAATGGTGTAATTTCATGTCTGCATAATATTATTGTAATGAAAATTATTTAATTTCTTATAGTTTTTTATTCAAAGTAATATTTTTTAAAAGTAAATATACAAATTTTGTAAATAAAAATAGTGAAAAAATTTAGTATTAACATTAAAAAGTTTCACTAAACATCATCCATTTAAAAGTCAAATGCCAATTTCAGCTAATAAAAATTGGACAAATATTTACCATTTTTTGATGTCGATGAGGTGTAAAGTTGCTATTGACTGCTTGACCATTGAAATGGATGATATTTAAGTAGAGTGATATTATTCAAGTCACACAATAATAAACTTTGTACAACTTATTAATATTCGAAAACAAACAATTTTATACATGATAATAAAGGCCCATAATTAAAAACAACAAACTATTTGGCAAACCAATTATCTTTCCTCAGCCATACTCCAAGCATGAGGCAATGGAATAAAAAACTCCTTCTAAGATGTGTAATTGTTTTCTCTTCAAGTAAATTCTCATTTACTAAAAACAAAGCCTTTCGAAAACATATTTTTAGATTCTACAAACTTTAGCCCCCAATCTATCACACTAACTAAAATTCTATTCATATAAAAGTCACTCCTAATTTTAAGGATAAGATTTAAAAACTTCAGTTTCTTCAATTTTTATACTCCATGGAACAACTTTCAACATAAGAATAAGCGTGTAGCCTTCCCCATGGGAATAGGTTTGATTAACACCAAGAACATGTAATTTATTGAAATATATTATGTAGAAATTCAAGACTACCATCAAAAGTAGTTTACTCAATTAAATCAAAACAAAGTGTGATGCTCTTAAACAAAAATAAAAGATTTCATTTAAGTGAGGTTCATTTCTCAAAACACACTGGAAGGTGGGTCCTGCACATATCAACATTTTGTAAGAGCCAATGCATCCATGTAAGCATTGTGGTTCAAAGGCCCATGTTTCCATAATAACACTTGTAACTACTACTAAACTATATACACTAATTATTGTTTGATGATTGACTTCGTGTTGAGGAAGGTGATGAAGAAGCCATGAGAAACAAGCTTCCAAGCTAGGTGCATCATGGGATCTATGTGACCCTGTGCAGGAAATGAAATGAGAAGGGCATGAGCATCTTACTTTTGCAATTACTGGAACTCATCTTTTCCAAACAACCAGATATTCTCTTGACATACATCCCTTCACAATAAATTCTTGCAATAATCAAACAGTTTACTATAATTTTCTTCAATCTCCCAGTCAATATGATCTACCAATTAATAGTAATTTAGTGATATAATAAGAAATATATATAAATATATTGACATAATTTTTTTAATTAAAATATATATATGGTCTTTGTTTCCAAACACAATGAAGAATTTTTAAATTAGGGTTTCTTTTTTTTTTTTTTAAGATAAATGCATTATAGTTTTAAATTTTCTTATTAATATTAGAAATTGATTTTTAGTTGGGTTTCTAATTGTTATTATTATATAATATTTCTTTTACTTAGAGTTTTCTAATTGTTTAAATACTTCTTCACATATCATAAATGTGTTTTTTTTAAATAAAAAAGAGAATATATACTAGTATAGCTATATTTAAAAAATATATTTAAAGTACGCCGAGAAGTATCCATCTCAAGGCCTCTTTTAATCAATTTATTTTAAATTATAATTGTAATTATTGTATACTTTAATAATTTTAAATCATAATAAAGTAGTATAATATTAGTAAACATTGTAATAATGTATTTATATTATTATTATTTAATTATAAATGTTTATTATTTTATGCACAAATAGTCTAATATTTTAAATCACAATAATTAATTTAAATCAGAATAATTATTTCTAATCATAACTTTGATTCTACCCTACTATAACCCTAATTTTAAATCTAGCAATAACCCTAATTCGAACCGTTACCTTAATCATAATTCTAACTATGATTTTAACTGTAACCCTAACCAAAATTCTAACTCTATCCCTAACCCTAACTCTAATGCTTACCCTAACTCTAATTCTTACCCTAATTCTAATAATAACCACCTTAATTGTAATGCTAATTCTAATAGGAACCCTAATCTTAACTCTAACTCTATCGTAACCCTAATTCTAATCATAACCCTGATTCTACCCTAACTATAACCCTAATTTTAAATCTAACAATAACCCTAATTCTAACCCTTACCCTAATCATATTTCAAACTATAATTTAACCCTAATCCTAACCTGAATTCTAACCCTAACTCTAGCCCTAACTCTAACCCTAATCCTAATTGTAACTCTAATGCCTACCTTAATTTAGTACCCCTAATTCTAACTCGAACCCTATCCTTAATTCAAACCCTAACCCTAATTATAATCCTAACCTAATTGTAACATTAACCCTAATTGTAACCCTAACCCTAACCACATTGATAATTGTAATCCTAACTCTAACTCTAAACTTAATCCTAATCCTAGGTTTAATCCTAACCCTAACCCTTAGTCTAACCTTAAAAATAGCTCTTATTTTAACCCTAACTATAACCCTAACATTAAGCCTGACTATAATTCAAACCCTAATTGAGCTCTAACCCTATCTCTAATATGAACCCACTTAACTTTAACCCTAATTCTAATAGTAACCCACCTTAATTTTAACCCTAATTCTAATAGGAATCCTAATCCTAACTCTTACCTTAACACTATTTGTAATCATAACCTTGATTGTACTATGACTATAACCCTAATTTTAAGTCTAACAATAATCCTAATTCTAACCCTTACCTTAATCCTAATTCTAACTATGATTTTAACCCTAACCCTAACCCTAACTCTAGCCCTAGCCCTAACCCTAACCTAACCCTAACTCTAATGTTTACCCTAACTCTTATTTTAACCCTAATTAAAAGAATTTTGAAAATTTTGAACCATATTTTTTTTTGGTTTTTTAACTCATGCTTTTAATTTAAAAATTAATTATAACTATGAGCCCTCACCCTAATCTTAATTATAAAAGTTTAAAATTTTATATTACAAATTTGTGGTTAATTGCTAATTATAAAAGTTTGAAATTATATATTCCATTAAATTTTTAATATAAAAATTCATACTTTTATAATTAGCAATTTACCACCTTAATTTTAAATTCAAAGTTTAAGCAACTTTAATTTTTTTTTACTTTGACATTTTTTAAAAGCCACTTATAATTAGCAATTTACCACAAAGGTGTAATATAAAATTTCAAATTTTGAAATAGTATTTGTATATTTTACATTAATTTTGTAATATTTCAAACTTTAAAAATTAGCAATTTACAACAAATTTGTAATATAAAATTTCAAATTTTGAAATAATATAGTATATTTTACATTAAGTTTGTAATATAAAATTTCAAACGTTTATAGTTATGAATTTTCCATCTTGCACAAAGTAGGAGGAGACCAAGGCACCCTAACAATTCACGTTAATTTTGGATTCAAAGTTTAAACAAATGACTAACCTTAAATGGGCCACATGAAATTTGGTGTCAATGGTATTCATTTGGTATGGAACTCATATGATTTATATTGTATCATGTAGAATTTGGTTTTTATCAACATTTGTTAGATTTACAACACTTTTTCTCTAACTCCTATATGTCTCTTCCATAACTTTACTCAAAATAATTTGATCATCTTCCCAAATTCATATTTACGATAACTAATATTCTTTTCTCTTCCCATACAATCCAGCATAACTACAAATCATGTACTTAGCTTTGTAGTTCATAGCCCAATAAGACTCTCTTTTAGTCAACTTTTGATCCTCCTCTCATTAACAACAATTTATAAACTTATACATAGTGTCACAATATATTGGTCCAACTTTGCATATATTTCCTTTGTCTGTGGATGTGATCTGTCTCCTACACAAAAAGTATGCACCATTGTATTGTCTTGAATCCAACTACATCCATGATTCTTTTTAATTCCTCTATTGCTGTAAATTCTCCTAACCCTATATTCTTAAATTTTCCTAACCAAGCAAAGATGCCTACACAACCACCACAGGTTTAATTGGCATTTTGATAAAAAACAATGTTACAAATGCAAGTGCCGTTCTAGCATCGCTATGAAATAGAAACCCCTTGTCAACCACACCGTTTTCCTTTAAAATTCCCACCAACATATGCCCAAATTCATCATCACCAACCTGCCACAAAAGTTGTCAATGAATGAGAACCTTTTTCATACTTACAGTATGTGTTTATATATAATCAGAAAACTTTGTCAGCAAGGAGTACATAGCCTACCTCATAGGCTTAAATATTTATTAACTTTACCCTATTTTCTACATTCTATAATTGAAAATTCTTAAAGTTTTATTATTTACATTAATCTTATTTATTTGCAGGCATCATTGAAGAAACAAGGATTTCCGAAAGCTCCAACATCAGGCTTCTTCTTTCTATTGCTTATTCTTGTTGGTCTTTTGGGTATTTTGATTCGATACTACGCTCGTTCATAAGATTTCTAGACTGATTGCATGTTTTCTGAGCCCTACTGGTGTATCTACTTCGAGATTGAAGAGGCCCATTGTATGATGGAGAGTATGCAAATGCTAGATTTCCTATTCTTCTGTGTGTCATGAAATGGAGTTGCATTATAGAATGGACAAGGAATATATTTATACCTTTTACATCATTAAAAACATATACTTTCCCAGTCTACATTAGGATCACGAAGCATCAATCTAAAATACCTACCTTTACCTCAAAATCTTGAAATTTAGTTGCAGTGTATAAGACGAGGTCTCTGGAGGAGTAAGTCAGAAGAAAATATGCCTCAGGTTTTATCACTCAGAAACAGATAATCTGTCTCGGACATCTAATTGATTCATCATTCTTGCCATAACACAATAATAGGATGTTATAAATTGGAATGTTTCAGATTTACATTTCTCTTACAATTTTGGGAATAACTTCAAATTATAAAATGTTAGAAAAGATTAAACTAAAAACAAATGCCAGTACCCAGCAAATAAACCAGAAAAAATATATATAACTTAAAACAGAGAGAGACAGAGAAGAAATTTGATATGCTTGCTGCAAAATGTCTTCATCAAACTTTATTGAAAAGAAACTGAAATATATACATAAAACATACTGAAAAGAAAACTAAAAGTTAAGATGGGAAACTTTCCCAAATAAAAAAAAAAGAAATGTAGAAAATGTTGAGAAACATTCCCAACAGAGAAAGACAAATCTGATTTTTTCTTATTTTAACAGAAAAATATAACTTTTAACTACTCTTAAACCTCTTTTTAATAAGCAAAGTATAATATTGCTGCGGCCATTGTCATAAAAAATGTGCATATCTGTGTATTCAAGAATTTATAAAGCATTGATGACCGAGCAGAAATGTACGTATGTATTCAGACAGATTACAAATATATCAGAACCTAAACATAAAGGCTGTACAACACATTTACATTAAAATGTCAATAAAACCAAATTTTCATCAAGTAACTTGCGTGGTATTTCTGCCAATATTTTTTTATTCTTTCATAGAAAGGTGACCGTGAAGGAGCATGCCAGTGGACTTTTCTAGTCAATGGCAATAATCCATCAAATCTAAAGATGACTGAAATAAAGCATTAGATTATTCCTATGATAGAAAACATTCAGTCTGCATAACAGTTATATATAGAGTTCTTGGGTTTTGGAAGTCTTTGATGTTAAAAGATTGAAATAGTATCTAGCATACCAATCCATGCGCTCTGCCACGAAGCTGGGTTGCTTGTTTGTTTGGCAATATTTTTAATTGTATTCTCCCTGTGATTCTTTAGAAATTCAGGTAGGCATATTTTATATATATAACACAATAATAGGATGTCATAAATTGGAATGTTTCAGATTACATCTCTCTTACAATTTTGGCAACAACTTCAAATTAGAAAAATATAAATTTGGACTATTCTTGAACCTCTTTTTAATAAGCAAATTATAATATTGCTGCGGCCATTGTCATAAAAAATGTGCATATCTGTGTATTCAAGAATTTATAAAGCATTGATGACCGAGTGGAAATGTACCTATGTACTTAGACAGATTACAAATATATCAGAACCTAAACATAGAGGCTGTACAACACATTTACATTAAAATGTCAATAAAACCAAATTTTCATCAAGTACCTTGAGTAGTATTTCTGCCAATATTTTTTGATTCTCTCATAGAAAGGTGACCGTGAAGGAGCATGCCAGTGGGCTTTTCTAGTCAATGGCAATAATCCATCAAATCTAAAGATGACTAAATTAAGCATTAGATTATTCCTATGATAGAAAACAGTCAGTCTGCATAACAGTTGTATATAGAGTTCTTGGGCTTCGATACCTACTTATAATGATTCAAACATTTGTTGGAAATGTTTGGAAGGCTAAGAAGCCTTTTCATAGATATTTTGATGGCGCATATCTTCTCAGTCTTGTGCTTGGCATTGAGTCTTAGCTGACTTTAATCAAGTTTACTTGAGCCGTGCTTTTTCATCCCATTGGTCTCTTAGGGTGCATGTAGCCTTATAGATGGCAAAGTGATTCAATTGTATTGCTCCTCTACCATCAAAAAGCGAAACGCTATAGCAAAATTCAGAGATAAAATACCACCAATTCAGAGATAAAATGTAGTATAGCTACAATACTTTCCCAATGAATGTTGCATAGTTTACATAGTTTAGTACCTTTTGGCAAAATATGTTTTAATTAGTTGTTTTGGGAAGTATGTTTATGTTTGTTAGTTTCAGTGAGTAGTTACTCCTGATCGGTAACTACTCATCGGTACATTGGTTGGTGACAGTTGGCAACAATCCAACAAACCTATATATGTACTTGTCAAGCCATTGTATGGACATGGAGTTTTGGGATGTGATTGTATTTGTTATTCTGAATTAATATATGCAGTTGATGTTCCAAGTACCAATTTCATTTGTTATTCTCGTACAATGTAATTCATTCTAGTACACTATGATAGTGCAAATATCTTCTTGTTTACTCTGTATGGAAACACTTAGACTCATTAGCCAGTAAACATTTTGGTGCCATTGCTTAAGCGAATTCGGTGAACATCTAGATGGGAGAATGGTGCCATGATGGGGCAGCCAATCAAAGAGCTAGTACAAGCAAACAAGGATCGTAAAGACGCTCTGATGGAAGACCTTTGCAGTTTGTGGGAAAACTTGTTGAAGGACCATGTATAGAGGGAGGGTCTCAGGCGAGAGATCCCTCAGTTGGTCGTCTAGGATCAATTGCACGTCAACCAAGAGGTCGACCATCTCCTCACCTGAGTAGCAATTAATTCCCATACAAAATCAATAAGGATAAGAACTGAGTACCAAGTGGGCATGAAACACTAGAGGAAAGGACATGAAGATGATTAAGATTAAAGGAACAAGAAGAATGAAGGAAAACACTGAGACAAATTGCCAATGAACATCATCATGCCGATGAAGGAATTTTCAAGACACCGCTAACAAATAAAGAAAAACGGAATGAAAATGAATTGACAGAAGAAATTAAAAATAGCATACACTACATCAGAGAGTTATCCATATCAGATGATGAATGGCCAAGAGTTGGAAGATCTGAGCCTAAATATAATGGGGAGAGCATAGCGGATACCAAACTGATGCCCTAAATTCTCATGATCAGCAAAACTTCACATGTGAGCTGCCGAACTTTCCCATCAACCAAGTCTCTCGTCATTCCCCAATGCCGCGATGGCATTCACTTTTGCAGGGACGCGTTCCATCAATGAGTGCCTGTGACCTTAGCTGATTCACCAAAAATTTCCTCACGCAATCCTTCCTCCTACGAACCCTAGCACATGAAGATGCTAGGATCTTCTACTGCACGAAACCCTTGATCCAGATCATTTGCACTATCGAACAGGAAAAAGAAAACAAAGAATAAAATAAATACTGATACATTCAAGCCATTCCACTGATTTTGACAGAAATCTCACCAATGGAATGGTTCACGGTGACATACGGCAACAATGGAAAATGCAAAAGGAATGGAAATCTACAGTTGCGCAATTTTTGCAGAAATGGAAACCAAAATGGACAGAACAGAAATGCTATGCGTTATTTCTCCTGAACACAATGCAATCACATTCGATCACTTCTTCAATCTGATTACATTCAATCTTATTACAACCATGATCATTCAGTTCATACTTCTAAGCATTTAACAACTTGCCCTAAGTAGTACCACACTAGCTCCAAACGGCTGGGAGAACAATCCAAGCGGTTGGGAGACAACTGACCAAAACTACCCTACTACATTATTTTGGCATTATTGCTATTTTTAGCATTATGTGATTACAACTTGACAAATGTCCCCTAAGTCACTTGGGACTAGCAAAATAGACCTAGATACAACTAAAATGAAAATGTATTGGTCAAATAGACCTTATTACAAACAAAAACATGATTTTTGAGGTGCTCCTGCACCATACTCCCCGGGAGAAAATTGTCTCAAGTCCTCTTAGAGACTAACTGCTGCAAATCGCCACCCTGCTTTTTGATGTCTTCTTCCAGTATCCATGTAGCTTCTAAGTCGGGAAGTCCTTGCCATTTGACTAAGTGTTCAAAATATGTCTAATTTCTAGTCTTCTTGGCTATCCTGCTATCCAAAATGCATTCCATGTTTGGTGGTTCCTTAAGTGGTAAATGTTGTACCCACTCTGCATTGTCTTGGACATAATTGGATGTCCCTTCTCCTGTATCAGGACTCTTATATAATGTCAAATCAAGAACATTGAAAATAGGTGAAATAGCAATATCCATAGGGAGTTCAATTTTGTAAGCATTAGAACCATATTTTTCCAGAATCTGACAAGGTCCAATTTTTCACATCAGTAACTTGTTGTGTTGTCCTTTGGGTAGTCTAATCTTATTGAGATGAACCATGACCATATCTCCTACTTGGTACTACACATCTCTTCTTCTTTGATCCACTCGAGCCTTGATCTTCTGACTATTCTGGTGTAGAGTATCTCAGACTTGTTGGTGGATTTCTTTCATAGCCTTTGTAAATGTATCAGCATGTCCACTCCTTTTGTCCAATCCTTGAACATCTCGCAATTCAAAAATTCCTCTAGGATGACTACCATAAACAACTTCAAAAGGACTTAAACCTATGCTTCTGTTTGTAGAATCATTATAGGCATACTCGGCTTGTGGGAGTACCACATCCCAACTACTGCCATGTTCTCTTGTCAAACATCTCAACAGATTGCCTAATTACCTATTCACAACCTCAGTTTGTCCATCAGTCTGAAGATGATAGGCTGAACTAAAAGATAAATTTGTACCCAATCTTTTCCACAAGGTTCTCCAAAAATGTCCCACAAATTTGTTGGCTCTATCAGATACAATACTCATGGGTAATCCATGAATCCTGACAATTTATTTAAAGAACAAACCTGCAATGTAACTAGCATCATTGGTTGTCTTGCAAGGAATAAAGTGTGCCATTTTACTGAACCTATCTACCACAACAAACACACTGTCATAGCCTATCCTTGTCTTGGGTAATCCCATTACAAAATCCATACTCAAACTATCCCAAGGTCTGTTTGGTATGGGCAAAGGTTGGTACAATCCTGCATTGGTTGAGACTCCTTTTGCTCTCTGGCAAATCATACAACTCTCAACAAACTTTCTGATATCAGATTGCATCCTTGGCCAAAAGTAAAATCTCCTAACAAGATCTAAGGTCTTATTGAGCCCAAAATGTCCTCCTAAACCACCACTATGTTTTTCCTTCATTATATTGTCCCTCATTGAACACTTTGGGATACATAGTTGACTAGCTTTAAACAAAAGTCCATCCTACAATGTATAATCTAAAAATTCAATGTGGAAAGTATTGGCAAACTCACTGCATACCCTATAAATTTCCTTGAAATCTTGGTCCTCTTCATACAATCCTTTGAGTGAATCAACACCCATACTTTGTAGCTGCACTTCTTGTACTGTCAACACCCTCCTGCTTAAAGCATCAGCAACCTTATTTGTTATCCCCTTCTTATGTTTGATAATGAAAGTGTATGCTTGAAGACTCTCCACCCATTTCATGTGTCTATGACTGAGCTTTTCTTGTCCATTCAGAAAACTGAGAGCATGGTTACTGTATACACAATAAATCCTTTAGGCAGCAGTACCATAGCATACAACTCTAAATCATAAGAGGAGTATTTCCTCTTGGTTTCATTTAACTTTTCACTGAAAAAGGCTACTGGTCTACCTTCTTGGCTCAACACTGCTCCTATGGCCAACCCTCTTGCATCACATTCAATTGTGAAAACCTTATTGAAATCGGGTAACACTAAAATAAGGAATTTAGCAACTTTCTATTTTAGATTCTCAAAGCTTCTATCTACCTCTTTTGTCCACACAAACTTTGTCTTACCTCCACCCTTGATGGTCTCCAACATAGGTGCACAAATGTCACTGTAATTCTTAATGAATTTCCTATAAAATGTGGCCAGCCCATGGAAACTTCTAACTTCTCCTGTTGTCCTAGGTGTAGGCCAATTCAAAATAGCCTCGACCTTGGAAGGATCCATTTTCAAATCACCTTTAGAGATGACAAAACCTAGGTACACCAATTCTTGTTTCATGAAGTCACATTTTTCCAAGTTTATCAGTAATTTTTGATCCTACAGCCTCTTCAAGACTATTTCCAGATGTTTAAAGTTCTCTTCCTTGCTCTTATTGAACACCAAAATATCATCAAGGTAGACTACCACAAATTTTCTAATGAATTCCTGCAACACCTCATTCATTAGCCTCATAAAGGTACTAGGGGCTTTTGAAAGACCAAACGGCATCACAAGCCACTCATACAGCCCTTCATTGGTTTTGAAAGTTGTCTTCCACTCATCCCCTTCTCTTATCCTTATTTGATGGTACCCACTCTTCAAATCTATTTTAGAGAAATAGGTAGCACCTCCCAAACAATCCATAAGATCTTCAATTCTAGGAATACGAAACCTGTATATGATGGTTATCCTATTTATTGCCTTGGAATCAGTACACAATCTCCATTTCCCATCCTTCTTTGGTGCTAAAATGGTGGGGACTGCACATGGAATCAAACTCTTTCTTATTAGACCCTTGTCTAAAAGTTCTTAAACCTGCTTGGCTATCTCCTCATTCTGCTGAGGGGTCATTTTATATGCTACCTTATTTGGAAGTACTACTCCTGGTATGAGATCTATCTGATGGCTAATATCTTTGATTGATGATAGTGAATCCAGTATATCTTTTGCAATCACTCCTTTATAACTCTCAAGTAGATCTCTGACCTCCTTAGGTCCTACTTCTCTCACACTTGTTTTCTTTTCCACCTTGGGCTTCACAATCAAAGCAAAACCTACGCCATCACCTTCCTTTAGTGTATCCATGAATTATTTTTCTCCTACCAGCATTACACTAGACCCTACATGCTATGGATCCTCTTCTACCAATGACTGTATCCTATAAGTCATACCATCCTTTTGAAATGAGTAAGCATTCTTTTCTCCATCATACTGAGCCTTTCTGTCAAACTGCCATGGCCTACCTAATAAAACATGGCAAGCATCCATAGGGAGGATGTCACATAAAATCTTGTCTCTATATCCCCCAATACTGAATTCTACCCATGCTTGTTCATTGATGAGTATGTGATGCCCCTTATTCAACCAACTAACTTTATATGGACTGCTATGGGGTATCTTTTCTAGATTCAACTTATTTACTGCTTCCAAAGATATGATATTATCTATCAAACCAGAGTCAATAATAACTTTGCAAACCTTATCTTGGATCTTGCAGTTGATTCTAAATAAAGCCCTTCTTTGTGATGGTTCTGTCTGCACTGGTTCCTTGAGTAGCATCCTCTTGATCATCAGATTTTCTCCTACTTCTGATGCTAAATTCACTTCAGGAGATGTCACACTCCTTGTATCTTCTTGAATCAAAGTGGTTCTCTTCTCACCACCATGAGAAGTTGAGGCCTTCTCTAGACACTTGTATGTCGGGTGCCCTATATGATTGCAATTATAACATCTCATATTGGAGAATTTGGATCCTCTACCTGATCCACTTGTCCCACCTCTTCCATTAAGCCCTCTTCCTCGGTAGCCTCCTCTGCTACTTGAGTCCCCAATTTGCGCTTCTTGGATAGACTCACCACTAGGCCTCTAGTTAGGACTTCTTCCTCCAAAACTACCTCTACCTCTAAAATTCCTTCCACCTCTACCTCTTTGGTTCTGCTCACTCTTTCTCTTTATCTTTTCTTTAGCCCTTAAGGCCATTTGGAAACACTTGTTAACTGTGTTAGGTGCTAAAATGTTGATCTCATCTTGGATGTTCATCCTTAGGCCATTCAAATACCTGGCCACCTTCTCTGACTCTTCTTCTTGTCTCTTTGATCTGAGACTAAGTTTATGAAACTTTTGTGTGTATGCATTCACATCAAGGTCTCTCTTTCTGAGGTTCTGCAACTTCTTATACATCTGCACATCATAGTCCAGGGGTAAGAACTATGCCTTGAGTTTGGTCTTCATCCTTTCCTAGGAGGTTATCATATTCTTCCCCTCCTTGACTCTTTCTCCTTGTACATAATTCCACCATGCAAGAGCAGATCCCTGCAACCTTGCCTTTGCCAAGTTAACCCTCTTATCCTCAGCAATTTCTTTATATTTGAAATGATTGTTCAATGCCTCAATCCAATCAATCACCTCTTCAGCTTCCATACTTCCACTATACATAGGTAACCCATCTATGGTGTCCCTATTGACTGTCTTCAATGCATTTAAAAATGCCCTCTGGTCTGTTGGTATCTCCTCTACCTTTTTACTGGTTTCACCAATTTTTGTATTTTCCTCCTCGCTGTCACTTTTATTTTTCCTATCTTTGCTTTTGGTCTGCTTGAATGCTCCCAACTTGGATTCAAGCATTTCCTCAATCAACTTTTTAACAGTGTCCTATGATATGCTTTTGGGAGGCATCCTCTCTGCCTTTGTTCCTCTTTCTCTGTCTGAAATAAACATTCACAAATAGCACCCAAATGCCAACAATCCTACAAGTCCTCAACTTACTGCCCAAATCTTTTCAAGCTCTAATACCAATATGATGGGAAGCGCACAGCGGCTACCAAACTGATGCCCTAAATTCTCACGATCAGCAAAAATTCACATGTGAGCTGCCAAACTTTCCCATCAGCCAAGTCTCTCATCATTCCCCAATGCCCCGATGGCATTCGCTTTTGCAAGGATGCGTTCCGTCAGTGAGCACCCATGACCTTGGCCAATTCACCAAAAATTCCATCGCGTGGTCCTTCCTCCTATGAACCCTAGCACAAGAAGATGCTAGGATCTTCTATTGTCCAAAACCCTCGATCCGGATCATCTGCACTATCAAACAGGAAAAAAAAACAAAGAACAAAATGAATACTGATACATTGAAGCCATTCCACTGATTTCGACAGAAATCTCACAAGTGGAATGCTTCAGGGTGACATACGACAACAATGGAAAATGCAAAACAAATGGAAATCTACAGTTGCACGATTTTACAGAAATGGAAACCAAAATGGACAGAATAGAAATGCTATGCGTTATTTCTCCTAAACACAATGCAATCACATTCGATCACTTCTTCAATCTGATTACATTCGATCTGATTACGACCATGATCATTCAGTTCATACTTCTGGGCATTTAACAACTCACCCTGAGTAGTACCACACTAGCTCCAAGCGACTGGGAGAACAATCCAAGCGGCTAGGAGACAACCAACCAAAACTACCATACTACCTTATTTTGGCATTATTGCTATTTTTAGCATTATGCGATTACAACTTGACAAATGTCCCCTAAGTCACTTGGTACTAGAAAAACAAACCTAGATACAACTAAAATGAAAATGTATTGGTCAAATAGACCTTATTACAAACAAAAACATGATTTTCGAGGTGCTCTTGCACTAGACCCTAGGGTAGAGGAAGTACCGGTATGAACCCAAGGAGACTCAAGGTGTAGAGGACATTGACAGAGGACATGGGGAAGACTCAAATGTGGCCGAGAGTGCAAGTGATGCACCGGGATGTTGTGAGAGAACCAGTCTAGTCAGGTCCAACACATAAGGAGGGCATCGAGGAAGGATGGTGACTCCACCAGCAAAGAGGCAAAAGCTGCCAAAATTTATGGGGAATGGGTCAAAAGATCCAGTATGACACTACAAGACATGCAAGACAATTTTGATAGCCAATGGGCAAGATGATGTGGACTACTGGTTGAAAGCATTTCCAGCAACACTGAGAGATAGTGCCATCGACTGGTACACAGAGTTGGACCAAGTATATAGGGCATCATGGAGATCACTCAAGAAGGCATTCCAAGATGAATTCAAACTCCTGAGGGATGAAAGTGAAATTGTAGCAGAGATCTACAGTATGAAGCAAGGGAAGCACGAGAATGTGTGAACCTACAACCAAAGACTAAAAGAATTATTGAGAAAACTGGAGACTTAGTCGGCCGACGGGTTGAAGAAGCGATGGTTCATCGAAGGGTTGCTTCCATCGCTGAGCAAGAAAATGAAAGTCATGCCTCCATCATCGTACGAGGAATTGTACAATCAAGCAATGGATATAAAGAGTGAAAATAAAGCATCCTCCTAAGGGAAAAGGAAGACGGACGAGGAGGAGAGTACGAACGACAACAACAACAGTGAGTGTAAGACTGTGTAAGCACTCAGGAAGGACATGATGAGAATGATAAAAGAATTGAAGGCTGACAAGGAGAGTACAAGGGAAGCCAGAGAACTGTGGTGTATGGATTGCAAGGGGGAAGGTCACACAAACGAAAACTGCCCAAAAAAGTTGTTCTATGATATCTGCCAAGTAATGGGACATTCCATCAAGGAATGCCCATACAATCTGAGTGGTTGCACTGGGTGAAAAGGAAGTGGGACGCTGTCCTTTACTCTAATTGTTGTAAAAAAAATAGGGCTAAGCTTAAGTGTGGTGCTGATTATGCTCAACACAAAGAGAGATGTTCGGTGATGCTTAAAACCTACTTACTTATCCTCTTTGAGAACAAGAGGCTTGTTAAGTGATAGGAGACCCTTCATCATGTTGTTGTAAACCTCTAGATAAGAGATTGAAATAACATGTTCACATTAAAACTCCACTATTAAAGTTTTACAAAGAGAAACTTTATGGAAAGAATCATAAAACCTGGACTCATGTATGTTCCAAGCAAAGTGTGGGCTTTGTTTTCCATGTAGAACACAATCAACAAGCTTTAAAGTTTTGAACAAATTTATGTCACATCCCCACGACTTGCACAAATACAAGAGCTCTATAACAGGGTGTGGAAATCCATCATATTTTCAGACCTAGTAACTAAAAGATATTTCAATTGAGCAGAGACACCTCTAGATGGGTGAATTTGAGGGGCCAGAACAACCTTGAAATGTTAGTGCTTTGTGTCTACCTACATATGAGGGTCACTACAATTCCTTCACTAGTCAAGCAATTTTAGGGTGAAAAAGATTAAAATTAGGTTTAGAGTTTTATTTGCACAATATTATATTATTAAAATAGTTTTATTAGGTTAAAAGTATTTATTTTATTGTGTTAAATTGTTTAATTTATTAGTTGTGCATTTGTATATTTACACTGAGTGGCATTAAGGGAAGAATGTTACCCTATACATAAAAACAAAACATAGCTGACATATATTTTTTTAAAATGAAGTAGATTTTTAAGATATACAAACTTTTATATAATCCTCAAAGAATTACAAAATAACTCTTTAAAAAAACAACTATAGAATAACTCTTAAGTAAATAAAATAATTCTTTAATATATAAATATATAGATTTACATAAAAGGTAGATATGTTATATGAAAAAAGGACAACTCTTAAGTAATATAAATAGTAGTTTATTAGATCTGTATTCTCCCATTATTTGGGATACAATCTACATCTCCTTGTAATCTAATAAATAAATGTATATATGTATATTTAGTTTAAAAAGAGAACAAGGTTATTTACTACTTTAGTTTTTCCTCCTCAGTTGATGTGATAAATGTAGATAAAAAATCTATTCAAAAAATACATATATTTACTAAATTATTATATATTATTTAATATATATATATATATATATATATATATATATATATATATATATATATATATATATATATATATATATATATATATATTCATTAATTGAAGGTTGTTTAAAGCACATTTTTAAGATATATATACAAACCTTTATATAATACTCTAAGATATGTAAAACAACTCTTAAGTAAATAAAATAACTCTTTAAATATATAAAAATAGCTCAATATTTAATAGATGTATTTAACCAACTCCCAAATATGTATCATCTATTGTCAAAGTGTCTAATCACAAGTTTCTTGATCCACAAACCTCATAAAGTCTGCCACTGCTTCATCACCCAATACCTCCCTCTTCCTCTGCTTCAAGTATTCTCTCCTCTTCCAAATGGCGAGCACCAATAGCTAAGGCCATGACAAATCACCACCCATTAAAACTTAATCACAAGAAATAGAAAATGATAGGTCGTTCTTTAGAATTCAATACAAATACGTTGTAATTGAATGCCTTTACTTCTACTCATTACTCTCCATGCTTCCATCACATACTAGTTGTCTTGCCCACCATCACCCTTTTCCATTATGGAAAGATACAATATATATATATATATATATATATATATATATATATATATATGAAAAATTTTGAAAATAATTTTGAGAGGCCCAAAGTAAAATTTTGACAATAATTTTGAAAGCCCTAAAGTTAGGGTGCTTACCTCCCTGAATATATTTAACATACCTATCTTAATTTTTATCTTATCTATTTCAATTTATATAATTTTGGGAGGGGTGAAGCTAAGCCTTACCTAGATGTCCTCAATAACTTTGCTAGTTATTGTCTTATTTATTTTAATTTATATTTGTGTGCTCTTAATTCATTGGGAGGGTGAAGTTAAACCTAGCTAAAAGTCCTCTTCCTTAAATACATTTAAAATAACTATACTAGTTATTATCTTATTTATTTTAATTTATATTTTCTCCACGTGGGCTGCTCTTAATCCATGGGAGGGTGAAGTTAAGCCTCAGTTAAAAGTCCTCTTCCTTAAATACATTTAAAATAACTATGCTATTTATTATCTTATTTATTTTAATGTATATTTGCTCCAGGTGGGCTGCTCTTAATATAATGGGAGGGTGAAGTTAAGCCTCAAAGGTGGAGTGTAATGGTGTGAGCTTGTTAACAAAAACAAAAATATAGCCCACATGTTTTAAAAAACTAAAACTATAAAATAATTCTTAAATATTTTTAAATTAAAATAACATAAAGTAAATATAATAAAATAACTCTTAGTAAATAAATAGACACACATATATTCTTAAATAGTTTTAAAATAACACAAAGTAAATAAAATAAAATAAAATAACTTTTAATAAATAAAATAAGTCTTAATTACATAATAATGATAGTTCTTAAATTTTATGATTTTAATAATTATATTTATATTTTTTAATTTTATTAATTTAGTAGATTGGTGATTTTATTATTTTATTAATTATATATTTTATAAAGGATGAAAAAAATATAAAATAGGGTTAAAAAATATGAAAGAGTTAAAGGTTGTTGTAAGCAAAATGATAGAATTTTCGTTGTTACAATTATCGGCTAAGGTCTTTTATTTCTTTACCTTGGTTCACTGGAGGGAAAAACAATGAAAACAATATAGAATGAGGTGGAAAAAAAATAGGGGAAAAGATTTAGGATTGTCATGTGTGCATTGTATATATTTGATAAAGAAAAATAGTTCTAAAGTAAAATAGTATACAAAAATCTATGTAAAAGACGCTAGATTTATCATTATGAGGCACCTATTTTTTATTAGATTTGTGATTAAAGTGGGAATAGGCCCCTCCAAAATGATATCTCTAGGGATCTTTTACATAAATTTTTGTAAAGATATGTATGTTAGTCCTTATATACATTTAAAATAACTATGCTAGTTATTATCTTATTTATTTTAAGAAAATCACTCTATGTCAAACACCTATAAAGGGAGTGAATGGGAGAGCATGTAAGAATACAAGCCATTAGCTGGGAAGTGTTAGATCTGAAAGGAATGGAGCCACAATTTATTGCTGCACTTGAAGGAGACGAAGAGCAGTGTGGTATATCTGAGCTGCCTCAGGCTATGAAGGAATTGATCTTTGCAAAGCTTTCACTACAATCAATCTCCGTCTCTCGTATGGTTTGTAAGGAATGGAATTCTATTTTGTCCTCGCCCAGCTTTCTGTCTTCATTCCCTACCCAAAATCCATGGCTTCTTATCTGCGGTGAAGAAGAATGTACTGCCTACTGCTTTTCCACACAAAAATGGAGGACTATTTCTCTCTCTTTTCTTCCAAATTCTGTCACATATAACAAGTTAACAAGTGGGGCGCAGGGGTTATTGCTTTTTCAAAATACCCCAGAATTATGTGTTTGCAACCCGCTAATGAGAAGTTACACAAAGATAGAAATCGATGTGACTGACAAGTCTATCGATATTGTACAAGGAGGAAACGGAGAGCCTTATTTGGTAGTGTCCTCCAACATTGGCAAATTATCCTTTCAGATCTACCATTATTTTCAAGATTCTTGGAGGATTAAGTTTGCGTTTGCGGGCTCTAATAAATTCTCAGGTTATCAAATGGTTGAGTGCAATGGCGTTCTTTTCTGGATGGGAATGTGGCCTATGACTATTGTTGGTTACAATATCCAAGATGATGTTATTAAGCCTGTTACAATACTTCCATTACCCCGGAGGAAAATGAATGTTTTATCTATGGTTGCATATGGGTCGTCCATTCTAGTGGTAGCGATCTTTTCTGTGGGTTTTGTTATCTGGGAGTTGTTTCAGGACGACAAAGATAAGTTGGTTTGGAAGTGGAAAGAGTTTGCAAGAATGCCTCGTCACTCTCTCCCTCAATATCCTAATTACCAGTGGAATTGTTCGTGGAATGGTTCGTGGCGTTGGAACTGTATTTGTGTGGGAGATTACCTGTGCTTGAGCAGTCGATTTGGTAGTGGAATATTCAGCACTCTGTGGTTGTGGATTATTTGCTTATAATTTAAGGGAAGGGTTTTGGCAACGCCTTCCTCAATGTAAAACTCAAAACATTAATGGGATGATCGGGCTGATGTCATTCCAACCCAACCTGGATAATGATATTATGGTGTTAGGTGTTATGTAAGGGTTATTACTTGTTTTTAATATATTGAAGTGATGTGCCAACAAAGGAATGTTGAAACCAATATGCCTCAAAGTGAAGGAAAAAGGTGAAGGTGAATAAAGAATATACATAAAAAGCACATAAATTGTAGAAAATGGCTAAAACCCAAAGTAGTATCCTCAAGTGGACGAAACACATGTTTTTACCTATATTTTCACCCTGTTTCATCTGTCTCTAATAGATAAGTAATTTGTTGCACATTATGTGGTTCTTTTATTATAATGTCTCATATTCATTTTCATTTCTTCTTTATTTACGAGGTCTTGAATTTATTTCTCAATATATAATGCATTTATTTTTAGAGTGTTTTAATTTTTTCTTGTTATTTTTATTTAATACATCTCTTGAAGAATTAATTTATTTCACATTAGGCAATTCTTTTATTTCAATGTGTAATATTCATGTCCATCTCCCCTTTTATCTATGAGGTCTTGATGTTATGTTTGAATAGAATAAATTTATATATAGAAGATCCATATATTTGGTGATAAGCACAAAAGTATTGAGCTTTATGTGATGTAAGATTAGACATATTAGGAATAAGGTAATGAGGTTATGGTGCAAGAGTTGTTCTAATATATAGAAACATCTCCCATCATCTTGTAGGTAATATGAAAGCATTTAAATGTATGATCATTAGATCTTGATGAGAATAACTTACTAAGCACTTGGGTTACATGAAAATAAGGGAGGCACATAAATTGGATGTAGAGCAGTACATGTTCTTCCTTATATAGCATGGAGGGCTCATAAAAGTGTAAGTCATCACAATTAACAAGAGTTGTGCAGTAGTAGGAGTCCCTGCCAAATGTTGTCAGCAGAGAGTGTTAGAAAAGCTTGAAGAAAACAAATGTTGTGTTAAAAGATAAGAAAATGGTTGCTAGTATTTGCAGTTCCTTCATCTACTCAAAGAGTAGATGAAGATTATTTAGAGAGGGTGAAAAAGGTGCACAAATATAGTGGCTATGGATCAAAAGGGTATGCTCTAAATCATAGTAGAATACATTATTCATTTATGATTCCTTTTATATACTCTTCATTTTTCCAAATGGTTTTTACTCTGTAATCTCAAGTCTTATCCCTTTTATAATCTCAAGTCTTATCCGTTTTATAGATACGGATATGATTGGAAAAGGGAAGAAGCTAAAAAGAATTTACTGTGTACTCACACAATAGTTGTTTCATCTAGAATGCTTTATGCATTAGTCTAGGTGCTTCTTTCACTTTCAGAATATCAGATTTCTTCTCCTATCTGTTGATTTTATGATCTTGTGATTTCATTGCCATGATTTGGTCCAACGGCTGCATTTTCGTAGGAGATTGTCATTACAGTGGGTGTTGCTATTGAATATTAGGTTTGTTTTGTTTGATGTGCAGAAGCCGTTTACTCCCAAAGGGTACTTCTCCATCGATCGAGTCTTTCGAAATGAGGCAATGGATAGAACACATCTCGTTGAGTTTCACCAAATTGAGGTTAAAGTTAAGTCATTTCTAATATAAAACTAGCATTTACATTTTAAAAATGTTTTGATAGAAGACAAACTCTCTTGATCTCTGTCCAAATTGTCTTGGATGATTTATCTACATGTCCAAGGTTAGGCAATGAGTGCATGGACTCCTAGGCAATTAGTGTAGAGGTTGTTACAAAGTAGAGTAACATCATGAATTCCCATATGTTGCTCATGTGCATCTTCACTTTTGAAATTGCAGGTTCTAGTATGTATCATTCGTCTGTGCACAAGTTGTAATTCTCAACATTTTTTCTTTTTAGATTTCAGGTGTTGTTTGTGATAGAGGCCCTACATAGGGCAACTTAATTCATGTCTTGAACGATTTATTTTCTTGTCTCGGTAAGTACCAAATTCTTACATCTTCTTTTTGAACTCTTAGGTGTTATCATAATTTGCCAATTCTGTGAATTTTCTATGCTCTGTTCTATGCTCTGACAGGCGTGTTTCTGATTCTGTATTATTGTTGTGTACTAGGATTGTATTGTATTCTGACACAATTTCCATTTTAAGAATGACCAAGACCTATCTACAATCCTTATATAGAGCCTAGTAAGGAAATTTTCAGGGAAAAGCTATTTTTCAAGGCTTTGGAACTACTAAAATTGCATTTTAGAACACATCTCTCCAATGATTTTATTGTTTATATGTAGTTATCATGAAGGATTTGAGAAATGGGTAGTGGTTCGTAATTCTGGCATTTTTTTGGCCAGAAATGCTCCTTCCTATGGGTCTACCAGAAGATGATGTTATTGCTTGGAGTTTATCCCTAGAAAGGACACTCATCATTAAGCATTAATACCACCAAAGAAATGCATTAACTAAGATTTTTGTTGTGGAGCTATCAAAAAAGACAAACTATAATCCAAATTCTAAGACAAATAAAAACAAACTACTTATTTACAAATCTGAATTATTATTTGGAGCAGGGATCGTTTATATCACTTCTTACAATTAGTCTACTTCTATCCTCTTGGTACCTTTCTTATATGTTGTATAGATCTTCCAATGAATTTTATGCCAGTATCATCTTCTCAGGGATTAACAACCTCTACTATTCACATCACTATCAACCTTGGAAGAAGGTAGGGCATGTATTGTGAAAAAGGAAGGAGGAATCTTTACATTTTGGAAGTGATAGAAGATGCATCCTTGCAAAGCAGAGAACGTGTTGTTGGAGGTCTTCTAACAATGTGTGAAAGTAATAAGTACAATTGTAGGGAAGCAATCCTTAAAAGAGGGAGTTATTCCAGAACTTTTGAAGCTCACCATTCAGGGCACTCCTAAAGCCTAGGAAAAGGTTTGTGCCCGTTTACAAAATCTAGGAGAATCTCCTTCCTTGAACAAAACTAACTCAACATCTATTGTACTTGGCATCTTTCTTTCAGTTACTCATGGATTTGAAGGCTGCAGATCTCTAACGGCTCGGCATATGGGGAAGATTGCTAGCTCCTAGATGTGGTCAGGTATTCGAGGATTGTGAGTACCCTTCATTTGATCTGGCACGTAGGGAGTGGCTCTCTTCATTCATTGCTCTAGGGTGGCATGAATCAATGTTCATCATCCCTTAAGTCTTGGACGGCTGTAAACATCCTCGGAGCCACTCAAAATTTAAGATGTTGTCACTTCCATTCTACTTCAACATGATGAAAATCTTCGGTCTGGGCCCGTTGGGGAGAAGGACAAGATGGAGGGAAATTTTTACTTAATTAGGGAGTCGCCAGACAGACCACGTCTTCAAAAAGGTACATTAGACATTAATGGAAAGCATGGAAAGGAGGCTGGCTTGAGGTGGATTTTATTGTGATGTTACGGAGTTTCATAGGCTGATTTTTAGTCATGATTTTCAAGGATCCCTTTGGGATTTAACAAGGACAAGCCAATTTATTCTTTTTAGGCCAGCGTACTTATGTCATTTGTGAGGCTACCGAAGATATTCTTAACCATCTCTTTGGTCGAGGGCTTGCTTTTAAAACAAGTTAAGTTTTCCTGAGTGTCTGCTGTATGCATGCAAGTTTCTCATGGCGGATACCAGGTTGAATCAATGACTTTTCTTTCCCTCTATGCAATGGGAGCGCGAGATTCATGGGAGAATTAAGATCACTGATATGATGAGGATGGCGGATTGCAATTGTACTATGGTACAATTTTCGGTGAGGAATATTGCTGGCCACAGGTGGATGAGAGGCTACAAGGGGAGGATCCTCAATTACTCTGATCTTGTCTCACACATCCTCTCCAACGTCATGGATTTGGTACATGATGGAAATTATGTTCATACGATTGCGAGGCCTGTTTTTTAACCACATCTGCACTGTTGAAATATGGACGCCGGCCTTGAGGGACTGCAATATGATGCAAGGCAATGCCCTAATTGGTGGTTTATTCAACATTCAAAGTCTCATATCCTCTCTGGTAATTCAATCAGTGTACAAAGCAATGCAGGATAGTCTCCGGAGGGTGTGTATGGACGAGTTGGATAGCGATCTCAATGCATATAGTTTTTATTTTTCCAAGAAGGCACAGCGCATAAGGGAGGTTTTCATTGCTATAAGATTTCTACATGTCCATGCCCCTGACTGGGCACCCCATCTGCCAAGGGAATTTTTTTATAACCCTGATGATGATGAGGTCGATCTAGATGATGATCATGATGACGATGTTCCCCTAGTACAGGTCATCCTCCTGGGTGCTGGCGAAACGGTAGTGGCCTCGGATGCTGATGGTGTAGGTGTCATTAAATGGAGACTGGCGGGGTATGCGGGCTACTATTGTTGTTTTCCTTGTTTATTTCTATGTCTTTGCTCGGAGGGTTAGTTTAATTTTTGTTTAAGACTGTTAAATTTTGTTATCATGCCAGTATAGGGCTATTTCATCTATACTTTTCTGCTGCACCTCTGGAAATGGTGTTACCTATATTTCTGTATAAACTTTTCAAGCAATATTATGGGTGGCTTACCACCTTTTTCTTAAAAAAAACATCTATTGTACTTGAGAATATTGTCTATGATCATTGATGGTATGGAGAAAGGAACCAAAGCTGCTAAGAAGGTGTTGAAATAAACTAATCCAAATGATGACGCCACAAACCAACTTAAAGTATTTATGCAGGGAAGACTAAAATTGTACCATTTCTTCAAACAAGATCAAATGCAAACCTAGAGGGATCTTCTGAATTTGTAAACATAAAGTATCAGGTCTTACGTGTAGGCATTTTGGAGCATTGCCACAGGAACTTCTCCAGAAGTGTGATGGATCTCTTCCTAATTGTTCCTACTCAGAACACACTTGCAATGGGAAAATTTTCAATCATATCTATTGGTGTTTTTCCGTGGAAAAGTTGCCAAGTGCAGTGGATTTTAACTCTTTTCAAGCCTTATAAATCTTGACCTTATCTCTTTGAAATTGCTTGAGCTTTAAAGATTCAAGCAACTAGTGTACACGCATAGCTAAAGTTTAGCATATTATTAGAACAGATGTTTTAGATTTGATATAAGATACATAAAAATTTGTTATTTTAAAGAATGTCAATATTAAAAAAGAATGTTGTAGTCACTTGAGGAGTTGACTTTGACCTCCTAGATGGTTTCAATCTCATCCAATGCCCTTCACACTTTTGCACTCCATAGAAGCTTGGTCTCCACCTCCTCACAATGACACTAACTTAAGACCATATCTCTATATTTCATTATCAAAGTTTACATAATATTTATACAAAATCTGGCTTTAATTCTATTATTGCAGCAATTGAGTCACAACCCAGCCACCTTAGTGGTAGCAACAGTCTCTGTTCAACACCTAGCAAATAAATAGAAAAGGAACTGCTGATTCAAGGAAATCAAGGACACAGACGACTATATGGAGAGAAAACTAAATTTTCAAGGATTAAAAAAGTTACGACTAAATCTATGAAAATATTAGAAAATGCAACCATATGAAAAAATGAGTAAATATGTTTACTATTCAGTATTCTAATGTTTAAGCCATGCGTATGGATTGATTAAATATTATAACTAGAGAGTCATTGAAGTACATGGAATCCTTCTACAAAATCAGAACTATTATTTATAGGATGTTTTATCAATGTAAAAACTAATATTAGTTGATCTCAAACATCACTGAGTTTGGTAAGTGAAACTTTTGATAAGAAACTTTGTTACTCATCATACATAGAATGTATCCAACATCCATTTATGATTTCTTCTCAGCAGTGGTGGTTTTCCTTGTCTTACTCATAAAACTTGTTAACACAGTAAATGCTGGAAATACTGACTTTAAGTTAAAACTGTAAACTGGGTCACATTATTTTCTCTTTTAAGTGGTTTATACTGGACAACTCAAACTGACCAATTAACATGTATTCTGTTTATCTAGATAGAGAAGTTATATTGTAGGAGTTTCTAGCAAACAAACAACATAGGCATGGATGCTTGGGATATGAAAATGAAGTCAACTGAGTGTGCAGAATATAAATTGAATCAAGCAATAAAATAATGCACAACTAATGCCATAGAAAAACCAAAACATCATATTGCATCACTTCTACATTCTAAAAGTAGGTACTTCAAACATTGGATCACACTCTCTGTGGCTGAGGACTCTTGTAGAGCCTCCACTGTAGCCACAAGTGCTCCATCTCAGAGTCCAAGAGAATTCTAAAAATTAATTATTATCATTAAATCACTGCATCAAGGCACTTTTGCATATTGAATCACTAAGCTAAAACAGAGCCACAATGCATTAGCTTCAAAAGAATAAAAGAAAAAGCCCATCTTTCTAAGTTTCACAAGAGTTGAATGGAGTGTAGCCCATTAAATGTTGCCATAAGTTCATCTTTTATTATTAATAACTGCCTTGACTAAATTGCAAGGGATAGTGGCATCAGAGGATGCTTTAGTAGATTTTTTGGATATTGAACTTCTTGTTGACTTTGTTGGTTCATTCACAATTGTTGTTTTGGAAGGCAAAACACTAGAACTACTATCTTTTGGCAAGGATTTGATGTTCACAAGGGAATTCTTGTTGATAGTAACCTATACATGCAAGAAATCACTGATAGACTTGAGAAAATATAGTCATGATAAGTACATAAGATCACAAACCTACTTTAAAGTGTATAGGAGATATTTATGAGCAATTATTCGTTCGCCTGTGGATAGAATTCCATAAAAGAGGAATGTTTAAGGTTAAGAAAAACTTGATAAAAAAGGAGAAAATGCACACACACCATTCTGATTCAAACTTAACATAAGATTGTATCAGACCTTCCCAAGCAATAGTTATCCATCATAAAAATAAGCTATAATGTTTCTAATTTAATCTCCCCCCTCTAGAATGGTCATGTTTACGACCTATGCAAGTTCAAATTTCTTACATTAAGTCCAGTATTGAGATGAAATAGTCCAAAAAATAAATGTTTGTGTTTGCTTGCAATGAGGACCTTGTGTCAGAAGTCACATGACTTGTAGTTGAAACCAAAGATTAAGTACGATTTATACTTGGAAAAAACCCATAATTTTTGACAAAGGAAACCATGGAGAAATATTTTAATTTTCAACAAGAGAATCTCATTCCATGAGAAATCCTCATATTGGATATCAAAATTAACATCAATAAACAAATTCTAAATGAGAAAACCGTTGACCCTCAGTTGTTGTCCCTGATGTCCAAACCACAACTTGGTACATGTGGCTCATTCAACATGTGACTCATTCAGTTCTGTGGTTCTTTCATGGCTCATTCAGTTGTGATTCAGTTGACCATGTTGTTTACAGTTTAAGTTTTGATCATGATGTTTACCACTTGATATAGTTTTCAATTGATATGGTTCATTGATTACATTGATTGACTTTGGTATGGTAGCTTTGGCATACACTTGACACAGTTGCATCATGATGTGGTATTATGATTCAGTGGCAGTGATGTTAAATATGTGAGCATATAGTTGGCATACACATGATGCATATACCATGATGTATATACTCCTAGTCTTGTTCTTGTTGTGTTCATCTTGGCGTCATTTAGCTTTGATCTTAGCTTTGATCTCAGAATGCTATCATTCTATTGTTCAGCATATATGGTGGGATCTATCATGTTTGGCACCTTGATGCAAGACACATCTTGATGTTGACATTGTATTATATATACTTACCCATGCTCAGTTCTGTAATGGTGTTGTTGATACATCATCAGTGGTTGATCTACATATGGTCCATGATTCAATTCAATTGATGCTCTATGTGTTTGGTATAATGGTGACATGCTCTCCTAGCATGATTAACGTTGTTCAGTGGCAAAGGAATTTATCTCATACTTAATGGTTATATGCTATTGACATATGGTGGACACATTACTAGTACATTATAATTTGTTTGAAGACCTAGACATTTTGATTTGACTTATCTTTGTTCTCCCTGTAAAGTTACAAGGTCTTCACTTTACATTTGCCATGAGAATGGCGTTCGAGGAAGGGACTTGTGCAAAGTTGTTTTAAAGTTTGAAATAATTCAAAAGGCATAATATTGGATTGTTTTAAGGTAGTAACCTGCTAAACAGGTTTCAATGACATGAGGTCGGTAATAGGCTCGAAGGAGCCACTCATTATTACCGGCCCTTTTTTTAGGGCACACTGGGAGCACAGGTAACATGTTTTTATCAGACAAAAAGTTTGGTTTGTTTTGGAAAGTGAAAAGTATAGGTTATGAGCTCTTCGAGCTAGGGTTTGAAAGTTTGATATTCATCATGGAAATTCATGAGAAACTGTCAGTATCTTCAGAAGCATCTCGAAGATGTGACTTAGCTGGGCAGGTTTGACTTCAAACTACAGCAAGTTTTTTTTTTGTTGGATAGCATACCAGATGATATTGTCTTTTTAACTCTTCTCTTAGTTTTTGATTTCTAATCCTAGGTGTAGAGCATGAAATTGTTTATATCCTTTGAGCAGTGACAGTTATAAATTTTTCCTTTCTATTTTATATATGGGGTTTCAAATATATAAATAGTTCTTGTTACCCATAACAATGGCAGTTAGGGTTTTAAAACATAAACACTTCTTTCAATGGCAGAGGTTGTATTAGCTAATATCTATGGAGTTTCAAAAACTTGTTATGAATTTGTAAACACTTTGTTGTGAACAGTTAAAACTGTCTTGGAATAAACATTTCGTTGGAAATGTTTTCACATGGCATTGTGAAATAGTTTTTAACCTTGGTTAGGGTTTTAACAAATACTCTATTTAATTCACCATACAGTTGATGAAGATTCTGCACTATGGTATTTTATGGTATTTCAAATAAACCACATGAGGTCATTCGATCTTAACTACCTTGACAGTTGGGAACTACTTGAATTAGTTTTATGGAAATAGTTATCTCTTCAAACTATTTTATGAGAAGAGGAACACATTGTGAAATGTATAAAAAGGGCTTTGAACAGGATAGATGTGTGGTTGTGTATACACCTGATGTAATATTAAGAATAGATGACTGAATGCATTATCATTGATATTAGATCAGAGTCTAAGGATCAGTGAAATAGAGTGTCCCTCTGTATTTGTTTTTTATCCATGATTGAAACATGTATTGAAAGGTCAAGTCAGTGAAACAAGAAATGACCATTGCTAGTGAGGTAACTGTAGCCAATGTGGCCTGTAATAAGTGAGATTCTTTTATTAAGCTAGTGAGGCACTTTTTGGAGTGGTTTTTATGCCCTGAAGGGTTTTCCACTTAGGACAATATTTGTGTAATGGTTTGCATTGATGAGTTTGATTCTCATGTTTATTTTCTTATCATGTGTCATTTGTTTTAAAGTCATTTAATTTACTTTGGTCTATATGAACACATACTTGTCTTATATCACTGTCTAAAACAATGATACTGTGCATGTTTCACAATTAGTCTCTATGTGTTAAGATTTATGATAATGAGTCATTATTTTTAGTCCCTACATTGAGTTGATACATTCTTGACTTTGATCAATCTATTTTAGTTGTCCAAATCTTTCATGATGTCATCTACAATCAATGGGAATTATTTTTGTATCAAAGTTTTGATATACAGATTTTAAGGTCACTAAGTCTTGTTAAAATTTGTATACCACTGATTCATCCCCCTCTTAGTGGTATTGCACTCCAACAAGTGGTATCAGAGTGTAGGTTCCCTATTTGAAGTCTAACTAGCTTGGGTAGGTCCTGATAGTGGAGTACCATGGGAAAAGGTAGAAGAAATAAGAAAAAGAAAGTTGTCAAGCAAAAAGCTGCCCTAGTCAAGTTTAGCAATGAGTCACCCCTGAATGTTGGTACAAAATTTGATAAAGAAGATGATTTTGTAGTTGAAATTGATGATGCAGAAGAAGATTTCTTTGAGGATGAAAATTGTCAGGAGTTTGACGAAGATGCTTGTGTTGTTGATTTTGAAGGAGAACAAGAATATAATGATAAAGAAAGATATTTCTTTGAGGATGAAGAAGATTGTGAAGTTGATATTGAAGGAGAACTTCTGTGTGCCCTAGATACAGTAAAACAACTTAATGAAGAAAACTGAAGATTAAAAGATCAACTTCAGCAAGAATAAGAATCCAAGGATAAGGTATGTTTAGATTTTAAAAAGTGTCTTTCAAATTTGAAAATGCCAGAAATCAGATTGCAGAATTAAAAAGTCATGTTAATGAATCTAATAAATTGATTATTAGTCTAAAAACTAAAATTGAGGAAGCAAAAAGAATAATAGATGTAACAAATGATGATCTTGAGGTGAAAAGAATTGAATGTCTAAGACTTGAAAGTGAAGTTGTCAATCTAAAGAATAGTTTGGATGTTGTCAAAATATAGAAGTTTGTGAAAGGTACAAATGCTTTAGATGAAATATTGAGTAGTCGGAAAAACTACAAGAATCATTTTGGCTTAGGATATGAAAAGGGGAAAGCTCTAGTGTTAAAGATGAAGTTAAACACGAAATAGTTTTTGTAACAACAGATAGGAAGAGTTTCAAGGTTAGGCGGACTCCTAGGCAGAAGATAGATCTGAATTATCATTCTGCTATTTCTGATGATGACAAGAAGAAAGCAAAGGATAAAACTTCTTATATTGGGAGAAGAAGAACTAACAGTTTTTCAAGACCTTCATCTATCAGGCAGTATCATTCTATCAGGTATAACTATTCTTAATTTCATGGTTCTTGTTATGTCTGTCATAAGTACAATCATAAAGCTAGAGATTGTAGTTATTATGGTTTGTCAAATCAAAACTACAGTATTGTTTGCTATAACTACAATAAGGTTGGGCACTTGAAAAGAGACTATTGGATGAATGTAAGGTATGACTCTAGAAGAAACTATTCTCCTCTTGATCAAAACTATAATATGTTGTTCTATAGATGTAAAGGATTTGGTCATAAAGCAAGGTTTTGCAGGGAGAAGTCATCTGAAAATGGATCTCTATGGATGATGCACAAGGATTATCTCTTAGCATTTAAACGGATGTATGTTTTCAGGGGGAGCGATCCAATGTTTTATTTTCTAACCCCAAGGAGTCTTAGGATGCAGTGGACTAAAATTTGATCTGATATATTGTTTGCTCTTTATGGAAGTTTTACATGATACTCTCTTTGTGATTTCTGTTGCGGTCATTTGATCACAGTATCGAGTATGTCATTATGTTTTTAATAGGACATCTTTGGAACAACATGGAAATAGTTTTGATTGTTCTTATCAAATATAGTATTCAAGTTTCATTTCTGTATGCATTCTTTGAGGAGCATTCTTCAATAACAAGGCACTTTCAATTTCAGTGAATATTTCTAGTGATCTTGGTGTCCCTCCTTTGTGAGTTCTCAAACAATATTTTATGCAAGACAGTGCCTACATGATAATTGTGGTTTGGTGACTTAACATGTACAATGCCAAGTATAGTGCTTAGTTCCTTGAGTGTATTGAAATAGTGTTTGGTGTTTGATGTTTTAGCACTGACAGTAGTATATGCAGTTTTTGAGTATCCTTAACAAGATTTTTGATGCCAGATGGTTAAACTTCCTAATAACATCTTGCTCTTTTTTTTCATCATGTTTATGTTCTTGAAAGCTTCATCAAGATAGTGGTGTGCAAGACATGTTGGTTTCTTCAAAGGGCTTAAGAGGTTTATAATTGACAAGTAACTTGAGATGCCAAATATTTAAAGAAGGTCAAAGGTGAGACATAGCTGAGTTTGATTATCATATCATTGACTGCTACAAGTGTTGAATCATCTTGATATTCATGGTTCAAAGAGGATTTCATGATATACATATTTCTCTTTAGGCCATCTTCATAAATCTCAATAGAACAGCATGACTTGAGCCAAGATTGGCAAATGATTAGGTGTACACATTGATACATCTTTGCTTTATTGTTTTGGTGCTTGGTGACTAACATCTACATTGGTACTTAGATATTTGATGCTTTTGGAATCTATGAGCCTTGGTTTTTTCTTAGCACATTTATATCATTATGTTCCTTTTTTGTGTTGTCCTTGTTACAACATCATGTGTTGAGCAAACATTTATGAGATCATAGTGTTTGGTCAATGGCAATACCTTCAGCTATGATAGTGATGGCATAAAGTAAAGAAAGTATATTTTGTTATTGATTGTTACAGGCATCATCATTATACTGTTATGAGAAGTTAATTGTAATATATCACTCCAACAAGTGATATCAGTAATTAGGGACAGTCTTGAATCACATGTTTTCTTTCTCAGAAAACAATAGACAATACTCTTTATTTCAGAAGAGTAGTGCTGGTATTTTTGACAACGATATGTTTGCACACAAATTTCACTGCTCTTAGTCAATATGTGACAATATTGACAGTTAACAATTTGGGCAGAATGATTGGTTGGGTAATACTATGACAAGTATCTTCATTAATAGTGGTTTCATAATAGTGCTTTGTGTGTTGGCTTTAATGCTGTATGAAACTTGATTTGCATGACACAATGATCTATACCTAATGATCTTATGGAAGTGGTGACAGTTCTTTTATAGTATATTTAGTGAAGTCTCAGTGGTCTTGATAGTGAAGGACAATACACAAACGTTGAGTGTTAATTGTATTGCATATTAGTGATCCCTGATGGTTTTCAGTAGCTTATGACAGTGGCATGGTTTCTACTTGATAATTGGCATTATTTGTGACAGTCTCCTCAGTTGTTGTCTATCTTTACTACATGCTCTTTCTGCTTATCATGTTACTGTTATTTTATTTTTGGTGCTGACATTTCAGTTTCTGTTTTAGATGTTCTGGATACTTCTCATTCATGGGACAGTCTTGGTATGGTCGGTATAGTTTTCCATTTCTGATCTTGTTTCATATTTTAGGCTTATATTGATCTTTGTGTATCTCTTGGAGACATTTGCACACTTTGATCTCCCTTTGCCTTGATACCAAAAAGGGGGAGAGGAAGTTGTGTTTTTGCCATCATGGACAAAGGGGGAGTTTGTTGACCCTCAGTTGTTGTCCCTGATGACCAAACCACAACTTGGTACATGTGGCTCATTCAGCGTGTGGTTCATTCAGTTGTCTAGCTTGTTCACGGCTCATTCAGTTGTGATGGTTCCATTGATACATATTTAGTTGACCATATTGTTTACAGTTTAAGTTTTGATCATGATGTTTACCAGTTGATATAGTTTTCAAGTGATATGATTTATTTATTACATTGATTGACTTTGGTATAGCTTTGGCATACACTTGACATAGTTGCATCATGATGTGGTATTATGATTCAGTGGTAGTGATGTTAATTATGTGAGCATGTAGTTGGCATACACATGATGCATATACTCTTGGTCTTGTTCTTGTTGTGTTCATCTTGGTTTCATTTAGCTTTGATCTTAGCTTTGATCTTAGAATGCTATCATTCTATTGTTCGGCATATACGGTGAGATCTATCATGTTTGGCACCTTGATGCAAGACACATCTTGATGTTGACATTATATTATATATACTTACCCATGCTTAGTTCTGTAATGGTGTTGTTGATACATCATCACTGGTTGATCTACATATGGTCCGTGATGGTCCATGATTCAATTCAGTTGATGCTCTGTGTGTTTGGTATAATGGTGACATGCTCTCACATGCTCTCCTAGCATGATTAATGTTGTTCAGTGGCAAAGGAATTAATCTCATACTTAAAATGTTCAGATGTTGTTGACATATGGTGGACACATTACTAGTACATTATAATTTGTTTGAAGACCTAGACATTTTAATTTGAGTTATCTTTGTTCTCCAAGTATAGTTACAAGGTCTTCACTTTACATTTGCCATGAGAATGGGGTTCGAGGAAGGGACTTGTGCAAAGTTTTTTTAAAATTTGAAATAATTCAAAAGGCATAATATTGGCTTGTTTTAAGGTAGTAACCTATTGAATAGGTTTTGATGACATGAGGTAGGTAATAGGCTTGAAGGGGGCACTCATTATTACTAGCCCTTTTTTTAGGGCACACCGGGAGCACATGTAACATGTTTTTATCAGGCAAAAAGTTTGGTTTGTTTTGGAAGGTGAAAAGTATAGGTTATGAGCTCTTCGAGCTAGGGTTTGAAAGTTTGATATTCATCATGGCAATTCATGAGAAATAGCTGGTATGTTCAGAAGCAACTTGAAGATGTGACTTAGCTGGGTAGGTTTGACTTTGAACTACATCAAAGTTTTTCTTTGTTGGACAGCATACTAGGTTACATTGTTTTTTCAACTCTTCTCTCAATTTTCAATTTCTAATCTTGTGCATAGAGCATGAAATTGTTTATATTCTTTGAGCAGCGAAAATTATAAATTTTTCCTTTCTATTTTTTGATATGGGGTTTCAAATATATAAATAGTTCTTGTTACCCATAACAATGGTGGTTAGGGTTTCAAAACATAAACACTTCTTTCAATGGAAGAGGTTGTATTACCTAATATCTATGGGGTTTCAAAAACTTTTTATGAATTTGTAAACACTTTGTTGTGAACAATTATAACTATCTTGAAATAAACATTCAGTTGGAAATGTTTTCACATGGCATTGTGAAACAGTTTTTAACCCTGGTTAGGGTTTTAACAAATACTCTGTTTAATTCACCATAGAGTTGATGAAGATTCTAAACTATGGTATTTTATGGTATTTCAAATAAACCACCTGAGGTCATTAGATCTTAACTACCTTGACAGTTGGGAACTACTTGAATCAGTTTTATGGAAACAGTTATCTCTTCAAACTATTTTATGAGAAGAGGAAGACATTGTGAAATGTATAAAAAGTGCTTTGAACAGGACAGATGTGTGGTTGTGTATACACCTAATGTAATATTGAGGATAGATGACTAAATGCATTATCATTGATATTAGATCAGAGTCTGAGCATCAGTGAAATAGAGTGTCCCTCTGTATTTGTTTTTTATCCATGATTGAAACATGTATTGAAAGGTCAAGTCAGTGAGACAAGAAATGACCATTGCCAATGAGGCAACTGTAGCCAGTGAGGTTTGAATTAATAGCCAGTGAGGCCTATAATCAGTGAGATTCTTTTATTAAGCCAGTGAGGAACTTTTTTCGAGTGGTTTTTATGCCCCAGAGGGTTTTCCACTCAGGACAATATCTGTGTTATGGTTTGTCATTGATGAGTTTGATTCTCATGTTTATTTGTTTATCATGTGTCATTTGTTTTAAAGTGATTTAATTTACTTTGGTCTATATGAACACATACTTTTCTTATATCACTGTCTGAAACAATGATACTATTCATGTTTCACAGTTAGTCTCAATGTGTTAAGATTTATGATAATGAGTCATTATTTTTAGTCCCTACATTGAGTTGATGCATTCTTAACTTTCATCAATCTATTTTAGTTGTACAAATCTTTCATGATGTCATCTACAGTCAATGGGAATTGTTTTTGTATCAAAGTTTTGAAATATAGATTTTAAGTTCACTAAGTCTCGTTAAAATTTGTATACCACTAATTCACCCCCCCTCTCAGTGGTATTGTACTCCAACAAAAACATCATTGTGATACAAATGCGCATCATCAATAGAAAAGTATTTACGCATTTAATATATTTATTATGCTTAATTTGACGTGTGCAAACCAAAGTTTGTAACTTGGACTCAAGAACAACTTGACATGCAGATGATTACACTTGGCCCTTGGCATAAAGTTGGACAATAACTCAAGTAAGAGTTGAGTCTTCTCATTTTTCACAGAGAATACAACCAAATTCATAAGTATCCAGCAAATCTAGGAGAGTATTGCAACTATTCTTGTAACATAATAAGAAGCCAGAAAATAGAATTCTAATAGTTTGAAAGGAATCACACTATGTAAATAAGTATAGGTATGTATTGAGTATGGCAAGGCTTTACATCAATGAGTACTTGCCCACTTTGGAAGAGTATTCACCTATTATTAGATTATAAGAAAGTTGTAATGAAATAGAATCTCCGGCACATCAGGAATCATCAGCTTAAGTAATTCCTGTCACAACAATGCCGGATATCTAAATGATCATACAATTTCAATTATAGAAGATGCTTTGCATGGAAAAGCAATAGCAAAAAAGACGGGATTTGGATATAGAGGTATCAAACAGAATCTAAAACTTTTGCACATTAGAAGAGATTATTCTCTCCTCCACTGGATAAGATTTATTGATCTCTTAACATATATAGCACATAACACTACAAGGCTAATCCCTAGGACTAGGTAAAAAGAATTGACTACTGTAAATAAGGCCATTGACAAGGAAATAAGGGTTGTCGAAAAGAACCTTGCTTTTTAAGCTGGATAGTCTAGAAGAATCTGATCTATTTTGGCAAGTTTTCCGTCACTCAACACTCTGATTCAAGATTACTATGACTGACTGATCCCTCATAAATGCATATGCAGCAACATGAAACTCTTTAGCACCTCGAAAGGAATCATCAACCTTACAAGATTTGGACTCATCACAGATAGAGAAAGATGGATACACCAAGCTGGCTCAAACCAACTTAAGATTCAGTTACTCCAAATGAAGCCTTTGACTGACAATTTAGAGCTTTCTCTAATTGTTTCTTAGCTGTCTGAGCCTAATGCTTAGACTTGGCATTTTCACTGTCAATCCTTTTTGATTCATTGTGGTTCATTTGTGGTTTGGAAATGGAGTTTTATTACCAACACACCTCAAAATTATGCCTGGCAAAGGTCTTGCATGAAGAAGTGAGAATAGAAAATACAGGATTTGGAAATAAAGTTATCAAACAGGGATCTGCAACTTTTCATATTAGGAATAGGTGATTCTCTTATTCACTCCTAAAATATATTAATATCTTAGAATAAATTGTCACTTTCTTTCAGACTAATTACAAGGGAAGACCAATAGGCTAAATGAACTTGGATTCTACAAAAGAAAGCCAAAAAGCACATATTCGAAAAGAGATCTTTGACCTAGAAATTAGGGCTTTAATCTGTTTTTAGACAAACCTAGTCCTATGCTTAGGCTCAATGTAATCAAAACTCAGTTTGACTTGGAGAACTGATCCATTTCAGCTCAAGTGTTTCATGACTGGCTCAAAGAGTTGAGCATCTATGTTTCAAATCTTTCTCTATTTCCTGGTCAAAGAAATTTATTTCAAATAGCAAGCCATTGAGTTTGGAAATTGATACTGTAGGAATTTTTGAAGGAAATTTTACCTAGAATTGATAATGGTTTCATATTTTATGCTTCAAAATCTAATGCGAAAATGGCTTCAAAAAATTAAAAAGAATTCCCAAGCATTTAACGGGATTAATATTTTTGGCAGGCACATTCCCCAAATAAAACAAATGCAGATTTACTGAGCAGAAAATACTAGTCTCCTGCTATCGTAGGGACTAATAAAATGAAAATATTTTTAATATTCACAAATAAACACAAAAATAATGGAATTGAAGATAAAACTCAGTACAATAAATTATAAAAGTACTTCTAAACAAAAATATACATATACAAAAAAATTAAACAACCAAAGCCAACTTTAAATTCCAAAATCAAATTAATTAGTAAAAAAATATAGAATATGAATGATTTCATCAAAACTTAATATTATACTATTTTGAAACTTTATACTTTGTGTCACTTGAAAATCTCCTTTAACTACATTTAATGTATTAAAAACTATCATAAACATATTTTATACCACAAAAAAAAGAGAAATTGAGTTGTTTATAAGAGAATATTCTTAAACATAATCCACTTCAATAATCAAAAGTCAATTTTGACCAATAAAAATAGGACAAATATTTACCACTTTTACTATGGATGAAGTCTAAAATTATTATCCCATTAAACTGATTGATGAAATGATTTAATTCCTTAAAATTAAAAAAATTACATCTCTCCACAAACAAAATAGAAAATATAAGGCCAATTAAATTTTGGCCCCACACTTCGGTTATGTATTTGGTTTAATGTTCTTAATGTATAAGTAAATGCAATGCTTCCAACGTAGTTTTGCACTATAACATAACATGAAAATTAAATTGCATCTTTCTACAAACAAAATAGAAAATATAAAACAAATTAAGTTTTTGCCCTTCACATTTGCCATTTCCCTTGTATTTGGTTAGAATTTTTGAATGAATAAGTGAGTGCAATACTCCCATCGAGGGCTTAAATTTGATGTTTGACCCTACTTCTCAAGCAATTTTTTTATGATTGTTATCTATTCAAAAATGCCTTTAAAATATAAATTTTGCTCTTTAAGGGGCTAGTGTTAAGGATTAAGATTGTCTAGAAAATAATAGAAACAGTTTTCTATAAGCTAGAACATTCCTAAAGTTGTTCTAGAAAAAGAACATTCTAAAAGTTGTTTTAGAATTATCTAGAAAACTAGAAGCTTCCAGGCTTCAAGGACTTTGTACCTATATATATGTAATTATAGAGAGCTGTTAGACACAGCCTTTGGATGGTTGCTGAATACAGCATCTAAATAGTTGCTAGACACAGCATCTGGATAGCTGCTAGACATAGCATTTGCTCTATTCATTACTGTTATGTTTTGCCTTTTTGCCCTGTGTTCATTACTGCTGTTATGTTTTTTTTGGTGTTTTTGGGCTTGTTCTTACAGCTAGAACGATGAATGATGCGGAATAGGTGGCATGAAGAGTAATGAGTTGGGCTGGAGGATGTGAGGTGACTGATGGATAGGTGAAATGTGTGTGCTGACGCAGTCTCATCATATCTCTGCATGGATTGACAGGCGTTGGTTGTATTGAATTGCCCGGGGCTAGGTGTTGTGTGCATTTCCATCTTTATTTCTCTCCGTTTTTGGATGTTGGTCTTTCGTGTGATTGAAACATGGCATTTGGTAGTGGTGGCGGGAGATTGCAGGGTGAAGTGGGCTTGAAGGATGGTGATAGGGGGAAGAAGGTGGAAGCGGAGGTGGTAGCTAAGTAGGAAGGATGGGAATAGGATGGTGTGAGGAAGAAAAATGTTAGGGGAGAAGCTGGTCAAGAAGTATGCAATGAGGAAGAGACTGAAGAAAATGTCGGGTGAGGAGGCTATGGCGAATTTCATCAACGTATTTGAATAGGAGATAAAAGAACCCGATCCTGTGACAATGGTTGGGAAGGCTGGTGAAAAGGAGGTTGATGGTGCTGAGGTTTATGGCACAATTGCTTCTAGACCCGGGTAGTTTACGAAGTCGTTGAAATGTGTTTGGGGTAGTCCAATCTCTGTCGGTGGCTACGATGCTAGCAATTGCTGCTTCGTCGATCCTGATTCACGAAGACATGATATAGGCTACAAAGATGCCGGAACCCAATATGGAGATGATAATGGGTCACTTGCATGACAAGTTGGGGCCCTCAGTCCTCCTCGTGTGGTTGTGATTCTGAGAACGATGTGGTAGAGCTTGATGGTTTTGATGAGGTCTAGGGTCTACTGGTATGTTATGTTTAGTATTTTTTTGCCACAGGAATATGAGGCCTGTATAATTTGCCTCTTCCTTCTTTGAACTTAATAAATATGGGGTATATGGAGTATATGGGGCTTGGGGTAGATGGTAGTTTTCTGTTATGTTTCAGAAACTATTACAACTTCTTCTCTGGATACAGTGGCTTAAGGGTTTTCAACCTGATTTTGTTACAGGTTCCTGGTCCTTCAAAACCAGGTTTAAAAAAAAAATCTATATAAATTTTGACAGTCTGTCCAAAATCTCTCCTTTCTTGTTATATAATCTTTTTAAAATTTTAATTGTATTTTATGATAAAAATGACTAAATACAGCCATACGGCCATCAAGTTTAGTCCCTGAGAGTCCCATCCTTTCTTTTTAATACGTCTTTCCACTACAACATAACAGGGGGTTTTTCCTTCCATCCTAGTGCAACTAAATGATTTCTTGACACTTAATATCTCGTTCTCCTTGCTCTAATCCATTTGTATCTCTATCCGCCCTCATTCTAGCTATGATAGGCCAGCTAAGTTTCACACCAGTAGCCTGTCCCGATTGCTTCCCCGTACCTTTAAACAAAACACTTCCATCATTATCTTTGATTTCCTCAGTTACCTCTTCTCCAAACAATAGCCCTTCTTCTACCTTTAAGGTTTTGGCCACATCAACATCTTTTCCTGTCATACCTTCAGTTGAATACATCTCTTCCCAGAGGTTTTCTAGTTACATCTTGTAGAAGGGACACTCCGTGACCTGGATCTTAGGATCCTCCAATCTGGTACTCAAGTATCACTCCCCAACTATAACAACAGGGGGCCTCCTCTGTAACAAAGAGAAATCAAAGAGGGGAAGTTGTGCTCTCATGTCAGTATTTTCCGCTCCAACATGAGCAAGTTTGTCATGATCACCATGCATGTCTTTGGTTACAACACTCCAAGTCTTCCCACGCAGGAATTGAGGGGGGAAACCATCAGAAGCTATACACTTTGATGTGAATCTAAACTTCCTCGAGGAGAATATCTGCATACGCTGATATGAGTTAGTGGGTTGCAAAGATCTTGGACGAATGTTTTTCACACATCTACAACAGCAAATTGTTGCCATGTCTTCTTCAGTAGAGCCTGTTTCCACTAATCTCTCTACACCGTCAAACTAAATATAGATTCAATACTTTAAGTAATAGATAATATGAGGATGTTTTTTATTACAGTAAGCAGGAGTTTTGAAAGAGCAAACATTGAAGCCCAAAAAATTACAAAGAACAAACACGAGACACTAACAATACAGCAGTGGCACTACAACAGCAAAACTAACCCAAAAAAATAGCAAAAACCCCAAAAAAAGATAATATGAAAATGTTAGATGATAACATAACTTTCAATATCATTGTTAATCTCTAAATATTTCTACTTAAATTCTAAACATAGTTGAAACAGTGAAAAACCCAGAGAGGAAAAATTTGTCCACAACGAACAAATCACATAAAAGTAGCTATTTTCTTACCCCTTGTGCTTGCCTTCAGCTCGCACGACATAGTAGCAATGGGAGGAGATGGGTTGGCCCAAAGCAGGAATAAAATACACACTATCATATTCTGTTCTAGAGATTTTCCCATTACGTGTAGTGTATTCGATTGTTAAGCATTTGTCTTGGGGAAATGGCAAGTGTCGCAGGTTGCCTTTGAAGATGCAGAGTCACCATTCTCACCATCTTCTTCCTCAAGTAAGAGATAGAAGAATACAGATCAGCAAGCAGCGGGAATAGAATTGGGCTCTACTGTTGATATTGATTAGACAATAAAGATGATTCATCACACTCTATTTAAATATCACACTCTTGAAATATATTCAATCAATGATAAGTGCAACCATGTGAGCAAATAGCTTTTGACCAGATACTATAAGTTTCTAATTTATATAGTAATAGCGCTTCCTGAGGTATACTCAGTCAATTGGTAATGTGCAACCGTGTGAGAAAATAGTTTTTTACCAGTCCTTACGAGGTCTTCATTAAAATAATTGTTGTAGGAACTAGGAAGTAAGATGATGATGCAAGATAGGAACTTTTAACGTTTATCTGTGAGCTGTTATACTAGCCATCTCTTTGGTTTATCTCCGAGCTCTTAGATTAGGCACACACTTTAACTTGCAATTATTAGGCTGGCCCCACACTCATAAGGGGACCTCCTACCCGTCTACATATTCAAATTAGATCACTTATTCAACATAGAAGATACAATGGAAGTCCAAGAGCCACAACTTGAAATTTAACTATAGATATAACTTGGAGGATTTGAACTTGGTTCTCCATCTTCAGATCCTTATGACCTTGACAACCGGTTTCACTATATATGATAGGTATCTTAAATGTATCAAGGGAGTTGAACACCCTAACTTGTGGTTTGTCAAAATTATTCTCAAATTTTTTTAATAGCTTATATATATTTGATAATATAACCTAGATTATGTCCAAGATCCATCAAAATAGGGGCAGACCCCTGTTTTCAGTCTGAAGCTTCAAATTATCAACTAGTTGACGAGATATCAAACAAAAATACATACTATTATACCCATCTTAACTTCCAGTCAAAACGGCCAAAGTCTCAAACATTTATATCTCTAACCCAACTAACTTCCATAATATCAAAATATGTTTGTAAACCTAACTAGGCCAAAGGCAAATTACACAAGCCTTGCCGCCTCTACAAAAACACACTAACATTTTTCACATACCACACTTTTACCTAGTGCTTTATTCTCTTCACCTTTACAACACTCTACAAATAACAAAATCACTTCGTCAGATAGATTGATTTATAGTTTCTTATTTATAGCTTCTATGGCTAGTTGTAGACAAATTTGCCTCCTCCTGATGGCATGAAAATGCTCCAAGTAATAGTCGAAGTGGACCTCTGCTTGGTGAACAACATCATCAATATCATCATGAAGGAGATACAAACTAAATGTTGTGGATAGTATGGTTGTACTAGATAAAGATTAAGTGACATCAAAAGTATTCCAATACCCTCTTGTATATCCCAAGTCTAGTAACAGTTTTGCCATTGTGTGAATACTCACCACTGGCCACCCATCCATGTCCTTGACCAACTCCCAAATATGTATCATCCATTGTCTAAGTGTTGGATCACAAGCTTCTTGATCCACAAACCTCATGAAGTCTACCATGGCTTCCTCATCCGATACATGCCTCTTCCTCTGCTTCAGTATTCCCTCCTCCTTCATCGCTTGTCTACATTTTCCATCTACCATCCTAACCCTCAAATGGTGAGCACCAATAGTTGAAGCCATGACAAATTGTAATGTCCCCTTTTAGGAAGAACAAAATTTCTAACCTTATGCTGATCTAATAATTGTATTTGATGGAAGACCAATCTATTGTTTGCTGATTTATATTACTATATGATCTTTTTTACTTCACACTTCCTTTTTATATCTTCAATGGTGTATGGCTGCAACTATTAACGGCAATAGAATTCAGGTTTGCACTTGTCAATTTGCAGTTTCGGTAAGTATCTAAAACCTTTGCAACAAATACATTTTTTTGTGCATAACATGCGAGCATTTGCAGTCTACAGGGACCATATTTTCCTTGAGGTATTGTGTCACACAATTCATGGGTATTTATCATTGCTTCTACATCTTGCATACGCTTATACTAGGGCACTTGCAGCTACCACATCTAACAAATTTTCCATTCCGTTACATTTTGATGGATGCCCATACTCTATAGTCAATGCTCCCATTTTAGCACAGGCAGGGAGAATGCATGCAAGGTTGTGGGATTTGTCGTTACATGTGCCAACTTGTAGCTACTGAATCTTCTAAAGCCTTTTCAACAATCCATTTCGGGCATACCTAAAATCACTGCTTTCAATGAGTTGACGTCTCTTTGAGACATTCTATCAAAAGATCATGTGTAGTGTCTATGCTCCTACATCTTGCCTACATGTCTACCAAACCATTTCCAACTATAATATCTGATAGAAATCCCCCTCCTTTACACTTTGATGGATGTCCATACCCTGTTTTCAACTCTCCCATTTGAGCTACATAGGGAGGATGCTAGCAAGGGTTGGGGAGTTGGGCTTAATGCCCACCAGTTGCATTTGCTTTTAAGTTTCTAAGGGCTTTACAATGGATACATTTTGAACATATCCTACAATCATTGTAGTCCATGAAACCACATTTCCTTAAGGCATTCTCTCAAACCATTGCTGTGCCTTCTCTGTGCTTCCTCATCTTGCATATACAGGTCATCAGGACTGTCTTGAAACAACTGGAAATGTCAATACCCATTTTGTGATCTTGTTATGCCCACTTAATAAGCATTTGAGATTTTAGCGAGATGAGGCGGAGTTCAATGGCATTAGGCCAAGTTGGTATGCAGAGCTTATTGGGGATATCTGTCAATAGGAAAAATCAATACTCTTTTAATTATGATTTTGTAGTGTCTACCCAATTAGCATTTCAGATTCTAGCAAGATAAGAATGAGATTTCTTTTAATGTCATTTAGGCGAAATCGGCGTGTAGAGCTTATTATGTGTATTTTTCAATTGGTAATTTCAACGCCATTTTCATGATTTTGTAGTGATTATGTTAGGGTGAGATGAGATCATTTTTAATGCTAGTTAGGCTGAATTGTTAGACTTCTTGGTGAGTTGCTTGTCTCCTTTTGATCCACAATTATATTATATATTTTCAAATGATTGAGATGAGATAAACTTTTCATACCAATTAGTCCAACCTGTTTGTAAGGATTTCAATTGTTTTGATGATTCGTTTTGTTCATTGAGATAAGGGATTTCCCTTACCATTTCGCCAAAGTGATCATATGTTTGTTTTGATTTATGGTTTTATTGGTGGATAGAGATGATTTCAATGCCATTTAGGCCCAAATAATCTGTAGGGCATCTATTGGTAATGTGCATACGCTTTCATGATTTTTTTTGGCTCACTTAATAAAAATATGATATTGTAGTTAGATGAGATGAACTTGAAGGTTGCCCAAGACAAATTGTTCTGTAGGACTTATTGGAAAAAAATGTTCCATTTGTTTTGATTTGATACATGGTTTTAAAAATAAATAGATTGATTGAGATAGGATAAATTTTGATTGAGATAGGATGAATTTTGAATGGCACCAAGGCCAAATTGATCTACGTCAATTTTTTTTGTAATGTTTCTGTCGTAGTGATTGAGATGATATGGGTTTCAATGCATTTTGGCCAAAATTGTGTATACAACTTAATGTATTTTGATCTGCAATTTTGCAATGATTTTTCCATTAGTTGAGACGAGTTGATTATAATTTTATAAGGCAATTTGGGTCACACTAGTATGTAGGACTTATCTACTTGTTATGTTTTTTTTTAATGAAATTTTGGCGTTGATTGAGATGAGATGACATTTGAACTCTCACGAGAAGACTTTAATACCATTTAGGCTAAATCAGTCCCTAAGACTTATCTATTTGTTAGAGGTTTAGTTTAATAAATTTTCCATTGATTGAGATTAGATGAATTATAATGCTATTAAGGTCAAATTGGTCTCTAACTAGTCAGTTAATGTATGCCCAGAAGCACACTTAGTTGATTCTTCACATGCAATAATTTAAGTTACACTCAATTGATCATTGTTTGGTGTTTTTGGGACTTGAAATTTTGATCAAAACTTGACGTAGCTTCTGGGAAATGTTAGATCTCTTCAATATATTTCCAACTCGTGTAAAAAGATGCAAACCAAAACTTGTAGGACAAAGTTATGGCCTTTGAAAGTTTGCCCATGTAATCTTGAACAATCCTGTCACATGTGCATCAATAATGGATTTTTGCCTCTCTAAATGTAAATCCTAGCCAAATTCATCAGTCATTCATCTATGATATATTGCATCAGACAAAATATCACTATGATAAAACTATAATGTGATACATTCAGGTCAACATGAACATTTCCTAAGCATCAGCGATAAATTTGTGTATTGCCAAGCCTCCACGGCAGTTGAAGCAGTAAACAACCAATATTGGGAGGAAAATGAAGATATAGTATTAATGTCAATTAGGTACACAAAGGTATGTTGTATTATAAACATTGCCCATATTCCTATATCCATTGCCACAACAATATCAACATATTTTCCCAATTATGTTTTCAGATCAAATAAATGGCTCATAGATATTGTGAATTTATAGTTAAAATGTTCTTTTAGTATCGAGAGAATTGTATAAGTTATTGAAAACCCTTTCATACATAAGTTGTAATTGGTTGGCTTTGTAACTTAAGTTATTGAATAAGTTTACTTTACTTTCTCTTCCTTCGTATTAGATCTTATTTAGAATCAATGTTGGCTTTTGACATAGAATGTGTAAGTACCCTTGAAACCAAGACTTTTTAATGGATAAGTAGTTATTTTATATTATGAAATTCTTAGGTAAATACCTATGTGAATTTGATGTCATCAAAGTGATAGGGTGACATCCTCTATCGAGACAATCTAGAAAGTTATATAAGAATTGGAAGATGTTGTCATCTATATTATGTGAATGGGCGATGTGTTTCACAATATTATCCTTCCTATTAAATCATCATGATATTATTATGTGACAAGGACAATAGTGTTGCTTTGATAAAACGTTGCTCCATATTGCTTAAGACATTGATTGCCATTGCTTGAGGGTGGAGATTTATAAATATGTGGTAAAACTATAATCTGATCCCAACTACATCGAGAGGAGGTAGTGAGGCCTTTTGTCCATTGTATCACCAGATTTAGGGAATTGTGTTTGCAATGAGAATGAGCACCCTTGCTGTAACTTTATAAAGTTTTTGTGTACTTTTTATATGAATAGATCATTGTGTTAGAACTAATACAACATATGTTTTCTCTTTGAGGAAGTGTATGTCTATAACCTAGAGTCTAATTAGGTGATAGTAGTAACCTTGGAGACCTTTATCTCCCTGGGTTGACTAAATGGAATTATATACATAGCTATGTTATAATCATTGAAATTTAAGGACAGTCAATTTTCTTCTCTTCAGAAATTGATATATTTCTTAACCCTTGAGGTCGAAGCTCATAATCATAAGAGTATTCACTATGTGCTTAGATTCTAAAATTTGACATTAGGGTATCGAATTATAGTTGATCTTGCAAATAATTTTCCAAATAAGTTAGGGATATCATGAGTAAATCTATTAGGAAAACCCTTGATGTAAAATAGTACATGTATTTGGAGATAGACTTGCCTTAGGTAAACTTGATGTCTCAAGTAGACACCTAATAGGGATTCCTCCACATTAGGACTAACTGACAAACACCCCTTTAGGTGTTTGTGGTAGTGGACTAACTTCTGTCCCTGTTTCACTGAATGGGTGGCAGCCGACGAAGAACTGTCTAGGGCAGGGAATAACCCTAGAAAGGGCTAGGTACCCGCTCACAATTACACCAAACATAGTGCAAAAGAGAACTACATATTCACATTCCCCATGTTAGTCACATCTGAAGGAGGGGGCCTTGATCCCGTGGACACAGGGTATGTAGGAAGTCTGGACGGTGAAGGATGCCCCCAGTACTCAGGTCCCCTGGATGTAAAGTATTCTTTTATAGTTGATGTGTAGTGATATTTGAGTCATGTTAACATTGTCTAGTTAGTTTTGTGTAGATGACAAGGATTATAGGTCACTGGAGAAAATTAAATTGTCGGAATTGAATGCAGGATGTAATGAAGGACTTAGGGTATGTATTGATCAGTTGTTCTTATATGTTATTTTGTGAAATGTACTTTCCTTCTTCACTAAATTAAGAATGGTGAACTCTTCAGGACTTGATAATTTTAGAAAAATAAACTCTAGTTGTGTATCATCTATAATATTTATTGGACACTTCTTCAAATTAATAGTAAAATTTCATGAATTTGCATTTCTGGCATCTATTAGATTAAAAAAATTTATTACTCAATATTTTTTTTAATTTAGAGTTAGTAATATTTTGTTAATAAGGAGTTGGGTCCTTACATGTGGTATCAGAGCTTTTGGTTCGAACACTAGGCTTGAAGGTCCGTTAACCTAAAGCACAGTCATAATTAAGACATAAGGCTAATAGTATTCCCCCTATTGTGATCTAATGATCATCTAGTTAATGATAAACATGTATAGAAACATGAAAAGAAAAGGAAATGATAAGGTCGTAAGTGAACCCTCACTAGAGGGTAAAGTGGATGGCTTAATGGTATGTGTAACGAGACAACAGTAGCTGGGTACATGACAACCGTAAGACTTGTGAAGTGGATATTATATTATGTGGCTAATTCCTCTTGTGGCATATCGTAATCTTTTTAGAATGGTATGCCCTGAGTTGTATGGGGGCATATGACTATTTGTATGGATTTATGATATAGAAGTATGTTAAGGTTGTTTCAGGTTGTGTGGGGAATGCTTAACATGACATGGCAATTATCATTATTCTCTATGTGGTTTAAGACCATTGTATGATTTAGTTATTTGAGTGATAGAAGTCCACCCAGTTTTCGTACTCCCCTTAGGTGGTCTAGTTATAAGGCTACATGGTCATTGTAATGTGCAAATTTTATGAGATTGTTGCATTATTTATTCTTGTGTTAAAGATTTTACTTAAGTGTTAAGCCATAATGTTTAATATTTCTTTATTTAAATTTTTAGATGGTCCTTTTGCCTCAAGGACTTGTCTTTTGTTGAACTTGGGATGTTGTAATAGTTGCTATCTTTGATCTTCACTTCTTCTTGGCTTATTTTATTTTAATGTATTCTAATTAAGGATTTAACTTATGGACTTGTTTTACTCAATCCTTCTTGTTTTGAGGTATTTTTATTTTACAACTGCTGGCATGTGTGGAGTAATGAGACTTATGTAAAACTTCCATATATAGGTAGAGCCCTGGCAAGTTGTATGCGGGAGTAGGTGGCCTGGGGAGATTCTATTGTGAGGATGGGGTTGCAGATGGGATTGGTATGGGACAGTCATAATCCATCCATCCCCTTAGATCTATGTATGTGTTTCTTGCATGCCTCCCTCTTGGAGGATAACACCTTAAAATAAACACAAGCAAGGTATTAAGAAATGTGTGGTGGGCTTCTTGAGAGGGCCTTGAAAGCCATCTTTATTTCTTGGTTACTTGGCACTAATATATCAATGATATTGGTTTTCCTTGGAGGTGAGACTATATGATGAGTACTAGAGACAGCTGTTGACTTTTGAGAAACTGATGACATTCATGGACTTCTATTTTGGGAAGCTACTATCAATTTTGGGATGCTAGCACTACTTTTGGATAACAAGCCCTAAGGTAGCACCAATTGATGTGACAGTTGTGAAGAGAGATGGATGGAAATTTTGGAAGAGTTTTTGATAAATCAGCATGCATGATCACTAGAATTGTTACCTTTCACTTGAGTGCTGATGTGTATAATGTTTATATGATATCAGAATAATGGAAGTCACTGGTACTCAGAAGAATCCCTGGGGTGGATTACTTGTACTCGGCTTTGCCAAAACTAAGGTGTGTACAAGTTAATATTGTGTATCCCTGGTTGACATCCTCAGCATAGTTCTTGGGTAGGTACTGTGGTCTCGAAGAAGTGACTCATGTATCCAGATTGATCTCGAAGGAGTCAAAAGTCTCTGGCTAGAGCATAATGATTCCTGTCCTATTTAGCCTATATGGCTATTGTGTTTACCTATTGGATAAAGTTTTGATCCGCTTGACCAGTATAGGCCATTTGGCCATTATTTTGGAGAATTGTTCAAAATCAAAAAGGTGTAATTCAAAGTTTTGATAGAGGAACTAGGAGAAGACAATTATGATGTCCTTAAAGAAGAACAAAACAAATGCAAAAGAAAAAAAAATGAGGAACTAGAAGCAGAGTTGACATTGTTTGAAGATATTAAAGACTTGAAGAGTTGGAATAGAGGAACAGAAGAAGATTTGAAAGAATTAAAAAGAGAGAACATCTTACATAAGAGTGAAATAGCAGGATTCAAAGAACATGTTAATCAGTTGGAGAAGTCACTTGTAGCATGTAGAGAAGAAAATGAAAACTTGAAATCTAAACCTAAACTTTGTGATATTTCATGATGTTGCAGAAGTATCTTTAGAAAATAAAAGTGAAGATAACAGTGTGACTGAACTACATTTACCAGTTTGCCCAAAGGACAGAAGAGCCTAGTTGGCATTATTTCAGTATGTCCTGTTTTGGACACTTTAGCCCGGATTGGCTATTTCCTGAGTACTTAGATTGACTAAGATAATATAATTCTTCTAATCTACAGTGGTATATCATTTCTCTTAGATTTTAACACATGTTCAAGTAAACTTCAAACATAACTAGAAATTTCCATAATGATGGAATTTCAAAGTGAATCACAAACATCTATGATCAAGATCATGACATTGTAATAATAACGAAGGAGGTTTTAAAATGAGAGAAAATTAAGGATATAAACAATAAAATCAGACATTTGAACTTTGAGATCAGTACAATTTTCATCACGGTCAAATATGGGTGAAAGAAAAATAATAAATGCGACCCTCTTATGGAAGAGAGAAACTAACTTGAAGGTGGATTAGAAAGATAACTCGGTATAAAGGAAAAAATTTATTTAATGATGTTTTGGATATGTTGACTTTGGATACGATTAATTATATCTATGAGTACTTTATTCTCTATGAAAGAAAATAGTCGGAAACCAAAGTAAGGAGCGAGTGTACTTAGCTTATCGAGAATGGACTATGATAAGAGCCTTCTTATATAGAAATGAATCTCCTTAAGAGACATTAGAAAATAATAATATTTTGATCCTCACATTTGATAAAAATTTGGCCTCTTGACATTAAAGTCTATTTTGAATACTCTCGTATATCATTCTTATGATGACTCCATGAGTACGCGGATGTTTTACTTTCATTAGTTTAATATATCACATGTTTGATTTCATGATAATGATGCATATTTGATTTGAGGAGTCCATTCAACGATAATTGTGAAGAAGTTATATTATGATGATAATGTGCTTAATGATGACACTCTTGCAAGTTAGATTTATTCCTTAATTTTTAGACACTTATTCATTTATTGTTGCATTTAAAAGGCTTCTAAAGATAATTATGAGAAATATACTTACATGATGAAGTAATGATTTAGAAATGACATCCTTGGTAACGTACGGTTAATCTTAATGATTTATTACTTTAATTTGCTTTTCATTGATAAATCAAAGTACTTTGTGATGAATTGATGCATACCAACATGATAATCTTAGAAGCATTGTTGAATAACAACATGATTAACATCATAACATTATACATCTGACAACCTCTACAAGTGTTTATCCTAGACATAGGAAAATTTGAATGAACGAGTATGCGGGAGTAATCAACATTCTCGACTAGAGGACAAGCTGCAAAAGATATGCTCAATTAGATTTGAAAGGTTAAAGTAATTTTTTAAAACTTGCATTGTTATGATAATACATATATCCTTTATCATTTTGGACCCTGATAGAATTTTCGATGTATGACACCTTAATTTATGAAACTAAAGTAAGTGATGTTTTGCATCGGGATGATGCAAAGTTTTAGGGGGGAAGTATGTCACGACCATCAAATCATATTAAATGTCATTTAATGTTTTTTTTTCTGGCCTTTTCTTTCTTTGACTAAACTCTCACAATATGACAGTAGTGTGAAGTTGGTGTGAAGGCATGAATTCTCTTGCACGCTAAGTTAGTATGTCAGCCATTTTCAAGAAAGAGGAAAGTTACATGATTTTGAATGCTTTTGACGGAAAAGATAGGGAGTAATGGCGAGGGTATGCATGCCAGTAGAAATGAAGGAAGCCTGCCTACGCCATTATGAAGGCATGGTGTCCCTTTTCCACAACAACAAGAATTTGTAGAATAGGACAACATGAGTGACACATAAGGAGGAAGTTTCCTGGTGTAGAAGAAGGGAAGAAAATAGGAGATCTAGAAGGGATTTGGAGGGAAGAAAGGCAACGATGACAAGACTTTTCACCACCAAATTGTAATAAAGAGAGGAGGCTACGTGTAGAGTGAGGCAGAAGAAGGGAGGCAGAAGAGAAGCAAGGAAAGTACATAGAGGGGATGCTGGTAATGATGATAGAATTCAGGTTTGCACCTATCAATTTGCAGTTTTGGTAAGTATCTAAAACCTTTGCAACAAATACATTTTTTTGTGCATAACATGCGAGCATTTGTAGTCTACGGGAACCATATTTTCCTTGAGGCATTGTGTCACACAATTCATGGGTATTTGTCTATGCTTCTAAATCTTGCATACGCTTATACTAGGGCACTTGCAGCTACCACATCTAGCAAATTTTCCATTCCGTTACATTTTCATGGATGCCCATACTCTATAGTCAATGCTCCCATCTTAGCACAAGCAGGGAGAATGCAGGCAAGGTTGTGGGATTTGACATTACATGTGCAAACTTGTAGCTACTGAATCTTCTAAAGCCTTTTCAACAATCCATTTCAGGTATATCCTGAAATCATTGGTTTCAATGAGTTGATGTCTCTTTGAAACATTCTGTCAAACAGATCATGTGTAGTGTCTATGCTCCTATGTCTTTCCTACATGTCTACCAAACCATTTCCAACTATAATATCTGATAGAAAACCCCCTCCTTTATGCTTTGATGGATGTCCATACCCTGTTTTCAACTCTCCCATTTGGGCTACGTAGGGAGGATGCTAGCAAGGGTTGGGGAGTTGGGCATAACACCCACTAGTTGCATTTACTTGTAAGTTTCTAAGGAATTTACAATGGATACATTTTGAACATATCCTGCAATCATTGTAGTCCATGAAACCACATTTCCTTGAGGCATTCTGTCAAACCGTTGTCGTGCCTTCTCTGTGCTTCCTCATCTTGCATATATAGGTCATCAGGACTGTCTTGAAACAACTAGTAATGTCGATACCCATTTTGTGATCTTTTTATGCCCACTTAATAAGCATTTGAGATTTTAGCGAGATGAGGTAGAGTTCAATGGCATTAGGCCAAGTTGGTATGCAAAGCTTATTGGGGATATCTGTCAATAGGAAAAATCAATACCCTTTTAATTATGATTTTGTAGTGTCTACCCAATTAGCATTTCAGATTCCAGTAAGATAAGAATGAGATTTCTTTTAATGTCATTTAGGCGAAATCGGTGTGTAGATCTTATTATGTGTATTTGTCAATTGGTAATTTCAATGTCATTTTCATGATTTTGCAGTGATTATGTTCGGGTGAGATGAGATCATTTTTAATGCCAGTTAGGCTGAATTGTTAGAATTCTTGGTGAGTCTTCTTGTCTCCTTTTGATCCACAATTATATTATATATTTTCAAATGATTGAGATGAGATAAAGTTTTCATACCAATTAGGCCAACCTGTCTATAAGGATTTCAATTGTTTTGATGATTCGTTCTGTTCATTGAGATAAGGGATTTCCTTTACCATTTCACCAAAGTGATCATATGTTTGTTTTGATTTATGATTTTATTGGTGGACAGAGATGATTTCAATGCCATTTAGGCCCAAATAATCTATAGACCATCTATTGGTAATGTGCATATGCTTTCGTGATTTTTTTTGGCTCACTTAATAAAAATATGACATTATAGTTAGATGCGATGAACTTGAAGGTTGTCTAGGACAAATTGTTCTGTAGGACTTATTGGGAAAAATTGTTCCATTTGTTTTGATTTGATACACGGTTTTAAAAATAAATAGATTGATTGAGATAGGGTAAATTTTGATTTAGATAGGACGAATTTTGAATGGCACCATGGCCAAATTGATCTACGTCAATTTTTTTTGTAATGTTTATGTCATAGTGTATACAACTTTATGTATTTTGATCTACAATTTTGCAATGATTTTTCCATTAGTTGAGACGAGTTGATTATAATTTTATAAGGCAATTTGGGTTGAACACGAGTATGTTGGACTTATCTACTTGTGATGTTTTTTTTTTTTAATGAAATTTTGGTGTTGATTAAGATGAGATGACATTTGAACTCTCACGGGAAGACTTTAATACCATTTAGCCTAAATTAGTCCCTAAGACTTATCTATTTGTTAGAGGTTTAGTTTAATAAATTTTCCATTGATTGAGATTAGATGAATTATAATGCCATTAAGGTCAAATTGGTCTCTAACTGGTTAGTTAATGTATGACCAGAAGCACACTTAGTTGATTCTTCACATGCCATAATTTAGGTTACACTCAATTGATCAATGTTTGGTGTTTTTGGGACTTGAAATTTTGATCAAAACTTGACACAACTTCTGGCAAATGTTAGATCTCTTCAATATATTTCCAACTCGTGTAAAAAGATGCAAACTGAAACCTATAGGACAAAGTTATGGCCTTTGAAAGTTTGCCCATGTAATCTTGAACAATCCTATCACATGTGCATCAATAATGGATTTTTGCCTCTCTAAATGTAAATCCTAGCCAAATTCATCAGTCATTCATCTATGATATATTGCATCAGACAAAATATCACTATGATAAAATTGTAATGTGATACATTCAAGTCAGCATGAACACATTTCCTAAGCATTAGCAATAAATTTGTGTATTGCCAAGCCTCCACGGCAGTTGAAGTAGTAAACAACCAATATTGGGAGGAAAATGAAGATATAGTATTAATGTCAATTAGGTACACAAAGGTATGTTGTATTATAAACATTGCCCATATTCCTATATCCATTGCCACAACAATATCAACATATTTTCCCAATTATGTTTTCAGATCAAATAAATGGCTCATAGATATTGTGAATTTATAGTTAAAATGTTCTTTTAGTATTGAGAGAATTGTATAAGTTATTGAAAACCCTTTCATACATAAGTTGTAATTGGTTGGCTTTGTAACTTAAGTTATTGAATAAGTTTACTTTACTTTCTCTTCCTTCGTATTAGATCTTATTTAGAATCAATGTCGGCTTTTGACATAGAATGTGTAAGTACCCTTGAAACCAAGACTTTTTAATGGATAAGTAGAGATTTTATATTATGAAATTCTTAGGTAAATACCTATGTGGATTTGATGTCATCAAAGTGATAGGGTGACATTCTCTATCTAGACAATCTAGAAAGTTATATAAGAATTGGAAGATGTCATCAATATTATGCGAATGGGCTTTGTGTTTCACGATGTATTTTCCTTCCTATTAAATCATCATGATATTATTATGTGACATGGACAATAGTTGTTGCTTCAATAAAAAGTTGCTCCATATTGCTTGAGACATTGATTGCCATTGCTTAAGGGTGTAGATTTATAAATATGTGGTAAAACTATAATCTAATCCCAACTACATCGAGAGAAGGTAGTGAGGCCTTTTGTCCATTGTATCACCAAATTTAGGGAATTGTGTTTGCAATGAGAATTATTAAATCATCATGATATTATTATGTGACATGGACAATAGTTGTTGCTTCAATAAAAAGTTGCTCCATATTGCTTGAGACAGTGATTGCCATTGCTTAAGGGTGTAGATTTATAAATATGTGGTAAAACTATAATCTAATCCCAACTACATCGAGAGAAGGTAGTGAGGCCTTTTGTCCATTGTATCACCAGATTTAGGGAATTGTGTTTGCAATGAGAATTAGCACCCTTGGTGTAACGTAATAAAGTTTTTGTGTACTTTTTATATGAATAGATCATTGTGTTAGAATTAATACAACATATGTTTTCTCTTTGAGGAAGTGTATGTCTATAACCTAGAGTTTAATTAGGTGATAGTAGTAACCTTGGAGACCTTTATCTCCCCTGGTTGACTAAATGGAATTATATACATAGCTATGTTATAATCATTGAAATTTAAAGACAGTCAATTTTCTTCTCTTCAGAAATTGATATATTTCTTAACCCTTGAGGTCGAAGCTCATAATCATAAGAGTATTCACTATGTGCTTAGATTCTAAAATGTGACATTAGGGTATCGAATTATAGTTGATCTTACAAATAATTTTCCAAATAATTTAGGGATATCATGAGTAAATCTATTAGGAAAACCCTTGATGTAAAATAGTACATGTATTTGGAGATAGACTTGCCTTAGGTAAACTTGATGTCTCAGGTAGACACCTGATAGGGATTCCTCCACATTAGGACTAACTGACAAACACCCCTTTAGGTGTTTGTGGTAGTGTACTAACTTCCATCCCTGTTTCACCGAGTGGGTGGCAGTCGACAAAGAACTATCTGGGGTAGGGAATAACCCTAGAAAGGGTTGGGTACCCGCTCATAGTTACACCAAACATAGTACAAAAAAGAACTACATATTCACATTCCCCGCATTAGTCACATCTGAAGGAGGGGGCTTTGATCCCGTGGACACAGGGTATGTAGGCAGTCTGGATGGTGAAGGATGCCCCCAGTACTCAGGTCCCCTGGATGTAGGGTATTCTTTTATAGTTGTTGTGTAGTGATATTCAAGTCATGTTAACATTTTCTAGTTAGTTTTGTGTAGATGACGAGGATTACAGGTCACTGGAGAAAATTAAATTGTCGGAATTGAATGTAGGATGTAATGAAGGACTTAGGGTATGTATTGATCAGTTGTTCTTATATGTTATTTTGTGAAATGTACTTTCCTTCTTCACTAAATTAAGAATGGTGAACTCTTCAGAACTTGATAACTTAAGAAAAATAAACTCGAGTTGTGTATCATCTATAACATTTATTGGACACTTCTTCGAATTAATAGTAAAATTTCATGAATTTGCATTTCCAGCATCTATTAGATTAAAAAAATTTATTACTCAATTTTTTTTTAATTAAGAGTTAGTAATATTTTGTTAATAAGGAGTTGGTGCTTACAAAAGTGATGTGCCAACAAAAAGGAATGTTGAAACTAATATGCCCCAAAGTGAAGGAAAAAGGTGGAGGCGAATAAAGTATATACATAAAAGGACATTATAAATTGTAGAAAAGAAAATGGGGAAAACCTAAAGTAGCATCCTCAAAGCATATACATAAAAGGACATTATAAATTGTAGAAAAGAAAATGGGGAAAACCCAAAATAGCATCCTCAAATGGGTGAAACACATCTTTTTACCTATATTTTCTTCCTGTTTCATGTGTCTCTAATAGATAATTAATTTGTTGCACATTATGTGGTTCTTTTATTATAATGTATCATATTCATTTTCATTTCTTCTTTATTTATGAGGTCTTGAATTTTTGTCTTAATATTTAATGCATTTATTTTTAGAGTGTTTTCTTATTGTTTTTATTTAATAGGTCTCTTGAAGATAATTAATTTGTTTGATATTAGGCAATTCTTTTATTTCAATATGTGATATTCATGTCCATCTCCCCTTTTATCTATGAGATCTTGATGTTATGTTTGAGTACAAGAAATTTATATATGAAATATCCATATATTTGGTGATAAGCACAAAAGTATTGAATTTTATGTGATGTACTATTATCAATCCGTCTATAAGAGGGGAAATCAACAATCTTAATTAAACGCTAATTATGTTTTTCTTTTCATTTTAGCGGTGAAGATGAATTTTGCATTTAATTTCTTTTCGTTGTAACCCCGATTGATTTTTTTTAATTTTGTATGTGTGTTATGAGATGCTATATAATTTCAAGTTTAATTTGTCTATTGCAATTCAGAGCAATGCAATCTGTTCTCTCTGTGTTTTTGAAGTTCGATCGCATAATAGATTTCAAAATTCACTGAAATTGCAGGGCGTTATTAAGGTGAGGGTTTATTTTGTGCCATAGAAAACAGTAAGAAGTGATTTAATTTCAATTCTCTCCGATTAATTTATTTATTCTGGATTTGAATTGTTCACAGAATAACCTTTGTATTTTCTTTCTCGATTTTTTTTTTCACCGGGTTTTTAATAATAAGTTGAGCTTTCGAGGCTAAAGCATTTGTATATTTGATTTTCTTGGGCTTACTCTTCTGCTTCGTATACTACAGACAAGTTTGTTTGATTTTCGGTAATTCACTGGAATTCTTTGATCTCTGTGTGATTTGAGAGCAATAATGGGCAACGAACTTCTCCGTGTAGAGGAGCTCAAGTTTGTATGTAAGTAGAAAACATGTATATTGTCTGCACATTTTCATTTAGTTTTCATTTACATGGAGTTCACATTAGAAATTAGACCGTGGCTTCTCAAACTATGGGCAATTTCTCAGTCTGGTTAATTACAGTAAATATGCCTAAGTTAGGCAAAGGATGCAATTTCTCAGTCTGGTTAATTAATATAAATATAGTTAAGTGGCCAAGGTACATTGAAAATTGGACTGTGACTTCTCTAACTATGGGCAATTTCTCAGCCTGGTTAATTTAGGTAAATGTGATTTAGTTGGGCAAGGGGTAATGGTGTAGTTGCAAAAGTGGGGATGCTCATAAGAGACTAACCCATGACTGAAGCCCACATATGACCAGCTTGTAATATAATTATTATTATGGAACACATATACAGCCTGACCCATATTCTAAAATCTTACGAATGTAGTCCGGGCTTAAAAGGCAGCCCATAACCTAACCCATGACTCAAGTGCACATATGGTGAGCTTGTGGTATAATTATTATGGAGCATACATTACAACCTGGCCCATTTTTAGAAATCTTAAGACTCTAGTCCAAGCTTAAAAGGCAACCCATAACCTAGCCCAAGATTAACCAAGTACGCACACCAAAAAAGAAAAAGTAAATATGCATAAATAACCTTGCATGGATATGACTTTGTTAGTCATCTCTGGTAAAGGATTAACGTCCAATATTATGTCGTAAAGTTTGGAAGTTCCTTATTTGAGAAAGCTTATCAAGGACCTGTTTAATTTTTAGTTTTTATAGTAGATGCAGACGTGATTCCGCAAATGTGAAAGGGGACAAAATTTAGTCATGTTAGAGCCTGACATGACTCAACTTTTAACAGAATTCTGGGCAGGATTGTTGATTACTAACATAGTAACTTATTGTCTGTAGGGCTGGAGTGAAGTGGTAAGGTCAGATGCTTAGTGACAATGGCGCAAGTTCAAAACTCAAAAGCATATCCAAAGAATCCTTGCCATGATGTGTGGAAAGTACCTTAATTTTCTGTTCATTTTCCATTGTACTATAGCTTTAATTGTCCCTGGTGTTTTAACTGTCTCTTAATAGTGCCCAAAGAATCCTTGTTATGCCATGGGAAATACCTTAATTTTATTGTTATTTTCAGTATAGTTTTACCTTAATTTTATTGTCTTTAAATACTTTTTTGTTCATTTCAGTATAGCTTTACTTGTCTCTGGTGTTTCAGCTATCTCTGAATAATGCCCAAAGAATCCTTGCCATGCTGCAGGAAATATCTTAATTTTTAGTATGCTTTTAGTTGTCTTTAAATAGGTTTTTGGGCTGTAATCTTCTTTCGCTTTTTGCTTATGCTGGTGACATGCAAATTTGTTGGATGACGATAGGCAGATGGTGAATTAGCAAAGCTGTCGTTAACTGCCACTACTTAACAATAAATAAAATTATGTGGCTTTAGCTTTTCTATTCATTTTAGTGTAGCTTTAGTTGTCTTTGGCATTTTAGCTGTCTCCGAATGACGCCCAAAGAATCCTTGCCATGCTGTGGGAAATGCTTTTATTGTTATTTTCAGTATAGTTTTATACGTATCTTAAAATAAGTTTTGTTCATTTTATAATATTACAGCTTTAATTGTTTCTGGTATTTTAACTGTTTCTGAGTAATATCCAAAGAATCCTCTGCTGTGGGAAATACCATAATTTTTATGTTATTTTCAGTATAATTTTAGTTGGCTTTAAATAAGTTTTTGGGGCGTAATCCTCTTCCAATGTTTGCTCATGTTGGTGACATGCAAATTTCTTCGATGGTGACGAACAGTTGAGCAGAATAAGCAAAGCTGTTGTGAACTGCAACTACAAAACAACACAGAAAATCATGTGGCTTTCAAGGTACTTTTATGTGGATTATGAGTTTTTGTTTTCACGTTCTCTTTTCGAAATTGTAAATGACTGGATGTGTAGGGCAAACTTTCTTTTCTACTTACATCTAAATTTGAACAGTGAATTCATGCATTCCTTAAAGTTATTTTTGCCTGTTTGTTTTTTTGGATCTTATGGATGATGGGGTTTGGTATGGCAGGTCAAGAGTACATCACCGAAGAAGTATCTTGTACGGCCCAACACATGCATTCTCTTGGCCCGCTCTTCTGTTGATATTACATGTACTTATTTTATTGAGTTTATTGAATATAATGATGTATGGTATTGTTTTTTTTTTTTTTTTTAAATTCATTAATTATTTAGTGGCAACGTGTATTACTTTTTAGTGACAATGCAAGCACAACTTGAAGCCCCACCTTATATGCAATGCAAAGACAAGTTCCTTCTTCTGAGTGTAGTCCTGCCACCATCTGCTGTTTTTCTGTTTTCTTGTGCTGATTTGTTCTTGCCTAAAAGTTTCTCCTAAAAGTTTCTCCAGTCGTCTTAATTTATGATAAGATTTTGTTTCTCAGCATTTGTGATGAAAATTTATCTTGATATTTTCCCTTTTTTAAAAATATGTTTGGTTTTCTTAATACAATTTTGGCGATTTGTAGAGATTAAAATTTGAAGTGCAGAATTTTGCATCAATTACATAAAGTTTTTTAAGCTTTTCCTATGCAAATTCTAATTTTCCATATCCAGTTATTTTCCTTGGTTGGGAATGATGTTATTTTAATGGCACATTTCTGGCATTTGACAGAAATTTGCAAAATCGTTGGGTATTTTTGAAAAAATTCAGTTCATTTTTTTCCCTTGAAACCCTAAGATGATGACATATGGGGATAGAGCAAATTGAAGATTATCTTTCACGATCGTATTAATAGGCGACTCTACCATTGGAAAAGTGATATGCAATGAACGAGTTTAATCCCAACTCAAATCGATGATCCGTGTGGAGTTTCAGACGCAAACCATGGAAATCAATGGTGCAGATATCAAAGCATAGATTTGGGACACGACAGGCTAGGAGCGCTTCATTTGCAAGAATAGGCTAAATTACTCTATCCAATCAAAATTAGGGAAGGGAAAAATTTGGAGACCTGTTTCCTAATGTTCTTCAGTGCTGTAAATGTGGTGGTGTTGTGGGTTCCAAGATCTCCTTGTAGGACCTGTTTCCTAATGTTCTAAAGACGCGGAGCAGCTCCACCTTCTCTTTCCAATGTCAATGAGAATGGTGACTTGCCCAAAACTCTCAGCAAGCAAGCAAGCAGACATCTCAGCTTTGGGGAAAAAGGCTATGGCCACGGTAAAGACTAAAAGATGGTAATCTTAACAGAGAGGAGGTTCAGGTTCAAATCCTTGCAAAGACGACGATGGCAATGGTAGTGGCTATTCTCAGAGGTTGCAAAATTGAAATTTTGTCTAAAATTTGTTTTATAATTTTCATTTAATCTAGCACGAAATTCTAATATTTGCATATATGCAAATTTCAAGTTTGAGTGTTATAGGTTTTTATTGCAAATTTTGCATGTATTTTTGTCCTTGGGAACTTGAAAAGCTAAGGTTTGAGTGCTCTCTTACTAGCAAAATAATTGAAAATGATAGTTTCATGTATATTAATTTGTTTGAAAATTTGTTTCCTTACGTAACATGGCAGTGTAGTGTTTAGCTTAATACATTTGTAAATCTCAAATCCAAATGTATTTAGCTTAATACAATAAGTGTATTATGGAAGACTGCAGATTAGTATTTGCAAGCAAACAGTGTGCATGTTATGCTTTATGGTAAGTTTGGTACTTCTATCTCTAAATCACTATTATTTGTCTTTGACTAGGGTAGAGCATTGTTGAATGCTATTGGGAATTTAGAGCTGACTGATGCCTATGGAGAGGCTTTGAGCAAGCTAGGATATAACTTGGTAGCTATAGCTAATATACCATAGAAGACTGCATATTAGTATTTGTAAACTTACAGTCTGCACGTTATGCTTTATGGTAAGTTTGGGACTTGTATCTCTAAATTGTTATTATTTGTCTTTGATCAGGGCAAGGCATTGTTGAATGCCATTGGGAATTTAAAGCTAATTGATGCCTATGAAGAGGCTTTGAGCAAGCTAGGATATAACTTGGAAGCTATAGCTAAATAGGTATCTAGCATTTCCTTGCTTAAAGATTCTTTTAATTTTTTGGAACTTGAAAGATACCTACCCAAAAATGTTTGTGACCCACTATACATTTTATACATTTTTTTGTGGTGTCAAGTTCTTAGATTTAGACAAGCTCAATTTGTGATGACATTCATCTCATTAGTTGGCCCCTATTTTCAAGGGATGACAATTAAGGAAAGGAAGTTGGATGAGTATTATAAAGAGGCTCTATAATATGCTTTTAGGGTGTGTGAGCTAACAATGAAAGGCCAATAGAGAATAGACATGAGTCATCAAGTTGCATTCTAAGTTTATATTGATTCTTTAAAGACAACCCTTGCTCAAATAGACCTGCATTGTGTTTCCTGTGAGCTTCTTGGTGACAATGATGATGTTGTTTTCCATGGATTTGGCTTGTTACTAGATAGAAATGGTCATTAATATGACACATTTTCCTTCTCTAGGGACATTTATATCTTTTGCTATTGGGGGCAACAACTCTTTGTCTAGGATTTAAAACTATGTTTATATACCGTTATTGAGATTTCATTTTGGTTTCATTGTCTGTCTATACAAGACTCTCTTTTAACAAGAATTCATTTGGTTGTAGGTGACTACCCCTCTACTTTTTAGAATGATTCCTACAATTATGGATTTGGGAGTTCCCACATGTTAGTTCTCTACTTATAGTAGTGTTGAGGTTAGCTCTATTGTTGTGAATTTACAATGTTTTTTTAATCATTTTCTTATTGTTTATCTAGATCCCTTAGGATTTAGACTTTATGCTCAAATGTCGACTTTAGTTACAAAATTCTATGTAGTCTACTTTGCAAGTGAACTTTAAAGGTGAAAACACCCTTATGCTGGAATTTTATGACAATCCAAGCTTCTGTAGGAAATGATTAAACAAGCTCATGTACTAAATGATGCAAGATGTTTGTTGCATTGAGTACAAATACCTTTGATTTTGTATTATGTTAATTTTAATATCATGAAAGTGCAACTAATGAAGGGTGACTGAATTTTTGCATTATGGGCACTTCAGTGTAGTAATATTTTAAATAGAATCATAGTCTTCATGGGAAGCCTTGCAAAATTTGGAGTTGATGCTACTTGTATGCTTCCTAATTTGAATTGTGTGCTTTCTATTGTTGAGAGGCTTCTATCCTGCAAAATTGGATCCATAAAATTAAGTCATTTCTACCATAGACATTTTTGCTAGTCAAGTGTTCTTGTGTTCAATTTATTCTCTAAATTCCCAATGATTGCACATTGCTTTTCTAAAGTATTTTTTAGTCATATTTTGAAAGTATTTTTCCTTCTAGATTAGCCTTGGTAGGTTCTAATTCATGCAGGTTTTTACCAACTAGACTACACATGCAATTTGCCCTGGTTTATGTCCCAAGTCCAATTTGTAGAATCCACAAAGGTGTAGGTTCCACTTAGATGAAGGTGTAGGTTCCGTTTTCAAAACCCAAGCCTTGCTTATCATTTGAATACTTTTGACTAGCCAGCAACTCATCAAGTTTTGCAGAGCTTATTTGGAATTTTTCTTTGTAGCTTTTGGCTGCCTTCTGATCAACTTCAAGAGTGCAAATTTTTCTGCCCATTTCTCACATTCTTTTGATTTATCTTTCACAACTTGGCTTAGATAATCCTAGATATTCTTGTTTTATCTTCATTAGCCAGACTCAATTCTTCACTTTTCCTTTTAAGGATTTGTTGAAGTTCCTTGATTTTTTTACTTAGCTCTTGGATGAAACCATTTACTTCTACCATATTTCCTTTTGAGTCCAAGTTTCCTTCCTTGGATTTCTTAATTTCTTCTAGAGCAATTTGGTGCCTTATACTATCACTATCAGCTGCTTTATATTCAACATTGGCAATCATGCATACATCACATTTTGTTTTATCACTATTGGTTTGGGAGCCTTCTTGTGCTTTACTCTGTAGTTCTTCATTAGTTGAGTCATAGTACCTTTGAGTGTTTTCATTAACTTTGACATTTGTACTTTCAACAATCTTTCCCAATCTTTTGTTGTAGCAGTGGTAGGCTTTGTTCCAAGATGAATATCCAAGAAAGAGGCCCTCCTCATACTTACCATCATTCTTTTCCATCTTGAAAAGGCACTTTCTTCCAAAGATTTTGAAGTACTTCACAGTGGGTATTGTTCCATACCATAATTCAAAGGGAGTCTTTTCATTTCTGGCTTTTATCTAAACTTTGTTTAGTGTGTAGACAGTAGTTTGAATTGCCTCCTTCCAAAACACTTCTGACAGATTTGCTTCTTCCATCGTTAATTTTACAATTTCCTAAATAGTCCTGCTTTCTTCTTCCATTATCTTATTGTTCATAGAGAGTTGTTTCTCTATCCCATGGGTTTCACAGATCATATTGAAATTATTGGAGGCAAATTCTTCTTCTTTACCAATCCTCAAACACTTGATTTTCTTTCTTAGCTCATTTTCAACCATTGCTTTAAAAGCTTCAAGTGCATCTAGAGTTTCTCATTTATCTTTGAAAAAGGTAACCCAAGTCATTCTAGAATAATCATTAATGAAGAACATAAAGTACCTGTCATCATGAAGGCTTCGTATTCTTGTAGGACTACAAATGCTTACATGAATCAATTCCAATCGTTCAGTGGGGGATTTTTGTAGTACTCTTCTTGACACCCTTTTATCTTGACATTTCCTGCAAATGATGTTATCTGAGCAATCAATTTCTAGCAGATCTTTTGCAATTTGAACTAAGTCTATCTTTACTAAATCATCGAGATTTACATGACATGGTCTTCTGTGCCAAACCTAGCTTTCATTGGTTTGAGTTGTGAGGCCAAGAATGTCACCTTCTCTGAGATGATAAAGATTTTTTTCTGTCTTTTTTCCAATGGCTATTGTAGCTCCAAAATTCTCTTTGATTTCATAAGTATCATTCTCAAATACAAGACTAAATCCCTTTTCACATAACTGTCCAACGCTTAAGAGACTTTGCTTTAGATTTTTAACATAAAAAACATCATCAGTAATTTGTTTATTGCCAAGATTGATTGATCCTTTTCCACATATTTCAGCAATGCAGTCGTCTCCAAACCTAACTAGCCCTCTGTCATATCTTTCCAGACTTACAAACTTACTTTTGTCACCAGTCATGTGATTTGCACAACTACTATCAATAACCCAACAGTTCTCACTTTGAAACATAACTTCATTGCTAGTGCATACATCTGAATCAGCACACCTCAGATTGTTGACCCTCTTGTCTTCATAAAATGCTTCCTTGGACAAACCAGCTTTATTATCTTTTGATGAGCATTTGGGTGCATCAATATGTAGCTATTTTTCTTGAGGCTCCATTTAGGATCTCCCTCAAGTTGTTAGACTCTCTTCAAAGGAACCTTACTCTAATACCAATTGTTGAAATACGTCAGACAACTGAGAGGGGGGGTGAATCAGTTGTCCAAAAACCTCAACCACTTCTACACTTTAAACATTAACCACTTGTCCATAGTTATTATGATTAAATAATGAATGCATGAAATTAGAAACTTAAACATAGATGCAACATCATACACAAGAGACACCAGATTTTTATGTGGAAAACCCCAAGGTGGGGAAAACCATAGAGAGGATTAGCTCTCAATATATATTGCAATCTTTGAAAAATGATGTTCAGGCCCGGTCACTTCATAGGCCTAAAACATGTTGTCTCACTGCCATGAAGTACAGCGAGGTCTAGCAGGCTCACTGCCTCAACCCTAAACCTAGAAAGATTACACTATGGGCTATTAAACCCTACTAGCAGCTTACTACCAGGCTCACTGGCAAGATCAACATCTTCTTGATGTCTGAGATTAATACATTGAAGTACAATAGTTCCTCTGCTCTGCTCTACATTTTCACTTCTTTCCTTATCTTCACATCTTTGCTCAAGGACATCTTTTCCACTACTCAATTACAAGTATTTATACACTTCATCAATCTTGGAATGATCATCAAGGTCGGCATTACAATCATCAACCATTGGAACAATCTCCAAGGTCGGCATTACAAATATTTACAAAATAGGTCTTGACCTAATACAAAATTATGCTAAGGAAATGTAGTATAGATGTCCTGACCTAATATTAATGCATTGTTTAAATTAAAGATTTAAACATCGTATTAGAAGACAATGAAATTACCCTTGCAAATCAATTTGAATAATAATTACGTATATTATTAAATGATATTATTATATTTTAATTTAATTAGAATATAATATACTTATTTTGATTAACTAAATATATTATTATATTTGGTAAATAACAAATACAAGTATAAATATAAAGATTGATCAATTTATATATTATAAGTAATAATCCAAATATTATCATATTATAAATATGAATATTGATGCTTTATAAATATTGATATAAGTATCAATATTATTAATATAAATATAAATAAAAGAAATGACTTAGAATATGAAGTCTTATTCACAAATAGAGACGCACTCTACAGAGACCCTTGTGCTGCGAATAACACACCTCAATACGTATAAAGACAAGTATGGTGCAATTTGCAAGGAAGATTATCATTATAATAATACAGTGCTTATATTATTCATTATTTAAGACAATTAAGGGACAACGATCTCTCAAAGAGAGGCGTCGGCTGAGGGAAGACCACCGATCCAAAGCTATAAAGAGAATCGATGGGAATCAAATCAACATAGCATGGACCAGCATTCATCCTAGACAAGCATTGAATTACATATCAATTAATACTATCCACAAATAATCAGTCTAATTTAGATTAGTGAATACTCCATCAAGGTAAATTAAAGAGCTGTAAGGATAGCAGAAGCGATTGCTTTAGGAACACTAAATTAAATATCAACATACAACTATATTGCAAATCCAGCAAATCAACTATACCAAGTATGTCATCCTATCATAAGATAATATGTTCACAATCATAGATATATAAATGAGCTCTCTAACATCAATCATAATAGAATGAAAATATGTATAAATAATAAAAAGGTAATGTCTCTAGTATGAGAATATTGCATAGAATGAGAATATATATTTGTGAATAGAATTAATATGATCTAGATAAATGAAAGAGTATGAAAATAGTGTTGTCATTTCTAATTATAAATATGAATGGACTGTCAAGTCAAATAATTACATTTATAATGTGAACTATGAGGAATGAACTTAATTATGGAATCAAAGATGTTAATAACATATGATCATGATTGGCCAATTCTGATATAAGGCCAAGATGTCTTAATATAAGGCATCATTTGTAAAATACTAATGAGAACAATTATGCTATTAATGAAATCAATGAAAAGATAAGATTATGATATGCTTGGAGCTAACTAAGACTCTACCATTAACCCCTCTATCACCTTTTGGGTATGATGTAGTTGGGAGTAGTTGGAATTAGCCTAGGTAACCCTTGACTCGACGAGGTACTCTGGATGCGAGTGAAGTCCCTCGAGCCAAGTGTTGAGGAACCCCACATGTGGGTGAAATCCTTGGGCCTAGAAGAACTTGTAAAAGTTAATTTTGCTCTACGAATGGTGACCCTCGTCTGGATGAGGTACTCCGTGTGTGAGTGAAATCCCACGACCCTCGTCCGGATGAGGTACTCCATGTGTGAGTGAAATCCCACGAGCCAAATGGTGAGGGCCTCTGTGTGTGAGTGAAACCTTTGGGCCTTCGTAAGAGATGGTTAGACTATCTCCCTAATGAAGTCATACTTGGTGATCTAGAGCTAGTTAACGCTCGAGTCTACACTAAGTCCCTCCCGAATCATATCATGAACAAATAATGAAAATGAATAACATATGTGTGAATGTGTTTATGAATTGAGAATATTATAATACATGATGATGAAATGAATTATATGAAATATATTGTGAATATGATCAAATGTGTTATAGTCTTAATGAATTTATATTGAAATAAAGATGAATCAAATACTAATGTTCTCTTTTACTAAGTTGAAATTGTGTAAGGTTGTGAAAAATTTTGGCTTACTAGAAGGGAACATTACAATAGATGTATGCAGATCTTTCCACGCCTTAGGTGGGAGTCAAACACGATCTTTCATGCCACAACACGCTTCTATAATCTTCAAGGGATCTCCGCAATCAGTGGAATTAACCAAGTCGGCTAAGACTGGTTTCACGCTATGTTGTCTTGGCATAATCTTTAAACATGATCTCAATTCCTTAACGTGGACCAATGTAAAGGTAGGAACATGATCAAGAGGCTTCCACAAGCACAAGGAGCAACCACACCAATTTAATCCACTTTATCCATGAGATTCTTCACACTAGAGCACATGAACTTTACTATCTTCAACTTCATAAAAGAAAGATAGTTTGCGGACCACCAAAACATGAACCTTTGCAATTGTAGGCACTTATCATCATCCCAGACTTCCCTCTAGAACTGTAGAGTAAAACACTTCAATGCGAAGGAATGAGGAGCAAAATACTTTCTCTTTGGCACCAGTAAATAATAAAAAAAAGTAATGTTTACTCTGGTAAATGTAACTCACTCAGTTCTTCACACCAAAGGCTCAAACTCAAGATTTAGCATCTTCAGACATGCCTCTGAATAACTTCCAATCTGTAGACCAATATCTTCAACCGGCAAGAAATGTGGAGCAATCTTCTAGACTGTTCTTCAGCATGTAACTCACCATCTTCACTACAATTCACCATTTCTAACAGAGAGGCAAATTTTCTCAATATCCTCAACATATAAATCTTTTGAACAAATAACAAAATAGGATATAGGTGACACTAATGACAACAAAGATATGTTGACATCAATGACAACACTGATTAGGCACATACTTACAACACTCCCCCCTCACCCCCTGAGTTAGGAGTAGGGCTAGTTGGGATGTCCAACATACTCAGACTTTTATCAATAGGATCCTATGGGTCAACCAATAGGCTGTCCCAAACAAATTTGTCTTCTACATATAGTTTAGTGTCAAGTTTCAAAGGCTCAACTTCACAAATGGGGTTTACAAGGGAATGAGATCCCCCTTTATTATTTACTTCATCCTCACTGTTAATGCCTCCAAAGATAATCCCAATACTTCCAAAAGGGGTGCCACCAACTAAGACATCCAAACCAACTATATGACTAGCCTTAAGATCCTCACATGAAGGGAAATCATCAAGCTTCAACTTCTCCATACTACTTCTAAGCTCCCTTAGGGAACTTGCAATTGGACTAGGTAAAGTAGAACTATGGGCATATAAGTTTTACCTTTGAGAAACTTTTATTGATGGGGCCACACACCCACCCAAGCCTGAGGGCTGCCTATCATATTTAAACCTTTGCCTTTTTGGAGTAAGGGCTCCAACCTATCACTTTACCAAATTCCAATGGAATCTACTAGATATCCCAAACATCAAATGAAGTTATGTTAAGTCTATATATCCATAACCACATAGTTTTAGTTAGTACTGAATTAACATAGTAAATACTTGTTAAAATGGGCATATTAGTTATCTAAGTAGTGGTTTTTGTAAACATCTCTCACATATATAGAATTCCTTATTTTCATTACAACTAGATGTGAATTGATACATCAAAAGAATAACATGTGCATATTTGAGGATCTATTTCCGCTATCTTGCAAGTTTAAAAACAGAATAAAGTGTTCTTTGGAAAACATGAAAGAGGTATTTGGAAGCTAGTAACAAGAAGATCCATAACTAAAATTTGTTTACAATCATTTCAAAAATAATGATAAGCACACAAATGAAAGAAAAAGTTAGGAACCAAACAATTATGGTGTTGCACCATTGTAGCATCCCCTATTACATGGTGTCACTACAAAGCAGGCAATATTATGTGTGAAGTATCACAAGGAAATGGAAGAATACAAATGATCTAGTTACATAGATTAAATCTTACTACACAGTTCATTAATTAATTAAAACATTCAAATGAGAAAACAAAGCTAGCTAAAATATTAATAAAAATAAATGCAATTATGTAAAGATTTTACAAATTAAATCAATCCACCTATCTAGCCTATGGTTTAGTGCAATGTTTGATGTGAGTGGATATCAAAGATTCAGTTTTGGGTAAATCTTATTGTCAAGGAAATATGGTGAGGTGGATGGCTCCTCAGGTTAAGTGGTACATTGCACTGTAGTAAAAACTAAAATGTAATGGAAGGGAACTCACTCCTTGATAATTAAAAAAACAATTAATTTGAACAAAGAAAAATTACATACCGTAGATTTTAATTGGTGCCACGTAGACTTGATATTGACTATTCACTCTCAACTAGAATACACTAGGTCATGAGAAGATAAATAGGATACAAAGATTGTCAAATATGAAGGAAAATATAGGTTTCTCTAAGTGTAATATGCCTTCATCATGCCCTAGCATGCCTCTATAGCATTTTCAGCCTCCAAGACCTGCAAAAAACAAGAAAAGCATCAAAATCCTCATAAACAAATCAAAAACATCAATGATAATCATGATACATCATTCCAATTTATGAGTTCATCAATTGTGAATTCTGGGAAAATTTGTTGCCACAAATTTTCCATCATTGAAGGCCTTCATCCTTGGATCTGCATCTTGTCATCTTAGACCTTCGGTTATCTTGCCAAAGAGCTCTTAGGTTCACTATGTTAATCATGTCAAATTCAGAAGCTAAAGTCTCCATGACTATCCTAGGGCTGTTAGGACTGCAAACATATAGTTATAGGGCTGCTACAGTATGTTTCCATGGAATACAATGGTGGTCTGGTCCTTGAAGTGCTTCTTTTCAACATCCTTAGTAAAAAATAAAGTTAACTTTAGCGATTTATTCCCTCTGCAAGGCCACAGGGTTTCTAGATTGGTTTAGCATTGTCAAAATAGTCCAAATGTTGACAAATAGTCCCTTTGGACAATAGTCATTCTTCTCAATATCCCTAATCACACATGCACCACCTGACAAATGACAAAGAATGCATTATTTTCTTCTTAAATGATTATTTTCAAAAACTATAAGCCCAAGCAAAGCCCTCGAAGGGATAGGATAGTCAAACCAACAATTGGGAAGATTACATATGCATGATAGTCCTGCATAAGGGGTTCAATATTGACTTTGTAATTAGCGTCAAATATTCTCCTCTGAGGGCCCTTGGATCTATCATATTCAAGCCTCATAGTCCTCTGAACATTAGGTGATGAACTTGCTCAATACTCTCATGGAACCCTAGGATAGCTTTTTGGAATGAATATAGGCTAGCTACTTATGACTGTCCTAGGAGGTATAATGGCAAAAGTCTTCTTTACCACCTGCATAATGATGGAATCCACCCAAAATGAACTCCAAGATATCTCTAGTTCATGGAATAATGACTTCAAATCAAAGGTGTTATAATATCTATAAGTGTCCCCAATAGTGTTTATGTTAGTCAAGACTATTTAGAAAGGTATGATAGTCCTATCACAGATTTTAGGACAGTCTTGACTAATTTTTCCTAACATCTTGATGACCCTACAGTGATGAAACACACATTGCATTCAGACTCAAAGCATGAGAGAAAATTGTTAGATAACAACAAGATGAATTTAAAATAATCTTAGTGCTTGAATGGGGCAATGACACTGTCTATTAGATGTTTGTAAGACATCCTAGCTATTAAAAACTAAACATTCATGCCAAAACTACAGCTTCATAACAATCAAGCTAGATTAAGAATCATGCAAATCACCTTCACTGCCACGGAAAAACATAAATGATATCCAAGTCAAGCCAAACACAATGTTAAGATGCCTTATGACTATCATGAAGTGTATGACTGTAAATTTACTGTGTTAGCAGCAAGGTTAGCATTCTTTGCTTGGCAATCAATGATAGCTCTTAAGAGTATATGGAAACCTTAATCATGATTGAAAACCCAGTAGTGATATGATAACTCTCTTCCCTCTATTGTCTTAGTCATGACAGTCCTTAATAACCTTATAATCTCATCATTCCTTGACTGTCATCTTCATGTGATTGTTAGTCTCATTAACACAAACAAAATGTTCTACCCTCTATGTGCCATCCATTTCATCATGCGAATAGAATTTGGGAATATGTGGAGGTGAGCGACAATGGGTCCTCCTTCACTGGCCATGCTCCAAAGATAGGGAAGCTTAAAACTGATTGCAGCCCCCACCAAGAAATGCCTCAGTTAGTTACATTTTTAGATTTACCTTTGTCTTGTAGGAAAAAGACAAAACACAGCTTGCAAATACATTGAATCTGGACAAAATGAATACCCATTTGGTTGTAAATGATGAAAAGTCAACTTTCAAGGCCTAATAAAGCCAAAATAGAGTCACATGACACTTGAAAACTTGAGTTGATGTGGATTCACGAGATTCCAAGTGCTGACTGGATCAAAAAGAGTATTTTGGTGAAGGTATATGCAACTAGATGCTTGCTGGAGTGATTCTTGATGACTGGACTACTGGGATAGATGTATGCATGTCTTGGTGATCCAATCCAGGGTTATTTGAGTGGTATTTTTGGGAAAATATCAAAAATATAATTTTTGGTATTTTGTACATCGTAGTAAATTGCATTTTCGGAGGCCTTTGGAGCAGAATGGGGGCTCAAAACTTGTCGGCAACTTGGCATTAAGCCTTAACAACTAGGTAGCTCAAACTAGACAATCAGTTTATCTTTCCAATGAGTCCAAGAAGTTTAAATTCTGATAAAATAGCTAAGAGTTATGATCCCCAGACTGGATCACTAGGACATTAGACTGGATCTGCAGGAATAACAGTGATGTAGGCATGATCTTCAGTGTCTTCAACCTCCAGGGACTTATTTCCATCATCTCGGACATCATACTAACATCCTCTTGTAGGTGCAGCAGCAATTTGGTTGATAAAATGTCAATTTTGCATTTCTGGGTTAGCACTGCATATCTGTGTGTGCATCCTTTCAAGACGGCTCCAACAAGCTCCTATGCCCTTCAAGACCTACAATTCACAATGCAAAGCATCAATTTCATCTTAACAAGCTATTTTCCATCAATTTGGATCAAAACATGTCCATTTGCAGTCATGGATCAGTCAAAAACAACTCATTGTCAATGCCACCTTATTATAAACAACCTCTTAAATCTAGTGATTTTCATATGATTTTCAGCATTTTTTACCATTTTCAAGCACCCATTTGGCCAATATGATGATTAGGGAAGTTTTTGTGGTCATTTGAATCCATTTGGGGGTCACGGACTTTTCATGTGCAGTGGCATTAATTGTCGTAAAACATCCCAAAAATACACACAAACTTGATAAAATATTCATCATGATATAACAAATAGATATGCAATTCAAATCCATCAAGAAAATCCAATTTGCTCCTTGAAAAACTCAATTTAAGGCCAAAATACCAAAAAGTGCAGATTTTGGGTTGGTCTGACCTTAGCGTGGATTTTGGGTCCGTCCAACCTTAGCGCAGATTTTGGGTCTGTCCAACCTTAGCACTAAGGTCAGATAGACCGAAAATCCACGCAAGGTCGGACGGACCCAAAATCTGCACTAAGGTCGGAGGAACCCAAAATTCACGCTTTTTGGTATTTTGGCCTAAAATTGAGTTTTTCAAGGAGCAAATTGGATTTTCTTGATTGATTTGAATTGAATATCTATTTGTCACATCATGATGAATATTTTATCAAGTTTGTGTGGATTTTTGGCATGTTTTACGACAATTAATGCCACTGCACACGAAAAGTCCGTGACCCCCAAAAATCTCGCTTTTTATAGAAAAGGCTAGAAAAACATGAAATAAAAGTCCCCAAATAGATTCAAATGACCACAAAAACTTCCATAATCATCATATTGGCCAAATGGGTGCTTGAAAATGGTAAAAAATGTAGAAAATCATGTGAAAATCACTAGATTTAAGAGGTTGTTTATAAGAAGGTGGCATTGACAATGAGCTATTTTTGACTGATCCATGACTACAAGTGGACATGTTTTGATCCAAATTGTTGGAAAATAGATTGTTAAGATGAAATTGATGCTTTGCATTATGAATTGCAGGTCTTGGAGGGCATAGGAGCTTGTTGGAGCCATCTTGAAAGGATGCACACACAGATATGCAGTGTTGACCCAGAAATGCAGAATTGACATTTTATCAACCAAATTGTTGCTACACCTGCAAGAGGATGTTAGTATGATGTCCAAGATGATGGAAATAAGTTCCCAGAGGTTGAAGACACTAAAGATCATGCCTACATCACTGTTATTCCTACAGATCCAGTCCAATGTCCTAGTGATCCAGTCTGGGGGTCATAACTCCTAGCTATTTTATTAGAATTAAAACTTCTTGGATTTGTTGGAAAGACAAACTGATTGTCTAGTTTGAGCTACCTGGCTGCTAACACTTAACACCAAGTTGCTGACAAGTTTGCCTCTGAAAATGCAATTTACTACGATGTACAAAATACCAAAAATTATATTTTCGATATTTTCCCAAAAATACCACTCAAATGACCCTGGATTGGATCACCAAGACATGCATACATCTATCCCAGTAGTCCAGTCATCAAGAATCAGTCCAGTAAGCATCTAGTTGCATATACCTTCACCAAAATACTCCTTTTGATCTAGTCAACACTTGGAATCTCGTGAATCCACATCAGCTCAAGTTTTCAAGTGTCATGTGACTCTATTTTGGCTTTATTAGGCCTTGAAAGTTGACTTTTCATCATGTACAACCAAATGGGTATTCATTTTGTCCAGATTCAATGTATTTGCAAGCTATATTTTGTCTTTTTCCTACAAGACAAAGGTAAATCTGAAAATGTAACTAACTGATGTATCTCATTAAATGCCTTGTAATCTAGACCATTGGTGTTGAGTTAATCTCCATCGTCCATTGAAAAACTCAGTATGATGCCTTGTCTATAAAGGGCCATCATTCTCTCATTGTAACAAGAGAGATTTGATACCGAATTATTGACTCTATGCCATTTGAAGTAATACAAAGCGAGTTTCTGCAGTAATTCTGAGAATTTGTGTCTTGTGTTCGCTCATTTTGGTTTTCATGGTTCGCTTCTTGCTCTCCCATAGTTAGATTAGTTGTGCTTTCGTAATGTTCATGGTTTGCTGAAGTATTTGATGAATACTTTAAGTCCATACTTTTAGTTGTTTGCTAATGGTAAATAGATGTGTAAAGTTAGCCTGGACTGATTATTTGTGTTGAAGTTCAATTGCATTTCATAAGTTAAGTTGCGCCATTTATTGGGTATTTATCAAATGAATGTGTTCTGAAAATCTATTGACTTCGATTGAAGATAGCACCGTTTTCTATAGCATTGTAACATCCAATTTAGTTTGGTAACTCAGGAAGCTAGTTTAAAGTTTTGGAGTATTTGTCTACTAAAGATAACCTTTGCATTGTGAATGTCACTTAGGATCCTTCTAAAACCCTAACCTTTTGCATTTTCTTTGAGAACCATTGTTAGCTATTAGAATAGGAATTTCAGCAACACTTTATCTTGCTTATCAGTTGAAAATCATAAAAGGGTTTATGTGTATTTGTTGCCTCCAAACCTGAAGATTTGCAGATTACATGTAAGACCCCTTGTAGGAACAGCTAGAACATACTAATTGAGAGATTCCAAGCAAGCTAAGACCTAAATGTATTATCCTTGGAGTAGTCTTACCTAGGGTAAAATACTTTTCAAGAGAGGTGTGAAACCTGCAATCACACCTACGTTGCTGTGTGCTAAAACCACCATCAACAACACCCATGGTAAGAAGTTTGTGAGCATACAATCACAAATGTGGAGTTGAATGGTAGGACTGTCCTTTCAGATTGCAAGCAATCTATAGCGAATTTCATCACTAATGTTTAGTGAAGTAAAAGGGAGAAAATGGGGTTTTAATGGTTTATGCAGAATCCTCCTTTCACACCAAACATTCCAAGGTCTTATCAACTAAGTTAAATCTCAACTAAGTGAGAGCAATCACCTATTAGGTTGGGCTACCACTTGGGAAGCTATGGATTCTTGGATGTATCAAATAATGTCTCAATTTAATGCTCAATTGTACTTCTAGAAACTTTAAATATGCAAATCAGTAAGCAAATTATCAAATTACGACAAGTCCTTTCAGACTGAGATAAGGGACAGAGATATTTAACTCACTATTTTTCAAAGTTCGAAAGGCAAAGAAGTCAGGGACACGGGGACTAGTGCCCAAGTCCAAGGTACCTGTTTCTTTGCAGAATCCTGATCTCCTTCTAACACTAATTTGTACTACAACTTCTATTTTCATGGATTCAACTGCAAAGGACACAGGGACTAGCGCCCTTGTCTAGGAAAAACTTCAATGTCTGGCTTCTCTTCAGATCCTGAATCCTTGATGTTTGCAAACCTTCCCTACAACTCCACTTCTTCTAGATGCAACACCTATAACCTGCAATCACAAGGAGTGTGGGAGGGGGTTGTGGTGTTTAAAGGCTTGCCTCGGTCAAGCCCTAGAGAGACATTCAAGTCTTCCAAACATTGTTGTCAGATGAGAGTGTGTATCCTAGCAAGACAGAGGCAAAAATACAAATGATAAATGATTGAAAACACAATTGATATCACCTTGTAGTGGAGATCTCATGGAAGGAATATGCTCTTCATGCCATGAGGTGATGGATGTCAAATCTGTAAATACAAACACAATAACAACAAAGTACTGCTCTGTAATACAATGAATACCTTGAATGACTTTCAAATAAGCTTGTCAATTAAAATGTCCATCTAGTTTGCAAATGAAACATAATCATGCTTATATATGCAACTACAAATATTCCTACTGAGAATTTTGTAATTCAAACTTTAGATGTTGGAATAGGACCCGAATAACAGTCACTAAACCAACATTTGAAATTAGGGCAGACCTAAAATAGGGCTGGACTAGGGCACTAGTGCCCAAGTCCACCCTACCATTTTTTCTCAGTGATTATTAAAATGTAGCCCCCTAGGTCCTATTTGTCACAATAGCCAAGGGTTTTCTCATTGGGAGTCATAAATAACATGCAAGATGCTCTAAATGCAATTACAAAACCTGGGAGCTAAACCTTCAGAGGGAAAATCCCCCAAGGGGACATTTTCTGACATAACATTTAGCCCCCACATTAATGTATGTATAAACTCAAGGCCAATACATGCATTAAAGTGTGGTCAACAAGCACAACAAACACACCAAGCAAGGAGAAGACACGCCAAACATATTGAAGATAGTAACAGGCATGCAAAACATAGAGAAGATAGTTATAGTCATGCAAAACATGGAGAAGACAATATCGAAGACACGCAAAAAATAGTGAATACAATGAATGCAGTGATTATTTTCTTTTTCTTTTTCTCATATATATGAAATGCAGAATGCAAGTACAAGGAAAGTAAACACACAACCCATATTGCAGGAGAGACTCATCACCACCAGTCTTTACACTGCACATAGGGTAAAAGACATGCAATACAAATCTCAGAGTGTAGGAGGGACTAATCGCCACTAGTCTTTATACTACACTTGAGAACAAACATGCCATACAAATCAAGCACGCCATACCAATCCCAAAGCATAGGAGGGACTCATCGCCACCGGTCTTTAGACTATGCTTGGGAACAAACACACCATACACACACACATGGAAGACACGGAGAAAACACAACAAACAAGTGATAGAGTGTACCTATTTCTAGGTTTATCACCATCTCATGCACATTACAAGCACACACCAACGATTGGGCTTTGCCACCACAATCGCTGAAGACACACTTAAGGGTTAGGATAGTCTTAGATCCACTCCTCTCTTGCTTGGAGGACTCTTTTGAAAATGACACGATTGTGCACTCTCCTTGAGAAATACACCATCCCCACCTCACATGGAGGGCTTAAGATAAAAAGTATATGCATGATATCCCACCTCCGCAAAGGGCTTAAGTGATTGTAATAGATTCAAGATTCACAAACACACATTGCTAGCATCTACAACAAACAACTTACCTTATATATGCCCCCACTTTAAGGTGGTTGATGTCATGTACCGATATCAAGCACGTTAAGGTAGGAAGAAAACACACAAGGGAACATGAGCTCTCACAAAGCCCATGCCCCCTGAAGGTGACATGTACTTTATGATCACCAAATGTTCCCACAAACACACAATTCCCTACAAGAAAAGGTGTTAGCATCCATATAATTATGATAATTATCAATGCATATGATCATTCACATAGAGAACCAAGGAATGCAAGATTTAAGATAGAAAAAGTGCATGGAGCAGCAATATTGTTATGTTTTGTAAGAGAGATAAGACAACATCAAGATCACACGGAGTGATTCTACTAGCCAAACTTGTTAGATAATATATAACAACCCCATCGTCATGTATGGACTAGGTCCATTTTTTGATTACATGCTAAAGGGACACTAGGTCCGCATTAGTATAATATGTTTTTTGTCATCCGCCCGCTAGATAGAACCACTAGAGGAAGGGAAACAATAAATCAAGAGAGGAGAAACAAGTGCCTTAGGGATAGTCATGTAGGAGAGTGCCCCCAAGTCACCAACCACAACGCTATGTCTATAAGACACAACATGCAACAATGAAAATAGAGGAAAAATAATATAGAAGAATGATGATACGCATAGAAAAAGGGTCATAATAGAGGTGGTCTCCCAATATCCTTTACCTTATGAGAGTATCAAGGGTCATCCTAAGAGGCCTAAACAACACATAACACATCACGGGGGAACACATCATGAAGATAAAGGGTTAGAAATACTTATCTATAGAGATAACCAAACTAAGGGTTGTCATTGAGTAAATCATCCTCTTCCCAATCTCAAATGCTAGAGGAAAGAGGTGTGTAAGGTACTTGTTACCACTTTTTACCACAACTCAAAATTGGCTGAGCAGATGTGACATTATTATTTTTGAGTGAGGTTTGATTTTCTTCTGTTATGAGTTAGTTGCATAGTTATTATGTTTTTGATAAGTTCAGTTGGAAACCAGGGTCTAGATCCCTTTAACAAAGTAGCCCCAAGGGCATCATGCCATTAACATGACAGAAACAGTAGCTTGATAGCATAGAAATAGCAAACCAAAATACAATGAAACGACAGAGAAAACATAAAATAGGAGAAACAAGAAACTACGGCCTATCAGTCACCCCAAACTTGGCCAGGAACTCCACCATCTCCTTGTAGTTGCCTAAGCTATCAATGCCCACTTGTTTAACCTTGTCATCCATATCCTTCACCGCCACAAAGATGGAAGCTGTCCGGTGTAAAGCTTTAGCCACGAACTCTACCATGACCTTCCATTTGTTCTGCATTAAGTCCATTCTTTTCTAAAGGTTCTGGATATTCTCCATATGTTTGAAACACAGAGCACAATCCCCCTTATTGACTTGATGAATAGTCTCCCTGGCATTTTTCTTACCAATAGTGGCCTTCTTCTTATCTTCCAGGCCTCTCGAGCTGCTTTCATTCATCGAGGCAAAGTGGCTAGTGCCCTCAACTTCGTGCACAAAATCAGTCGGAGTCTCCTCTCCCTCTTCATCCACAATCTCTTCCACAAATTTAGAGTCCTCAGAACCTTCCACCCCTGGAGAACTAATCAGTGGTTTCCTAGCAATCCTTTTGGAATGAAGGATACTCAGAAGAACAGTCTCCCCACCTTCACTACTACCCTTAGTTTCCAAAATAGTGTCTAATTCCACAATTTTCACAGGAGCATCCTCTGTGGCAAAACCCTTCCCTTCCTTCTATTTCTTTGTCAGAGTTCCCTCCATTTCCTCCACCATGTCTCTCTTGCCAGACTTCCTTCCCTACACCGGAGTAACGTGCTTCTGTTTTGTGTTTTTAGTAGAAGCAGGTGTCTCAAACAAATTCCCTTCCACCACACTGGGCTGCCCTTAATAATAAGAGTCCCAATGCAAGTTTTTACTTTACCCTTATCCCTATGATAACTACCCATTTGTGGTCCTCCAGAATCTTAACTTGAATAGATTCAGGTGGACATAGGGCAAGATGGAAATGATACAGTTTCAAAATAAGGCCTTGATGAATTGGAATGAGAGGATGATTGGCATTCTTGACCTTAAGCTCCCTAACAGATTTAATGGAATTTTCTAGTGAAGAGAGTAAAAAGAAGGGAAAACTAATCTCAACCTTGTTTCTAAAACGATTTAAGAGAGTAAAGTGATAGTTGTAGTATACTCGGAATTGCCCTTCCAGCATGAAAAACTTCATTATCATGAGACAGATTTGTCTCCACGGCTCTGGTAACTCCTCTCTCGTAAACCCACCATGAAGTTTCACAGGAGCTTCTCCCTCACTAAAGAAGAGATTCATGTGCTCAAGGTCAGCCACTTTGCTTCGCCTCGAATGCTTTTTGCCTTTCGTGGATAGACTAGTGGCTTGTCTAATGACCTCCTCAAAGACTTGGAATCCAATCTTCCCAATCCTGACTTCTCTGGTTTCCTCATCCCACATCTCTGCAAACTATCTTGACAAATTTTCATCGTGACCCATCATCGTTTCAAGGAAAGGCACCACCTCCCCCTCTTGGATAATATGCCAAACAATAGGGTCTTTCTTAAATTCCTCGGCCAAGCTGGGTTCAATTTTCACGATGTCTCCTCCCATCTTACTGGTCTGAGAATGGCTAAGGAAACCAAACTAGTTTTGATCAAAATGGAAACAATCACAATTCGCAGCCTTGAATTTAGGAAAGGAACCACTAAAATAGCAATTATGCTGAGTTGTAGTAATGATGACGGTGCCATTATTATTGTTACAAGCCTTAAAATCACCACCTAGATATGTCTCATCAGGGGAAGGATTTAGCTGCCACCTCATGTGAAGATAGGTGACGCTAGCCTCCATCTTAAACCAACAATGATGGATCATGAAATTAGCCGTCACATCCGTCCTCCATCTCCCAACCACCTGTCCACTCCTCATCCTTTTTGAATTGTGAAATCCTGACCCTGGATCTCCACCAATACCAAAGTCCTTATGCATTTTGGCACACCAACTAATCTTTCCCATCAATCTCCTCGTAGTACTCTTATCAATGTCATCCCCTATATCCCCATGAACCCCTTTACTCCAACTTCTGTTAATAGGACCCAATTGACTCAACCACAACCCTGCCACCTCATTCTGTAGGAGATTCTTGACAATTCCACCATAAATAATTTGAAAATTTGAACTGTTGGTCCCGCTTTCCCCAAAACCAAGAACTCCCACCCATCTCACACCCTGGTGATACCAAAGAGCAACAAGAATCACCCACCACTTATATTTCCTATCTCCTTCCATCTTACTCAATCAGGTTATGAATCTCTTGTGACAAACTTGAGATGCTTCTCCAACATCGCCATCCATCCTTCCCACTTCCAACATTAGCCAAGGCATCAGCCACGACATTTCCTTCTCTGTAGATATGAGAAATCTTGTATGCCTCTAGACCATTAAGAAGTATCTTGATGTCCCCCATGATATCTTCAAGGTTCCATCCTATCTGAGAGTGACCAAGGGCAGCATTCACAATTAACTGGGAGTCACCTTCAATATGTAGCCTTTTGATATTCATGCAGATAGCTAACTTGATACCCCATAGCATAGCCATGGCTTCAGCTTCATTATTGCTTTTAATGCCAATCCCTCCAGCATAACCAGCAACACACTCCAGCATCCGTTCTCAAGATACCACCACCACTAGCAGCACCCAGGTTCCCTTTAGCTGTGCCATCGAAGTTCAGCTTAATCCACCCTTGATGTGGTGAAGTCCATCTGGTTCTAACCCAGGCTAACTTCTTAGTCATGTCCACCTTGTATGAGTTCAAGTTCTAGTTCTTTATCATGTTTAGTTCTTCTCTCCCTGGGTGGCTATCTACAGTTTTAAACTGACAAGAATTGATGTTTTCAGCTAACAACTTAACAAAACATTGAAAGACCTCCAGAGGGGTTCTACTCTTTTCCCTAAAGATTCTATTATTGTGTTCCTTCCACAAACTCCAAACTAAATGGGGAGGTATTTGGTTCTAGAGTTCTTTTGAAATTGGTAGAACTAGATTATAGGGGTGCTTCTATTCTCCCACCAATATTTCTATTTTAGCATTTAGGATCCAATTAACATTCAGCTTTTGGAGAGTGAATCCCTAGACCTCCCAAGAAAAAATGCAACAAAGGAAGAGATGAACTAAAAATTCCTCCTTAGATTCACACAGTATACATCTGGTTGGCATACAAAATCCTCTCCTTTTAAGATTGTCCAGGGTCAAGACCTTATTGTGCATTAAAGTCCACCAAAAGAAATTAATCTTCAGAATGAGCTTAGGAAACAAGATTTTGCTCCAAATTCCTCCTTCTCCATGGTTTAACAACAGATTATATGCACTTTTGATAGTAAACAGCCCTTTCTTATCCTTATCCCAGACCATCTTGTCCCTCTTGGCAAAAAAAGATAATCTGTAATCTTCTAAAGCTTTTTGAAGTTGAACCATCTTTTCCCTCTCACTGTCATCCTGAGCATAACCTAAGATCTCTTTCTAACTCTGGAGACCTCCATAGGTTCTTATGTAGTCAGCTACTTTGGTGCCAATCACCTCGCTAGTCCTACCCACAATCCTACCATAATCCAGCTCTATTAGGGGTTTATCCTTCAACCACCAGTCTTTCCAGAAGTTGACCTCTTTACCATCCCCAATCCTCCATCTTAAACCTTGTCGGATGAGGCCTCTAGTTTTAATAGTCCCATTCTGAATAATCGAGCCCTTGGGAAGGCTCTCCTTCACTATATAAGACTTCTACCTTGGTATCCATTGAGATATTTGGCTCTCATGATATCCCCCCAATCAGTACTGTTCTAGATAAGGTTCCATCCTATCTTGGCTAGCAGTGCCTTGTTCATCAAATAAATTCTTCTAAGTCCCAGACTCCCTTGTCTTCTAGGCTCACAAACTTTCTCCCAGCTCACAAGGGTAATTCTTTTTCTCTTCAACCCCCATCCAAAGAAACTTCTTCTAGATCTATTCAATTTTATCAGCCACATTTTTAGGAATTTTGAAGAGACTCAGTGCATAATTAGGCATCCCCTGTAAAGAAGATTTGAGAAGCTGAAATTTTCCAGCTTGACTTAGGAGAGCACCCTTCCATCCTGCCAATTTTCTCTAAATTCTTTCCACCAGCACCTTCCAGAACTCCATAGAGACTTTGTTAATGGTTAGAGGGAGATCCAAATATGTAGCTGAGAGACTTTCACTCAGACAACCCAAGATTCCAGTAATCTTCTATCGGAGGTCTGGCAGAGTATTCAAGAAGTAGATATGACTTTTTTCAAAATTGACACTCTGACTTGAAACAGCGTCATAGTTCTTTAAAAGTCCCTTCCACCTTATAGCTTCCACCACCAAAGCCGACCCAAATAGTATAGTGTCATCCACAAATTGTTGGATCACTGTCTTTTCGGCTGTTGAAGTAGGTTTTATCCCGCGAAGAGTCCCCTGCATTAATAGATTACAAGCTTTCCTTCCCAGAAATTCAGCAATTAGGATAAACAAATAAGGTGAAAGAGGGTCACCTTGTCTAATGCCTCTCCCAGAAGGGAAAAAACCTTTTAGGGATCCATTAACAAGAACAGAAAATCTGGCTATAGATATACATTCTTTAATTATGTTAATGATTTTTTCATTGAATCCAAATTTCCTAAAAATTCTCAAAAGATAGTCCTAGCTGCCCATGTCGTAAGCTTTTGAGATATCCAGTTTAAAAATATACCTGGGGTGTTTCTTTTTTGGATAGAATGAATTATTTCGTGAGTGGTGATTGCCGCGTCTAGGATCTACCTCCTTGGGATGAAGCCTTTCTGGGTAGGAGCAATGAGTTTATCCAGTAGGGGCTGCAATCTGAACACCAACAACTTAGTGAAGAGCTTATATATCATATTACAAAGACTGATTGGTCTAAAATCTGCCATGGTCTAAACTTCATTCTTTGGGATAAGGGCTATAAAAGTGTTGTTCAACTGTCGTAGGAGTCTTCTTGTCCTGAACAAATCCTGTGCTACCAGAAGGACATCATTACAAATAATCTCCCAAAACATTTGAAAAATTGTTGGGGGAAACCCATCAGGGCCTGGGGCTTTGTAAGCTCCCATGGAGAACACAGCGACTCTAACCTCCTCCAGGGTAATGGGTTTGGTCAACAAGTAATTATCCTCCTCAGAGAGAATATTAGGAATCACCTCCAGGAGGGTTCGTATGTTCCTCTAGCACACTTGATTGTTTTTCTACCAACAAAGTTTCGAAGTACTCCATCGCCATGTTGCCAATCTCTTCCTCCTCCTCCACCAATCTCCCTTGTTCATCTCTAAGTGCTCTGATGGTATTTCTCTTCCTATGTCCTAATGTAGATTGATGGAAAAAGGAGGTGTTCCTATCCCCTTCTCTAAGCCATTGAATCCTAGATTTTTGTTTCCAGTAGACCTCTTCTTCCTTAATAGTCTGGGTCCATTCCTTGGAGAGATTCTTCTCCATCAATTGCAGATCCTCAAATATGTCTCCCTGATCAATTTTGCTTTGAGATTCTTTTAATTTTTCCAGAATGCTTTTCTTCCTACTCAAAACATTTCCAAAAGTAAATCTATTCTAGCCCTTCACCTTGTTTCTCACATTGGCCAATTTCTTAACCAGCCAAACATAGCCAGCCCTTGAACCAGAATCATCCACCAGCTTAACAAGCAATCTTTGAAATCAAGATGAAGGGCCCACATCATTTCAAATCTAAATAGAAAAGGACCTTTGTTACCCTTCCCAGTCCAATTAAGCAAGAGAGGGCTATGGTCTGAACCAATCCTGGGAAGAGTAGATAAATGTAGACTATTCATAATAGTCCAGTAGGAAGATATTAAAAATCTGTCCAATTTAACCTGAATCAGATTATTCCCTTGTCTTCTGTTTGACCAGGTGAAGGCCTGTCCGGATAGTTCCACATCCCTAAGACTTGCATTTCCAAGAAAATCAGCAAGATCTATCATGCTATCAAAATAGTCAGTTAACCCCCCCTTTTTTTATGAAGGGAAAAGAGGGGAGTTAAGATCTCCAACCACCATCCAATTGACACTATTGTTTTTCCTTATTTTGTCCGCTAGACTCTCCCAAACTTCCTTTCACCTATTGCGAGTATTGGGGGCATAAACATTAATCAGCATCCACCGTTCAAGAGGAGAGAAAAAGTGACCTCCACATGATTTTTAGAACAAGATATGAGGTTACCAGTAATGTCTTGCCTCCAAAGAGTAACAATTCCTCCTGAGGCCCTAGTAGCCTCACTTATAGCATACTTTGCATTGGGCCAAATATATTTAAGGATAGATTTGAAGCTTTCCTCAGACATTTTTATTTCCTGCAAAAGAACGATATCAACTTTTTTATCAAAAACACAGTTCTTAACAAGAAACTGCTTATGAGGGTTGTTCAACCCTCTTGTGTTCCAAAAGATTATCTTCATTTCTTGATCTTTCTAGAGGGGGCCACCAACGTGGACTACATACCACTAGCAATCTCCTGCTCCATCTCTTTTTGTCTGGTCTTCATGTGGGTTGGCCTTCTGACCTTACTATCTCCCCCCACATCAGCTGTCTTATGGCTAATACTTTTCCCCTTCTTCTTTGCCATAGTCCATCCTTCCTTATCCTCCACCTTTCTGCTTGAACTTGCCCCCAGGGAGAGCGAGATATTCTTCATCAGTGCCCTCATATTAGTTTTGAGAAACCTTAGAAGGTCCCCAAGACTACCGACCCCATTTACTCTACTCTGTAATGATAGAGTACTTTTCTGTGGGCTGAGATCCACTCCTATCTCTCCTTCTTTCATGTTTCCCTGACCCTCCTCAGTTATAGCTAATTCCTGAACCTCAGGTGGATTTTCCATCTCTATATCTATCAACTTCTGACTCTCCTCCTCCCCAACAACTATTAGCTCAACATCCAAGTTCTCATCCACCTGTAGTAGAAAAGCTTGAGGCTTTGCAGGCTGCTCTACTTTGGTATCTTCCGTAGGAGTTTCCAGAATGGTTTCCTTCTCTGGATAGGCCAAGGGGAGTCAACTATCTTCAAAATATCATCCTTGAAGGGGTACTCCTCTGTGTCCTCCATCACTTGTTTTGACTTTAAGGGAGGGTTACGCTTTGGAGCTCGGCACTGAGTAAAGACATGACCAGCTTTCATGCAATTTTGGCAGAACATCCTAGCATTTTCAAACTAAATACTCTGCATCCACTTACCAAACTGGGATTCTAGTATAATGGAAGCGGAGAGAGCCTTCAAAACGTCCACATTGACATAGAATTTGGCATATACCAGTCTTGCCTTAGCCTTCGTAACTTTATCAACAGTGACATAGTTACTAAAGGAGTTGCCTATCCAGGCAAAAATTTCCTCATCCCAAAATTCCAGGGGAAGACCCAGTAAGCAAACCCACACAGGTGCCGATAGAAAGGAAGCTAGGTGTGCGGAAATCTCTTCCTACACTAATCTAATGAGTGGAGAGCTATACAAATTCAATGTATTCCTTATCACTACAGCAACATACAACATCTAACAAAGTTACTATAGCAATACACAAGAACCAGAAAGAAGACAGAAGAAGAGAGACAAAGATTTACGGTGGGGAAAACCCTTATCAGGTGAAAAACCCCACACTTAGAAACCTACACAATGTATTAACAAATCTAAAAGTTGTTTACAATACACTTGCAATGCAAGCTTCAATTTTCTTTGACACTCGTGTCTGGAGTCAATCTGGCAGCATAACAGTACCTATAAACCTATGATACAAACTCCATCTCCAAGCACTTGTTTATATAGGAAATACAAGGCAATATTGGACCTATCTTAGAATGGGCATCCAACATGGCTTCATGGACCAAAACCCACACCTAAGGACACTTGGTCAACATTGTAGAATGTGCCTGACACTTGTCCATAGCTCCCATCCCAAAGAGGTCACCTATTTCCAAAATGGGCTATGACAGATGGTCTTACGACACTTATGACCGTCATAGAATCTGTCATAACGGTTACAACTTACAGTTGTAAGAGAATCTATCATACACATACTATAAATAGCATATTCTCTTACAACATGTCATATTCCACCTTGGGGCGCCCAAATATGCCTTATTCAAAGATGCTTCATGACACATGTCATCACCTGTCTTACAAACTTCTATTTCTAACTCTTAGATGTCATAGATTCTGTCATAGGAATCTGTCATAACCGTTTCGGTCAATATACCCTTACACAACATGGAAGATGCCGACACATGGGAAGATTCTCCTACCACAAAGTGGGATGCCTATCTCCTCATGCGAGGACAAAATTAGAAGTTGTCATATTCCATGTAGGATTGACACATCACCATGCCACATCCCACAATATGACAATATGGAATTTACAAATATTTACAACATAGGCAATTAAATAATAAATGCAAACATTAAAAATTTAAGGAATTACCAAGGTTGAGACACCTTAATTCCCAACATTCTCCCAGTTGTCGAACACCTTGTAAGAGCCAATAGAAAAATATGATTTAACTACTATAGGTCGAGAGGCCCATAGACTCCAAACACCATCTGAACTTCTCTGTGCCCACTGGTTTCATCAATACATCTACAACATTCTTCAAAGTATCTACCTTCTCCAAATTTACCTTTCCATTCTCAACCATGTCTCGCATGAAGTGAAACTGAGCATCAATGTGTTTTGTTCTAGCATGGAAAGTTGGATTCTTCGCAAGGCAAATTGTACTCTAACTGTCACAACTGATTGTGATCTTACCTGCATCAACACCAATATCTGAACACAATCTCTTAAGCCAAATGGCTTCCTTACAAGCATGAGTTGCTGCCATATACTTAGCTTCTGTCATGGACAAAGCAACAACAGGTTGTTACTTACTCATCCAACTAATAGCACAACCAAATAGTGTAAACACATAAGCACTGGTGGATCTCCTGCTGTCAATGTTACCCGCCCAATCTGAATCCACAAATTCATGAATATCAATAGAATGCGGAGGTCCTGAAACATTACCATGATAGAAAATGGAATACTCAGAAGTACCCCTCAAATATTTGAACACTTGCTTAACTGCATCCCAATGAACCCGTCTAGGATTAGCCATAAATTGACTAAGGACTCCCACTACTTGGGCAATGTCTGGTCTTGTGCAGACCATAGCATACATCAAACTACCAACAGCACTAGGATAAGGTACTCTACTCATGTCCTCCACCTCACTAGGAGATTTTGGACAATCCTCAATAGACAACTTTGTCCCCAAAGAAACGGGAACACACAATGGTCTACAATCTGCCATGCTGAACCTGTCCAACACGGTCTTCACATACTTACTCTGGCTTAACCAAAGTTTTATGTTGGTTCTATCTCTTCTGATTTCCATTCCTAGAATGTACCTGGCTGCCCCTAAATCTTTCATTTCAAACTGTGCTGACAACTGAGATTTAAAATCAAAAATCATATTCTTACCCTTCCCAATGAGCAACATATCATCAACATATAGTGCAACAATGAGAATATGATCACCATCAAACTTATAGTACACACAGTGATCCGATTTCAATCTCACAAATCTAATTGACAACACAAAGGCATCAAACTTCAAGTACCATCTCCTAGGGGATTGCTTCAAACCATACAAAGACTTTTTAAGTTTGTAAATCAAATTTTCTTTACCTTTCACCATGTAATGCTCTGGCTGTGACATGTAAATTTCTTCCTCCAAATCACCATGAAGGAAAGTTGTCTTCACATCCAAGTCATAAGCTGCTGCGAGAGACAACAGGAATCGAATGGATGTCAACTTTGCAATGGGAGAAAAGATCTCACCATAATCTATACCCTCCACTTGTGAATACCCTTTCGCAACCATTCTGGCCTTATACTTCTCAACACTGCCATCTGCACCAAATTTCTTCTTGAACACCCATTTGCATCCAATGGGTTTTCATCCAAGAGGCAAAGGCACCAAGTCCCAAGTTTGATTCTTTTCCAAAGAAGCCATATCATCTTCTATGGCCTCCTTCCATGAACCTGCATCTTTCATGTCCGTAGCCTCTAATACAGTTCTAGATTCATCACTATTAGTAACCAAAGCATAAGCACATCTAAAATCAAGCAATGTAAAACCAAACCTTTCAGGTTGCTTTCTTATCTGTGTAGACCTCCTCAAGAGCTGAGGTTGAGGTTTAGCTTCTTCATCTGAGCTTTCAGAGCTGCCAGAGCTCTCCTCATCATCAGGTCCAACATTGTCTTTTTGTTGAGTCTTCTCAGGGGTAGTAGGAAACTAAACAAAATCCTCTTTCTTTACCCTTTCTTCTGGCTACAAAATAGTGGAAGAAGGTGTAAGCTCTCTGAAGATGACACTTCTGCTATACAACACTTTTTCAGCCATGGGGTCCCAAAGATTGTATCATTTCACACCAACACCATAGCCAATGGAGATACACTTAACAACCTTGTTCTCCAACTTTGACTGCTTCTCCCTAGGCACATGTGCATATGCCTCACAACCAAAAACATGAAGATGCCTTATTGAAGGCTTTCTACTAGACCACACCTCTGATGGTGATAGTTTGCCATTGATGTCAAAAGGTATTGAGAAAGTTGAGTTGTGCAAAGTATCATCAGGCTACAGGTCATTTGTGGATCACTTGTACTATTGACAAAAGTTGTTCATGATCATGCATTTCACAGTTGTTCTCATAGTGTTGAAGGATATTGTCAGTTGGGATTGACTTGATAAATGGATGATAATATTACAAGTGTTTGAGAACATTCATGTATTAATCATGCTCACTATATTGGTGTTTCAAGTGCTTACAGGATCACAGGAATACATAGATGTCACTTTGTCTGCAGTAGATCTCATTATGACAATATCAGTAAGTTGCATAACAAAGGTACAAGATCAAATCATGATGATTATCATAGTTCAAAGGATCTCAAGTCATATGTTGCTTTGGAGGAGTAATGTTGAATGGATTCTTTCAATATATCTTCATACTTGATCATTTTGGTTGTTCATATCCACATGCCTGCATAGTAGTTATTGATCTTCATCAGTGTCTTTGACAGAAGCATTAATTTTTTTTAATGGCAGATATAAGAGGTTTAAATCATTAAAATCCTAAGTAATGTCATCTCATAAGAAGTTTGAGCGGTAAAAAGAATTTCAAATAAAAAAGTTTGGAATGCTTCTTTAAGGAGAGCCCGATGAAAGTTTATTACTCCATTCAAATTTTTATTGAAAAGACCTCCAAAAGAAGAAATACCATAACATGGATTTAATTGGTTTTAATTTAAAAAAAAAAAAAAAAAAAAGCATATTTTCTGGGAAAGCTTTATTTTATAAAGCATAAAATGTATTTAGTAAAAGGCACGATTTATGCCTTAAGATTATATTGGAAACCATGTTAAGGAGGAGGATTTTTTATGAAAAGCACTTTTTGCCATATATAAAGGAGTTTGAATTTATAAAGTTTTTCTAAAGCCATCGAATTTTAAGAAGGGAGCCCGAATTTCTTTTAAAGAAATTTATGTTTTATAAAAATAAAAAAAAGGAGGCATCTATTTATGTTTTTTTAAAAGCTTTTATAAAGCATAAGGTGCATACAAGTAGGCACGATTTGTGCCTTGTTTTTTTTAGAGTTTTTTTTTTTAAAAGAAAAAAATTGTTTTTAGAAGGAATATGAAAGAGTTTTTTAAAAAGGGCAATATTCTTTGTGGCAGCAAAAACAAGGAAAGTTGGAGTTTTAAAAAGGCAGATTCTTTTTGATTTTTTATAGAATTTTATTTCTAATCTCATGACATGAAAGACTATTATGAAGGAATTTGAAAATAAGATGAGAAGTTTTTATTTGCAGAGTGATTATATTTTTGAGAAGATATTTGAAGAACAAAATGGTTTCAGATGAAATGTTTTATGAGATCTTGAAGAGTCATTTCTACAGATGAAGATAAAATTGCACACAGATTTTTTTTGAAAAAGATTGTTTATACACAGATGTTTGTAGATTGAAGAATATGAAGGGTTTGAGAAGATAAAAAGTTCTCAGAGATTATTTACAGAGCATTGATTAGATTGAAGATGTTTGTTAATATCTTATGGTGGATTTTTTATGATTTTATTGATGCAGGGAATGAAGATTTTTTTGAAAGAGATTTTATTTTTCTCTTACAAGAGCAGGATGAAAAATAAATTGTTGAAGACTTTCATTTTGATAAAGATGAAAATTGAAGAGAAGATGAAGGGTTTTGTACAAAGAGGATAATAAAAATTTGGTTTAAGAAATTTGCAGATTGAAGGGTTTTGTGAATTTGAAAGGGCAATTGTATTTTATTTGACAGAGATGGAACTTACAGAAGATGAAAGGTGAAAAGACATTCAACTTGTATAAAAATGTTTTTCAGGTGCATTGATGGACAACTTGCAAGATAGAGATGAAACATACAGGGTTATGCAGTGTTGTTGAATGGATCAGAATACAGATTTGATATGCAGTGTTGTTGAATGGATTAGAATACATATTTGATATGCAGTGTTGTTGAATGGATCAGAATACATGATTAATTTGCAGAGAAAATTATTTATAGAGATTTGTATATGGATCTTGTTTGCAGGAGTATGTAAAAGAAAATGGTCTTGATTTGAAAATCAAACAGGAGGTATAAGGTTGTATACAATGGTGCAAATCTGATTGAACAACAATCATGTCTTGCACACAAAGTTTGATGTTTTGTTTATAGTGATTGTGTTTGCCAGTGAGGCACAGTATGCCTATGAGGCTTGTGGTCAGTGAGACCTTGGTCAGTGAGACCTCTGTATATGTCAGTGAGACATTTGTAAGAAGATTTTTCATTTAAGCCAGTGAGGCAGTTCTGGAGTGGTTTTTCTACCCCTGGAGGGTTTTCCACTCGTGCATATCTTGTGTCATGATTCATATTGATCATCTTTGTTTATGTTTGATTTACTTATGAAGTTTTTGTTCTTTTTCTGTATTCACAGTCATGTGCATTTTACAAATCAATGGTATCTTTCTTTTGAGCTCTGAAAGTTAAAGTTTAAACAAAGGTTTTGAAAATTCACACAACACTGATTCACCCCCCCTCTCAGTGTTGCCCTTGATTCCTACAACGTCCATGGGTATCTTTCCAACAAGAGTTGATGTAGGAGATATGTTTACCAGATAGCAAGTAGTGGTAATAGCTTCAGCCCAAAACTTTTGTTCTAGGCCAGCTCCACTAAGCATACTCCTAGCCTTCTCCATCAGTGTCTTGTTCATCCTCTCTGCAACTCCAATTTGCTACGGGGTGTATGGAGTTGTCTTATGTCTTTCAATCCCAAGTTCCTTGCAATACTTTTTAAATTTTATAGAACAAAACTCACCATTGTTGTCAGTTCTCAAACATTTAATCTTTTTACCAGTCTGAATTTTAGAAAAACCCTTAAACTCCTTAAACTTACTATAGACTTTAAATTTTCTTATGAGAAAATAAATCCATGTCCTTCTACTATAATAATCTATAAAAGATACAAAGTTTACAGATTTTGATAATGAAAGAACATCAACAGGACCAAACACATTAGAATGGATAAGGTCCAACACACCAGAAGACTTATGAGAACTTGAGTAAAACTGAACATGGTTTTGTTTTCCATAAATGCAATGTTTACAAAAGTTAAACTCAAGATTACAATCATCTAACCCCTTAACGAGGTTCTTATTTTTTAGGGTACGTAAAACCTTCTCACCAATGTGGCCAAAACTCTTATGCCATAACAGTGTCTTTTCACCAAGAAGTTTAACTTCCAATGCACAATTACAACCATCAAGACTAGAAACAATAGATTTCTTCATTGCTCATTTCATTGCTCGTTCAGATGGTGGGGATGAAGTGACTGCTGCCCTCATCCTTGAGTCAGAAGAACTATTGGATTGTGAAATTCATGTTTTCAGCTGAAACAGAGTACCTCTCCTAGTACCCTTAGCAAGCACCATAGCTCCTCTAGTCATCTTGCATTCTTCTTTTAAAAAGACAACCTGCACACCTGCATCATTCAAACTACTTACAGAAAGCAGGTTCTGTGCTAATCCTAGGATGTGCATAATCCCAGAGATTCCCTTCACTTAACCATCAGGGAATCAGATAGAGACTCTTCCACAACCAACAATCTTTAGATGAGAGTCATCACCCAGATACACCTTTCCACCATCGATCTCCTCATACTTAGTGAACCAGTCTTGATGCAAGGTCATGTGGAATGATGCACTAGAGTTGATCAACCACACATCATCAGATGCATGGGTTGCCAGGGCTGTGATGAAAGCATCACTATCACCTTGTGACTTATCAGAATCTGAATCAGGAGCTTTCTTCTTCTTCTTCTTCTTCTCCTCTTTGTATTCCTTACAGAAATGCCCTCTTTTGCCACAGTTCCAACAAAGAGCCTTGGACTTTCTAGGAGATTTGGATCTCCCATGAGATTTGGATCTACCCTTCTCAGCTTTCTTGTCCTTCTTCTTCCCTTTCTCCTTGGGTCTTCCACGAACTGCAAGGCCCTCTTTGGCTGCCTCATAAGACTTTCTCTGCATCTCTTTAGACAAAAGCGAAGAAACTACTTCTTCCATTTTGAATGTGGATGTGGTGCTTCCAATAGCCATGACAAGATGATCCCATGAGTCTAGCAAAGAACAAAGCAAGGTCATACATCGATCCTCTTCCTCCATCTTTACACCAATAGATGTTAGTTGTGCAACCAGCATGTTAAAAGCATTCATATGTTCAGCAATGGATCGTCCATCCTCCATTCGAAGAGAGTACAACTTCTTTCTCAGAAAAAGTTTATTAACCAAGGATTTTGCTTGATACACATCTCCCAACTTCTTCCAAAGTAGTTTTGCAGTAGTCTCCTCATGGACATTTAACAACATAGAATCAACAAGACTAATTCTTATGAGACCCTTAGCCTTTCGATCCTTGAGATCCCACTAATCTTGTGACATTGCAACTGGTTTAGTTCCATTAACACTTTCCCAAAGGTCTCGGTCAACAAGCATGTCTTCCATCTTGAGCTTCCATAGCTCAAAATTACTACTATTGAACTTCTCTACTTCAAACCTTCCTGATGTGCTTGCCATCTCCTTGGTGCAATAGAAATTAAAATACTCTATACAGACTCCCACTCAACTTAAGATCAGCTCAAAAAACCCCTACCCAACAGCTAAGACCAAAACTGGCCAGGCTCTGAGACCAACTGAAAGGAAGCTAGGTGTGTGGAAATCACTCCCTACACTAATCTAATGAGGGGAGAGCTATACAAATTTAGTTTATTCCTTATCACTACAGCAACATACAACATCTAATAGAGTTACTACAGCAATACACAAGAACCAAAAAGAAGACAAAAGAAGAGAGACAAAGATTTAAGGTGGGGAAAACCCTTATTAGGTGAAAAACCCCACACCCAGAAACCTGCACAATGTATTAACAAATCTGAAAGTTGTTTACAATACCTTTTCAATGTAAGATTCAATGGTCTTTGACACTCGTGTCTAGAGTCAATCCGGCAGCATAACAGTACCTATAATCCTATGATACAAACTCCATCTCCAAGCACCTGTTTATATAGGAAATATAAGGCAATATTGGACCTATCTTGGAATGGGCGTCCAACATGGCTTCATGGACCAAAACCCATTCCTAAGGACACTTGGTCAACATTGTAGAATGTGGCTGACAATTGTCCACAGTTCCCATCCCAAAGAGGTTGCCTATTTCCAAAATGGGCTATGATAGATGCTCTTACGACACTTACGACCGTCATAGAATCTGTCATAACGGTTACAACTTACAGTTGTAATAGAATCTGCCATACACATGCTATAAATAGCATATTCTCTTACAACATGTCATATTCCACATTGGGGCACCCAAATATGCCTTATTCAAAGATGCTTCATGACACATGTCATCACTTGTCTTACAAACTTCTATTTTTGACTCTTGCATGTCATAGATTCTATCATAGGAATCCGTCATAACCGTTTCGGTCAATATTCCCTTACACAACATGGAAGATGCCAACACATGGGAAAATGCTCCTACTACAAAGTGGGATGCCTATCTCCTCATGTGAGGACAAAATTACAAGTTGTCATATTCCATGTAGGATCAACACATCACCGTGCCACATTCCACAATATGACAATATGGAATTTACAAATATTTACAACATAGGCAATTAAATAATAAATGCAAACATTAAAAATGTAAGGAATTACCAAGGTTGAGACACCTTAATTCCCAACACTGACTGATTAAGGTCAGCCTTGAGGTTGAAACCAGGCTTCCATTTGCACAGGGAAAGCGAATGCTTCCCGTATAGCCATGGACCACTAGCTAAAACTAACAATAAGTCCTCCTGAGAGGTAAATTTAAACAAAAACATACCTCCTACCATAGCACTAGTTGAGATGGTCCCCTTAAGAGACCACTAGGTCATCATCTAGTGACGAACCAAGTCGATTTTGGGTCTTCTATACCTTCCCTTCTTCGGGCATGTCTTCAATCACATCTTCATCTTCAAATTTGTAACCAAATATGGTGCCTCTATCATCCTCCACTACACTACTCAAATTAGCAATACTCGAAGTTGTTACCTCTTCAACGTAACTCTCACTTTCCTCACCAGGTTCCTCTAATTTGAACTCTAAACTTCTAGTTTTATTTCTAACTAGTTTGGTCAGTAGTGCCACCTTGTTCTTGAGATCCATCATCCCATTTTGCACCATCTCTCCCATATCTACAATCTTATTCTTTCCTCTAATATTCTTTTCCTCCTTTCCAACATTATTCTTTCTTTCAATAAAAATTCCAAAGGTCTCTTCCATTATCTCATCAATTGTACATGCCAATTCTCTTATCCCTATCATTTGCTCTTGAAGTATATAGAAATAAATTATTTCTTCTAACTAGATAATTCAGACTCTTGGTCTCACATTTATTCCCTTAATTTTCTTCTCAATCAAATCCCACAAGTCTAGGTGCAAACTACTTCACATCGGCAGTTCTATATACATGCTCAGGGACTTCCTCTTCACAACTTCACCCTCAGGTCCTCGTATAGACTACCACTAATCAATGGTTTTTTCCACATACTTAGGAGCTACTACTCTAATATTTATCTCCACCTCTACTCCTACCTCACGGGGCCACTCTCGGAGGCACTTTCTCACATCCCACAACTCACAGAGCCTGCTACAAGTTGCCTCACATTCGGCAATCTACCTGCAGACTCAGGAACAACCCTCTCTGATACTATTGATGTAATAGAAAAATAAATAGAATCACACTTTATTAAGCTTCTTCAAAATCAACTACAAAATTATAAACTTTAGATGATTCTAGTCATGATCTGCAACTCCAAAAACTCTGCAACTTAGCAACCTAATAAATCTAAGTACAAACAACACTCAAGATACTTCTGCTACACGCCTCATAGAGGCTCAGACTTCTTTGTCTTTAGTGCTCCAACACCTCTTTTCCCCCCCACGTGACCTTCCACCCATTCCTCTTTTATAGAATCCCCTCCACTCAGCTCTACGCTGGCCCCAAAAACCAACCCCCTTAAAGAGATAGTATATAAAACTATTATGTTACATAATGGTGCATACATATAGTGTAAAGATACATTTAATAAACACTCTTTCCTATATATAAATAAAATTAAATTGATTATTTTTGGTCGATGTGCAACCGCTCGTGTGTTTGGATGCTCCTGCATCACTCTAGATAAGACATTGAAATTGAAATGGCATGTTTGCATTAACTCTTCACTATTGAAGTTTTACAAAGAGATCCTTTATGGAAAGAACTATAACACTTGGAATTTTTATTCCATGTAGAACATAATCAATAAGCTCTATAGTGCGTAAAAAATGTATGTCACATCCCCATTAGTTGCACAAAAATAAGAGCTTTGTAATGGGGTATGGACATACATCAAAACGTCAGACTTGGGAGCTACATGATATTCTAATTGAGTAGAGACACACCTCTAGATGGATGAATCGCACGGGACGATAACAACCTTGAAACACTAGTGCTTCATGTCTTCCTACATAGGAGGCTCACTAAATATCCTTCCATAGTCAAGTAATTTTAGGGTTGATGGTTGCATTCCATGCAACTTTAGGGATAGGTGTTTTCACAATGAGGAAGATTGATATTAGCTTTAAGGTTTTACTTATGTAATATTATATTATTAAAATAGTTTGATTTGGTTAAAAGTATTAATTTTACAGTGTTATGTTGTTTAATTTATTAGTTACGTATTTACATATTTATATATTTAGGTGAAATAGATGGTTTAAACTATGGTGAAAGAGATTATTTGAGTGTTTATATAGACTATATTAGGGAAAGATATGTTTAATTATTGGTACAAATAATTTAAAAGGTTGGTCCTAACAATTTTTTGTCATGGAAAGATATATTTTATTATTAGTACAAATGATTTCAAAGATTGGGCATTACAATTGTTTATCATGGATTGAGGGTCAAAAGTTGTTATTTTGGACACCTTTAATCAAACATGTTTGTGGCATGGAATTTGGACATGAAATCTTAAGTTTAAGACCCAGATTATCAAGTAACCTACTCAAAAAATTTGAGAATACTTTTCAAAGGCTTGAAATTACGTTGCTCAAGTACCTTGATAAATTTAAGTTACCTATGTTAATTTTTTTCTTATATATTTTAAATTATGTAATATTGAGAGGCATGAAGTTAAGATGCTTAACTATAGTCTACTTTCCTCAATACATTTAAAATAGTAGTAACAAAGGAAGGGCAGACTCACCTACTAAAGTAGGAACAAAGGCTCTCTTATAGATAAGTGTGGAGAAGAAGAAAGGAGAAGTGGTCCCATCATAAACAAAAGAAAGACAAAAATAAAAATAAAAGAGAAAATTTGTACAAATAGTAGAAGAAGAAGATGAAGAAATACCAATTAAAAAGGTATCGCAAAACGTCAAAAGGGCTTAGTTAGAAAAAATAAAAGTTTTGTAGGAGAAAGCACCTAAAAAGAAAAATATATAAATCCCTGAAGAGAAAATATAGGAGAAAGAACAAATATTGGATGTACCGGGGTTGTATAGATCACTTTTTACATTAGGCAAGTGATTGGAGGTAGCACAAATATACATAAGAACTTCCATACAAAATAAGGGGATTATTCTCCAAGCTATGTTGGATCACATTGCTACAAATCCATATCCCATGGTAGACATTAAAAAGTACTTTCTAGAGGAATTCATAGAGTCCATCAATGTAAAGAGAGAAGAAGCAACATAATTAGAGGAAAACATCTGAAAGGATGCATTAGAATAAATGGAAAAAGAACTAGACCTATTCCATAACAACATAGCACAATTAAAACATTTACAAAATGAGGAGCTAAGGTCTAAATAGAGAGCAGACACTCTTTTATCTCAAACAACATAGGCTAAGGAAAGTGTAAAAAGTGAAACCATGGAGGCCACTAAGAAGGCCTATGATATTCTATTAATAGAAAAAGTTACAGATAAGAAGGAAATACTAAGTGAACAAAAACAAATAGATTATGATACAATAGGGATTAGTGCGGAAGAGTTAGTCAGGGACATACAAGATGTTACTACACAAGGGGAAGAGGACATAAATATAGGTCAGACAATGATATCAGAACCTATCAGCGGTGAAGAATTAAGAAAAGTAGAATACAAGGTAGAAAGAGAGAAATAAACTTCATAGGAGACACTATAGGATGACAAGATGAATAAAGCATAGGATCAACAAACTAAACAACCACAATAGGACAAACAAAAAGGTATTGGACTTGATTAAAATAAGAAAGAGGAAGTCAAGAAGGAGAAAGGAAAAGGAGTGTTTGTAGAAATTGATGGAGAATAGTCTCTTATAGGTCAAGTATTAATAACTCCTCTTACATCCCAATCTTTGGATCCTATGGATGAAAGAAGAGGGTTCATTGAAAAAATAGAAATAGTTGCAATTGGTCATTACTATGGTGCCAAATTAATTAAACTCTACACTAGCATGACCATAGGTGGATTTAGCACATATTTTACCAATCCAACAATTTGAGATGAGTGATGTCAAAGAAATGCTAGGGGGTAGCTACTAACTTAATATGTGAACACAACTAAAATAATAAAGAACACAATGGCTAAAATCCAAAAATAATTGCTACAAGTCCCAACATATATCTCTTTACCACTAAAATATTAATTAGGCATAATAATTAGAGGGTTGCTAGAAGAATTAAGAAGTTGGGATGAGTAGGAGAAATTGAAAGAGAAGATTTTGGTAGAATAGGAGACTAGCTAATTGGAAGCAATCAGGACTAAGTGTACTATAGTGCATGATGAACTTAATAAGTAAATCACAAAAATAGAGTAGACCCATAGCAACATCAACATATTGTACCAATATTGCTTAAGTTGGCACACCTCCCCAAAGAATAAAGATCCAAATAAAAAATGTGGAGAATTAGATTATATAGGTCTTAAACTCTTACGCTGCTATGATGGACTCAGATGGTTCCCTTAGGGTACAAATTAAAAATATGCATACATAGTACGATCACTTGCAAGAACAAAAAACTAACATCATTTCTCAAATGAAGCAATTAAGAGAAGTAGTAAGTTTGCATTTAGCCATAATCACAAGACTTCTTAAGGATGCACAAAAACTATTAGGGTCTTTTATTGTTCCTTCTTTTGATAATGAGGATGAAAAGTTACTAATCACTATCAATAGCCATACCCACCTCCTATAGCAAGTGGTGCTACAATGAACTAGTACATATAATCACTTGTAGGGCATCTACAAAAATATTTTACCATAATACAAGAGCTTGTACAAATTTTTCTCAATAATTTTTGTAGTAGTATAGTTTTGAATTTTTTTAACAAAGAGTAGCCTCAGTCACTTTTTGGAGCACTGATGAGAAAAGACAACATATATCTTGAGCACAAGACATGGGTTAAGCTAGGGGATGATGTGGGTAGGATAGAGGCACACCACTCCCATTATGTTGAAAACCTGAAAGGATGGCCTAATGGAGGCCAGTGGAAAAACTCACAAGGGCGTCAAAGGAGGGTAGTATGAGAACATAATCCCAAGAAGGACAAAGAAAGTTAAAGTCACAAGAAACCAAAGAGCTAATAGTACAACACCTAGAACTGAGTTATGGCACCTATATAGAGGCATATTGATTTCACGGGCTTGGATTCCATGTTAAATGGGATTGAAGCCCCAGTTACATTGACTCTCTCCTAATTACCAATAACAATTTAAGAAAATGTTTTATAAAAAACAAAGGACAAGAAACCACACATTAAATCTATTAAAGCAAACCATTAACAGACAATAATCCTTAAAATGTTGCAAAATAGGAGCAGAGATAAATGCTCACACCATCTTTGAGAGGAAGAAGGCACTTGTATGAGATCTCGAACTAGAAGGGATTGAGAAATGTTGCAGGATCCAGCACCATCACATTTGTTACATTCATTGCACTCATATTTAATCTGTTCAGATACCCTAAATCGGCCTCAACCACAAACTTACTCCACCACCAATTTGGTACACTCTAAGCCCATGTGCTTCTAATCGAATCACAACTACCCAGAACTAGTATGGTTGTCACAAACCCTAAAACCTCAAAAAATTCTTGGTTGTCTGTGTTGGCATAATAGTCATAGTAACAATGGTATTACATTGTTAAATTTGCATTTATAGGTTAGTTTATGCATATTAAGTAAATGTTAGTAAATAAAACAATAGTTAGTTTGTGGGAGTTACATTCCCATATGGAGGTTATGTAGGTAGTTATCAAATAGTTAAAGGGAAGAGACTTTTATAAAGCCAATGTAATGCAATGTGAAAATCATCTAAAGACAACAATATATTATTCTATGTTTTTATGTTTATTGCTGTGCAAGTGCAATGATGTAAATCTGTGTATGCACACCATTTTTCAATATGGTATTAGAGCCACAATGAAAATGACATTTTAGAGGAAATGTTGCAAAAATAATTGGGAGAGGTAGCATGGTAGTTGAAAACTGTTGAGAGTGTAGATTTACAAATTCTTTCCAGCAAACCATGTATGAAAAATGGAGTGTCTAACTGTGAGCGAATGTTAAGGGAAACCGTTGAGTTTGAAACCGCATGGTTGTTTGGTGGTGAAGGAAGATTAGATCGCGTGGTGAGGAGACTAAATTATAAAGACTTCTTCCTACAAATGCTACCGATCCCAAAAGGAGGAGGAGCAATGTAATGGAGACCATGGACAATCTATTTGAGGAGAATTCTTTGAGTTTAAAAGGAATCACAGATGTTTAGCACCGATATATAAATATGCAACCGTTACACATGAAGTAAGTCTAGAGAAGCCACCATGGATAAGAAGAAAAGAAATTGTTCAAAGTAACAAATGGAGTATAGTTGCCAAATCATTTCATATAAATTTTTTTTTTTAATAGCACTCTTTATGCACAAAATAGCCACGGCCATAATATAGAAGGTATAAAAAAAAAAGGAACAGAGAGTGCAATTTTTCAATAGGGCATAGAGCTCACAATGGGCATAAGAAATTAGAAGCTGTTATTTTGGATTTTGTGCTGAGTTTTTATTTTTGTCATTTAAGGAGTAATAAGAGGTTTGGTAGGAAGTTTAGTTGCTTTGTAAATATGCCTATGATTAGAAGCTTATAGAAATTCTTTTATGCATTTTACAATACTATTGGAGTGATAAGGTTAGGATATTATTTTATCATATTGTAAAAAGTGGTATTGGTGTATAATTCTGGATCAAGAGAGAGGGTGTAAAGAGGTATGAAAGGATAAAGAATTAAGAATGGTTCCTACTCTCAATGTTAGTTAGCAGCAACGCATAGAGCATCTACTAATGAAGGTTGGAGAAAATCTATTCAATATCATACTATCTTTTTGTACCATGGATGGAAACAAATTGGTTGTTCCTATTGACATATTTGGAGGCTTTCGAGGATTGCAGTACTTCCTCTAGTGCTATCTTTGGAGGGTAAGGACTAAGATAGTCATATTGGAGGAAGGCAACATCGGAGGATGAAGGATTTGCCATCATCTCAAGTTAGCTTCTTGCTTTGAGATGATGCTTTGCATGAGAAGCATTTTTGGTTTTGGTTGTTTTGCTTTTCTTTGTTGATGCTAACGGATTTGAAGAATGTATGTTTTGTGAAGATTTTATTTTCAAGACAGGTTTGGGATTTGGTGTTGAGCTCAATATGGATTGTTCTCCAGCAATCTTTAGAGTATATGATCAAGAATTATACCCTTTCACGGTCACTAGACAATGATAGAGATCTGTCGCATCTCTTAGGGATTGTTGTCGAATAATTCAAGACTATGATTTGAGAGTTCGGGACTAAAGAGCTCAAAAACATAGCTCAAAGCTACACCTTTCTAAGGGTAGACAAGATAGCATGATGGAGCCCCGCTTGGTTTAGGATTTGTTCTTTGGGAGAAGATCTTCTATAAAATATGTATTCATATTATGTAATCAACTTTGTTGAGTATATTAGCATTCAGGGGGGGTCCCTTGGTACTATTGCAGGAAGAATGTAATAAGGGGGGAATGTTGGCATAATAGTCATAGTAACAATGGTATTACATTGTTAAATTTGCATTTATAGGTTAATTTATGCATATTAAATAAATGTTAGTAAATAAAACAATAGTTAGTTTGTGGGAGTTACATTCCCGTATGGAGGTTATGTAGGTAGTTATCAAATAGTTAAAGGGAAGAGGATTTTATAAATTCAATGTAATGCAATGTGAAAATCATCTGAAGACAATACTATATTATTCTATGTTTTTATGTTTATTGCTGTGCAGCAATGATGTAAATCTGTGTATGCACACCATTTTTTAATAGTCTAAAATGGCTCCTGGATATGAAGTAAAACATGTACAAAGAAACTACCTTCAGTGAATGAATCTGCTAAATATGTAATATTATTAGCTTGGTAGTGAAGACTCCTTTGTTGTTGCTTCCATGGAAAACTCCTTCAAACACAATGTGTCATAACCCTAAACCTCCTTAGCACGCATGTGTAATGAAGACAAAACTAAAACAATCACTTTGGCACCTAATCTTTTCCTATTTTGCTTTTGATTTTCCCTTTCAAAAAAACGTGCTTGCTTTTAGCGCTTAAAATTTTAAAAATATGTTTTTTTTTCAAAAGTGTTCTTCGAAGACCTATTTAGTCATATGACTAATTATTTAGAAATATGACTAAATATTTAGTTGTGTTTTCTACCTGACGATCAAATTAGTCATTTATTTAGTCATTTATAGTTGTGTTGCAAAAAATTAGTAGAATGACTAAAAGTTTTAGTCCCGTGACTAAATGTTTTAGTCACGTAGTCATTTATTTGCCCAAATTCTACTCTAGTGTCAGTTAGGGGATTATGAAAATCATAAAATCATTAGGAGCAGAGATGTTATATTCAATGAGAAGGTCATGTATAAGGATCAACTATAGGAAAAGAAGCATTAACATGCCAAAAAGGAATATGTGGTGCTGGACAAGATTCCAGAAAATAAAATACCAGTGGTACCTGATGCTCAGCAACAACATGTTATCCCACAGACTCCTACAAGTGTTAGATGTTCTACAAGGATAACTAGATCTCTAGAAAGATTGTCTCCATCATTATATTCTATATTATTAACTGATTTTCATGAACCTGAAGGTTATGAAGAATCAATGCATGTAGATATCAAAAAGCAGTGGGAGCTAGGCATGAAAGTGGAAATGGATTCCTTGCTGCAAAATCAGACATGGGACTTAGACCAATTGCCTATAGGTAAAAGAGCATTGCCAAATAAATGGGTTTACAGGTTGAAGGAAGAAGATGGAGGCAAGAAAAGATATAAGGCCAGACTCGTGGTAAAAGGTTTTGTACAGAAAAAAAGGTATAGATTTTGATGAAATATTTTCTCTGGTTGTAAAGATGACTTCTATTAGAACTATTCTAAGTCTTGTGGCTGTGGAAGACTTGCATCTTGAATAGCTAGATGTGAAAACAACATTTCTCCATGGGGATTTGGAAGAGGAAATATATATGCAACAACAATAGGGATATGAGGTCAAGGGTAAGGAGGAATTTGTCTACAAGTTAAAGAAGAGTTTGTATGGCTTGAAGCAAGCACCTCAGCAATGGTATTTGAAATTTAATAGTTTTATGGCTGAACAAGGTTACAAAAGATGTCATTTTGATTATTTTGTTTATTTTAAGAAATTGGGTAATGGAAACAATATTATCCTATTGCTTTATGTTGATGACATGTTTGTTGCCGGGTCTAACATGCAGCATATTAGTGAACTTAAGAAGAAATTAGCAAATTCATTTGCTATGAAGGATTTGGGTGTAGGAAAAAAAATCCTTGGTATGAGGATCACACAGGACAAGACAAACAAAAAATTATTTTTGTCTCAAACTGAGTATGTAGAGAAGGTGTTGAAAAGGTTTAACATGTAGAATACAAAAGTAGCTTGTACACCTTTACCTAGTCATTTTAAGCTGACTAAGGAGATGTGTCTAAAGACACAAGAGAAGGAAGACAAAATGTCTAAGATAACATATGCATTAGCATTTGGTAGCTTGATGTATGCAATGGTATGTACAAGGCCAAATATTGCACATGCAGTGGGAGTTGTGACTAGGTATATGAGCAATCTGGGAATGGAACATTGGAATGCGGTGAAATGGATTCTCTAATATTTGAGAGGTACTACTTCAAAGAAACTATGTTTTGGAGGAACAAATTCTACTCTAAAAGGGTATGTTGACTCTGATCTGGTAGGTGATATTGATAGGAGGAGTACTACATGATATGTTTTTACTATAGGAGGTACTGTAGTCAATTGGATTTCAAGGCTACAAAAGGTTATTGTGCTTTCAACCACTGAAGCTGAGTATGTTGTTGCTATGGAAGCTAGCAAGGAGATGATTTGTTTACAACATTTTTTGGAGGAATTGAGACAATGACAAGAAGATAGCCCTTTGTACACTGATAACCAGAGTTGCATTAATCTTGCTAAGAATTCAGCTCTGCATTCAAAAACTAAGCACATACAGCTCAGATACCACTTCATCTGATCAGTTTTGGAGGATGGACAGATGAAGCTGGAGAAAATTCACACAAGTGAGAATCCTGTAGATATGTTCACAAAGGTGGTTACACGGGAGAAACTAATTTCCTCATCAATTTTTGTTGGCCTTCAAAATTGATAATGGTGAACATAAGAAACCAGCCATGCCTGTAATCTAGTGGGAGCTGCAAGTGTAGCGGTGTCATGCAAGATCAGTCTCCAAGTGGGAGATTGTTGGTATGTAGCAACTGATCGTGCAAATACTATACACTCATAATTTTTTCCCCTTTTTGGCATGTTCAGGATCAGTAGTTAATTTTTGTTAATCGACAAATGAGAAATGACATTCTAAAACCCTAATTCTAGAATCTTCCAAAAAGATTGTTATAAGCAGCTAGGCTGTATGTTGCGAGATGGCATTCACGAGATTGTAATATGTTTTGCACTGGATAATAAAATCATTGGATGGCTGAGTTTATGTGGATGTAGCCTATTTTGGGTGAACAATGTTATATTTCTGTGTTGATCTAGATTTTGTGTTATTGTTCATTATTATATTTGGGCTATTTAATCTATATATAATTGTTAATGTTTATTGCTCTGATCTGCATAAACTCTAACAAGAGTTCCTTTACACATTGGTACTAATATTTCATTAGATATGTGTCCAAAGAATGAGGATGATTTAGAGGATATGTCTAATGTGCCATATGCTAGTGTTGCAGGGAGTTTGATGTATGTAATGGTTTGTAGTAGACCAGATATTTGCCAAGTAGTGGGAGTTTTGAGTAGATTTATGTCTAACCTTGGTAGACAACATTGGAATTATGCAAAGAGGGTGTTTAGATATCTAGCGGGTACTCTTGATTACTACTTGGCTTATTCTAGTACTAACAGTGCTGACAAAACTTTGGACATATAGGGATTTGTTGATGCAGATTGGGCAGGTGACTTGGATAGTCGAAGTTCTACTGGTGGCTATGTGTTTACTTTGTTTGGCAGAGTAGTGACTTGGATGATAAAAAGGCAACCCATAGTTTCTTTGCCCACCACCGAAGAAGAGTATATGGCTACTACCCATGTCTCTAAGGAGGCAGTTTGGTTGAGGAGATTGTGTACAAGGTATTAGTTTTGATTGCAGGATCATTCAGATTGGTTGTGATAGCTAGAGTGTTATTTGTTTGGCCAAGAATCCTATGTATTATGCTTGGACTAAGCATGTTGATGTACAATATCACTTTGTTCAAGAAATGGTTGCAAATGGATAGATTGAGTTGAATAAAGTAGACACGTAGGAGAATGTTGTAAATGCTTTGACCAAACCTGTGAGCACAGAAAAAATTGTTTGGTGCAGAGAGGCCATGGGTCTTATTTCTAGTGCCTGATTATTATTTTTCTATAGGTATTTACAATGTATGATGTCAAGTGGGATAATGTTAGGATTAAAGTGTCATCAACCATGTAAATCCTATGTAATTTATTCCTATTATTGTTTCTAAATCACCTATAAGGGATGAAAGGTTTCACCAACAATGATCTTATTTTAGACGTATGTTTATATCCAGTACCCAACGCTAATTCATCCATGATGGGGGGTTGCAGGGGGTTTTCCCCCTATAAGGGGTCCGGGGGGATCATCCCCATGGCGAGGGGTCTGAGGGCCACATGCGCCAATAAGGGTTTAGGGGCAGCACCCCTGAAACCTCATTTTATTTATATTTTACCATTGTAAATCTGGACCATTCATCATTGGGTCACAAATCTGACAGTTGATATTTTGTCAGTTTTCTTGCCCTAGAAGGCAACCCCCTTTTTCTAAAGATATTTGTACTACATTTTTATCAGAGTTGACAGTAACAAGCGTCGCTGAATTGAAAACTAAAGAAGAAGAGGAAGTGCATGTATTGTAATCCCATATTTGAAGATAATACAACTTGGAGCCTCTTTTCTTGGTGGAGTTTTTTACCCAAAAGGGTTTTCTCCATGTTACATGCTATGTGCATGTTACTTTTGTGTAGTTGCTTTTATTTATATTGCAATCTTCATTGATTCTATATTATTTAGAGGACATTAATAAGGTTTGAATTAGATTTCTATTGTGTGGTTTGTACCTTCATTTCTAACAATAACTTTTTTTACATGTAGGCCTCTTATATAAAATGTGATCGCTAATTATATTCATTGATACATGTATAGGTTCTGTGCATATTATAGATAGAAATCAAATAATATAAAACATAACCTAAAATTGTACCAAAGGATGAGTAACTTAATAGAGCATAATAAGAGGGGTTTTATATAGTATACCTTATTCTCCTCATTGTCTCAATACTAGGGCATGGTCAATCAAGTTGAAGATTGATAACATGTATACAAGTAATATGTAAGAAATTGTATTGAAGGAAAATTCCATAAAGATAAAAATCTTTCCTTCACAATTTTTATTTTAAATATTTATATAATTTAAATTTTGATCAAATATTAATTGATGATAACTTTGTATTAAATGAGATAATTATTAATGTATATTTTTTTATTAAATAATATATAAAATATAATGGTTTCATAATAAAAATTATCAAAAATAAAACAAGATAAATGAATTGAATAAAAATAAAATAAGAATTTTTTTTTAATACATGTTCACAATAAATTTACATTTAATCTTGAGATAAATTTATTGCAAGGGTGAAAAGTATATACCTCATAATTTTTTGGCTTCCCACTTTAATTGGATTATCCTTTGTATAATCACTTATAAAATTGTGGTACTAAGTACATGGCTACACAAACATTATACCACTCTAGTTTATGTCTAGAAATGGAGAATGTTTTAGGGAGACTAAAATTTATTCTTATATAAGTAATAGCTAAAGAAAAATCATATCAATGTTTCCTTCTAAAATTTGAATTTTTGAATTTATAAAATACTAATTAGAGATAATAAATCAAACTATTGTGCTACATAAGGGTGCATACATATAGTGTAAAGCTAGATTTAATGAAAACCCTTTCCTATATATAAATAAAATGAAATTCATTATTTTTGTTTGATGTGGCTAGATGCTCCTGCATCACTCTAGGTAAGACATTGAAATGGCATGTTTGCATTAAAGCTCCACTATTAAGTAAATTTGCAAAGATATCCTTTATGAAAAGAACTATAACACCTGGACTTTGTCTTCCATGTAGAACATAATCAACAATCTCTATAGTGTGTAACAAATTTATGTCACATCCCCATTACTTGCACAAAAGCAAGAGCTTTGTAATGGGGTATGGATATCCATCAAATTGTCAAACTTGGGAGCTACATGATATTCTAATTGAATAGAGACACACCTCTAGATGGATGAATTTTAGGGGCCAAGAACAACCTCGAAAGACTAGTACTTCATGTCTTCCTACATAGGAAGCTAATTAAAAGTCCTTCCCTAGTCAAGCGATTTTAGGGTTGGTGGTTTCATACCATGCAACTTTAGGGTTAGGTATTTTAAGAATGAGGAAGATTGATATTAGGTTTAAGGTTTTACTTATATAATATTATATTATTAAAATAGTTTGATTAGGTTAAAAGTATTTTTTTATAGTGTTATGTTGTTTAATTTATTATTTGTATATTTACATATTTATATATTTAGTTGAAATAGATGGCTTAAACTATGGTGAAATAAATTATTTGATTGTTTCTAGATAAACTATATTAGGGAAAGATATGTTTAATTATTGGTACAAATAATTTAAAAGGTTGGTTGTAACAATTTTTTGTCATGGACAGATATATTTAATTATTGGTACAAATGATTTCAAAGATTCGGCATTACAATTGTTTATCATGGATTGAGGGTCAAAAAATGTTATTTTAGACACCTTTAATCAAGCATGTTTGTGACATGGAATTTGATGATGTGGACATGAAATATTAAGTTTAAGAGTGAGCTTATCAAGTAAGCTACTCAAAAAAATTGAGAATACTTTTTAAAGGATTGAAATTAGGGTGCTCAAGTACCTTGATAAAGAGTAAAGAGCTTCTGGATTCAACTGGGTACGTTTTTGTCTTGATGTTTCAGATCATACTCAATGATCCATCATCAGGAAGAGGATGAGGATAGTAACATATTAGATAGCAGACTTGAGCTTGTTTAAAAAGAAGCTAGAGGGGGAGGAGGGAACGGAAACCGAAGGGTAGGAGGAAATGAGAGAATAATAATAATATTAAGAGTGAGGAAAGGATACTCTTAATATTATTATTTTTCTCTCCTTTCCTCCTACCCTTCGGTTTCCATTCCCTCCTCCCCCTCTGCTTCTTTTTTAAAAAGCTCAAGTCTGCTATCTAATATGTTACTATCCTCTTCCTGATGATGGATCATTGAGTATGATCCGAAGATAAAAACATACACAGTTGAATCCAGAAGCTCTTTACTCATTAACATGGACTGTGGAAAGCTCATACTACTATTACCTTGATAAATTGAAGTTACCTATGTTAATTGTTATCTTATCTATTTTAAATTATGTAATTTTGAGAGGCATGAAGTTAAGATGCTTAGCTATAGTCTACTTCCCTCAATACATTTAAAATACCTATGGTAATTTTTATCTTATTTATTTTAATTTATATTTTCTCCATGTCGGTTGCTTTTGACAACATGTTGATTAAGAAAAGAACTCCATGTCAAACATTATGCTTGACTCAAAAAGAGATGTTGGGTGATGCTTAAAACCTACTTGCTTATCCTCTTTGAGAACAAGAGGCTTGCTAAGTTGTAACACCCAGTTTAGTTTTCACCCTAAAAACTAAGTTTTAACCAAAGGTAATAATCTTTTTTTTTGAAAGTTTAAAATAGAAAAGTAATTTGTTTCCAATTCTTATAACCAAGGAGAACATCCATCGACTAACAATAATCATGAATTTATAACTTATACAAAAGGATATAACCATCCATAACATTTAAACAATATGTTGTTAAAAATTACTTAGAACAAATCCAAAATAGAAACTTACCAAAGTCACTGCATCTCAATTGTCGACCATCCAAATTCAAGTCTCAGCAATCCTCAAGAATAAAGAAGAGAAAGTATCTTCAAGGAGGTTAACCTCCAACCATAGACCATCGGTCTCCCACACTCCTTCTTATCCAGAAGTGGCCCTACCCTACTCAAAGAGGATAGACTTAGGATAACCAATGGTGTTTGCCATCTGAGTTCTGGTGTTGTGACTTACGTGACTTGTTATCATGCAATCCCCTAGATACCCTCTAGTCAAGCATGACCACTCCACAAGCTACGCCATCTAGTCATAGTGAACTATCAATGCACTTGAGGATCATGCATTACCTTGGCCAAAGGATTTGAATATAATTAGCGTTGTAGCAACGCAAGTAATAAGTTCACCCACCCGACTTGACTCGAATTAATCACAATCCTACAGTTCCCTATATAAATAAGTTCAATACAATGACCTCGATAACCTCAAGGTGTTTGAAAATTCATCATGCATTAACACATGGCAATGCGGTTTACTTTCTTTCTACTTAGCTCATGGAAACATTTCCGTCCACATGTCAAAAGAATGGGATCCTAGCTTATTGATTATTCAGATAATGCTATAAGCTATTTCGTTGATTTTTAAGTTAGCCCACTGCTTAAATTATCCACTCAAGAGTCGTCACTAAACTCATCTTTGTTGTTTTCGGAAGAGTTTCACTAAAATCCAATTTAAGGAATACAATGTTCGAAGACCCTATGATAAAATTTAACACTCATAAGTTTTTACTTCAACTTGTTGAAATCTTTGACATAGCTTAATCTTTGTCAAACTAAGCATTAGAAACCCTATCATATTGTTTCTACTAGCAATAAGTTTGCATGCAAGTCTAAGCTTGAAACTTGACAAAAGACTCATTACATTGTTTTTAAAACTTCATAATATAAATTTGTATGACTATATAGTCTTCTCTCAGGGACACAATAGTTTAAATACTTCAATAGTAAAAGAATTACTTACAAAAGAAAAAAGACTAAATCTTGTTATTATTCGCAGCTAGGTTAGTAATTTCACCATGGTCGACCGACCAATATCCAAACTCAGAAATTAAGGTGAACTGTGAAGTCTTGCATGTTTTGGCATACACTTCACACCTTTGATTCTCCTCTATCGACAGTTATTACAAAACAAATCTTTTACTTCAAAACTAGCTGACTTTTAAATTGACAGAGCCAAGCATGGTATTCAGCTAGCCATATGAGTACTCATTTTATGTCGACAAAGGTTTTGCCTCCGCAGACTGTGATAGCTATGAGATATTTTATGACTGAACACTTAATCTAAATAGCACTCTTCACATAACCAAAAACCTCCTAAAGTTGAACCAGCGACTACACATTAATCTTGACCTTCACAAGACAATGCAATAAACTGTGGGTTTCATAACTGTGGTGCGGTACAGTGCAAGAGACAAAACATTGCTCCGTTTTGAAGATGACAAAAACACATAGGCTATGGTTGATAACAAATAACATCTTGCATCTTTAAGCAAATTCTAAGTTCCTTTGAAATGTAAGTAGAGTCATTACTTAGAATAAACATAGCAGATAAACTATGACTGGGCAGGGGTGAGAGGAAGAGAACCTATAGATAATCTCTTGAGTCTACTTACAGACTGGTCCACGGTGTTTGTTATTCTCTAAGCCATTCACCTTTCCTTCTTGCACCATTCTCCTCTCTGCTTCCACTCTCCATTGTTTCCCCACTCTCAAAAACTAACTCACACTCTCCTCCAAACCCCATCTAACTATGAAGGATAACTGTCTCTTCCACTCACAGGACCATGCCTAACATTCAGGGTAACCATCTGACATGCATAACCTTCTCCTCCTTACGCGACCACAACCATAAAATGGTTTCGCCATTCCACTCATTCCACGATCATTCTCCAAGATGGAGCTCCACACTTGGCAAGGTGGCGGTTGGCAGTTTTAACAAACTGTCCTCCTACTCATATCCGCTTATGAGTATCAATCATATGCAAGGATTATGAATTAAAAGCTATATCGACGACCCTCTTGAGGTTAAAACTTCGAGGGCAAAAAGACTATTTAAAATTAAAAGACATCAAGAAAGGACTTGGGTGAGCCCCATTCGAGCTACTACCTATTTTCCAAAATTCTAAAGAATAAAGGAATAAAGGATTTACCCCAAATGACAATTAATTATAACTAATATATTATTGCATATTCCAATACCATATGACCAAGGGTACTACACACCATGGTCTCTAGATTTAAAACATTATTTACACTTTTTTATTATACGATAATAGCCCATATTAGAAACATTTCAACATCCGTCAAATTTCGTAAGGAGACATTTACATCATACACTCGTAGAGCTTTACAATGATTACAACAAATTGAGCGTGAATGTAAAACAAAGTGTGGGATCGACTTATGCACAATATTTGACTTTTACGCCAAACCAAAACAAGACACGACTTACAACTTGACCATAAGTATATACATATAATCAATATATCAGTCATTCATATTTGATGACACGATTCAGAGTATTATGACACTGATGTCAATTTCCCATACTCAATACGATGACTTACGAAAGGAGAAAGACCTATTCCTACAAACCTTGACATCTTGTCTGAAATTGACTTAGCCCAAACTCAAAGCTTAACTCAAAGCTTCTAGGTTTATCTACCTGATATTCATTTTCAGTGGCAAGAACCCATGGGTTATTCCAGAGTCTATTCTCTCTTTCTCAAAGATACTTTCTCTTCTTCTTTCTTCCTGGTGAACATGTTCCATCTATTCCTGTCATTGACAATCTCACATACAATTTGTGGTCAGAGTACTAATATTCTGATCAAAACACATTTATATCAAATCATTTCATTTTCATATCAAAAAGACATTCCAATTCATAACATCATATTGATCATAATCAAGTAGATTCCATAATTTCATAAAATTAACATTTTCTATTCATATCATCAGTTCCTATGATGTTAAAACATATCCACATAACTATACTATTTAAGAAAAAAGTAAATAGTAATATTGAATCCAAAAAGGGGATGTAACATAAGTGATAGGAGACCCTTCATCACTTTGTTGTAAATCTCTAGATAAGAGATTGAAATAACATGTTCACATTAAAACTCCACTATTAAAGTTTACAAAGAGAAACTTTATGGAAAGAATCATAAAACCTAGACTCATGTATGTTCCAAGCATAGTGTGGGCTTTGTCTTCCATGTAGAACACAATCAACAAGCTCTAAAGTGCTGAACAAATTTATGTCACATTCCCACCACTTGCACAAATACAAGAGCTTTGTAACAAGGTGTGGACATCCATCAAATTTACAGTTCTAGTAGCTAAAAAATATTTTAATTGAGTAGAGAAAAGTCTAGATGGGTGAATTTGAGGGGCCAAAACAACCTTTAAATGTTAGTTCTTTGTGTCTTCCTACATAGGAGGGTCACTGAAATTCCTTCCCTAGTCAACCAATTTTAGGGTTAGGTGTTTTAAGGATGAGAAATATTGATATTAGGTTTAGGGTTTTATTTACACAATATTATATTATTAAAATAGTTTTATTAGGTTAAAAGTATTTAATTTATAGTGTTAAATTGTTTAATTGATTAGTTATGTAGTTGTATATTTACAGTGAGTGGTATTAAGGGAAGAATGTTACCCTATACATAAAATCAAAACATAGCCCACATATATTTTTATTTTTAGTAGATTTTTAAGATATACAAACTTTTATATAATCCTCAAAGAATTAAAAAATAGCTCTTTTAAAAAATAACTATATAACAACTCTTAAGTAAATAAAATAAGTCCTTAATATATAAATATATAGATTTACATAAAAGGTGGATATATCTACTAAATTATATATATATGGTTATTTAAAGTACATTTTTAGGATATATTCAAACTTTTATATAATCCTCTATGTTTTATAAAACAAATCTTAAGTAAATAAAATAACTCTTTAAATAAATAAAAATAACTCAATATTTAATAGATGTATTTAATATATTATTATAAAAAATAGAGAGAAATGTAATTTAAAAGTAAAATAAAATTATATATATATATATATATATAAACCCCTTTTACATTTACAGATCTATAAATCTATATATTATATATAAAGGTAACTCTTAAATAATTAGGCTGGCCCCACACTCATAAGGGGACCTCCTCACCGTCCACATATTCAAATTAGATCACTTATTTAACATAGAAGAGAAGAAACAATGGAAGTCTAAGAGCCACAACTTGAAATTTAACTATAGATGTAACTTGGAGGATTTGAACTTGGTTCTCCATCTTCAGAACCTTATGACCTTGGCAACAGCTTTCACTATATATGATAGGTATCTTAAATGTATCAAGGGAGTTGAACACCCTAACTTGTGGTTTGTCAAAATTATTCTCAAATGTTTTATAGTACCTTATATATATTTGATAATATAACCTAAATTATGTCCAAGATCCATCAAAATAGAGGCAGACCCTTGTTTCTAGAAGCTTCAAATTTTCAACTAGTTGATGAGATATCAAACAAAAAACATACTATTATACCCATCTTAACTTCCAGTCAAAACGGCCAAAGTCTCAAACATTTATATCTCTAACCCAACTAACTACCATAATATCAAAATATGTTTGTAAACCTAACTAGGCCGAAGGCAAATTACACAGGCCTTGCTGCCTCTACAAAAACACACTAACATTTTTCACATACCACACTTTTACTTAGTACTTTATTCTCTCCTCCTTCATCGCTTTTCTGCATTTTCCATCTACCATCCTAACCCCCAAATGGTGAGCACCAGTAGCTGAAGCCATGACAAATCACCACCCACTAAAACTCAATTGCAAGAAATGGATAATGATACACCATTCTTTCACATTCAATACAAATACATTGTAATTGAATGCCTTTACTTCTACTCATTACTCCCAATGCTTCTATCACACACCACACACTAGTTGCCTTGCTTACTCCACATGCTTCCATCACACAGAACACACCAGTTGCCTTGCCTACCATCACCCTTTTCCATTATCGAAAGATATATATATATATATTAAAAATTTTGAAAATAATTTTGAGAGGCCTAAAGTAATATTTTAATTTATATTTGCTCCAGTGCGGCTGCTCTTATTCCAATGGGAGGGTGAAGTTAAGCCTCAGGTAAAAGTCCTCTTCCTTAGATACATTTAAAATAACTATGCTAGTTATTATCTTATTTATTTTAATTTATATTTGCTCCATGCTTGATGCTCTTATTCCAATGGGAGGGTGAAGTTAATCCTCAGCTAAAAGTCCTCTTCCTTAAATACATTTAAAATAATTATGATAGATATTATCTTATTTATTTTAATTTATATTTGCTCTCCGCCAGCTGCTCTTATTCCAATGGGAGAGTGAAGTTAAAGCCTCACGTAAAAATCCTCTTTTTTAATACATTTAAAACAACTCTGCTAATTATTATCTTATTTATTTTAATTTATATTTTCTTCAGTCGGCTCCTCTTAATCCAGCGATTTTTAACCCCGTGTTGATTAAGCAAAGCAGTCCATATCAAACACCTATAAAAGGGAGTCAATGCGAGAGCATATAAAGGGAGTGAATGCGAGAGCATGTAAAATGAAATCAAAAAGCATACTTAAACCAGGGTTGTAAGAATACAAGCCATTATCTGGAAGCGTTGGATCTGAAAGAAATGGAGCCACAATTTATTGCTGCAGTTGAAGGAGACGGAGAGCAGCGTGGTATATCTGAGCTGCCTCAGATTATGAAGGAATTGATATTTGCAAAGCTTTCACTACAATCAATCTCCGTCTCTCGCATGGTTTGTAAGGAATGGAATTCTATTTTGTCCTCGCGCAGCTTTCTGTCTTCATTGCCCACCCAAAATCCATGGCTTCTTATCTGCGGTGAAGAAGAATGTATTGCCTACTGCTTTTCCACACAAAAATGGAGGACTATTTCTCTCTCTTTTCTCCCAAATTCTGTCACATATAACAAGCTAACAAGTGCAGCGCAGGGGTTACTGCTTTTTCAAACTACCCCAGAATTATGTGTTTGTAACCCGCTTATGAGAAGTTATACAAAGATAGAAATCGATGTGACTGGCAAGTCTATCGATATTGTACAAGGAGGAAACGGAGAGCCTTATTTGGTAGTGTCTTCCAACATCGACAAATTTTCCTTCCAAATCTACCATTATTTTCAAGATTCGTGGAGGATTAAGTTTCAGTTTGCGGGACAAAGGGGCTCTAATAAATTCTCACGTTATCAAATGGTTGAGTGCAATGGCGTTCTTTTCTGGATGGGAATGTGGCCTATGACTATTGTTGCTTACAATATCCAAGATAGTGTTATTAAGCCTGTTACAATACTTCCATTACCCCGCCAACTTGTTGAAGATTGGAGGAAAATGAATGTTTTATCTATGGTTGCATATGGGTTGTCCATTCTAGTGGTAGCGATCTTTTCTGTGGGTATTGTTATCTGGGAGTTGTTTCAGGACGACGAAGATAAGTTGGTTTGGAAGTGGAAAGAGTTTGCAAGAATTCCTCGTCACTCTCTCCCTCAATTTCTTGATGTACGTTCGTTGAAAGATTCGTGGCATTGGAACTGTGCTTGTGTTGGAGATTACCTGTGCTTTTGCGCTCTATTTGGTGGTAGCACTCTATGTGGTTGGGGATTATTTGCATATAATTTAAGGGAAGGGTTTTGGCAACGCCTTCCTCCATGTAAAACTCAAATCATTATTAGGATGATCGGGGTGATGTCATTCCAACCTAACCTCATTCTTTGAGAGAATGATGGATAACGATATTATGGTGTTAAGTGTTATGTAAGGGTTAATTACTTAAAATGTACTTTAGTATTCAAAACTACCACTATATAGTTATTTGTTGAGTTTAACATTTTCAAATTCTTATGGATGGTGTGTGAAAGAGGGGATGCAAACAATCATACAATCATAGGAAGTGATGTGCCAATAGAGGAATGTTGAAATCAATATGCCAAAGTGAAGGAAAAAGCCACGAAGGTGAATAAAGCATATACATAAAAAGGGCATAAATTGTAGAAAATGGAAAACCCAAAGTAGCATCCTCAAGTGGGTGAAACACATGCTTTTACCTATATTTTCTTCCTGTTTCATGTGTCTCTAATAGATAATTAATTTGTTGCACATTATGTGGTTCTTTTATTATAATGTATCATATTCATTTTCATTTCTCCTTTATTTATGAGGTCTTGAATTTTTGTCTCAATATATAATGCATTTATTTTTAGAGTGTTTTCTTATTGTTTTTATTTAATATGTCTCTTGAAGCTAATTAATTTGTTTGATATTAGGCAATTCTTTTATTTCAATATGTGATATTCATGTCCATCTCCCCTTTTATCTATGAGGTCTTGATGTTATGTTTGAATACAAGAAATTTATATATGGAATATCCATATATTTGGTGATAAGCACAAAAGTATCGAATTTTATGTGATGTACAAGATTAGACATATTAGGAATAAGGTAATGACGTTATGGTGCAAGAGTTGTTCTAATATATAGAAGCATTTCCCATCATCTTGTAGGTAATTATATGAAAGCATTTAAATGTATGATCATTTGATCTTGATGAGAATAACTTACTAAACAATTGGGTGACATGAAAATAAGGGAGGCACATAAATTGGATGTAGCGTAGTACATGTTCTTCCTCATATTGCATGGAGGGATCATAAAAGTGTAAGTAATCATAACTAACAAGAGTTGCACAAAAAGAGTGTGAAAAGAGCTTGAAAAAACCAAATGTTGTGTTTAAAAATAAGCTAATGGTTTCTAGTATTTGCAGTTCCTACATCTACTCTTAGATTGCTTATTTAGAGAAGGTGAAAAAAGTCCATGAATCTGGAGACTATAAATCTAAAAGGTATGCTGTAAATCATAGTAGAATACATTGTTCATTTATGATTCCTTTTATATACTCTTCAGCTTTCCAAATGGTTTTTACTCTCTAATCTCATGTCTTATCCCTTTTATAGATAGGGATATGATTGGAAAAGGGAAGAATCTGAAAAGAACTTACTGCGTACTCACACAACAGTTATTTCATCTAGAATGCTTTATGCATTAGCCCAGGTGCTTTTTTCACTTTCATGATACAACACAACCTTCTCTTGTCTGCTGATTTTATGATCTTGTGATTTCATTGTCATGATTTGGTCCAACGGCTGCATTTTCTTAGGAGATTGTCATTACAGTGGGTATAGCTATTGAATATTAGGTATGTTTTGTTTGATGTGCAGAAGCCTTTTACTCCCAAACAGTACTGTTGATGATTGCAATATACAGCCTTCTAGCCCTCTATTTAGCGCCAGAAAACTGCTGATGACTGTTTTGAAGCAATCATAACAATAAGTTAAAATTCACATATAATGAACTGAAACTATACTTGAAAGATAAGAAGGAATCATTTGAGATTCAACTAATCCCAAGTCTACAATGGTTCAGTTGGTCAAGTTCAGTTGGTCAATGTGAAGCTGTAATGTTCAAGGGGCCTTACGTAGTTTAGGTTTGTTCTGTGGTTTACTGGCCTAAGAATATGCAAAAAGGTCATAGATTTCAACAAGTATTCTGTTCATTTGCATAAAGGTGATACTGTGCTGCAAGTTCCAGAAGGTTTTCTTGGATTTATTGCAGCATTCTTCTTTATCTACTTATGAAAACTGTCTACTTATAGCTCTGTTATACATGCTTCTTCAAATTTGAGACAATTTCCTTTAGATTTCTACGTTTTCAGCTAAGTATTTCAGATGGGTTGGGAAAAGTTAGAAAGATCTACTCTATACTTCATTTAATCTACCGAAGGATCTAATTGTTTCTGTTATGCACTATGTAAATACCACAGTAATTTGATCAAATCCACAGTAAAAACCCTAAATGTAAGTTCTGAGCATTTTCACAAACATACATTTAAAATTGCAAGCTCTTAAAGAAGATATTTCAAAACACAAAGAAGAGCAGGAGAACACTCAGAAGATAGATGCAGAACTCCAGATTCTATTGTATTAGAAACGAATAGTCATACATGATTTACAATGTAGGAATGACTCTTAGTTTCATTGATCATACTACAGAGAACTTACAAGCTTTACAGATACAGTAAGACAGCCAGACATTCCACGCACATCTTACTGCAGACAAACAGGCGACCTCCTTCTTCTACACTAAACTATGCTAAGCTAACTGTATGCTTCTAAAAAAACTGTTGTAGCCCCTGTTGTAAAGTATTACAGTGTAGAGAGGCACAATATATAACATTCTGATTGTCCTCACTACAGCAAAAAACCTAACTGAACCCCTGGTTCAAACCCTTGGTTACAGCAATAAATGCAGGTGAACCAGCTCTCAAAAATATCTCTGAGCAGTGTCAAATTTGGGCGAAATATTGCCCCTTCTGAGAAGTTCCGGCAGTTGGGTAATAACTTCTATTTGCCTTGTTGTAGTAATGCCTCCAGCTGCAACTCTGTCCTTTACTTGAATGGCCTTGACTTTTCGCACTTTATCCTTATCTTCTTGCTCCTGAGATCAGATTTTCTTTCCTTCATGAGGTCACTGTGTTGATTTTCCAGCTGCTTCCTCAACTGCAAGCTTGCAAGACAAGACAAGCAATAAGTTTCACATTTATCATAAAAACAGCAGGAAATTAAAATAAGCATTTAAATCCAGGTGACTGCGCAAGATTGTGGAAATCGGATCCAAAATCCGCTCAAAACGCGTCAAAAATGCGTTCAGACTGCTCAAACTTCATCGGGTCAACCATCGCTGACCGAAAAATGCCAGAGGCGCCAAAAAAAACACTTAAAAATTCCACCGCCTCATTTCCCACCCATCGGCATGATCATTGCCATCGGCGCATCAAAAAAAACGTGTTGGTCGATATACTTCATCATCATGATATTTCGCTTTTGCATATTGGGGAAAAGAACAACATTATCATCATCATCACGTTGAAGAAGAAAAGGAGGATATGAATATGATCATGCTATCAAGGAAAGGAAGATGATGGTGACGTCATCATGATATTCGGGCTTCATTGAAATGCTAAGGATGACGTCATCGTCATATTTGTTAAGATCAGGGGATAACTGTGATATCGGGTTACCTAAGGAGCATGATCAGGATGATGAATATAATATGATCCTCTTGCGGCCAAGGTAACCCTCTCGAAAGATCAGGATGATGAGGATCATCATCATATTTGGGGCTTCTGTCGAACATAGAATAAGACATCATCATCATAATTCGTGAACTAGATCGTGCTTGAAAATATCCTGTTGAAGGAAAAAAGTGATGATGATGATCAGGATATTTGCTTCTTCGTTTATCAGATCGGGATGACGTCATCATGATATTTCGCTAACCGGATCATGTTTTGGAAAATATCCTATTGAAGGAAAAATGTGATGATGATGATCATCAGCATATTTTCAAAAGGTCTTACTTCATTGACAGGAGGACTTTACGAAATATCGGGTGAACAAACAAGATCATGATGATCTTGACAATCAGGATAGGATAAAAATATGATGATGATGTCATCATCATACTTTGTTTTCGGAGCACAAGGATAAGTTGAGGTCATCATGATATTGCGCCAGGGTGATATTGTAAAAAAAAGATCATGCTATTTAAGGAATGAAATATCGCCCTCCTCTGAATAGATAGGGTGATCATCATGATATTGCAAAAGAAGGCGATCAGGAGGATATGAAGTTGTCATCATCATATTTCAAACTTCAGCACATATCATGATGATGACCTTGCGATAGGATTATAACATGCGTATGTAAATATGCCGAAGGTGGATTTTCTAAGGGTGATCAACATGATATGATAAGATTTGAAATATCATGATGATGCTCGCTATACAAAGACCGTTCGACGGGGAAACTTACCTTGACTTAAAGTTGATGTCATCATGATATTCGAACTTCAGGATATTATCGGGGGGGGAGGGGTCAAATATCATGATGATGATGTTCTTCATGTAATCAAAACTGAGTTTATAACATATGACCCTCCTAAAAGAAATCATGATGCTCACGATGCGCATAAGGCCATTTGACGGGTAAAGGGCACTACCACCTAAGATTGACGTCCGGATATTGCGACTGCATGATTTTTATCAGGTGATAGACCAAGATCATGATGATCCTGTCAACATGACTTAGGCTATAAAAATATGATGATCCTCCTGCGAATATCAGGTTTGACCAAAACTTTGACCGTGCATAACTTTCACATATGGAAAAATTTTCAAGTGAAGTAAAAGGCAAACCTGCATGGAATTTCAAGCTCTTTTTAAATATGAGGTCATAGAAACAAAATATGAATTTTGACAAACTGACCTCATGATGACAACCTACCTCATCTAATATCATGATGATGATGCACCTGACCCATTTTTACCAAACCGCCAGAAAGCAGAAAAAACACAAGCAGAAGCAAAAAGCAAAACATCAGCAGGGGTCCCCATTTTGCTAAGGAGCATAATGGGGCATGTTGTGAACATCACAACAAGTACTTCTCCATCAATCGGGTCTTTCGAAATGAGGTAGTGGATAAGACACATCTCACTGAGTTTCACCAAATTGAGGTTAAAGTTAAATCATATAAAACTAGTATTTATATTTTAAAGAATGTTTTGATAGAAGATGAACTCTCTTGATCTCTATCCAAATTGTCTTGGATGATTTATCTACATGTCCAAGGTCAGGCAATGAGTGCATGGACTCCTGGACTTTTCATTTTTATTTTATTTTGATGAGTAATTTTACAGAGTAGAGTAACATCATGAATGCCCATATGCAGCTCATGTGCATCTTCATTTTTGAAATTGCATGTTATAGTATGTATCATTTATCTGTGCACAAGTTGTAATTCTCAACATTTTTTCTTTTTAGATTTCAAGTGTTGTTTGTGATAGAGGCCTTACATTGGGCAACTTAATTGGTGTCTTTAACGATTTCTTTTCTTGTTACTGAATTCTTACATCTTCTTTTTGAACTCTTTGGTATTATTATAATTTGCCAATTCTATTAATTTTCTATGCTCTAGGCATTTCTAATTCTATATTATTGTTGTGTACTAGGATTATATTGGATTCTAACACAATTTCCAATTTAAGAATGACCAAGATAAAATTGAAACTTGCCTACAATCCTTATACAAAGCCTAGTATGGAAATTTTCAGTAAAAGCTATTTTTCAAGGCTTTGGAACTAGTAATTGCATTTTAGAACACGTCCCTCCAATGATTTTATGTTTTATATGTAGTTATCGTGAAGGATTCAAGAAATGGGTAGAGGTTGGTAATTCTAGCATTTTTTGTCCAGAAATGCTCCTTCCTATGGGTCTACTATAAGATGTTGTTATCACTTGGGGTTTATCGCTAGAAAAGACACTCATCATTAAGTGTCAACACCTTCAAAGAAATGCATTAACTAAGATTTTTGTTATGGAGTTATCAAAGAAGACAAACTATAATCCAAATTCTAAGACAAATAGAAACAAACTACTTATTTACAAATATGAATTGTTATTTGGATAAATTACTTCTTACAATTAGTCCACTTTTATCCTCTTCGTACCTTTCTTATGTGTTGCATAGATCTTCCAATTAATTTTATGCTAGTATCGTCTTCTCAAGGATAAACAACCTCTACCTATTCACATCACTATCAGCCTTGGAAGAAGGTAGGGCATGTATTGTAAAGAATGAAGGAGGAATCTTTGCATTTGTGGGAGTGATAGAAGATGCATCCTTGCAAAGCAGAGGACATGTTGTTGGAGCTCTTCTAACAATGTGTGAAAGCAATAAGTGCAATTGTAGGGAAGTAACCCTTAAAAGAGGGAGTTATTCCATAACTTTTGAAGCTCACCATTTAGGGCACACCTAAAGCCCAGGAAAAGGTTTGTGCCCTTTTACAGAATCTACAAGAATCTCCTTCCTTGAACAAAATTGAATCAACATCTATTGTACTTGAGAATATTATCTATGATCATGTTGATGGTATGGAGAAAGGAACCGAAGTTGCTAAGAATTTTTTCACAGAAATGGTTCAAGCAAGCATGGAACAATGCATTAGTCACCATTTAAATCAGAATGCACTAGTATGTCTATCATCACAGTTTACTAGGATAGATAGCTTAGTTAAAGTACCCTCAATGTAGCATATAATGGTTCCATGCGTAGCAATAAATTTGAAATGGATTTCAATTTGAACAATATATATTTTTTACCAGTCCAGACCATCTTGTGGTATTGGGTGAGTGGTTAGAATTCATATCAAGTTGTTTACTTGGGAGTCTTAGAGTCTCATAAGATGCTTTAGAATTCGTATCAAGTTGTTTGCTTGGGAGTCTTAAAGTCTCATAAGATGCTTTATACATTGTATTACATAACTAAATAGATTAAAAGGTTAGAGAAATTGAAATGTGTATGAGAATTTTTTCTATGAAGAAAATTTTTGGAATTCACTTAAAAATCTTTGAGTTGTTACTTCTCCTCTTAAACATTTCATTGGGGGCTGAATAGCAATTTTTGTGTATTCAGTATTTGTAAATGTCTCAGTGCTAGTTTTAAGTCCAAAGGATGGGTGGTTAAAGGTGGCTCTTAGTTTTACATTCCTTCTAAACTTTTGAAGCAACCTGAAGGTTAGGATTTGAGTTTTCTACTAGTTAGATTCTTCATTAGTTTCCAGATTGGATTAGTTACAATTTTGGTAGAATTAATATGCTGAAATGCGTTATATAATGGGAGGTAGGAAGTGGCATGTAGCTTTGAGGTTGAGATTTTCTTGGTGATGATGATGGATTTGCTTAAAGTAGAACTATAGGCATCTAAGTTTTACCTTTGAGAAACCTATATTCATGGGGCCACACACCCACCAAAGCCCAAGGGCTACCTATCAAGTTTAAACCTTTGCGTTTTTGGAGTAAGGGCTCCAACCTATCACTTTACCAAATCCCAATGGAATCTACTAGATATCCCAAACATCAAATGAAGTTATGTTAATTCTATATATCCAAAAACATATAATTTTAGTTAGTATTGAATGAACATAATAAATAGTTGATAAAATGGGCATATTATTTATCTAAGCAGTAGTTTTTGTAACATCTCTATAGCAGCTCACATATATAGAATTGCTTATTTTCATTGCAACTAGATGCAGATTGATACATCAAAAGAATAACATGTGCATATTTGAGGATCTATTTCTGATATCTTGCAAGTCTAAAAAAACAATAAAGTGTTCTTTGGAAAACATGTAAGAGGTCTTTGGAAGCTAGTAATAACTATTCAAGAAGCTCCATAACTAGAATTTTGTTACAACCATTTCAAAAAATAATGATAAGCACACAAATGAAAGAAAAAGTTAGGAACCAAACAATTATGGTGTTGCACCATTGTAACATCCCCTATTACATGGTGTCACTGCAAAGAATATTATGTGTAAAGTATCACAAGGAAATGGAAGAATACAAATAATCTAGTTACACAAATTTAATCTTACTACCTAGTTCATTAATAATTAAAACATTCAAATGACAAAACAAAGCTAGCTAAAATATTAAAAAAAATAAATGCAATTATGTAAAGATTTTACAAATTAAATCAATCCACCTGTTTAGCCTATGGTTTAGTGCAATGTTTGATGTGAGTTGATATCAAAGATTCAGCTTTGGGTAAATCTTACTGTCAAGGCAATATGGTGAGGTGGATGGCTCCTCAGTTTAAGTGGTACTGCACTGTAGTAAAAACTAAAATGTAATGGAAGGGAACTAAATAGGATACAAACATTGTCAAATATGAAGGAAAATATAGTATTTAAAGTGAATAAAAATAACAAATGGAATGCTACAACTAACACCACAATTAGTTATAATTACAATTGCATAAACCATCTAAACGTTTGCAAGGATGATTAACAACAATAAAGACTGAAAAAATAGTATCATAACTAGACTGCTGGTGAGGGAGGAGGGAACCTAAAACACCCAGTACATTGTATTTCCATATTTTTTAATGATGCCATATGATATCTCCATATTTAGAAACATGATATCTAGCATAACGTTCTACTTATTAAAAAAAATGGTGGTAAATAGAATCATTGTTTTTTAGTATTGAATGTAAAATCCAAATAGGTTCTTTTAAAATAACAACTACTGATACAATTTTTTAAAGTCAAGTACCAATTTGTTGAATCATCAATCTTTATACTTGAATTGTAGACAAGTTTATTTAGTCCTACACACTCAGGAAAACAAACAAGATATATGAATACTTGTATTTACGCCCACTAAATTACTATTACAATACTTTGTTCTATTTCTACTCCTACTATGTGTTTTGTACCATTTCATATCTACTATTCCTACAATATATGCTTTCTTTCTTCTCAGTTTACAAAGGGAATTTTGTAACATACCGGGAGACTTGACTCAACCGAAATCAGTTACAACTTGCCAAGCACCCATACCAAATTTATTGAAACTAAAAGGCAGGGATACAAAGATCAGCCCAGACTGGGCAGAGACGGACATAAGGGCCACCAAATGGTTGTCAATGATAGCAAAGACCATAGGTACAAATTAATATTAAGTGTTGGAAAGCGATATGCAAATAAAGCCACCGAAGCAATCAACGAATGTTTCCAATGTGGCTATCTACTGACACGAGGGCCCAAAAGCTCGCCCCCCAAAGAAATCTGCCTAAGGATACTGCAGACCTAACCAGTAAACATGAATAATATCATTCGGTTTACCCACTGAACAAACTTCCCTTTGTGAGGACAGAGAAGGACAAGGAAATGTCCATTCAAAATGATACCTGAGTTATTACAAATAAAACTTTGTCTTCCCAGAGATTATCTACTCGAAATCATTACCCCATTTGGCCAATCGGTTGCAATTCATTCATATGTCATAATTAGTAGTAATAGTTAGCAATGTCTTTATTTCACACTAATTCTCAAATAATATTCAGATGCTTAGTCAAGGTTTGATTAATTCATACCTTTATGGGACAGCTCCTTCCAAGATATTGTCAAAGTGTTCATTTTGTCTCCTCCTTCGCAGAAGTGGCTTTAGCACTTCCTTAGTTTTTCTTCACTTAGATCTACGTAGCATTTGAGTTATAAATGTAATGTTTTAATTTTTTTGCTATGTTTTCTCTGTTGTCATCAATCTGTAGGTTTAAACAGTTTAAGTGCCACGTCCAACTTCACTTTTATGTTTATTTTCTTTGCTCGTGATGCCTTCTTTGCTAGGCATAAGTCTCTCCATGGAGTCCATTACATTTTCTTAAAACCTTTGAAGAAATCATTCTCTCTACACATGCACTATGCTACGTTGATGTTCACTTACCAACTAAGTATCTAGTAGCACAATAGACTAATTGCTACATTGTTGAAACATTGCCATCCTCTCAAGGGTTTGCCGGAGCTATTGATTCTTGTCAATCATTAATTGAAATTCATCTAAAGTAGTAATCGTAGCCGCATTACACAAGTTATAGTTATAACTAAAAAGTAAATTCCCTTTTGTGCTTATTTCTGTCTTTTAATGACATCATCTTTTCCTAGTTAGCTTAGTCCACAAATGATAATAACAGGGAGAAATTGAGGCCCAACAGATACATCAACCCCATGTGCAGGTCATTCTCAAATCATTCAACTTGTAACATCATCCCATGGATTCATCTTATCTACTACACTTGCATGATTTGTGGTGATTACTTCTTACATGAATTTAAGTATTTTTCATGCCCTACACTTTTGAATATTTAATGTGATGGCTAAGGATTCACTACATACTTCAAGATCAATTCAGCACTCTGTTTTCAGTGGGACAGTTATAAAAACTGGTATAGAGGTGAACAATTCCACATCAAGGAAATCCGATTTGCTAGGGACAGTTAGTCTAAAAAAGAAGAAACCCTGAGTTATATCAGCATTAAGATTTCAACATCTAGTGACAATACAATGTCCTTATCAGTCACACGACCTAGAAGACAGTCTTTCATTATCAATTCATCATCCACACTCTTTCTTCACCTGCGATAACTATTACTTCTCCAGATTCTTCCCCTTCTTGTAACAATATAGATTCAGATGAATGGTACTCCTGTATATTCAACTATTTGCACAATAGCACCTTTCTTGTATGCTTCTTGTAAAAATTTTCAATTTCCTATTCATAAGATTGCAGCAAGATACATCATTCTCTCTAATGTTCTTTATCATCATAGCTACAACGACCTCCTGCTCCGTTGTCTGACTAAAGATTAAATTCCCATTGCCCTCGATGAGGCCCATTTCGATGCATGTGGGGGGCATTTGGTGGATGATCTTTAGTTTAGAATATACTTCGTATGGGTTACTATTGGCAAAGCATGGAACAAGATTCCTTTGCCTTCATCAAAAAGTGCCCTCAATGTCAGGTACAACACAAGATGCACCACCTCTCTTGAAAGGAAACCAACCTTGAGGACGTTGGTAACCCCAATCCCTATTAGCAGGGTTGCTTAGATTATTGATCTATGTAGTTGTACCTATACAATGGGTTGTTGGTAATCAAATAAACATATGGTTATTTTCCCAAGGAGATTAGAAAACAACATAAACAATGCATAAATAGGCTGTCCAATCACCTATTGCTCAGAACTGGACATCTACAACACTATATCAGCAAGAGGGCAACTTGCAAATATGATAAATCTAATTTATAACAGCAAGTAATGAATAATAAGATCCTATTCTAACCCTAACCTACTCCTAAACTAACTAGATCTAAAAAAAGAACAAAAAGATAAGGGTTTTAGAGAGTAAATAAAATAAAAATTGAAGTGGGTCAGCTTTGTATTTGATTTACAGTTCTACACCTTGAAAGATCCAATGAAACCATTAACCTACAATGCCATAACCAGTCTTTCACACAATTTTAAACATCACAGGTGCAAGATTATAAGTAATTTCATGAAATTGACAAAGTAATTCGATAAACCACCATATTGCATGTGCTAAGTATTACACAATCTTTGTAGACAATCAACACTTTATTGGGTTTCACCAAATAATCAAGTTTAAGAACAACAAATACAAAATACATCACCACCCAAAGTGGAGGACTAGCATGTCATCTCTAATGTGACAACTTAGTAGGATTCCCACACCATAATTGCCTTTTAATATTTGCGTGCTCTAGAGAACTAGTTTGCAAGTGACTATTTAGCATAATTCTCACACCATAATTACCTTCTTATTCTTGTGTGCTCAGCCCTAGTCTCCTTGCTTCTCTCCCTTTTAAAATGAAAAAAACATTCCTCTTTTTATAGAGCTTTCCTTTGCATTACATTTTTCATTTGATTCAAGTCGGCTCATGCCTCAAATTTAGGAATACCCAAATATGGTATGACCTAATTTAGAAGTAACAAGTTACAAGTTACACCTTGGGTAGGATAGGTCCTATTTGGACATCCTATAAATGAATTTCATCTCAAAAATCAAATTAGTTGTAGTCATCCTTCCATCAAGCGCTAATGTCCTTGAGCAGTTGTAGAAGATAGGTTTCTCTAAGTGTAATATGCCCTCATCATACCCTAGCATGCCTGTACAACATTTTCAGCCTCCTGGACCTGAAACAAACAAGAAAAGCATCAAAATTCTCATAAACAAACCAAAAACATCAATGGACATCATGATACATCATTCTGATTTCTGAGTTCATCAATTGTGAATTCTGGGTAAATTTGTTGCCATTGGCAACTTCACAAATTTTCCATCATTGAAGGCCTTCATCCCTGGATCTGCATCTTGTCATCTCAGACCTTCAGTTATCTTTCCAAAGAGCTCTCAGGTTCACTGTGTTAATCATGTCAAATTCAGAAGCTAAAGTCTGGATGACTATCCCAGGACTGTTAGGACTGCAAACATATAGTTTCAGGGCTGCTACAGTATGCTTACGTGGAATACAATGGTGGTGTGGTCCCTGAAGTGGTTCTTTTCTCCATCCTTGGTAAAAAATAAAGTTAACTTCAGTGATTTATTCCCTCTCCAAGGCCATAGGGTTTCTAGACTATTTTAGTGTTGTCAAAATAGTCCAAATGTTGACAAACAGTCCCTTTGGACAGCAGTCATTCTTCTCAATATCCCTAATCACACATGCAGAACTTGACAAATGACAAAGGATGCATGATTTTCTTCTTAAAATGATTATTTTTAAAAACTATAAGCCCAAGAAAATCCCTTGAACGGATAGGACAGTCAAACCAGCAATTGGGAAGGTTGCATATGCATGACAGTCCTGCACAGGGGGTTCAATAGTGACTTTGTAATTAGCATCAAATATTCTCCTCTGAGGGCCCCCTTGGATCCATCATATTCAGGCCTCATAGTCCTCTGAGCATTAGGTGATGAACTTGCTCAATACTCCTGTGGAACCCTAGGACAGCCTTTTGGAATGAATATAGCCTTTCTACTTATGACTGTCCCATGAGGTACAGTGGTAAAAGTCTTCTTTACCACCTGCATAATGATGGAATCCACCCAAAATAAACTCCAAGACATCTCTGGTTCATGGAATAATGACTTCAAATCAAAGGTGTTATAATATGTATAAGTGTCTGCAATAGTGTTTATGTTAGTCAAGACTGTTTAGAATGGTATGATAGTCCTATCACAGATTTTAGGACAGCCTTGACTAATTTTCCCTAACATCTTGATGACCCTACAGTCATGAAACACACATTGCATTCATACTCAAAGCATGAGAGAGAATTGTTAGATAACAACAAGATGAATTTAAAATAATCTTAGTTCTTGGATGGGGCAATGACACTGTCTATTAGATGTTTGTAAGACATCTTGGCTATTCAAAACTAAAAATTCATGCCAAAACTACAGCTTCATAACAATCAAGCTAGATTAAGAATATGCAAATAATCTTCACTGCCCCTGACAAACATAAATGATAGCCAAGTAAAGCCAAACACAATGTTAAGATGCCTTATGACTATCATGAAATGTATGACTGTAAATTGACTGTGTCAGCGGCAAGGTGAGCCTTCTTTGCTTGGCAATCAATGATAGCTCCTCAGAATACATGGAAACCCTAATCATGATTGAAAACCCAGCAGTGATATGATAACTCTCTGCCCTCTATTGTCTTAGTCATGACAGTCCTCAATTACCTTATGATCTCATCATTCCTTGACTGTCCCTATAACTCTAATAATTCATGATTGTATCATTTCCATGACTGCCTCATCATTCAAGACCTCTATAACAGTGGTCAATTGTGTATGACATGAGGCTTCTAAACCAATCTTTTCCCTGTTAAAACATTGTAACTTATGGCTTTGAAAGCTACCACCCTCACTAAGGATGAGTTTATATGGAAATTTCATTACCTTACCTTCCACAACGGTATTGCATGCATAACTCTTTCTCATACTGTCACAGGGTACATGACTATCCTAGCTATGACAGTCCCACCCCCACGAACTTTTATTTCCACATGACTTAGAACAAAAGGAAGGGTTTAAGACTGTATATAAGGTATGGGAAAAATCATTGTGACTGCTATAGCCATAGACCCTATAAATCCCTGGTTTCTGCATGACTAAGCCTGTGACAGTGTTTTGGCACTTAGATGATGGTTTTCCTAGTATAGAGACTCACGCATGTAAGCACTTCCTCATAATGGAGCAAGCTATTATCTCATAAAGACTAACAGATTTTGCCCATAAAGTTTAACTCACTACCCCAAACCGTGTGACAGTCAACAATGCCCTTTAGCAATGATAGTTTATAACATTCAAAATGAGGTTAAGAATATACATAAGGCCTTGCAATCAATACCATAGCCACACACCAACTTTCAAAGGGATCCCTGGACCTAATCGCCTTGAAGTGACATAAAACCAGTCCATTGTGGCTTACCTAAGGAACTCCATCCCTCTTCCAGATTGCACTGTGGCAGAGCTTCGACTAAGGGTGATCTCATGAGTGTTTTACCACATGACAGTATTTGGACCACAACCTTATAATTCCTTAATAGTACATATGCATGGTGATGTATAATGTATAAGGAAGTGTTATTAATGGTTGCAACTATATGTAGAGTATACATATTCTTCGGAGGACAACAATATGCCATTGTCATGGCCTAAAACCACCATGAAATCTTAAGATAAATGAGAATCTGACCTGCACCCACTAAAACAAGAGTTTGTCCTGATAAGGGAGAAAGAGGTGTCTCATCAATAAACCTAAAAGAGGTCACTTCACACTACGTTCTCCCTAGGGTTTGGTGGGTTGCCAAACCCTAGATTTATCTTAGACCAAATGTTTTGAATTGATTTTCCTAGGCAAAATTATGATACAATGTAGTCTTTTCATCATTGAATATCATTACTCCATCCATCCTCTTTTATCTTTCTAGAAACATTAGGTTACCCCTACAACCCTATGATCATCTAGGAAATGAATCAATGACTCTCCAATGCTGTTCTATCATGATTGTCACAAGACTATACCCATAACAAACAAACACAGTACTGAGGCAACTTAAACCTACCCTACACTTAAATGGCTTTCACAGTATGACTATTCGCTATCCTTTGACATGCAAAACTAGGTTTTAGTATGGTCAGGGTTATTTCTCATAGCTTCTTTACATGAAGGATGAAACTTCCTTAAATCTCCTTCTCCTCTGGCCAAAGAAGAACAATGCTACTAGACCTAAGAATAGTGCTTATGCAGTCTCCTCTACTCCATGATAACCCTCTCAAACCTTAGTATTCTTGAGACCCTGAGGGAAAGACATCATGCAGAGGGTTATGATAAAATCTCTTAATCCAAATCCTTCCTTGTGATGAAAAGTTCTGCATAGGCTAAGATTACAGCCTTCAGAATTTGTTTAAAACCTCAGATCCACCTAGCCCTTTAAGCATAAAGAAACAAATTCCATTAGATTCTTTTTTGAACACATGCTCTCAGACATTAAATCTTGATGTATGTAGGTGATGAAATCTTATTTAGATCCAATATTTCATAGTTCATAGAAACCCTACATATTATGGCACCAATCTCCCTCAAATGCAATACACCTATCCATACTTGTCTTTTGATAGCAATGTGTTGAAGCGGGATAATACACAATAGCTATCTAAAACTGAAAGAATGCCATTGACAGTTGTTTTGGATGAAAAGGCAATAATACCTTACACCTATCCATACTTGTCAAAATACCCTAATCGTGCATCTGCACCTATTCACCATGAAATGCCTTAAAACAGTGAATGGAGGGTTAAGACGGGCTAATTAGGGTTACTTCTTTGTATTTAGACCGCCAAATTTAAGCATAAAGGTAATGAGAGATTAGAATGGAGATCATACCTTTCTAAAATTTAAATGATTTTGGCACCCAAATCTCTTAGGATGGCTCTATAGTGGTTTTAAAAGGTTTTTGAACTATCATTCTGAAGTTTTGGCCCATAAGGAAAAAAGGGACAATGTAGAAGAAACCTGTGATTGTTTTGGATTGTTTAGGCAGATTTTTGGGTGCATTGAGGTTCATATAAGCAAGCCCATAGTCCTTAATATGATACTAAGACAATGGTCTCACATGATTTAACCTTGACACTCTAGCTTGACCAAATAGCCTAGCATAACCATAAACGCATTCAAAGAATAAAAGCACCTCTCTTATTCAACCCCCATATGAAACTCCATTGCATCAAAGACTTAAAGACTCGAATACACCATCCATGGAGCCCCGTTAAAAATATTAGCATGGCATAATAAAATAGGATCAACAAGACCACTCTAAATATTTAGCCAAGAAGTAAGTGAGATCATGACAACACCCCAAGTACTGTTGCAAGTATGGGCCCAACAGGTGTTGTCATTGATGTCAACATACTCATGTTGAATTAATGAGAAGGATTGGATGAGCTGTGTGTTGAGGATATTGAGAAAATTAGTATCAATCAGAAACAGTAAAAAACAGTGATGACAAGAAGGTGAAAGTCCACAATAGGTTGAGGATTAGAGGATGCGGTTTAAAGGGTTTGTAGATATAAGTCTTCAGATTCTCCAGTCAAGTTTTCAAAAGTCCACATGAAGATCTGAAGAAGTTATGGCTGCTCAAGTAGAACCGGTTCCGGCAGGTGTTCAGAGGTGACAGGGTGTCACAGATAGGTCCAGTGAGCTCTGGAAGTGCATCATCCCATTCTACAGATTGGAGGGAGTATTGAGGAAGTCCTTGAGAAGTGTCAACTAGATTGGCTCGTGGTTTGAAGGTCCGGAAGGGCCTGTTCATTTGTGACAGTGATGACAGACTGTGTTCTTGAAGCTCCGGATGAAGGAGAGAAGAATTCCAGTAAGCTGATAAAGTGCAGATGTTCTTGGTGGCTCAAGAAAGGCTGTGGTGATCTTTGGATCATGTCTAGTTCATGTTGGTGGTCCGCATTGAAGTTAGAGTTTGGATTTGATGAATAACCACCGACTGTTGGTGTTCTTCCTGTGACTGGCCAACCAAATGTATTACACGTCTTCCAGAGGATCAATAAGTGTTTGCTGACTTACATGAGTGTTCCTAAGCTGGTGCCTTGTATAAATAAAGGATTGTGAAGTCATTCCAAGTGGGGTTCTGTGGAGATGAGTGTGTGGTAGCAAAGAAGAGAGCGAAAGGCAGAGCAGAAGTTTTTGGGCTTTAATGGAACTAATTCAAGCATGGTGAAGATGCTATTCTTCAGTTCATGTATGTGATACTTATTTCTTTGTAGACAGTGTGTCTCTTGTAGGCACTGAGCCTCTTGTGAGTAGTGTGCTCAAGCAGTGAGCCCTAATTGGCATGTGCCATTTGTTCTTTCTATTCTTCTAACAGAGAATACATTCTTGGGTTAATCACCCCGTGGTTTTTCCCTTAACTGGGTTTTCCACATCAAAATCTTGGTGTCTTATGTGTTGTTGAGTTTCTGCTTGTAATTTGAATGCATTATGTTTCATGTTTAATATACTACTAATCACCAAGAAGTTTTAAGTGTGTAAATTGGAGAAAGTTTTTGGCACAACTGATTCACCCCCCCTCTCAGTTGTGTGCACTAAATCTAACAATTGGTATCAGAGCCAAGTTCCTCTGAAAGGAGCTTAACTGCTTGAGGAGATCCAAGGTGTCATCCTACAAGAAGGATAGCCCAAAGTTTGATGGAACCAACTTTGCTCTTTGGAAAGGTCGCATGAAATGTCACTTGCAGTGTATGGGAATGGCGTACTGGTCCATGGTTACAAAGGCGTATGTTCCTCCACAAGGTGGTCCAACAACCCTAAATGAACTCACAGATGCTAAAAACAATCTACGGACCAAAGAGGCTCTTCTAAGCGCTTTATCCGACTCAGAGCTCTCAAATGTTATTGACCTGACAACTGCTTTTGAGATTTAGAATAAACTAGAACTTTTGCATGAAGGAGACCAATATGTTAAATGTGCAAGGTTACAGAGTCTAAAAGGGAAATTTGAAAGGCTGAAGATGAGAGATGATGAAAATATTACTACTTTTATGCCAAGAGTAAATGAGTTGGTTTGTGGAATCAGAAATGCTAGTGGAGTCTTGGATGAAAATGAGATTGTTGGCAAAATCCTTAGATCCCTTCCTGCCTCTTACAAAATCAAGGTTGTTGCCACTGATGAATTAAGAGCCCATACAACTGTCACAAGAGACCAATTGGCTGGCAAACTGGCTGCATTTGAAATGATTGAGTTTGGAGATGATCCACCCAAGACTGAATCTACATTCAAAGCCAAAGCCTCTATGAAAGGTAAACAAAGATTTGATCCAGGAGAGAACTCTTCAATGAAACTGTCATGGTATGAAAAAGCAAGAAAAGACCTGGAAGAAGAAGAAGTAGAAACTGCTCAACTTGAAGCCCTCATTGCAAAGAGACTACCAAGAGGATCTGATAAGTATGAAGGTAAATTGCCTTTCAAGTGTTTTAACTGCAATAAGATTGGTCATTTTGCCTCAATATGTCTGGAAAGATTTTCAAAGCTAAATCCTAACAGATCAAGGTTCCAAAAGAATTGTTACTATATTCATGAAGAAGATGATAATGAAGGAGTAACAGATGATGAATCAGAGACAGGAAACAAATCTGGAAGTGAATGGGTGTTCATTGCCATCAAGGAAGAAGATCCAATATCCTCTGTATCTATCAATCATAAAGTTATAGAAAGAGCTCTGGCTGTCCAAGTTGAAGAAAAGGATGATTGGGTCATTGACAGTGGTTGCTCTCACCATATGATAGGTGACAAAAATAAGTTCATAGATTTAGAAAGGTATGAAGGAGGAGTGGTGAAGTGTGGTGATAATTCTGCTGGTAGAATCAGAGGAAGAGGAACTATTTCTTTTGATGGAAGAAACAAAACTGGTAATGTTCTATATGTTGAAGGCTTGAAGCACAATCTTCTCAGTGTTGGATAGTTGGTGGACAAAGGCTATGATCTCCAGTTCAAGGATGGAAAATGCAAAATCTTTGAAAGTTCTAGAATAGAGATTGCATCCGGTGCTCAAACTAAAGGTAATATCTTCCACTTGGTTGGTACTGGTAAAAGTTGTTTATTTGTTCAAGTTGATCAGAGTTGGTTATGGCATAGAAGGATGTGTCATGTGAATTTTGATAATATCATCAAGATAAGCAATACTCAGGCTGTAAGAGATCTTCCAAAATTGGTGAAACCTACTAACAGCTTATGCAAGGAATGTCAGCTGGGGAAACAGAGCAGAGTCTCATTCAAAAGCAAGGATCAATCCTCCACTGGACTGTTGGAATTAGTTCATACTGATCTGTGTGGTCCAACAAGAATCAAGAGTATGCAAGGTGACAGATATTTCATGTTACTGATTGATGACCATTCCCAGATGATGTGGGTTACCTTTTTGAAAGAGAAATCAGAAGCTTTTGAGAAGTTCAAAATCTTCAAGGCTATGGTAGAGAATCAAACCAGATTGAAACTGAAATGTCTGAGGTCTGATAGAGGTGGTGAATTCACATCCGGTGAGTTCATAGATTTTTGTGAGAAGCATGGCATAAAGAGACAGTTGTCTACTCCTAGGACTCCACAACAGAATGGAGTAGTAGAGAGAAAGAACTGGACCATCCAGGAAGCATCCAGGACAATGATGATGGAAGCAAATGTTCTGCAGATGTTTTGGAGAGAAGTTGTCAGCACTGCAGTCTATACACTCAATCGAGTTCAAATTAGAAGCAATACCGGTAAGATTTCTTATGAACTTTGGTTTGACATCACTCCTACTGTAAGGTATTTCAGAGTTTTTGGCAGCAAATGTTACATTAAAAGAGATGAAGATCTAGGAAAGTTTGATGCTAGAAGTGATGAAGGAATTTTCTTGGGTTACTCCACTCAAAGCAAAGCATACTAGTGTTACAATAAGAGACTAAGAAAGATGATAGAAAGTACAAATGTGAAGGTTGATGAAGGAATTGAGAAACCTTCAAGGTTTTATGAATATGATGATGATGATTAGAATGGTGTTCTGATTCAAGGAGCCCAAACCCCTTCCGGTACTCAGAATCAAATAGATCCGGTAATTCAGGAAGAAGAGATGAATCATAATGAGCCTGATCAAGAATTAGAAGTGCAGGAAACTCCCAAAGTTCCCAGGTATGTAAGACTGAACCACTCTGAAGATCAGATCATAGGTGATAAAAGTAAAGGAGTTCTAACAAGAAGGAGAATTGGTCAAGATTCATAAGAGTATTGTTTGATCTCTAAAATTGAACCTAAAACAGTGAATGAAGCTTGCAATGATGAAAACTGGACTAAAGCAATGGAGGAAGAGCTGGTGCAAATAGAGAAAAATCACACTTGGGATCTTGTTCCCAGACCTAGAAACAAGAATGTGATTGGAACCAAATGGGTCTTCCGGAACAAATTGAATGAAGTTGGTGAAGTAATCAGAAATAAAATTAGATTGGTTTGCAAGGGCTACTCTCAAATAGAAGGAATTGATTTTGAAGAAACTATTGCTCCGGTGGCAAGAATTGAAGCAGTCAAATTATTTCTTGCCTTTGCTACCTTCAAGGATTTCAAAGTATATCAGATGGATGTCAAGTCTGCCTTTCTAAATGGTGATTTGGAAGAAGTGTATATAGAGCAACTGGATGGATTTCAATTGTCTGATCATGGTGATATGGTCTGCAAATTGAAAAAGGCACTTTATGGTTTAAAGCAAGCCCCAAGATCTTGGTATGAAAGATTGGATAAGCATCTTCTAAAGATTGGATTCAACAAAGGTACTACTGACAGTAACTTATATTTCAAAATTGATCATGAAAACATCTTGATTGTTGAAGTATTTGTTGATGATATCATCTTTGGAGGAAGAGATAGTATGTGTCAAACTTTTAAAAACTAAATGAAAAGTGAGTTTGAGATGTCTATGCTTGGTGAAATGAATTTCTTCTTGGGTCTGCAAATTACTCAAACAAAGAAAGGAATCTTCATTTCTTAGACCAAATATGTGAAAGAATTGTTGAAGAAATTTGGGATGGAAGATTCAAAGCCAATGAATACTCCCATGGCAACTAGATGTAAGTTGAGCAAAGATGATGACTCTCCTAAGGTACACTAGACAAAGTATAGATCAATGATTGGTGGATTGTTTTATCTCATTCAAACTAGACCAGATATAATGCAGGTTGTTGGTCTTGTGGCTAAATTCTAGGCTGATCCCAGAGAATCTCATGTCATGGCAATCACAAGGATTTTTAGATATCTAAAAGGGATAGTTGAGTATGGGTTGTGGTATCCTAGAGATCATGATTTCTCTCTTCATGCATATACAGATGCAGATTGGGTAGGAGATGTGGATGACCGGAAGAGTACCAGTGGTGGAGCATTCTTTTTGGGATAAACACCTTAAAAAATTTAATAACATATAAAGATTGAAAAACGACAATTTTTTTTCATATTGAGCAAACATTATATTCAAATAGAAATGAATTTTAATTGTACTAACATCAGGAAAAGTAAGAGCTACATCAAGAATAAATACGTACTTGGTATAAATACTAACACAGGTTAATAGGTTAATACTCAGGCACTGATCAAATTACCTTTGAAGACTTACTTTTTACTGGCCCGCGAGAAGGAGCAACAAAGATAATTCTAAATACAATGTCTTACCATGACCAAATATATATATTTTCACATCAAGAATAAAAGAAATAACATTACCTATGCCATCAAACCGTGTAGAAGAAAAGCATTTACAAACTATACCTAAGTAAAATTTTGACTCACTTACCCTAGCGCCATGGAAGGCTGAGAAGGACGATTAGTATAAAGATATAGTTTAAGTCATGTGATTAGGTAATGGGTTAGGAGTCGTTGCCCTAATTAGGGCATGCTCCCATCCCTAACATTAAGTCTTTTCATCCTTTCTGCAAAACTAGACCAAAGTATTGCCTCTCCTGGAACCCTACTCTATCGTCTCAAGACCTGTTATGGCTGCATGCAATTTTTTTGTGTCTTTGGTGCTCTGTAATTCATGATGGCAAACCATAAGAGGGATGGGATCCTATATCCTATGCTGGTGGTAAGACTTATGTAACTATATATATATATATATATATATATATATATATATATATATATATATTTCTATGTTTGACCTTGCATACTAGGTTACCTAAGGCAGCGGCACCCTGGCTGAGGGGAATTTGCTGAAGCAACAGGGTTTTTGGTTCGAGGCATAAATGTTCTGGTAAGCCTCACCATTCCTGAAGAATCATAGATCATTGAAAAATGTATGTATAAATACTAGTGAGTGAGTATTTTTTTCCTTTTTTTTTTATGTCCCCAGATCTAGAATATGTGTGCCATAACTTGTGTTGGGCTAATGACCAAATCCTCTATAGGTTTAGCAAATCTCTGAGACCAAATGGAGGATAAAAGGAAGGTTTTCTCAACTTAAAAATGCCAAATCAGCCAAGGGTGCACTGGGTCGTGAGGACAACACTATTGAGAAGAGTTGTGTTGTTTAATATTTTTAGGTACCTGGTTCAAATGCTAGGGCATAGAACTGTATTACTAAGAGCTCTTGAGGGAGGTATAGGTCATCATAAAAACAAGGGTATGTTTTAGCTGAGATAACATTTAAGAAAAAAAAAGGTATTTAAAGGTACACTTTCTGCAGTGTGAGCTTTGGTTAATACTGATCAAGGAGATATTAGAAGCATACAGTTCTCTACCTTATTCTTTTCTTTCAAAGTTCTACCTTATTTTTATTATGGACAACAAGAAGGTGAATTATGTTGCTCAGGAGTTGATGTATATGTTATCTAATGCCAGAAAGAGTGCTTGAATTGTTCAACACTAGTCAAAAGCTTACAGTACTTTGTTGTTGACTAAGGGAGAGGGATTGGGTAAGACTATATAGTCTTAGGCTGGCTGTGATATGGTAGAAAATGTAAGCTGCACCATTATTTAAACTACTGTTCTTCCCTTATTATTAGTAAATGAAACTAAACATAAATTAAGAAATCTAATGCCCATCCTTTGATTGATTAATCTCGTTTCCTATTCTCTTTTTTTTATATGCACATGTACAGATCAAGTAACCCAAAAATAACAGTTCTCTTTTTTTTCTACAAGAAGAAATGTTAGAACTCCTTTCAAAATATTAGCATTCTAACTACAATTTCTGAATACTTTTTTGACAACTACCTCAGATAAAAAAAAAACACAGAAATAGGTTTATTACATAGCTCCATAGAGTTTCTTTCTAGATCTAGTTTTTGGCTCAAAATGACTACACAGATATATATAGCTCTCTCCTTCTATCATGAGAATAGGATATACATGATGCAAACATGACAACAGTTCTCCCTCAACCATCCCAACTAGCCACAACCTTCTCTTAACTCTTCTCAGTCCAGAACCTGCAAAGGAAAAGAAATAATCTCTCTAGCCAGTGATGCTCACCTCCCAGCCTAGGGCAGTAACTGCCCACCCCCGAGCTGGGGGAAAACACAAGGAGACCTAAGAATGTTTCACACTCACAACAACTGAACCCACAACACTTACATGCAGCCAGATACTCACAACACATAATATTAACTTCACAGGTGGTTTCCACAGCTCACAGGAAGGTTATCTATAGAACCTTCATGAAGGGGGGGTAAAGATAAGATATGCCCTCAACCTGCAGGATTACATTTAGAACATTCAAATAGTTTCATTACACATGGGTACTCATACCCTTAGAAAATTTCTCTTGCAGGGCACTCTTACCCTTTCAATTTCAAGTAATTTTTCTCTGGGTACTCTTACCCAATTTCACAGAATAATAAGAAGGGTACTCTTACCCAATTTTCATAGAATAATAAGGGTACTCTTACCCAATTTTTATTGAATACTAAGGGTACTCTTACCCAAATTTCACTGAATAATAACAAGGGTACTCTTACCCATCAATACTCCTGTAGGCAACATCCTCTTTACCCCCACACATAGTTAATAACAGAGAAAACATCATAACTTCATTCATTAACCTGTAAATTCACATACCATAGAAAAGTGTTATCTTCAGACTTACACAAGAAACATTTCACAACACTCAACATAGAGATCTTTGCACAACAAACAACACAGAAAACCATAGAGATCTTTGCACAACACACAACACAGAAAACCATACCATAGTCATAATAGTAACATAAAAGTGTTATCTTCAGACTTACATAAGAAACATTTCACAACACTCAACATAGAGATCTTTGCACAACACACAACACAGAAAACCATTGCACAAAACCATAGTATTACTAAATTCTTATTAAAAAGGATTTTTGTTTTACTCGGTGACATTTATAATCAGCAGATTTCTTTACCCATTTTTTTGTTCTTTTCTTTTTCACAGTGTTGAATGAGGGCCTACCTAGAATTTCCAAAAGAAATTGGGGGTTGATTAAGCTCCACTACATCTCCCTCTTCTCTCCTTCCGCCTTCTCCATTCCCCAAAATTTTTTTCCCAAAAGAAAATAATGGCCCCTTCTCCCCTTTTCGAGTATCTTTTATTTCTTTCTTCCTCCTCTTTTCCCCTTCACACATGTCCCCATTTGCAACATGAGTCCCCCTCCATGTGTCAATTATGGACAGCATGTGTCTTTCCTTGGCTGCTCCACTTGGCCTTCCCTTATCTGAGCACTTAATCAAATTATTCTTCCCTTTTAATTAACTAAATTTTGTCAAATACAAATAGCCCAAAAGAAATGTTTCAAAGACATTTTGTTTTATTGTGCTTTACTTAACGGTTCCACCTGGACTAACAACTTAGGCTTTATTTATATTTATATATTATTTTTATTTTATTTTATTTTATTTTTTTTTAGGAATGGTAATGATGTTTTTTTTTTCAATTAACAATGTGATTAGAACAATTATTTGATCCCTTTTACCCCAAGAACGACTTCACGAGGTTATCACTCAATACAACATGACACACAATTACAACATATGCTTCACATTACACATCACAATTTTACTAGGACATGAGACTTTCACATAGACATAGACATCACATATACAGGACCATACAATGGACCTAAGCCTCTCCAAATAGGCTAAGCCGGCTTACTAGGGAACCACAACAGGTCTCCAAGTGTTTTCCCCATTTCCCACTGGCACAACCTGCACACTTCTTTCCACATCGTCAGTCACAATAACAATAGCCAAAGCAAGCTACAATAAACCATCCATTACTACACATACTTACATTTTAATCATTCTACAACATATAAAAGAATCTTTCTTCCACTAGGTGAATACAATTGATTTCAATGCACGAGAGAATATCTATATATAAACAATGGAACTAGATATGATGCAACAGTTATCACAATTTAATTGCAACTATATACATCAATGAGTCTCAATCATCCACAACAAGGTACATGAATACACATAATATAATCCGAGGAGTTATATGATGCTACATCTCAATAACACATTGTCTACTAAAATAAGGTACAAGACCTAATCTAAACAACATCATGTAAGATCAAATGAGGATATGCGAATATAAAAGTATGTATCAATCATGGTCTAAATCAACATCATACGTCTCGAACTAGTATATAACCCATAGCCAAAATCAGATAACTTGGGATAGCCAAACATAAAGTGTCTCAACATAGAACCATAGTAGCAAAATGTATAACCACTTCTTATAAAAGAATGTGCTTCCAGCAGAAATACACTAAAAGGCTTTATAATTTCTTAACTTATCCAAGAGAGAGCAACAGTAACACCACCAGTCTTAGCCAAATTTATCAATGTGCCAAGAGATAGAAGGAAAGGCATATGAATTAGAGGTTGAATTATGATTAGTTTAAATAACCGTATAGAGAAGACATTCCTATCCTTATGATAAACACAAGATAGATATTCCATAACCAAAATATAGATCAATATTCAAAGATTCACTAAAAATTATCTAGGGCTTCTACACAATCTAGCTAATAAGGTCCTATCATGACAATGTCCTTAGGGATGGTTCAAGTGGGCCTTACATTCCCCCCCCTTGCATAGACTTCCTCCTGGAAGTCCTTAAGTGAAGGAAGCTACCTAGTAAAATCTACAATTTATTTCACCATTCATTTATAATAAACAACCGTATTGAGTCATGTCAAATTAAAGCAATCTAATCCACATACCTCCTTTTAGGAAATTAAATATGTCCCTAATTCACATCTACTAAAATGATTATTAATTTATAACTAGGAATTAAATCAAATCACCATATCCCTTTTGAACAACATTCAGAGACACACATATCATAGTATCTTCTAACCAAAAGAGGCAAAATATGGCTATATTGCCAATTCAACACGCCAACAATTGCTATTAAGTAGCCACAACAATATTTTTACTTTTCATAATAATAGAGAGAACGAGATATTGAGAACAATATAAGAAAAAAAACTAAGAGAGTAATGTCAGCAAGTTGTGCTCAAATGAAATTTATACCTCTTCAATGACACTTTTCCCCTAGGTCTATGCTCACATAAAACAAGAATATTTAATTTTCATATTTCAACTCCATTAGACAAAAGATAAGAATGATATAATTTAACAACACATCGATTAAGTTTCAATGATGTTCACTGACTCATCTCATGGTTTAGGAATGCATCAATTCATATTCCCAATTTCATATTCTATGTATGTAAAATCAAAGAAATTCTATTTTAGGCTACCTTCTTCCTTAAATAATTACCTCCTACAGGGCTGAGTTAAACTCAATAAAATGAAATCTTTACAGAACTGGCTGTGAATTTTCAGTCAACTAAATCCCATGGGACCAAAGGCATTGGAGATAGTTTGGACAATGAATGATACCATCCAGCACTTACAGGAAATGTTTTCAAATAGCAGGCTTAGGGAAACCATCACAAGAACAATTTATAACAAGGCGAATCATGAAAGACGACAACAAGAAGATTGCTTGAGAATTTAACATAATACAGCCAACAAGATCATAGAAAGAAAGAAGGCATAGCAAAAGTGACATCCTCAACTCTAAGAAAGATGAACGAAAACCCCTAATCCTCTACCAGAGGAAAGGCATACACCAAATGGCAAAGATGCTACAATTTAATATCAAGAAGCTGTCAGGCAACAAATTTCCCATCCATTCTGCATTTAAAAGTGGTTATTTTCACTATCAAATTTAAGTACTAAATTACTACAAACACAAAATCATGTAAAAAAAATAAAAATAATAATAATAATGAAAGAACTACTATAACAATAAAATTTATACTACCCATGGGCAGGGTACCCAAACCCATTTTCATGATGAGGCATTTGAATCGTATTATATTACAATTTAAGAGAACTAATAGAATTAGAATAAACAATTAGTGCTTTGCATAATGCATCTATGTGTTAGATATTAAAATCATATTGACAACCATCATGGTGAAATGGGGAAAATTTCATTAGGTTTGCTGAAAACCTGCGCAGGCTATCTTGAGGACACCATAAAACCTTGTCATTAAGATGCCAGTTAGACCTGCGTGATTATGTGGATATGCTTACTTCTGACCTGTAGCTCACATATGAATAAAGGCTTAGGAGTATTTGCAACGACACCCTTTTTTTTTTTTTCTTTAATTTGGATCCTAAAAATGCGGCACAACTTATGTTCTTCTCTTGAACATCCATGCAAAAATGGGCAGGTGTGGTGAGGTTCAAATTTGTGATATCATCCCCAGCTTTTATTTCCAACGCTTTTGATAATGTGCAGCAAATCTAAATAATCTGAAAATATTTCAATAAACTTCCAGCAAACTTTCAAGAATCAGCAGCATATTTAAACTTTTGAACAGAAATTTTTAATTCCAGCATTTAGCATCATATTTCATTATCTTTTAGCAAATCTAGCACCCAGAACAGGTAAGTAGCAATAAGGAAATATTGCATTTCCTCCTTCCTTATGCCTAGGCAGTGAATTTCAATGCTTAAGCAATTCTTTACACTTGGATTCTAGTTCAATAGATAAAATTTCTCTAGTCTGAAAATAATATAATTATCACAACAAAAATCTTTGATTTAGATTAAATATTTTAACAATTTCTTTATCATTAAAATTTTACGCTGTCATGGTTTTACCCAGAAATATTCAAACAGCCATAACTTTCTCGTATTATAATGAAATTTCAAAATGTAAAATGTTCTAGAAAGGTTAGAACAAGAGGAACAAAACCCAGAAATAGATTAAGCTGCACACAACTCATGGAAGAGCAGTTTTTTACTGTACTATGGCAGCCTAAATTTTTTTTAAAAAAATCCACATAATTACTTAAATATCTCACACTATAGTAGCTAATTATACTCAGTGTGATATTTTAATTAGATCATAAAAGATCTGCATCACATATGTAAGCATGGTTTAAGATAATATTCATCATTTCAATTCCTCTCATAAAATAAATAAACTATTAACTTCCAAATTAGACTATATTCTACTATGTGTTTTCCTCTTCAAAGCTTTAACATTTTAAAGTGTTAATTCTAAAACAAAAATGGCATTGAGTTTTAATTCAATTGGAAATATTTAAGGTCAGGAATGAAATAAATAAGTCTAGATAAAATCATTAAATCCTATAAAGGCTCGTAGCCTCTTCCTTAGAGGTATAGTTTCTCCTTAAGACAAAGGACAGCCATAGGGAATGCCTAACCATTCAAAAGGGAATTTATATATATATATATATATTTTTTGTTTTCTTTTCCTTAAGAATAAAATAGTGATATGATTGCCTGGGGAGTTGGAGTATGCTACTAAATTCACATATTTAATTGGTTCAGGACGAATGATAATTGGAGAAAATAGATTGTTGAGAATGATAATTGCAGAAGTATACACTGTAGAAACTCAGAAGATGGTTGTTGAAGGGATGACATAGTGTTCATTAATAGGTTAAAGAGAACAGGGAATGAGATAGGTGAGGCTGAAAAGCCAACATTATTTTCCTTAAATTTTTAAATAGGGATCAATCGAGCCTATGCCACTCATTATTCTTCTATTCCCAAATACAATGATCAAATCTCCAGCCTGTGTTAAATGGGAGCCATAGAACAAGGTATGCGCATCCATCAAAGCATAAAGGATACCAGAATTTTCCTATGACCAGAATTATATAAAAAAAATAATTACATATTGCTTGCCCTATAATAATGCGCACCGCGTCCAATTTCCAGGACAATGAAGGAACATCCATCAAAGTATAATGGAAGGGGGAATTTTTGTCACATGTTGTAGTTGCAAGTGCCCTAGTAGACATGCATGCAAAATGTGGCAGCATAGACAGGGCACGTGAACTGTATCACAAAATTCCTAAAGGAAATGTAGTCTCATGAAATGCCGTGATTGCATGGTATGTTCAAAGTGGGTTTGTTGAGAACTCCATAGAAACTTTTAAGCAAATGTGACTGGTAGAGAACAACAAGGTTAGGAGCCCTTTCTCCACCCGATTGTTTAGGCAAAGTATTATAGAATGATCCGGCCTTATTAGTGCTAAAAGTAGTGAAGAATCCCAAACTCTTTGGGCTGGCCTTGCATAAGGAAATCTATTATGTCACAGGACAACTGTACATAGTTCAAATAACATCTTAGAATAAAATAATTTTAGTTGAATATCTTACAGCCACCACGAAACCCACAGCACTTGGAATAAGCATTAGATTTGTTCCTTTATGGCTAATGCAAGAAAACAATATTTACATTGTTACAACGATACTGCTTTTGAGAAAACCTATATTTTTTTTTTTTTGCATCCTACTAGGGTTATGTATACATAATCTAGAGTAGGGTAAAAATTTTTTTTTATTTGAATAAGTAACAAGTTAGTCCCCAAAAATCCTAATCTGTTTTCCAAACGAAATCATCATGGATGTAGAAGTGTTAAGGGATACCTTTGCAAGGTTAATAATGCACTAATTCATTATTTTAACTATTGTTAAAGTAACATGCCCACTACTAGTTTACATCTAAGAAGGTTAGGTTAGCTCAAATAAGTTTATATCCACGTAGAAACAAGATCGAGAGGTCTAGGGTTTTACCATGCTCCCAATAACTCATTTATAAAAAAAAAAAATACTAAATATACCTTTAACAATAAATTTTAAAAATATTAAAAATACCCTTAAGAATAAAAGAAAAGAATAATTTAATTATTAGGGAATTTAAGGAACTTTGCATATAATGTATATATTTATGAATATCCTATATAGATATGAAAAAATTATAATGTATATATTTATATAGTACTAATTTTACCCTTTTAGACTCTACTATATTTCATATTAGTATCTTTATACTTTAATTTATGATGTATAAATTTATAATAAATAAAATGAGTCTTATAAATCTATTTCATCCTAATCTTAAGTCTCTCATATTAGATTTTAGCTTTTTATCTAGAAAATCTATAATTTAACACTATGAGTTTTCTTTTAGTTAAAATGATTTATAAGAAAAAGGTTAGTTTTAAGTCTCACCTAGAATGTGAGAACATATGATATGTGCCTTTAAACCGTCACTTGAGAATTTCCTATAGGAATCTTAATGAATTAAACAATTCTCGTAAGAAGGCAAAAGTATATAAAATGAATTTCAATGCCTCTTAAAACCCTAATCGCTATGGGAGAGAGGAATTAAAGGCTTCAACGCCTTTTTCTTCAGAAGTTGTTCCATGTCTGCCATAGGGGAGGGGTTTTGCCATAGCCAGCCGCCAGTCCTCTTTTTGAGCGACTGAAATACGCAGGTGAAAGCATGAGATTTCCCCTTTGTTGTTGTTGTTTTTTTTTTTTTTTTTTTTTTTAATGTTTTAGTCCTTTTGCCTCAAGGACATGTTCTTGGACTAACTTGGGATAATGCAATGATTGTTATTTGATTTCTACTTCTTTTATGATTCATTATATTTGTTTTCTTCTACTTTATTGAGGTTTAATTTATGAGTTGCTTTACTTCTCTAATTTTCTCGTTTGAGGCACTTTAATGTTGCAACTGCTGGTATGTGTAGAGTGTTGTGACTTTTGTATACTGTCATATCCTAGAGGGATCACTAACAGGTTGTTTGGGGGAGTAGATGACCTGGGGAATCTTATGCATACTAAGTTATAATTGGAGGGCTCCTAGAGAGGACCCTGAGACTGTCCTTCATGATCTGCTACTTGGCACAATGGTATTCTACATGACATGACTATTCATTTGTTATCTGGTACTACAATATGGATGATATTCGGTTCCCGTGAAGGTGAGATTATATGATGTTACGCTACTTTGGATATTGGCACAGAGGTTATTACACAACATGGTTATTCACTCATTGATCATTCGGCTCTATGGAACTATGGATAGCTCAGTGGTTTATTAGTGTTGTCCTCCTCATAATACCCTTTTCTTGCTTGAAGCCTTGCAGTGTGAGTCATGTGATCTCTTTGTGATGAGTATATAGGTTGTTATTTGTGAGTATAGTCTTCATCATGCGATTCACCTAGGAGAGGTATGTGATGTGAAGGAGACTCTGAATTTAGATGAAGTGTTATATGTGGAATTGTGTTTTTGTGTTATGCGAGTCGTTGAGTGTTGTTGAGAATCAAATGTTCAAATTTATTTATTTATTTATTTATTTATTTATTTTACTTGAATAGAATGTGACTTGATTCTATTCCTTAGATATGAATTTATTTATTCATGATGGTAGTAATGAGTAAGGACATGCTTAGCTATTGAAATTAAGGTATGTGGTTAATTTGCAAAGATGTAACTTAATATAATATGGTTGTTGATTGTTAGTTATATAATAAGGTAAAATAGTTTGATAATTTTATTGGATAACCACTTCTTTTGAGGACTCCCAGGAGGAAGTCCAAGCCTGGGGGGAGGATGTAGGACCCCTCCTCGATATGGCCATTATGGCAAGAAGAGATTTCATATTTGTTTACTATAGTTTTATGATGAGACATTATGTGTTGGCTCATTATCATTTGACAATGACTATGGCTATACACTAATCTGAGATATATGAGTTTGGTTTAGATCATTATTGATATGCACTTATATTAATACACATGTATCCATAATATGGTACTATAATGATAGGTCATGGAAAGGTTGTATATGTGATTACACATCTTGATTTCCACAAATGAGCATGAGACCACCTTGTTTGTTGAAAAGCCAACAATACTATTGATCTTATCACTTTGTATCATCCGGAGACATTATATTCTCTAGGCTAGTACCCTACTTTGGATTATGGTTTTGATATAATTATTTTCTTTAGTAATACTCATATGTGTATGATTATTTTGTTACGAGTGAGTGGTGCATTAGTTATTGTAGTGAGCATGAATGTGTGTGCATTAGGATTAATTTTATTATATGATAGCTATGGTTTACTAACAAGTGAAGATGATGATGATTGAAATCTATTTAAAAGTTGAATCATTATGATTTCTCATTGGGTAAAGTTGAAAATTAAGAAATATAGAATTCTTATAATAATTGAATGAAGTATGTTGGTGATTTGTAGAATGATTAAATTGATGAGGAATTGTGTCTTCTTACTACTGCTTCGGCTGTTATTAGTATGTTGATTACAACCGACAATTTGAAAACAAGTGTGCAGGATATCTCTAACCAGTGGTTACATGGGGAAAACACTCAGAGACCTTTTTGTGAATTCAACAGTTAAGTATACCTGGTCTATTTGGAGAGACCCAAGTTTATTATGTTGTGTATTGTATTGCCACCGTTACAACCATTATGTTATGTGAATGTTCTCGCTACATGGTTCGTTATGTTATGGTCACTTGTATTATGCGAGGTCATGTTATGTGAAGGTTCTTGTTGCATGGTACGGTTGTGTGTATGTGTAATTAAAATGTTTCTAATATAAATTTGCTTACCCTAGTTAAGGGTTTTATACCTATTTTAGAAGGAAATTTATCCCATAGTTTGCATTTTTATAAGGCTAGGGTCTTAGCCCTTTCTAGAGGCATAAATTTGAAATTTAAGAAAATAAAGACATTTTATTTTCATTATTTAAAGGGTGATGAAAATGAGAAAAAAAAAATTGAGTCATAAAGTAGATTGTGGTGTAAGCCTCTGGAAACGATGCTTGTTAAACCCCACAAACAGACTAGTGTAAGATGGACACTTGTTAACCCCATAAACAAGAGGCAATATCTCTGTCTACAACTGAAGCAGAATACATTGCTACAGTAAGTAGTTGCACTCAAGTTTTGTGGATGAAGCAGATGCTAAGAGACATCAAAGTAGAGTATGAGGAGCCTATCACAATCTTTTGTGATAATTCAAGTGCAATAAATATTTCTAAGAATCCAGTATTGCATTCTAAGACTAAGCATATATCTATCAAATTTCACTTTCTAAGAGAGCAAGTGAACAAGGATGAAGTCAGACTAGAGTTTGTGCCCTCAAAGGATCAGATTGCAGATATCTTTACTAAACCTCTTCCAAAGGACTCTTTTGAGTATATCCGAGAGAAGTTAGGGGTTATTGCCCCTCCGGTGATGAACTAGGATGCACTGATGTGCATTAGTCTGGTGGATATCACAGTCATATCTTGTAATCTGGATTGGTGATGGGGAGCTGCTACTCAAGGGGAGTAACTGGTATGATTTTGATGTGTTGGAGTTGCAAGTATGAGCCCTTTGCCATTGATGTCAAAGGGGGAGAGAAGACATGTGAAAAACAAATGGTTTCTGATCAAAGGGGGAGCAGTAAAGGAAGAAAAGACATGTGAATGGTTGTTGCTAATAGGGGGAGTTGTGACAGTAAGGAGAAGTTCTTGTCTTGATGGTTTTTCACATCATATATTTCCATCAATGAGAAAGGGGGAGATTGTTGCAAGTATGGGCCCAACAGGTGTTGTCATTGATGTCAACATACTCATGTTACATTAATGAGAAGGATTGGATGAGCTGTGTGCTGAGGATATTGAGAAAATTAGTATCAATCAGGAACAGTGAAAAATAGTGATGACAAGAAGGTGAAAGTCGACACTAGGTTAAGGATCAGAGGATATGGTTTAAAGGGTTTGTAGATATAAGTCTTGAGATTCTCCAGTCAAGTTTTAAGAGGTCTACATGAAGATCTAAAGAAGTTATGGTTGCTCAAGTAGAACCGGTTCTGGCAGCTGTTCATAGGTGACAGGGTGTCACAGATAGGTCCGGTGAGCTCCGAAAGTGCATCATCCCATTCTACAGATTGGAGGGAGTATTGAGGAAGTCCTTGAGAAGTGTCAACTAGATTGGCTCGTGGTTTGAAGGTCCATAAGAGCCTGTTAATTTGTGAGAGTGATGACAGACTGTGTTCTTGAAGCTCCAGATGAAGGAGAGAAGAATTCTAGTAAGATGATAAACTGCGGATGTTCTTGGTGGCTTAGGAAAGGTTGTGGTGATCTTTGGATCATGTCTAGGTCATGTTGGCAGTCCGCATTGAAGTTAGAGTTTGGATTTGATGAATAACCACCGGTTGTTGGTGTTTTCCCTATGACTGGCCGACTAGATGTATTACACATCTTCTGGAGGATCTATAAGTGTTTGACGACTTAGATGAGTGTTTCTAAGTCGATGCCTTGTATAAATAAAGGATTGTGAAGTCATTCCAAGTGGGGTTCTGTGGAGATGAGTGTGTGGTAGCAAAGAAGAGAGCAAAAGGCAGAGCAGAAGTTTTTGGGCTTTAATGGAACTAATTCAAGCATGGTGAAGATGCTATTCTTTAGTTCATGTATGTGATACTTTTTTCTTTGTAGACAGTGTGTCTCTTGTAGGCAGTGAGCCTCTTGTGAGCAGTGAGCCCTAATTGGCATGTGCCATTTGTTCTTTCTATTCTTCTAACAAAGAATACATTCTTGGGTTAATCACCCTGTGGTTTTTCCCTTAACCAGGTTTTCCACGTCAAAATCTTGGTGTCTTATGTGTTGTTGAGTTTCTACTTGTAATTTGAATGCATTATGTTTCATGTTTAATATACTGCTAATCACCAAGAAGTTTTAAGTGTGTAAATTGGAGAAAGTTTTGGCACAACTGATTCACCCCCCCTCTCAGTTGTGTGCCCTAAATCTAACAAGTACAACATGCCAATGCCATCTATTAGGACTCAAAATAATTACAACCCAAAATTCTAAAACATTCCTAAATCACTTAGGCTAGGGACTGTCGTCACAGTGAAAGGAAGAGGTTTAGTAACAAGTTTTGGGTGATCTTGGCCAACTAACAGGAGTGGGTAGACTGCTCTATGTAAGAGTTGGCTAGATAGGAGCCAACCAAGAGCTAGGACTTCATGAAAGCACAAGAGAGACAATATGAAAGAATAATAATGTATTCTATCAATGAATGCAAAATTGTGTATGATTGTGTATATTACAATGCTTGAAGAGCCTTACTTATAAAGACAAGGTGAGAGTGAGAAAGGTGGAGAGTGTCCTACAACATCTAACAATTAGAGGATACCAACTAATTACACACATGGAGGATACGACACCTCACTCCAACTATCAACAACTCAACACACAACTAGACTCCTACAAAACTCACTAAGTCAACTTAACATGTGAATTATGTGAGAGGAATATTATTTAACTAATAAATAGTTAAATAATATGAATTATCCTCACACAATGGAAACTAGATAGCAAAAATCCCTATTCACATTAACACCCCCCTTAAGTGCAACTTAGGGAGTAGCTGACTAATGCAAGATGTAATGATGGATGGGTCCTAGCTACTAGGTCATGTTAGGTACCCATGTACAAACAAGTCTCAAGTGGAGTAAAGGAGAAAAACTCATGGGAAAAAACTCCTCTCCAAAAGTGAGAATGCATAAAAACATGTACAAGTGATGGAATGATGGAAGAATCAAGACCCACCAAATGCAACATCCATCACATATATACAATGAATAGCCCCCCATAAGAGGGAAAAAATGAGACAAGATGGCCCCCCATAATGAAGAAGCTCATGTGCCAATGGGGAATGCTAGAAGAAGAAGACCAAAGAGGATCCAAAACCTACAAACAACATGTCTTCCCTTGGGAAGAAACCAATCCACTGGTGCATGAAGAAACTCCAACTCCAAACTAAGAGATGAGGAAGTCTCATGAAGTATGATGTCTCTGAAAACTGATCATGTGTCTCCATGTGAATGCTGAATGATATCACAATCAAATTAGGAGTCTTAGGACTCACTGATGAAGGTGACAATCCAGGATCAAGTGGAAATTGAAAATTATCAACCTCTAAAGACAATTATGGGTTGACAATAACTGTGCTATGACTGTCATCAAAGAGGAGAGTTAACCCCTCAAATGTGTCCTCCAAATCATCAATGTGAGACTCCACAAACAAGTCTGAAACACATGTCAAGTACTCATCTCACAAAGCTGTGTCTGAAAGACAAGAAGTATCCTACTGAATTGAAGCACTGAACTCTGAAGAAGCAGGAGGAGGAGAAGATGGAAGTGTAGCACAAGTCTCAAGAACCAATGAAGAGGCAAGAATACCAAAGTTCAAATGACCAAACTTCTCCTCTAAAATAGGATTCACACATAAAGTGTGAATGTCAGCCAACAGATCTGAATCATCATCAGAAGAGAAACCATGAAAGGTGTATAGCCGAGATGCATGATCAACCACCCCAGTAGCAATTAGCTCTATGGTTTCCAAGTCTCTGATAATAACCAACTCATGTGTGAACTCCAATGTCTTCCCTATGCCACTGTGAGTAATTTGACATATGGAAAGAAGAATATTGGTCAAAGAAGGCACACAAAGGACATCATTGAAAGTACCTTCACCAATATCAATTGTTCCCTTCCCAATTACATTCATGTATGTGTTATTACACATCAAGATAGGTGGCATATCACATGGCTCAAATGAAGAAAACATCTCCCTAGAAGAAGCCATATGATGAGAAGCAACTGAATCAAGAAGCCATTTACCTGATGTAGAACATGTACTTGCACAAAGTGGTTTACCTTTATGTTTAGGTTCCTTAGCTATCCTTACATGAGATTCAAGAAGTATTGGCTATGTAGATGATGAAGAAGGAGTAGAGGAAGAATCAGGTGAGGACATTTTGTTCTTTTCAACAAGTTGCATCAACATGTCAATCTGTTTCTTATAACAAGTATGTTCATCATGCCCTAATTTCTTACAATAACCACATGTAGGCTTCTCCTTCTTAGGTGATTTTTGTGCTTGATTTGTTTGTGGATTGTTCTTAGCTTTCTTTTGTTTCTTGTCAGAAGAATCTGATGCTTTATGTTCCTTAGGTTGTGCAACCACCAAAGCATGATTCCATGATGGCTTAATGATCCCCATACAAATAAGCTTCAATAAATAAAATTGTGTTTATTAAATCAATAAATAAAAAAATTAGCTTTCAACTTTAGGATTTTGCCAAATAAATTTAATACTCAATTGTCATTGGTCGACTAAATTGAATTAATAGAATCAACTAATTGCATTAATAATCCTGCCAAAGGCAAGAACTAATAACAACTAAATTAGGATTCCCATGCCTAATTGAAGAAAGTGACATATAGAACTAGGTGGAAACCAATGTATAACAAGAACCAAAGATGAAGACATAACAACTGCTATGGAACTTCCATTGAAGAGGCTATGAATGTCCTTAATGATGTCATCAAACAAAAACAGATTTCAGGTTTTCAATGGATCACTCATTGCAAGGAGATTATAAGAATCATAGTCCAAATATACTATATAATGTGTTTCACCAATCTTTTACTGTACTGGTAGTTTCGATGATACAAAGAGGTTGGTGCATAAAGTTGTGCTTATGAAGAATATGTTTTCACCAGCTGAGTTACACGGAAACAAGTTAAGGGAAGTTGATTTTATACTGGGTACTGGCATACCCAATGAAACACTATTGTCTTACAATATCCAAGGATAGCATTTTCTTGATGGATATAAGCAATCTGAGCCATTACTAGATCAACTTGGTGTTGAAAAAGATATATGTGAGAAAGCTATGAATATGTTATGCAACCATAGGAGGGATCAGCTTGACTTAAACTCTGGTTCATCAAAAGATTCCATTATAGCCACTAGGGAGATCAACTCAAGCACTGATGAGCTTGATTATAGGATAGCCAGTGTGTTACAAAGCACAGGGTATCGCTATCGGGCGGGCCCATGGAATGAAAGCATGAAACATAATCTGGAAGAAGGAAGGCACAATGTAGCAAGAATTACTACTGCAAGTTTACCTTGGATGCAAATGGCACAGCTATTAATCCTCTTTTTCGAGCTGCATATTTGGCTAAAAATGCAAAACATAATGTTACGTTGCTTGTTCCTTGGCTTTGCCAAGAAGATCAAGAATTAGTATACCCAAACAAATTGACTTTTGACTCACCAAAGGAGCAGGAAGCTTATGTTCGGAATTGGTTGGAAGCAAGAACTGGATTCAAATCACATTTCAAGATAGCTTTTTATCCTGGAAAGTTTTCTAGGTAGAGACGGAGTATAATAGCTGTTGGGTATACTTCACAATTTATTCCAGATAAGAAAGCTGATATTGCAGTGTTGGAGGAGCCTGAAAATTTGAACTGGTATTATGGACAGATAAGTTTAGCCATGTAATTGGTGTGGTGCACAAACTATTTAGAGTATATCAAAAGAGAGAAAAATGGAGATTTACAGGCGTTCTTTGTAAAAGATATCAACAATTGGATTTCACGCTTGTCATAAGACTTTACGCTTGTCAACATCTACACAAGATCTACACTACACTTTATGTGATATGCTAAAAATACCTATATTTAAATGATCTTTGACCAAATTATTGCTTGATGGAAAATATTGTATTAAAATATTGATAACATCTACTAGTGTGTCCTTTACATGCTTGCAATTTTAATGATAAAATTAACATTCTTTAAAAAAAAAAAAAAAAACATATGGTAGAATAACACCTATTCCTTATATTTTTTCAAAAATTTAAGAAGTGCTCCTTTGAAATATGTGATTTTTACTAGAATAATTTTAATTCATTCAAGTTACATTGAAATGCTACAATTTTACCACTATTTTTTTGGAATTTTATGGATAAGTCCTTTGAATCTTACATGATGTTACCTTATATATATTTTTTAGCATTTACATTGCCACTTTAAGTCCTTTATAGCCAATCACTACCTTGCACTCACCATTACAGTTTTTTCATTGCACTTCTTCCCTACATATAACTTCATTGATCTCCCTAGGTTGCATGCACAACCATACTTTACAATCCTACATTTAATCATATGTCATGATTTCTTGCTAGATATGGAAGGAGAAACTTAGGAAATCTTTAGAACTAAATTTGAAGGCCTAAATTAAAAAAATAATGAGAACAAAATAGGCCACGACATATTTGAAAAGAAATTAAAAAATATAATCAAATATGATCTGAACATCAAGATAAACTAAGACTTCCTTTTAGAATCCTTGAATCTTTAATATGGATAAATCTTACACTAAAACAATGTGATGAATCTAGTTCTCTTCAATTGAACTTTCATTTATTCTATCTTCATAAAGAAAGCATATTAAAAGTCACATGAAGAATCCTAGATCTCTCATTTCCAAAAGAATGATTATTTTGAATAAAATACTTGTAACTTCACAATCAAAACTAATGAGGTAGTGCCATTTTTTTTACCAACTTCACAAAAACAAAAACATAGAACCTAAGAAGTTTTAGACCATAAATTTTGATGTCATTTTAGATTGCAAAGACCAATGCTATATCAAACATAAATATGAGTAGGTAAAGGGAAAGAATACCAATATGTGAAGATGTAAAAAAAGACAAGAGACGAGACTTTTTTAATAATATATAGAATAAAATTAGAATGAGTTAAATGAATAGTGAGAGATATTGCCTATACTTATATATTATATGAAATAAATATTTAATATTTGACCAATCAACTTCTTATAGGCGGCAACTTTCCTTGCCACAATAACAACTATAACCATGTTTTTAAGGATAACACCATAAGGAGGAAATGAGTATTCAATAATGACCTACAATGAGCTAAGTGGAGTGGAATGCAATACTAAATTTTCTCGTCGTTTCAAAAGTAATAGATCTAGCAACCGTTATGTTAGCTTCTAAGTGTGTTGAATGGAAACTTCACAAATGTGGGTTCATCCAACATTATAAAAGAGACATTGACATAACAGAATAATAATGAAACTAAAGAGCACCAGTATGAGAAATGAGATCAAAGGAATGGTTGTTCATGATCTTATTTTTGACAAGGTATTTATAAGTTATGAGATCCTTCCCTTTATAGTAGGTCATGGTTGCAATAGAATTGTCCTAGGAGGTAAGTGTGAGGTGGATGACTTTAGATTCTAATGAAATAGTTAAATTTTAGAGAAGGTAATATGAGTCCTAAATGTGCTCTTGAATGGATTTTTTGGTAGCATAAGATTCCTTATCTAGGTTAAGAGCCTTCTTAATGTGACCAATTATGGTTCTACATAAGGATTTAAATCTAGCTTCCACATCAAACATTTGAATAATTTTTTTGTCTTAGTTCCTTTGCTAGCACATCTTTAGTATTTATGTTGCTTCCTAAGCCTCAAGATAACCCTAATTTTCAATTAACTAATCTTTCTAAGAGGCAATTTGGTCATATTGTTGAGGTTTTAAAACCATTTTTCCACTTTTGGGCATTCCTAGCAAAGTGAGTCCACTCAAGTAGGGGAACAAGGGGTTATCCTAAAGGGTGAAGGAGAGGTCCCTTATGAGGAAGGTAGGAACCCACAAGACCTTTAAACAAGGCCAAAAAATTTTGAATTCCTCCTATGATGTTAAACTTATCTACAACACTAATCACCAAATCTACAAAAGATTGCACTTATTGTTTCCAATTCTAGGAAACACCAACAATGGAAATTTTTGAGCTAAAAATCATCTTAAGCTCAAAGTAATCTCCGGTTGGTTATTTTTCTAATATAATATTCTAATCTAGAGAGATAATATACTCCTATCCTAGAAAATCTAGAGAAAATTGTTAGAAAGAGTTTAAGGTTCGCAAAAGGGATAACTAATTAGTGAACAAAAAGTAAAAGAAGGAAATGCAAAAAAAAGGAAGCAACTAGTGACTCTCCCTTTAGTATTAACATTATGTTTTCCTTTAGATATTTACTATGGTTGGGGCTAATTCAACCAATCTTTATAGTTGATAACTCATATTGAAAATAAAGTGATTACAATGCATTCATACAAGCATACTAAGTCTACACAACCAAAGGATCATATATGCAAGTACTAAGCACAATAAAACTTCAGGTTCAAGGAATCTCTCTCAAACTTAGTGTTGAAAAAAAGGCATAAATACACTTATATTAATAAATGAGCCAAAGAAACTTACAAGTAAGTAGACCTCATATTTATATATAATGGTGGTCTACCAAATTGTGCCACCTGCAATGAATCATGGCCAAGGAGTTTGAGTACATAGAAGGGAAGAAGAGAGCATATGTTGATAAAAGTGGTGGATCAACCTAATGATCAGTTGCAAATAATTAATGAATCATGCAAGCCATTAGGCGGAAGCATGGCCTTGAGTAGTTATTTCTCCATATAGAATGCATCTATGGCCATCAAATAAATATTTATGGGTTCATCCTATCCCTTAGAAAATAATTCAAATATTTTTGAAAAACACATTGTGTTGAGTTACTAAAAATGTGGTAGATCAACCTAATGATCAATTGGAAATACTAAGCATGTAACATGCAAGCTGATGGGTAGAAGCATTGCCTTAAGTAGTTATTATCCATACAAAATGCACTTGTGGCCATCAAATATACATGTATAACCATCCTATCACTTAGAAAATACTTCAAATATTATTGAAAAGCACAATGTGTTGAGTTATTGAAAAATGGTAGATCAACCTAATGATTAGTTGCAAATAATTAATCATGTAGTGGCTCATGCAAGCCAATGAGTAGAAGCATGACCTTGAGTAGTTATTTCTCCATATAGAATGCATCTATGACCATCAAACACACATGTATGGCTATCTCATCACTTAGATATACTTTGAATATTTTTAAAAAACACATTTTTTGAGTTATTGAAAAAGAGGTAGATCAACCTAATGATCAGTTGTAAATAATTAAGCATGTAGCATGCAAGATGATAGGAAAATGCATGACCTTGAATAATTATTTCTCCATATATAATGTACACCTATGGCCATCAAATAAACATGTATGACCATCTCATCATTTAGAAAATACTTCAAATATTTTTAAAAAACATACTATGTTCAGCTTTCTTTAGAGAAGCAAGTCACAATTGCCCAAACATCAAGTGTATCTACTCTAATTATTGTTTCAGCATAATCAATTCCAAAAACACAACAAGAGATACCTATCGTGGTTACATAAAAGACCTCATAGATTTATTGTATTTTATATTTTCACCCAATACTTATTTTCATTGCTCAAAATGGATTATAGGTTTCTAAAAATATATATCCATTTTTTCTTCCAATTTTTTGTTTGGACTGATTAAGTTTAACTTCCAATTTTTTGTTTGGATTGATTAGGTTTTTAACTTAAGATTAGTGAATTCATTTGTATTCTGTAATTCATGGGTATATGTTTTTAATATAATTTATTTTTAATTTTTAGAATACTTTATGTGGTTTGTTGTTAACTTGATTTGAAAAGACCAAAATTAAAAGTAATCAAAATTCTCACAAATTTGAAAATGTAATTTTTCTTTTAAAATTTAATTATTAGTCCCTGCCCGCAAGGGGGACTATTGTTTTCACTTAACAAAAATGCATTAATTTGTTTGGAAAAACGTGCAATATGCAGAAGGCATAACTAAGGTTTCAAATATTTTGGTTTTTTCCTCTTGTATCATGATGTTTTTTCATTGAGGTATTGTTATACCCCTAGTGTTTTATTCTGCAGGTTGCATGGAATCACCCGTGTCTTTCTGTGCATTCAAGCGTTTGGACAGTGGCAAGTGGCGAGAAGCATCTTGTGTTGGAGAGTACTCCTTGTTCAATGCTTTTTATAGCTATTTATGCTTTTCTTCTCCAACAGGAGAAACAGATCTACATCGAGAAAATTGGGGAGAAAATGCCTGTTGACGATGTCCAAATTAACACCATTTTGGCTGTGAAAACTGGTGAAAGCATTCCTATAGATGACATTGTGATAGCAGGTAGAAAATGAAAGTAGCTTGACAGAGTGGTTGAAGAAAAAGGATCGTGTTTTCCCTGGCTGTTTTTTGTGGAGGCTTCGAAATTTGATGGTAAGGTGAACAAAACCTTGAAATCTCTTTAACTATTGTCAATCCGTCTATAAGCGGGGAAATCAACAATCTTAATTAGACGCTAATTATGTTTTTCTTTTCATTTTAGCGGTGAAGATGAATTTTGCGTTTAATTTCTTTTCGTTGTAAACCCGATTGCTTTTTTTTAATTTTGTAAGTGTTTTATGAGATGCTATATAATTTCAAGTTTAATTTGTCTCTTGCAATTCAGAGCAATGCAATCTGTTCTCTCTGTGTTTTTGAAGTTCGATCGCATAATAGATTTCAAAATTCACTGAAATTGTAGGGCGTTATTAAGGTGAGGTTTTATTTTGTGCCATAGAAAACAGTAAGAAGTGATTTAATTTCAATTCTCTCCGAATAATTTATTTATTCTGGATTTGAATTGTTCACAGAATAACCTTTGTATTTTCTTTCTTGATTTTTTTTTCACCGGGTTTTTAATAATAAATTGAGATTTAGAGGTTAAAGCATTTGTATATTTGATTTTCTTCGGCTTACTCTTCTGCTTTGTATACTACAGAGAAGTTTGTTTGATTTTCGGTAATTCACTGGAATTCATTGATCTATGTGTGATTTGAGAGCAATAATGGGCAACAAACTTCTCCGTGTTTAGCCAGAGGAGCTCAAGTTTGTATGTAAGTAGAAAACATGTATATTGTCTGCACATTTTCATTTAGTTTTCATTTACATGGAGTTCACATTAGAAATTAGACCGTGGCTTCTCAAACTACGGGCAATTTCTCAGTCTGGTTAATTAAAGTAAATATGCCTAAGTTAGGCAAAGGATGCAATTTCTCAGTCTGGTTAATTAATATAAATATAGTTAAGTGGCCAAGGTACATTGAAAATTGGACTGTGACTTCTCTAACTATGGGCAATTTCTCAGCTTGGTTAATTTAGGTAAATGTGATTTAGTTGGGCAAGGGGTAATGGTGTAATTGCAAAAGGTGGGGATGCTCATAAGAGACTAACCCATGACTGAAGCGCACATATGACCAGCTTGTAATATAATTATTATTATGGAACACATATACAGCCTGACCCATATTTTAAAGGCTTAAAAGGCAGCCCATAACCTAACCCATGACTCAAGTGCAGATATGGTGAGCTTGTGGTATTTTAAAGGCTTAAAAGGCAGCCCATAACGTAACCCATGACTCAAGTGCAGATATGGTGAGCTTGTGGTATAATTATTATGGAGCATACATTACAGCCTGACCCATTTTTAGAAATCTTAAGACTCTAGTCCAAGCTTAAAAGGCAACCCATAACCTAGCCCAAGATTAACCAAGCACGCACACCAAAAAAGAAAAAGTAAATATGCATAAATAACCTTGCATGGATATGACTTTGTTAGTCATCTCTGGTAAAGGATTAAAGTCCAATATTATGTCGTAAAGTTTGGAAGTTCCTTATTTGAGAAAGCTTATCAAGGACTTGTTTAATTTTTAATTTTTAATTTTTTATAGTAAATGTGAAAGGGGACAAAATTTAGTCATGTTAGAGCCTGACATGACTCAATTTTTAACAGAATTCTGGGCAGGATTGTTGATTACTAACATAGTAACTTATTGTATGTAGGGCTGGAGTGAAGTGGTAAGGTCAGATGCTTAGGGACAATGGCCCAAGTTTATAACTCAAAAGCATATCCAAAGAATCCTTGCCATGATGTGTGGAAAGTACCTTAATTTTCTGTTCATTTTCCATTGTACTATAGCTTTAATTGTCCCTGGTGTTTTAACTGTCTCTGAATAGTGCCCAAAGAATCGTTGTTATGCCATGGGAAATACCTTAATTTTATTGTTATTTTGAGTATAGTTTTACCTTAATTTTATTGTCTTTAAATACTTTTTTGTTCATTTCAGTATAGCTTTACTTGTCTCTGGTGTTTCAGCTATCTCTGAATAATGCCCAAAGAATCCTTGCCATGCTGCAGGAAATATCTTAATTTTTAGTATGTTTTTAGTTGTCTTTAAATAGGTTTTTGGGCTGTAATCTTCTTTCGCTTTTTGCTTATGCTGGTGACATGCAAATTTGTTGGATGACGATAGGCAGATGGTGAATTAGCAAAGCTGTTGTTAACTGCCACTACTTAACAATAAATAAAATTATGTGGCTCTAGCTTTTCTGTTCATTTTAGTATAGCTTTAGTTTGTCTTTGGCATTTTAGCTGTCTCTGAATGACGCCCAAAGAATCCTTGCCATGCTGTGGAAAATGCCTTTATTGTTACTCTCAGTATAGTTTTATACGTATCTTAAAATAAGTTTTGTTCATTTTATAATTTATTACAGCTTTAATTGTTTCTGGTATTTTAACTGTCTCTGAGTAATGTCCAAAGAATCCTCTGCTGTGGGAAATACCATAATTTTTATGTTATTTTCAGTATAATTTTAGTTGGCTTTAAATAGGTTTTTGGGGCGTAATCCTCTTCCAATGTTTGCTCATGTTGGTGACATGCAAATTTCTTGGATGGTGACGAACAGTTGAGCAGAATAAGCAAAGCTGTTGTGAACTGCAACTACAAAACAACACAGAAAATCATGTGGCTTTCAAGGTACTTATATGCACCAGAGAATCAATATTTATGTGGATTATGAGATTTTGTTTTCACGTCCTCTTTTCGAAATTTGTAAATGACTGGATGTGTAGGGCAAACTTTCTTTTCTAGTTACATCTAAATTTGAACAGTGAATTCATGCATTCCTTAAAGTTTTTTTTGCCTGTTTGTTTTTTTGGATCTTATGGATGATGGAGTTTGGTATGGCAGGTCAAGACTACATCACCGAAGAAGTATCTTGTACGGCCCAACACATGCATTCTCTTGGCCCGCTCTTCTGTTGATATTACATGTACTTATTTTATTGAGTTTATTGAATATAATGATGTATGGTATTGTTTTTTTTTTTTATTATTCATTAATTATTTAGTGGCGACGTGTATTACTTTTTAGTGACAATGCAAGCACAACTCGAAGCCCCACCTTATATGCAATGCAAAGACAAGTTCCTTCTTCTGAGTGTAGTCGTGCCACCATCTGCTGTTTTTCTGTTTCGTTGTGCTGATTTGTTCTTGCCTAAAAGTTTCTCCAGTCGTCTTAATTTATGATAAGATTTTGTTTCTCAGCGTTTGTAATGAAAATTTATCTCGATATTTTCCCTTTTTTAAAAAATATGTTTGGTTTTCTTATGCAATTTTGGCGATTTGTAGAGATTGAAATTTGAAGTGCAGAATTTTGCATCAATTACATAAAATTTTTTAAGCTTTTCCTGTGCAAATTCTATTTTTCCATATCCAATTATTTTCCTTGGTTGGGAATGATGTTATTTTAATGGCACATTTCTGGCATTTGACAGAAATTTGTAAAATCGTTGGATATTTTTGAAAAACTTCAGTTCATTTTTTTCCCTTGAAACCCTAAGATGATGACATATGGGGATAGAGCAAATTGAAGATTATCTTTCACAATCGTATTAATAGGCGACTCTACCATTGGAAAAGTGCTATGCAATGAACGAGTTTAATCCCAATTCAAATCGATGATCCGTGTGGAGTTTCAGACGCAAACCATGGAAATCAATGGTGAAGATATCAAAGAATAGATTTGGGACACGGCAGACTAGGAGCACTTCATTTGCAAGAATAGGCTAAATTACTCTATCCAATCAAAATTAGGGAAGGGAAAAATTTGGAGACCTGTTTCCTAATGTTCTTCAGTGCTGTAAATGTGGTGGTGTTGTGGGTTCCAAGATCTCCTTGTAGGACTTTATGCAGGGCATGTGTCGATGTAGCTGGCTACTGCTTAGAGTTTATGCAGAGCATGTGTCACTGCCTACTTTGTGGCAAGAGATTTCGAAATTGTTTTTTTTAGTTATTGTTGCTAAGGATTTATAGTGGTCTTTGTGCCTTACATTCCACTCACCAAAGACGCGGAGCAGCTCCACCTTCTCTTTCCAATGTCAATGAGAATGGTGACTTGCCCAAAACTTTCAGCAAGCAAGCAAGCAAGCAGACATCTCAGCTTTGGGGAAAAAAGCTATGGCCACGGTAAAGACTAAAAGATGGTAATCTTAACAGAGAGGAGGTTCGGGTTCAAATCCTTGCAAAGACCACGATGGCAATGGTAGTGGCTATTCTCAAAGTTTGCAAAATTGAAATTTTGTCTAAAATTTGTTTTATAATTTTCATTTAATCTAGCACGAAATTCTAATATTTGCATATATGTAAATTTCAAATTTGAGTGTGATAAAATATGGTTTTTATTGCAAATTTTGCATGTATTTTTGTCCTTGGGAACTTGAAAAGCTAAGATTTGAGTGCTCTCTTACTAGCAATATAATTGAAAATGATAGTTTCATGTATATTAATTTGTTTGAAAATTTGTTTCCTTACGTAACATGGCAGTGTAGTGTTTAGCTTAATACATTTGTAAATCTCAAATCCAAATGTGTTTAGCTTAATACAATAAGTGTATTATGGAAGACTGCAGATCAGTGTGTAGTGTTTAGCTTAATACATTTGTAAATCTCAAATCCAAATGTGTTTAGCTTAATACAATAAGTGTATTATGGAAGACTGCAGAACAGTATTGTATTTGCAAGCAAACAGTGTGCATGTTATGCTTTATGGTAAGTTTGGGACTTCTATCTCTAAATCACTATTATTTGTCTGAGCATTGTTGAATGCTATTGGGAATTTAGAGCTGACTGATGCCTATGGAGAGGCTTTGAGCAAGCTAGGATATAACTTGGTAGCTATAGCTAATATACCATAGAAGAAAGAGGCTTTGAGCAAGCTAGGATATAACTTGGTAGCTATAGCTAATATACCATAGAAGAAAGCTTATTAGTATTTGTAAGCATATTAGTATTTGTAAACATACAGTCTGCACGTTATGCTTTATGGTAAGTTTGGGACTTGTATCTCTAAATTGCTATTATTTGTCTTTGATCAGGGCAAGGCATTGTTGAATGCCATTGGGAATTTAGAGCTAATTGATGCCTATGAAGAGGGTTTGAGCAAGCTAGGATATAACTTGGAAGTTATAGCTAAATAGGTATCTAGCATTTCCTTGCTTAATGATTCTTTTAATTTTTTGGAACTTGAAAGATACCTACCCAAAAATGTTTGTGACCCACTATACATTTTATACATTTTTTTGTGGTGTCAAGTTCTTAGATTTAGACAAGCTCAATTTGTGACGACATTCATCTCATTAGTTTGCCCCTATTTTCAAGGGATGACAATTAAGGAAAGGAAGTTGGATGATTGTTATAAAGAGGCTCTATAATATGCTTTTAGGGTGTGTGAGCTGAAAATGGAAGGCCAACATTCATCTCATTAGTTTGCCCCTATTTTCAAGGGATGACAATTAAGGAAAGGAAGTTGGATGATTGTTATAAAGAGGCTCTATAATATGCTTTTAGGGTGTGTGAGCTGAAAATGGAAGGCCAATAGAGAATAGACATGAGTCATCAAGTTGCATTCTAAGTTTATATTGATTCTTCAAAGACAACCCTTGCTCGAATAGACCTGCATTGTGTTTCCTGTGAGCTTCTTGGTGACAATCATGATGTTGTTTTCCATGGATTTAGCTTGTTACTAGATAGAAATGGTCATTAATATGACACATTTTCCTTCTCTAGGAACATTTATATCTTTTTCTATTGGGAGCAACAACTCTTTGTCTAGGATTTAAAACTATGTTTATATAACATTATTGAGATTTCATTCTGGTTTCATTGTCTATATATACAAGACTCTCTTCTAACAAGAATTCATTTGGTTGCAGGTGACTACCCCTCTACTTTTTAGAATGATTCCTACAATTATGGATTTGGGAGTTCCCACATGTTATTCTTATAGTAGTTGTAACGACCCTCTTTGTCCAAACTTTGAATTTTCAAAAATTTTACTTTATTAACAAGTTCTTATGAGATATATCAAGACTTTTATTGAGTACTCAAGAAAAACTTTAGCCAAAACGGGCCATATGTTCAAAAGGGAACATTCTTAAGCCAACCCGGGCTCTTCTATCCTTTGGGCAAATAGGTTCATACATAACTAGGTCAAACGGACCTTATTGTTACCTGATTCAGGTAGAACAAACAGTGGCCAAAAGGCCTAGTGAGTCAAACAAACTAATAGGATAAAGAGGACAGGAATCATTATGCTCTGGCTAGAGACTTCTGACTCCCTCGGGACCAATACAGGTTCATGAGTCACTTCCAAGGGACCACAGTCTGCCCAGACACTATACTGAGGATGTCGACCAGGGAACACATATCATCAACTTGTACTCAGCTCAGTTTATGGCAAAGCTGGGTACATGTAATCCACCCCGAAGATTCTTCTAAGTACTAGGAGATTTCTTAAGTTACCTAGATAACCTTTAAACTAGGCATCAAGATTATGAAGTTGATTATAAGGAGTATACTATATCTAAGGGACCTGAGTACTGGGGGCATCCTTCGTCATCCAGACCGCCTACATACCCTGTATCCACGAGATCAAGGCCCTCTTCGGATGCAATCTACATGATGAATGCGAACATGTAGTTCTGTCTTGCACTATGTTTTATGTAACTATGGTTGGTACACAGTTCTTCACCGACTGCCCACTCACTCAAGTGATACAGTGACGGAATTCCGAAGAAACTAGTTTGCAAACACACCTCCTGGGAGTGTTTGGCATTTAAGTTTTCAAGTGTGAATAATTTAACTAACACGCATATTTCCCCGACGAGGTCTTCCCATTGATCATCCTACAACAATTTTTGATAGTCTCACCTTTTCTTTCTCTTTTTTTTGTTAATCTTTTTAGTGAGGTATCCGAGGAGATTTTTCCTTCCTGTGGATTTAAATTTGACATGTTCTTTATTACTCCCCGATGATTTAGAGGGAGGGTGCCCAGACATCGTTGTTGCAGCTATGTTAGGTGCGAGGTACTTGGTTCAACACAACGACATTACCTGTAAACGTGACACAGAGGTACCGTAAATACTAAACACTGCGAATGTTTGAGTTTGGAGGTTTATTTACAAGGTTTACCTATCTAGATGAAAAGAAAACTTATATGATAGCTTATAAGGAAATGAGAAGAATTAAACTTCTTTGCTTGCATGTAAAGAATACGGCTAGATGTTTTGATCCATTCATAAATGCATAAGGAAGAGTAAAGTAATGACATTCAAACAATTGTAAATATAATTTCAGAAGATACTAATTCACTTACGTTAATCACAAACATAAATTAGAAAAGATACTTAATCATTCAGTTTCAAGGTGATATGATAGTTAATTTGCCATACATCAAGTGATCTTTATTCAAGGTAAAACAATGATGTATAGTCACATATCAAATTAATCTTTTTTCCAAGAGTAGGATACTAGATCATTTCCTTACATAATTATTTCAAACTTATATTTACAATTAGAACCAAATTAAGGCTTGTAATCATAACAGGATAAGTTATCCAACACGAATTTAACTCAAATTCTTTAGTTGAGAATTAACAATTCCTAACCATGGTAAATAATGTTGACTTCTAGGTTAAATGAGGATTCTTCGATCACATTTTCAGATTAGGGAAATTGTCTCAAAACATTGGGTTTTTCGTTTTGTTTTTTCTAAAGCATTTAAGATTAACGATTGTTTAAAGAATTATTGCAATCCATCTTTGGTTCTCACTATAGGCTTCTCTTAAATATTTGACCCAACCCTTTACGTTGAAGTCTATTCCTCAAGGAAATTAGTTCATTATTGTTCATTAAGATATTCTTATTAAACATTATACTTCTTCCATTGTTATCCAAGGAAACGTAAACTCATATAAGGAGGCTCTATCCTCCACTTTGTCGTAATACATAATCAAATTCCAATATCTACTTAAATAGTTAGGATTGAAGTGTGTAACACTATTATTGGTTTTATCACTAGTATTGAGCAATAGGGTACCATTGATCAATTATGGAAGTCTATAAAGTACCCATCCACATATTTCATGTTTGTTTATTGCATTCATCCATTTGGAAGACCTTTCATTTTGAAACATTATGCTTAAGGGACAAGTTAGTTTATTTACTCTAGTTTTCCTTAGTAAACCTTATTGTTGATTTAAGTAAATTTAGTGTATTCTTATCTAAGGAAGCATACGTATTAAGATGACATTTTTTATTTATTTATTGGTCTATAACAATATTTAAGCATATGGTTGTTTGTTCAAGAAATGAGGGGATAGAAATGTAAAGTTAATCTATTATCTATGTCCATTTATAATTATTAAGGCTTAATGTTTTAATATTACATAATTAATTATGCCTATATTTATTTTGACTACAAATTCATATTTCTATAAGTAATGGCATCTATTTATTCATCCTAGTAAGACTTGTGTGTCAAATGAGGTGATTCATTTTCCCACTTAATAGTCAAAAAAATATTTTTACAAGGCAATTCCATTATAGGCTATGTATCTATGTTACAAGTGCTCAAAAGAATTACTAAAGATTTAATTTGTAGAATTACAGTGGTTTGAACAATAGTTATAGTCTTATATTATGGAGATTACAACCAAAGAAAACTAAATATGTCATCACTTTTATTCCTATTGAGACTATTTTTTTAAAGATTCGACGTCTAATCAAAATTGGCTTAGAATTGTATTTATTAGATTGAACTACAATGGAAAATTTCTAACATCAGTGACCATGTCTGTATTCTTTAGGTGCATTAGTTGAACCTGAATTCATCCAAACTCTATTCCGAGTACTGGCCTATTTTGGTTTAAAAGGCCTTAGAAAGTTTTGAGCAAATGCAACAGGCAGGTGTAATGACCATCTCCTGATCCTTTGTCAGGATCCTCACTGCCTGTGCACAAACGAAAGCTTAGGAACAGGGTATGGACATCCCTCACACATAATGGGAGGGGAATTTTTTACCAGATGTTGTAATTGCAAGCTACCTAGTAGACATGCAAAAGAAATGTGGAAACACGGACTGGGCATGTGAACTGTTTGACAGAATGCCTCAAAGAGATGTCATCAAGTGGAATGTAATGATTGCAGGACTTTACAAAATGGATTTGTTGAAAAGGACACAAAAAAAAACAATTTGTTGAAAGGAAGTTAGAAAACTTTCTAGCAAAAGAAATTGGTAGTGTAATCCAAATCACTCCGTCTCTGCCAATGCCTTCTCTTCCTATGCCAAAATGAGAGCTTTGTTGTAGGGGATTCACTAGATATCAAATTGGAGAAGCTTCTGTAGCCCAATGTGCAATCACAGACAAGGCACATTAGCTATTAAACAAAATCCCTCAAAGAATTTTTACCCCATGGAATGAAATGATTGTAGGATCGCACAAAATGGGTTTGCTGAAATGGAGCTAGGAACAGGGTATGGACGGCCTTCAAAGCATAAGGGAAGAAGGGATTTTTGTCAGATATTACAGTTGCAAATGCCCTAATGTGTGCGTATGAAGAATTTGGAAGCATAGACAATGCACAACACTGTTATATCATAGGGCGCCACAATTGCGGGATAATGCAAATAATAACTCAGAAGCACAGGTCGATCGACAAGATTTGAGGAGAGCTGTGTAGGAGTACAAAAGAGCCACTTTCTATAATGGATGCCATCATAGCATGAAGTATAGGGGATCTTCATCAGGCATTATAATTGTGGTTGCACTAGAGACCTATAGGCAAGATGTGGTAATATAGAACGGGCCTGCAAACTCTTAAAAAGGTATATGTGTAATGTGGAAGCATAGATGAGACACGTGAACTTTTTGACAAAATCCCTCAAAGCTATGTGATCTCCTAATTGCAATGACCGAAGGATATGCACAAAATGGATTTGATGAAATGACTTTAGAAACTTTCAATCAAAACACTTGGCAGATGTAAAGCAAAACTCCATAGTCTTTGGCAGCAGCCTCCCTGCCTGCACCAAAAGGGAGCTTTAGAACAGAGTATGGGCATTCATGAAAGCATGATGGAAGGAGGAATTTTGTTTGAAATTATTGTTGGAAACGTACTGGTAGACATGTATTCAAAATGTGGAAGCACAGACAAGTGATGAAGACTATTTGTCAACATGACCCAAAGAAATGCGATCTCATGAAAGACCGTGATAGCAGGGGTGTTCTATATGGCTTTTGTTGAAGAGGCCTTAGAAACTTATAAACAAATACAACTGGCAAGTGTAAAACTAAATTCTAAAACCTTTGCCGGTAATATGCCTACCTGTGTCTGTGTGGTTCAGGAAAAGGGTATGGAACATGGTATAGATGGCAGAAGGCTGAGAGTTGTGGTAGAGAGTAGAGGCAAACTAGTTAAGGGGGAGGTCTAGATCAACCAATACTACTTCTATTCAACAAAACTTTTCATAAAACTACCACATAGATATTAAATTTGTAACATATCATCAACATGAATTTTCAACAAAAATTTATTAGCAAAGTGCAAGAACTAGACTTTCAAGAGAAACAAAAATAAAATGAAGAAGAGAAGAATTCTTACAAATTTCTCCAGCATTCTCAAACTAGAGATGGGTGGGTTCTTCCTCACAATCCAAGAAAATTTATAGAAAAACTTGACCCTCATGGAAGAACTCCAAGTCTTCAATCAAGTCTTCATCTTAAATGCTTCCTCTCCATTTTCTAAGTTACCATTCAATGCTTGTGGAAATGGACTTGCAAATCTTCAATGTATCCTCAAATTTTCTAATGGTAATAAATTTTAAGGAGGAAAATGGACTCATCTCATAAATTGGGGTCTTGACTTGAGGAATGGAGGGAAGGTTCCTTATTAATGCTTATTCTAGAAGTGTCCTTACTCCATTTGACATTTAAACTTGTTTATTATTTTATTTTTTTTAAATGAAACTATATCTATCTCATTTATTTTTCAAATTCAAAATTCAAAAAAATTGAGTTGTGACAGTAGTGTTGTGAATTTACAATGTTTTTTCATCATTTTCTTATTGTATATCTAGATCCCTTAGGATTTAGACTTTATGCTCAAATGTCAACTTCAATTACAAAATTCTATGTAGTCTACTTTGCAGGTGAACTTTAAAGGTGAAAACACCCTTATGTTGGAAGTATACAGTGGAATTTTATGACAATCCAAGCTTCTCTAAGAAATGATTAAACAAGCTCATGTACTAAATGTTGCAAGATGTTTGTTGCATTGAGTGCAAATACCTTTGATTTTGTATTATGTTAATTTTAATATCATGAAAGTGCAACTAATGAAGGGTGACTGAATTTTTGCATTATTGGCACTTCAGTGTAGTAATATTTTAAATAGAATCATAGTCTTCATGGGAAGCCTTGCAAAATTTGGAGTTGATGCTACTTGTATGCTTCCTGGTTTGAATTGTGTGCTTTCTATTGTTGAGAGGCTTCTATCCTGCAAAATTTGATCCATAAAATTAAGTCATTTCTACCATAGACATTTTTACTAGTCAAGTGTTCTTGTGTTCAATTTATTTTCTAAATTCCCAATGATTGCACATTACTTTTCTAAAGTATTTTTAGTCATATTTTGAAAGTATTTTTCCTTCTAGATTAGCCTTGGTAGGTTCTAATTCATGCAGGTTTTTACCAACTAGAATACACATGCAATTTGCCCTGGTTTATGTCCCAAGTCCAATTGGTAGAATCCACAAAGGTGTAGGTTCCACTTTGATGAAGGTGTAGGTTCCCTTTTCAAAACCCAAGCCTTGCTTATCATTTGAATACTTTTGACTAGACAGCAACCCATCAAGTTTTCCAGAGCTTATTTGGAATTTTTCTCTGTAGCTATTGGCTAGGTCTCTAGATCAACTTCAAGAGTGCAAATTTTTCTGCCCATTTCTCACATTCTTTTGATTTATCTTTCACAAGTTGGCTCAGATAATCCTAGATATTCTTGTTTTATCTTCATTAGCCAGACTCAATTCTTCACTTTTCCTTTTAAGGATTTGTTGAAGTTCCTTGATTTTCTTACTTAGCTCTTGGATGCAACCATTTAATTCTACCATATTTCCTTTTGAGTCCAAGTTTCCTTTCTCGGATTTCTTAATTTCTTCCGGAGCAATTTGGTGCCTTATATTGTCACTATCAACTACTTTAGATTCAACATTGGCAATCATGCATACATCACATTTTGTTTCATCACTATTGGTCTAGGAGCCTTCTTGTACTTTACTCCATAGTTCTTCATTAGTTGAGTCAGAGTACCTTTGAGTGTTTTCATTAACTTCGACATTTGTACTTTCAACAATCTTTCCCAATCTTTTGTTGTAGTAGTGGTAGGCTTTGTTCCAAGATGAATATCCAAGAAAGATGCCCTCCTCATACTTACCATCATTCTTTTCCATCTTGAAAAGGCACTTTCTTCCAAAGATTTTGAAGTACTTCACAGTTGGTATTGTTCCATACCATAATTCAAAGGGAATCTTTTCATTTCTAGATTTTATCTGAACTTTGTTTAGTGTGTAGATAGTAGTTTGAATTGCCTCCTTCCAAAACACTTCTGACAGATTTGCTTCTTCCATCATTAATTTTGCAGTTTCCTAAATAGTCCTACTTTCTTCTTCCATTATCTTATTCTTCGTAGAGAGATGTTTCTCTATACCATGGGTTTCATAGATCATATTGAAATTATTGGAAGCAAATTCTTCTTATTTACCAATCCTCAAACACTTGATTTTCTTGCTTAGCTCATTTTCAACCATTGCTTTAAAAGCTTCGAGTGCATCTAGAGTTTCTCATTTATCTTTGAAAAAGGTAACCCAAGTCATTTTAGAATAATCATTAATGAAGAACATAAAGTACCTATCATCATGAAGGATTCATATTCTTGTAGGACCACAAATGCTTATATGAATCAATTCCAATCATTCAGTGGGGGATTTTTGTAGTACTCTTCTTGACACTCTTGTATCTTGACATTTGTTACAAATGATGTTATCTAAGAAATCAATTTCTAGTAGATCTTTTGCAATTTGAACCAAGTCTATCTTTACTAAATCATCGAGATTTACATGACACGGTCTTCTGTGCCAAACCCAGCTTTCATTGGTTTGAGTTGTGAACCCAAGAATGCCACCTTCTTTGAGATGATAAAGATTCTTTTCTATCCTTTTTCCAATGGCTATTGTAGCTCCAGAATTCTCTTTGATTTCATAATTATCGTTCTCAAATACAAGACTAAATCCCTTTTTGCATAACTATCCAACGCTTAAGAGACTTTACTTTAGATTTTCAACATAAAAAACATCATTAGTAATTTGTCTATTGCCAAGATTGATTGATCCTTTTCGACATATTTCAACAACGCAGTCATCTCCAAACCTAACTAGCCCTCTGTCATATCTTTCCATACTTACAAACTTACTTTTGTCACTAGTCATGTGATTTGAACAACTACTATCAATAACCCAACAGTTCTCGCTTTGAAACATAGCTTCATTGCTGGTGCATACCTCTGAATCAGAACACCTCAGATTGTTGACCCTCTTGTCTTCATAAAACACTTCCTTGGACAAACCAGCTTTATTATCTTTTGATGAGCATTCAGGTCCATCAGTATGTAGCTATTTTTCTTGAGGCTCCATTTAGGATCTCCCTCAAGTTGTTAGACTCTCTTCAAAGGAACCTTGCTCTGATACCAATTGTTGAAATGTGTCAGACAACTAAGAGGGGGGGTGAATCAGTTGTCCAAATAACTCAACCACTTCTTCACTTTAAACATTAACTACTTGTCCACAGTTAGTATGATTAAATAATGAATGCATGAAATCAGAAACTTAAACACAGATGCAACATCATACACAAGAGAGACCAGATTTTTATGTGGAAAACCCCAAGGTGGGGAAAACCATGGAGAGGATTAGCTCTCAATATATATTTCAATCTTTGAAAAATGATGTTCAAGCTTCGTCACTCCACGAGCCTAGAACATGTTGTCTCACTGCCATGAAGTACAGCTAGGTCTAGCAGGCTCACTGCCTTAACCCTAAACCTAGAAAGATTACAATAAGGGTTGTTAAACCTTGAGGGTTGTTAAACCCTACTAGCGGCTTATTGCCAGGCTTGCTGGCAAGATCAGCATCTTCATCATGTCTGAGATTAATACATTGAAATACAATAGTTCCTCTACTCTGCTCTGCATTTTCACTTCTTTCCTTATCTTCACATCTTCGCCCAAGGAAATCTTTTCCATGACTCAATTACAAGTATTTATACACTTCATCAACCTTGGAATGATCATCAATGTCGGCATTACAACCATCAACCATTGGAACAATCTCCAACATCGGCATTACAAATATTTACAAAATAGGTCTTGACCTAATACAAAATTATGCTAAGGAAATGTAGTATAGATATCTTGTCCTGATATTAATGCATTGTTTAAATTAAACATTTAAACATCGTATTAGAAGAAGGTGAAATTACCTTTGTGAATCAATTCAAATAATAATTACGTATATTATTAAATGATATTATTATATTTTAATTTGATTAGAATATAATATATTTATTTTGATTAACTAAATATATTCTTATATTTGGTAAATAACAGATACAAGTATAAATATAAAAATTGATCAATTCATATATTATAAGTAATAATCTAAATATTATCATATTATAAATATGAATATTGATGCTTTATAAATATTGATATAAGTATCAATATTATTAATATAAATATAAATAAAAGAAATGACTTAGAATATGAAGTCTTATTCACAAATAGAGACGCACTCTACAAAGACCCTTGTGCTGCGAAAAACGCACCTTAGTACGTATAAAGACAAGTATGGTGCGATTTGCAAGGAAGATTATCATTATAATAATACAACACTTATATTATTCATTATTTAAGACAATTAAGGGACAATGATCTCTCAAAGAGAGGCGTCGATTGAGGGAAGACCACCTACCCAAAGCTATAAAGAGAATCGATGGGAATCAAATCAACACAGCATGGACCAGCATTCATCCTAGACAAGCATCGAATTACACATCAATTAATACTATCCACAAACAATCAGTCTAATTCAAATTAGTGAATACTCCATCAGAGTAAATTAAAGAGCCATAAGGACAGCAAAAGCGATTGCTTCAGGAACATTGAATTAATTATCAACATACAACTATATTGCAAATCCAGCAAATCAACTATACCAGGTATGTCATCCTATCATAAGATAATATGTTCACAATCATAGATATATAAATGATCTCTCTAACATCAATCATAATAGAATGAGATAATAGAATGAAAAATATGTATAAATAATAAAAAGGTAATGTCTCTAGCATGAGAATATTGCATAGAATGAGAATATATATTTGTGAATAGAATTAATATGATCTAAATAAATGAAAGAATATGAGAATAGTGTTGTCATTTCTAATTATAAATATGAATGGACTGTTAAGTCAAATAATTACATTTATAATGTGAACTATGAGGAATGAATTTAATTATGGAATCAAAGATGTTAATAACATATGATCATAATTGGCCAATTCTGATATAAGGCCAAGATGTCTTAATATAAGGCATCATTTGTAAAATGCTAATGAGAACAATTATGCTATTTATGAAATCAATGAAAAGATGAGTTTATGATATGCTTGGAGCTGACTAAGACTCTACCATTAACCCCTCTATCACCTTTTGGGTATGATGTAGTTGGGAGTAGGTGGAATTAGCCTAGGTAACCCTCAATTGGATGAGGTACTCTGGATGTGAGTGAAGTCCCTTGAGCCAAGTGTTGAGGAACCCCGTGTGGGTGAAATCCCATGAACCAAATGGTGAGGGATTCCACATGTGAGTGAAACCTTTGGGCCTTCATAAGAGATGGTTAGACTATCTCCCTAATGAAGTCATACTTGGTGATCTAGAGCTAGTTAATGCTCAAGTCTACACTAAGTCCCTCCTGAATCATATCATGAACAAATAATGAAAATGAATAACATATGTGTGAATGTGTTTATGAATTGAGAATATTATAATACATGATGATGAAATGAATTATATGAAATATAATGTGAATATGATCAAATGGGTTATAGTCTTGATGAATTTATATTGAAATAAAGATGAATTGAATACTAATGTTCTCTTTTACTAAGTTGAAATTGTGTAAGGTTGTGAAAATTTTTGGCTTACTAGAAGGGGATATTACAATAGATGTATGCAGATCATGCCACACCTTAGGTGGGACTCAAACATGATCTTTCATGTCACAACACCCTTCTATAATCTTCAAGGGATCTACGCAATCACTGGAATTAACCAAGTTGGCTAAGACTAGTTTCACGCTGTGTTGTCTTGGAATAATCTTCAAACATGATCTCAATTCCTTAACGTGGACCAATGTAAAGGTAGGAACATGATCAGGAGGCTTCCACAAGCACGTTGAAATCACCAGGAGCAACCACACCAATTTAATCCACTTTATCCATGAGATTATTCACACTAGAGCACATGAACTTCACTATCTTCAACTTTCATAAAAGAAAGATAGTTTGCGGACCACCAAATCATGAACCTTTGTAATTGTAGGCATTTATCATCATCCCAAACTTCCCTCTAGAATCACAGAGAAAAACACTTCAATGTGGAGGAATGCAAAGAAAAAAACTTTCTCTTTGGCACTAGTAAATAATTAGAAAAAATAGTGTTTACTCTGGTGAATGTAACTCACTCAGTTCTTCACACCGGAGGCTCAAACTCAAGATTTAGCATCTTCAGACATGTCTCTAAATAACTTCCAATCCGCAGACCAAGATCTTCAATCGGCAAGAAATGTGGAGCAATCTTCTAGACTATTCTTCAGCATGCAACTCACCATCTTCATTACAGTTCACCATTTTTAACGGAGAGGCAAATTTTCTCAATATCCTCAACATATAAAGCTTTTGAAAAGATAACAAAATAGGACACAGTTGACACCAATGACAACAAATATATGTTGACATCAATGACAACACTAATTAGGCACATACTTACAACACTCCCCCTCACCCCCTGAGTTAGAAGGAGTAGGGCCAGTTGGGCTGTCCAACATACTCAAACTTTTAGCAATAGGATCCTATGGGCCAGCCAATAGGTTGTCCCAAATGGATTTGTCTTCTACAGACAATTCAGTGTCAAATTTCAAAGGCTCAACTTCACAAATGGAGTTTACAAGGGAATGAGAGCCCCCTTTATTATTTACTTCATCCTCACTGTTAATGCCTCCAAAGATAATCCCAATACTTCCAGAAGGGGTGCCAACAACTAAGACATCCAAACCAACTGCATGACTAGCCTTAAGATCCTCACATGAAGGGAAATCATCAAGCTTCAACTTCTCCATACTACTTCTAAGCTCCCTCAGGGAACTTGCAATTAGACTAGGTTTAGCATGTTTCAAAGGAGAAACGGAGTCCTCCATAGAATCCACCTTGGATAAATCATCACCCTCCCTAGGGCTAGAGGTAGCAACCCTACCCACCCCAATAGGGCCAAACTCACCTTTAGCAGGGTCAACTGATTCAAATTTCCTCTCTGCATTCTATATGTCTACTTTACAAAAAAAAAGAATTAAGCCCCCGAGACCCAAAACATCACATTTGACAACTTTCCCCCCTAGGTGAACCTGAATGGTTTTAGGAATGTGGACACTAGTGTTAAGGGAAACAAGAACTCTTGCATATAAGTGAGGTAAGGTGACTCTGAATCTTCAACCCTCATTACTTTTCCGAGAGGTTCAATAATTTGGGGCAAAAAAGGCCACATCTGTTCAGGAAGATTTTTAATTGAAAGCCACCTGAGTATAGAACAAAATTAGATTTCTTGATGCGAAGCATTAGGGCACCAAGGGAAGGCCTTGAAAAGAGAGCTCCCAACATTCCAAAACTCTCTTTCCAAGACCCTCCTTTGCATTGAGTGATTTTTCAAAAAAAACACAAATAGGCCCTTATTTAACATTCTGCAAAAGGACACAAATACACCCAATCTTTTCCCCCAGACTACATTAATACAGCTATCAAAAAATCTTCTCGAGGTCAATTTTCCGACATCCAGATAGACAAAGAACAAGGCTTTATTTTTCAATCTAACTTCCTCATTTTTAATTGCAACTTCCATTTCATCATTCGGTTTCAAAACCAGTTTTTGAGACACAAAGGGAGGCTTACCTTCTTCCTGCACTCCAGAGTTACTCTCTCTCCTTCCGTTGGAGAATTGACTTCAGGTTCCGACTAGACCTCCCTACTCGCTTGCTTGGAAACAAGCATTTTTGGGCGGTGCTGTGGCATCGTGCACATCCAGTGCATCCCGAAATGACCTTCGAAAACCATCTGCAGCAACTTTAATTCCATCTACCTCCGTTTTATTATCTTTCCCATCCTCCATTAAAGCGCTCGACTGAGGAGTAAATACCTCAGCTGGAAGCGTACTCTCCTAGGGTTTATGAGCATAGGGTCTAAACCCCTCCAAAAACACCCCCAACCGGCAGGCGGGAAACGTATTTCAAATTCAAAAAACCAATCACAAACTAATGAAAGTATAGTCAGTCAGACACATTACACAGGAACGCAACCAAAATCCAAACCAGGCAGAATCCTAACAACCATCCTACGAATTCATGTAGAAAAGAAATATTCAAACCAATGATTCAAGCAAAAGGAGAGCCCTACCAATTGCTCAAGGAGGAAAAACCTCTCAAAAAAAAATACTATAGGTTTAAGGTTTTACTTATATAATATTATAAATTATTAAAATAGTTTGATTAAATTAAAAGTATTTATTTTATAGTGTTATGTTGTTTAATTTATTAATTGTGTATTTACATATTTATATATTTAGGTGAAAGAAATTATTTGAGTATTTATATAAATTATATTATGGAAAGATATGTTTAATTATTGGTACAAATAATTTAAAAGGTTGGTAGTAACAACTTTTTGTCATGGAAAGATATATTTAATTATTGGTACAAATGATTTCAAAGATTGGGCATTACAATGGTTTATCATGGATTGAAGGTCAAAAAATGTTATTTTGGACACCTTTAATTGAGCATGTTTATGGCATGGAATTTGATTATGTGGACATGAAATCTTAAGTTTAAGAGTGAGCTTATCAAGTAAGCTACTCAAAAAATTTGCGAATACTTTTTAGAGGCCTGAAATTAGGGTGCTCAAGTACCTTGATAAATTTAAGTTACCTATGTTAATTTTTATCTTATCTATTTTTAATTATGTAATTTTGAGAGGCATGAAGTTGAAATGCTCAACTATAGTCTACTTCCTTCAATACATTTAAAATACCTATGCTAATTTCTATCTTATTTATTTTAATTTATATTTTCTCCATGCCGGTTGCTCTTGACCCAATGCATGACCTCTTAACAACGCGCTGATTAAGAAAAGAACTCCATGTCAAACTTTATGCTTAACTCAAAGAGAGATGTTTGGCGATGCTAAAAACCTACTTGCTTATCCTCTTTGAGAACAACAGGCTTGCTAAGTGATAGGAGACCCTTCATCACTTTGTTGTAAACCTCTAGATAAGAGATTGAAATAACATGTTCACATTAAAACTCCACTATTAAAGTTTTTCAAAGAGAAACTTTATGGAAAGAATCATAAAACATGGACTCGTGTATGTTTCAAGCATAGTGTGGGCTTTGTCTTCCATGTAGAACACAATCAACAAGCTCTAAAGTGCTAAAGTGCTGAACAAATTTATGTCACGTCCCCACCACTTGCACAAATAGAAGAGCTCTGTGGCTAGGTGTGGACATCCATCAAATTGTTAGACCTAGTAGCTAAAATATATTTCAATTGAGTAGAGACACCTCTAGATGGGTGAATTTGAGGGGCCAGAACAACCTTGAAATGTCAATGCTTTGTATCTTCTTACATAGGAGGGTCATTAAAATTCCTTCGCTAGTCAAGCAATTAAAATAGTTTTATTAGGTTAAAAGTATTGATATTAGGTTTAGGGTTTTATTTGCATAATATTATATTATTAAAATAGTTTTATTAGGTTAAAAGTATTTATTTTATAGTGTTAAATGGTTTAATTTATTAGTCGTGTATTTCTATATATCTACACTAAGTGGCATTAAGGAAAGAATGTTACCCTATACATAAAAATAAAAGGTAGCCGACATATATTTTTAAAAAATAAAGTAGCTTTTTAAGATATACAAACTTTTATATAATCCTCAAAGAATTAAAAAATAACTCTTTTAAAAAATAGCTATAGAATAACTCTTAAGCAAATAAGATGACTCTTTAATATGTAAATATATAGATTTACATAAAAGGTGGATATGTTATATGAAAAAAAGGAAAACTCTTAAGTAATATAAATAGTGGTTTATTAGATATGTATTCTCCCATTATTTGGGATACAATCTCCATCTACTAGTAATCTAATAAATAAATGTATATATGTATATTTATTTTAGAAAGAGAACAAGACTATTTACTTCCTTAGTTTTCCCTCCTCAGTTGAAGTGATAAATGTAGATAAAAAATCTATTAAAAATATACATATATCTAAAAAATATATTAATTGAAGGTTATTTAAAGTACATTTTAAAGATATATATAGAAACATTTACATAATCCTTTAAGATTTATAAAACAACTCTTAAGTAAATAAAATAACTCTTTAAATAAATAAAAATAACTCAATATTTAATAGATGTATTTAACTAACTCCCAAATATGTATCATCCATTGTCTAAGTGTTGGATTACAAGTTTCTTGATCCACAAACCTCATGAAGTCTACCACCATTTCCTCACTAGATACCTACATCTTCCTCTGTTTCCGTATTCTCTCCTCCTCATTCCATTTTCCCATTTTCCATCTACCATCCTAACCCCCAAATGGCAAGCACCATCAGTTGAAGCCATGACAAATCACTACCTACTAAAACTCAGTCGCAAGAAATGGAGAATGGTAGGCCATTCTTCTACATTCAATACAAATATATTGTAATTCAATGCCTTTACTTCTACTCATTACTCGGCATGCTTATATATATATGAAAAAATTTGAAAATAATTTTGAGAGGCCTAAAGTAAAATTTTGAGAATAATTTTGAAAGCCTTAAAGTTAGGGTGCTTACCTCCCTCAATACATTTATGATACCTATCTTGATTTTTATCTTATCTATTTCAATTTATATATTTTTGGGAGGGGTGAAGCTATGCCTCAACTACAATTCCTCAATAACTATGCTAGTTATTATATTATTCATTTTACTTTATATTTGCTCCACTTAGGCTGCTCTAAATCTGATGGGAGGGTGAAGTTAAGCTTCAAATAAAAGTCATCTTCCTTAAATACATTTAAAATAACTATGCTAGTTATTATCTTATTTATTTTAATTTATATTTTCTCCATGTTGGCTGCTCTTAATCCAATGGGAGGGTGAAGTTAAGCCTTAGCTAAAAGTCCTCTTCCTTAAATACATTTAAAATAACTATGCTAGTTATTATCTTATTTATTTTAACTTATATTTTCTTTAAGTGGGATCCCCTTAATCCAATGCATGGCTTTTTCACCCTGTGTTGATTAAGCAAGGACCTAGTTATTATCTTATTTATTTTAATTTATTTTTTCTCCACCTCCTCTTAATCCAATGCACGGATTTTTAACCCCGTGTTGATTAAGCAAAGGGCTAGTTATTATCTTATTTATTTTAATTTATATTTTCTCCACGTTGACTCCTCTTAATCCAATGGAGGGCTTTTTAACCCCGTGTTGATTAAGCAAAGAGCAAGTTATTATCTTATTTATTTTAATTTATATTTTATCCATGTCATCTCATCTTAATCCAATGCAATTAACCTCATGTTGATTAAACAAAGGACTAGTTATTATCTTATTTATTTTAATTTATAGGTTCTCCACATGGACTCCTCTTAATCCAATGCACCACTTTTTAACCCTAAACAAAGCACTCCATATAAAACACCTATAAAAGGGAGTGAATATGAGAGCATGTAGAATGAAATAAAAAAAGTATACTAATCTAGGGTTGTAAGAATACAAGCCATTATCTGGGAAGCGTTGGATCTGAAAGGAATGGAGCCACAATTTATTGTGGCAGTTGAAGGAGACGGAGAGCAGCGTGGTATATCTGAGCTGCCTCAGGTTATGAAGGAATTGATATTTGCAAATCTTTCACTACAATCAATCTCCATCTCTCGCATGGTTTGTAAGGAATGGAATTCTATTTTGTCCTCGCGCAGCTTTCTGTCTTCGTTGCCCACCCAAAATCCATGCCTTCTTATCTGCGGTGAAGAAGAATGTATTGGATACTGCTTTTCCACACAAAAATGGAGGACTCTCTCTCTCTTTTCTCCCAAATTCTGTCACATATAACAAGTTAACAAGTGGGGTGCAGGTTTTATTGCTTTTTCTAAATACCCCAGAATTATGTGTTTGCAATCCGCTTATGAGAAGTTGTACAAAGATAGAAATCGATGTGACTGGCAAGTCTATCGATATTGTACAAGGAGGAAACGGAGAGCCTTATTTGGTAGTGTCCAACATCGGCAAATTTTCCTTGCAGATCTACCATTATTTTCAAGATTCGTGGAGGATTAAGTTTCAGTTTGCGGGCTCTAATAAATTCTCAGGTTATCAAATGGTTGAGTGCAATGGCGTTCTTTTCTAGATGGGAATTTGGCCTATGACTATTATGACTATTGTTGGTTACAATATCCAAGATGATGTTATTAAGCCTGCTACAATACTTCCATTACCCTGCCAACTTGTTGAAGATTGGAGGAAAATGAATGTTTTATCTATGGTTGCATATGAGTCGCCCATTCTAGTGGTAGCTATCTTTTCTGTGGGTATTCTTATCTGGGAGTTGTTTGAGGACGACGAAGATAAGTTGGTTTGGCAGTGGAAAGAGTTTGTAAGAATACCTCGTCACTCTCTCCCTCAATTTCTTGATGTAGCTTGGTTGAAAGGTTCGTGTCATTGGATCTGTGTTTGTGTAGGAGATTACCTGTGCTGTTGCGCTATATTTGGTGGTAGCACTCTATGTGGTTGTGGATTATTTGCATATAATTTAAGGGAAGGGTTTTGGCAGCGCCTTCCTCCATGTAAAACTCAAATCATTGTTAGGATGATCGGGGTAATGTCATTCCAACCTAACCTCATTCTTTGAGAGAATGATGGATAAAGATATTATGGTGTTAGGTGTTATGTATATTGGAAATGAAGCCCAACCATCACTGCCCTTTTGTCTTCCTCTTCCCATGTCTCTTCACTTGCCTGAAGAGTTTATCTAATTCCCATCTTATTCTCTTTCTGGTAGACATGAAGACTGATGTAATTGGGTTGATTAATGAAATACTGTGACCTGCTTTCTAGCCATTTTGGTGGTGAACCACATTAAATTCATGTCTCTATTTTTATCTGTGTTTGATTCTTTATCTGTTTTAGTTTTTGGTTTAGCTGCATTTTATCTTCAACAATTGGTATCAAAGCCATGGTGCTTGGTCATTCGGCATGAGAGGTTTGAGTTTGAGTGGGAGCAATGCCGACTGATGAAGGAAGTCATAGGAAATCACAAGGGAGGCTAAAATCCAGCGAGAGAGATGTTGGTTGCTGGTATTGTGACAAGCAAAGCCACATCAAGAAGAATTGTTGGTTTTTGAAGAAGGCTAAAAATCAGCCAAAGGAAGATGATGCGAATCTGGTACATGAAGAGGATACCAGTAAAACAATTGGTATCAGAGGTTTCCCAGGTGTCAGGTCGTCTTGGACAAACTTTGCTCCACCGGCCTTGTTCAAAGGTGTGTTAGGGTGAATGCCAAAGAAGCCTCCGACAACGAGCTAAGCGTAGTGCATAGCCAGAAACACGTTCAGCTCATTAGAAGCATCAGCAGCTGTATATATGACAAGACACAGGATAAATTAGCCAACTCTTTCAATTCCATTTACTTCAACAAAAGCTCATCCTGCACCACACTTCTCGCTGTAGGATCCGTGCTACAGATATCTGAGAAGGTAGCATTAGGAGAACTTGATGTTGGTGTTGCTGTTGTGAGGCCACCGGAGCATCATGCAGAGGTTGATAAACCCACGGGATTCTGTTTGTTCAATCATGTAGCCATAACAGCACAACATTTAGTCCATGAGAAGCCGGAGTTGGGCATACACGAGGTATTGATTGTTGACTGGAATGTTCATCATGGTAATGGAACACAAAATATGTTTTGGACTGATCCATAGGTTCTGTACTTTTCCGTTCAAAGGTTTGATTCAGAAACATTCTATCCTGGAGGAGATGATGGCAATTATAAAAGCATTGGAGGAGGGCCTGGAACATGATACAATATTAACATTCCTCAAATCATTGTTTGCTTTGACATTGATGCCACTGGTATTCTCAATGTCTCAGCTGAAGATAAGACCACCGGTCAGAAGAACAAGATCACCATCACCAATGATAAAGGCAGGTTGAGTAAGGAGCTTGTTTACAATCACAGGAATTGGATCGAGCTCAATATGGGTTCCTTCTTGCTCAGGAACTGCCAGTGGTCGCTGGATATCTTGGATGCATTGGCACCCATGGGAACTAAAGGTAAGATCTGTATGGATGCCGAAAAGCTCCTTACTAGCTTCCTCACTGGCCGCCCTAAGTTCGAGGATGATGAACAGTCCACCATTGTTTATCTTCTCATCAAGCAAGAGAGAGAAGGATATCTATTCTTGGAAGCAACATCACCAGCGCAAGAAGACAAAGAGTCTGGGAGGCAGATGATCGCCCATGGGTCATAGCTGCTTACAGTCAGTAATGGGACTGAAGTTGGGAAAACAAACTTATTTTGAGGCCGCATCCTTGCCATCGATTAGTCTAACGACGAAGAAACAACAGAGTGGGATGCAGCAGAGTACAAATAAAACTATAGATAAACAGAGGAAAATTGAGGAAAATGAAGTGAAGGAAGGGGTGGGAACACTGTTGAGGACAATGTCTGTTGTTGATGATGAAGAGCTGGCTCGCCGATTGCATCGTGCAATCAATAGTTCTCCCAAGATTTCTCAAAATACAGTCTCTTTGGGTGAGAGAGGCATGGGGAAGCTCAGAGTGTCTAATTCTTCTAGGGCATATTCTCACCGATCAGGTCTACCGAAGTAGCAAACTCGGTTGAGAATTCCATCCTTAAAGAAGCAGGAAGAGAAGCTATAGAGTAAGTCAGAGAATGTCAACTGGGGGAAGCTTGCTCAGAAAAGAAAGCCTGGAAGTCAAAGTACATGTGGTAAGTTTGGATGCAGTCCTATCAATAAGCTTTTACAAACCTTAGATCACTCAGAGACAGAATCATCGGTGGGTCTTCTTGCTCTGAATCAAGATCCTTCAGTTCGTAAGCCAATTGAAGAAGCTGATATGAGGCATTTAAATAATTGTGCAGTGACAAAACTACCTTTTAATGACTATGACGAAAAAGCTTCAGATGCAGGTAGGGTTTTGAAAGAACTTGCAGTCTATAATTATAGTAGCACTTTTGTGAAAGAAGAGAATGGTCGACCTCTGCATCCAGAAGTGTGTAATTTGGAGAAAGTGGCAGAAATAGTTGCCATGGTCATTGAAGAAGACAATATATATATGAAAAAATTTGAAAATAATTTTGAGAGGCCTAAAGTAAATTTTTGAGAATAATTTTGAAAGCCTTAAAGTTAGAGTGCTTACCTCCCTCAATACATTTATGATACCTATCTTGATTTTTATCTTATCTATTTCAATTTATATATTTTTGGGAGGGGTGAAGCTATGCCTCAACTACAAGTCCTCAATAACTATGCTAGTTATTATCTTATTCATTTTACTTTATATTTGCTCCACTCAGGCTGCTCTTAATCCGATGGGAGGGTGAAGTTAAGCTTCAGATAAAAGTCATCTTCCTTAAATACATTTAAAATAACTATGCTAGTTATTATCTTATTTATTTTAATTTATATTTTCTCCATGTTGGCTGCTCTTAATCCAATGGGAGGGTGAAGCTAAGCCTTAGCTAAAAGTCCTCTTCCTTAAATACATTTAAAATAACTATGTTAGTTATTATCTTATTTATTTTTAACTTATATTTTCTCTAAGTGGGATCCCCTTAATCCAATGCATGGCTTTTTCACCCTATGTTGATTAAGCAAGGAGCTAGTTATTATCTTATTTATTTTAATTTATATTTTCTCCACCTCCTCTTAACCCAATGCACGGATTTTTAACCCCGTGTTGATTAAGCAAAGGGCTAGTTATTATCTTATTTATTTTAATTTATATTTTCTCCACGTTGACTCCTCTTAATCCAATGGAGGGCTTTTTAACCCCGTGTTGATTAAGCAAAGAGCAAGTTATTATCTTATTTATTTTAATTTATATTTTATCTACGTCATCTCATCTTAATCCAATACAATTAACCTCATGTTGATTAAACAAAGGACTAATTATTATCTTATTTATTTTAATTTATATGTTCTCCACATGGACTCCTCTTAATCCAATGCACCACTTTTTAACCCTAAACAAAGCACTCCATATCAAACACCTATAAAAGGGAGTGACTATGAGAGCATGTAGAATGAAATAAAAAAGTATACTAATCTAGGGTTGTAAGAATACAAGCCATTATCTGGGAAGCGTTGGATCTGAAAGGAATGGAGCCACAATTTATTGTGGCAGTTGAAGGAGACGGAGAGCAGCGTGGTATATCTGAGCTGCCTCAGGTTATGAAGGAATTGATATTTGCAAATCTTTCACTACAATCAATCTCCATCTCTCGCATGGTTTGTAAGGAATGGAATTCTATTTTGTCCTCGCGCAGCTTACTGTCTTCGTTGCCCACGCAAAATCCATGCCTTCTTATCTGCGGTAAAGAAGAATGTATTGGATACTGCTTTTCCACACAAAAATGGAGGACTGTCTCTCTCTCTTTTCTCCCAAATTCTGTCACATATAACAAGTTAACAAGTGGGGTGCAGGTTTTATTGCTTTTTCTAAATACCCCAGAATTATGTGTCTGCAATCCGCTTATGAGAAGTTGTACAAAGATAGAAATCGATGTGACTGGTAAGTCTATCGATATTGTACAAGGAGGAAACGGAGAGCCTTATTTGGTAGCGTCCTCCAACATCGGCAAATTTTCCTTGCAGATCTACCATTATTTTCAAGATTCGTGGAGGATTAAGTTTCAGTTTGCGGGCTCTAATAAATTCTCAGGTTATCAAATGGTTGAGTGCAATGGTGTTCTTTTCTAGATGGGAATTTGGCCTATGACTATTATGATTATTGTTGGTTACAATATCCAAGATGATGTTATTAAGCCTGTTACAAAAGTGGCAGAAAATAGTTATCATAGGAAGTGATGTACCAATAGAAGAATGTTGAAATCAATATGTCCTAAAGTGAAGGAAAAAGGCACGAAGGTGAATAAAGCATATACATAAGAAGGACAAATGGCGAAAACCCAAAGTAGCATCCTCAAGTGGGTGAGACACATGCTTTTACCTATATTTTTTTCCTATTTCATGTGTCTCTAATAGATAATTAATTTATTGCACATTATGTGGTTATTTTATTATAATGTATCATATTCATTTTCATGTCTCCTTTATTTACGAGGTCTTGAATTTAAGCCTCAATATATAATGCATTTATTTTTAGAGTGTTTTATTTTTTCTTGTTCCTTTTATTTAATATGTGTCTTGAAGAGATAATTAGTGTTGTGATGTCATTACAACATTGCCCTGTTGAAATGGGGACCCCTCATCTTTTTTGAGTTTTTTGGCTTTGTGCCCCCTCTTGAAGTTTCCACCTAAGAATAAAAGAGTTGGTTGGAGATTGTCAAACCATTGAATACACTGAGTCTAAAATTGGGCTATGTATTGCTCATTCAAATGTCTGCCTAGAATAAATCCACGGTGCATCAAAGGGTCCATTTCATAATCCGCTCAAGTAGATTTTTGGGATTCCTTGTAGTGCTTGATTATAACATTCGTGTTGGTCCTTAACGTCCACTCGAGCAGACTTTTTAGATGCTCTTTGCAAATCTTATTTACTCCGCTGAATCCACGGCAATTTCAGGAGTCTGCCCAGGAGTTTTCCCTTTAGTTGCTTTGTATCCGGCAATATCTTCAAGACCGGCGGACTTTGCTAGCCCGATCGTATCATTTATGCATAACTAATCAAAATGTTCACTTCAACGAAGGTACTGGCATTTGTAAGTTTTAGACGTTATGCATTATATCATTAAATCTCTGCTAAAAATAAAACTCTTCTAGGCACACATCTGTGATCACCTTACACTCCGGCAGACATTTTCAAGGCACAAGGACATTTCAAAATTGCGCGCTAAGTTCTATTGTCCTCTCAGTTCATTAGGAATGGACTTTGTTAATCATTTGGTATTGTTTGTCTTGGCAGTCGTAGTGCCTGCTTAGGCAAGACTCCCGTAATTCATTAACAATGCGCATACTCATAACACTTTCTATGGTGGACATTTGAGTTTCTCTTGCAAATTGTATAGTATGCATGTCAAAGTGGGAAGTCTGCCTAGTATGTTGGTCGATGGCAGGAGTGCCTAAACATAGATAGAGACCACACGACGACCCACCCCTCCCATTTCTCTCTTAGAGTTTACAATTCCTGACAGAGTCATTCAAGGTACACCAAAACAGAAATATTCACATCGACTAAGAATAGTTTTTCTCACTAAGAATATAATTAAGGCAGAAGCTCTTTGTATATGTTAAATGCCTGACCATATGCTATTTGAAGCATCGCTTGAATACGTTGGTGGATCACTATAAGGTTTGAATTTAGGACACTGAATGTGGAGGCTATTATTAGCAAGCAATGATATGCATTTTCTAAGTTTTAACACCATTGCTTCAATATATAAGCATCATCGTTCAAATATAGGATTGTTTAGTAGAGCTTATTCTTGCAAATACTCATGGAGGAAACAAGATATCCAAAAAATGATTTAACAATGCAAGTTTTGGCTGAGGATTCAGATAGCATTTAGAAACATTTGGTGCTTCAACATCATTTACAATTTCAGACACAAGCTTGTGATCGTAGAAATTGAATAAGTTTGCCTAGGTAGTGGATTGAGTTGTTTAAATATCAGTGCATGTAATTGTAAAATTTATGATGCAGGTATTTGAAGAACTTTTGTTTATTTTAGTTTTGTATTCCTTTGAGTAGAACAAGGTGTTTTTAAATGGCATATTTTAAATTCTGTATGTGTTAGATCATGAGATTTTATCTTTCTGCACCTTTTCAAGCATTATTTCAATATGTTAATTCATGATATTTATGTAGGTAAGTGATGAGCATGAAAGACAAACAGCCACTAATGAGGAGTGATATGAAGGGAAGTTGTTTGAGTTCATGAAGAAGACTTCATATTAAGGAGAACTAGTGATGAGAATCCATGAAGGAGAATGGTGAGGGCTTGCACTAGAGAAGTTCAATGCATGGAGGAGTCTTGTTCAAGAACATTTGAGGGAGAAGACATCATCGCCACATGGAGGAATGCCTACATCAAGATCACCATTTGCACAAGAACAAGAGAAATGAGCAAGTTCATCAAGCAATCCATGACTTATACATGCAAAAGTACAATTGCATGATCGATAACAACAAGAAATTCGACAAAATCCCCAAGTTTTCAAGTTCGAAACAGCCAAGTTCTAGAGGTGAAAATTCCAAGATTCGAAGATTACTCCAAAAGACGACAAAATTTGGGAAAATATTCCGAGCAATATGAACACAAAGAAAATCAATCCAGTTTGTTCAATGCTAAGGTGGCACATGTACAACATTGATCCAATCACAGTCTACCACATCATCTGTCTACATTCAATGATTCTCAAAATAGTAATTTTTGTAACAAACTGCCTTGTTGTTTCAATCTTGGCCATTGCTTCTCGAATCAATCTTGGCCATTCATGTAATTTTGAGGTCTATAAAAGGGCCCATTTCTCTCATTTGTAAAGGGGATTATTAGAGGAGAGAGATCAAGATACAAGAGTAGAGGTAGAATAGGAGTAGAATAGAGGAGACTTCTTGAAGTCATTGAAGAGACATTGTGAAATTGTTGTAATTATACATTTCCAAAATCAATACAAGCTCATTGTTGGTTCTCATGGTGATTTGTGTGGTGATGGAATGTTAGCATGGTTTCAAATTCTCTAATATGATGGAGAAATGTTTCCAAGTAGCTTAGAAATAGATTAGAAGTGCATTCATGTAATGAATATATCTAAAGATATTTGATGAATTCCTTAATGGTTCATACTTTTTATGATTTGTCGCTGATAAGTCATTTTGCAAAGTTAGCCTGAACCACATTTGTTTTAGTTCAGTTGTGGATGCTTGTTCAAGTTGCGCTAGTAGTGGGTGTTTGGATGAAAGTTTACAACATGAAAATCTTTGAGTTTCCATAGAAGATTGCACCAACTTCATGTAGTTGTTGGTTCTCATGGCGAAGAAGAGTTTGGTTTCATGAGGAGTTTGTCTATCTTGGCATATCTCATTATCTCATTCTCCTTAGATTAGCCTTCTAAACCCTTGTCTTTTTTCATTTTCTTATAATAAGTTCCACTTCACAAGAAGGAAAATAACATATCTGATTGGAATGAGGAGTAAATTTAGCGTAAGTCCCTTTGTGAGTTTTCAACAAATCACATTAACTACTGAGTCTATCCATTGCAAGTCAAGACCTGACATCTGGAACCTTGGAGTTGTCTCACTGGATCACATTGTTTAGCCTTTGAGAGACTTTGTTCAAGAGAGGATAGAATACCTTAGTATTTTATTCTGAGTTTGCATGTGCATAGAAAACACATCAACAATTAGTTTGTTTCACATTAGGAAATTCTTTTATTTCACTATGTAATATTCATGTCCATATCCCCTTTTATCTACTAGGTCTTGATGTTATGTTTGAATACAAGAAATTTATATATGGAATATCCATATATTTGGTGATAAGCACAAAAGTATTGAGTTCTATGTGATGTAAGATTAGACATATTAGGAATAAGGTAATGAGGTTATTGTGCAAGAGTTGTTCTAATATATAGAAACATCTCCCATCATCTTGTAGGTAATATGAAAGTATTTAAATGTATGATCATTTGATCTTGATGAGAATAACTTACTAAGGAATTGGGTGACATGAAAATAAGGGAGACACATAAATTAGATGTAGGGTAGTACATGTTCTTCCTCATATAGCATGGAGGGCTCATAAAAGTGTAAGTAATCACAATTAACAAGAGTTGTGCAACAACAGAAGTTCCTACCAAATACTACCAGTAGAGAGTGTGAGAAGAGCTTGAAAAAACAAATGTTATGTTAGAAAATAAGCTAATGGTTGCTAGTATTTCTATTTCCTACATCTACTCAAATATTGCCTAAAGATTATTTAGAGGGTGAAAAAAGTGCACGAATCTGGTGGCTATGGATCTAAAGGGTATTCTCTATATCATAGTAGAATACATTATTCATTTATGATTCCTTTTATATACTCTTTAGCTTTCCAAATGGTTTTAACTCTTTACAAAGTAGAGTAAAAGATCATGAATGCCCATATGTAGCTCATGTGCATCTTCACTTTTGAAATTGCAGGTTCTAATATGTATCATTTATCTGTGCACAAGTTGTTATTCTCAACATTTTTTCTTTTCAGATTTTAGGTGTTGTTTATGATAGAGGCCTTACATTGGGCAACTTAATTGATGTCTTGAACATTTTTTTTTTTGTCTAAGTAAATGCTAAATTCTTACATCTTCTTTTTGAACTCTTAGGTGTTATCATAATTTGCCAATTCTATGAATTTTCTATGCTCCAGGCATTTCTAATTCTGTATTATTGTTGTGTACAAGGATTGTATTGTATTCTAACACAATTTCCATTTTAAGAACGACCAAGATAAAATTCAAACTTGCCTACAATCCTTATACATAGCCTAGTAGTATAAAATTTTAAAAGTAAAAGCTATTTTTCGAGGCTTTGGAACTACTAATTGCATTTTAGAACATCTCTCTCCAATAATTTTATTGTTTATATGTAGTTATCATGAAGGATTCAAGAAATGGGTAGAAGCTGGTAATTATGGCATTTTCAGCCAGAAATGCTCCTCCTATGGGTCTACCAGAAGATGTTATTGCTTGGGGTTTATCCATAGAAAGGAAATTCATCATTAAGCGTTAACACCTTCAAAGAAATGCATTAACTAAGATTTTTTTATGGATCTATCAAAGAAGACAAACTATAATTCAAAATCTAAGACAAATAGAAACAAGCTACTTATTTACAAATCTGGATTGTTATTTGGAGCAGGGATCCTTTAAATCACTTCTTACAATTAGTCCACTTATATCCTCTTGGTACTTTTTTTATATGTTGTACAGATCTTCCAATTAATTTTATTCCAGTATCATCTTCTCAGGGATTAATAACCACTACCTATTCACATCACTATCAGCCTTAGAAGAAGGTAGGGCATGTATTGTGAAGGAGGAATCTTTACATTTGTGGAAGTGATAGAAGATGCATCCTTACAAAGTAGAGAACATGTTGTCGAAGCTCTTCTAACAATGTGAAAGCAATAAGTACAATTGTAGGGAAGCAATCCTTAAAATAGGGAATTATTCTAGAACTTTTGAAGCTCACCATTCAGAGCACACCTAAAGCCCAGGAAAAGGTTTGTGCCCTTTTACAGAATCTATGAGAATATCCTTCCTTGAACAAAACTGACTCAACATTTATTGTACTTGAGAATATTTTCTATGATCATGTTGATGGTATGGAGAAAGGAACCGAAGCTGCTAACAAGTTGTTCACAGAAATGGTTCAAGAAAGCATGGAACAAAGCATTAGTCACCATTTAAAATAGAATGCACTAGTATGTATATCATCACAGTTTACTAGGATAGATAGCTTAGCTAAGGTTCCCTCAATGTAGCATATAATGCTTCCATGCATAGCAATAAATTTGAAATGGATTTCAATTTGAACAATATATATTTTTTACCAGTCCAGGTCATCCTGTGGTATTGGGTGAATAGTTAAAAATCATATCAAATTGTTTACTTGGGAGTTTTAGAGTCTCATAAGATGCTTTATACATTGTATTCCATAACTAAATGGATTAAAATGTCAAAGAAATTAAAATGTGTATGAGATTTTTTTTCTATGAAGATTTTTTTTTGGAATTCACTTAAAAATCTTTGAGTTGTTACTTCTCTTCAACATTTCATTGGGGTTTGAATAGCAATTTTTGTATATTCGGTATTTGTAAATGGCTTGGGGCTAGTTTGAAGTACAAAGGATGGGTGGTTGAAGGTAGCTCTTAGTTTTATATTACTTCTAAACTTTTGAAGCAACTTGAAGGTTAAGATTTGAGTTTTCTATTAGTTAGATTCTTCATAAGTTTCCAGATTGGATTAGTTACAATTTTGGTAGAATTATTATGCTGAAATGCATTATTTAATGGGAGCTAGGGATTGGCATGTAGCTCTGAGGTTGAAATTTTCTTGGTGATGCTAATGGAGTTGCATAAAGTAGAACTATAGGCATCTAAGTTTTACCTTTGAGAAACCTATATTGATGGGGCCACACACCCACCCAAGTCCAAGGGCTACCTATCAAGTTTAAACCTTTGCATTTTTGGAGTAAGGGCTCCAACCTATCACTTTGCTAAATCCCAATGGAATCTACTAGATATCCCAAACATCAAATGAAGTTATGTTAAGTCTATATATCTAGAAACACATAATTTTAGTTAGTACTGAATTAACATAATAAATACTTGTTAAAATGGGCATATTAGTTATCTAAGCAGTTTGTAAACTTCTCTATAGCATCTCACATATATAGAATTGCTTGTTTCCATTGCAACTAGATGTACATTGATACATCAAAAGAATAACACGTGCATATTTAAGGAGCTATTTCCGGCATCTTACAAGTCTAAAAAAATAATAAAGTGATCTTTGGAAACATGAAAGAGGTATTTGGAAGCTAGTAATATCCATTCAAGAAGCTCCATAACTAGAATTTTATTACAACCATTTCAAAAATAATAATAAGCACACAAATGAAAGAAAAGTTTAGGAACCAAACAATTATGGTGTTACACCATTATAACATCTCTTATTATATGGTGTCACTGCAAAGCAGGGAATATTATGTGTGAAGTATCACAAGAAAATGGAAGAATACAAATGATCTAGTTACACAAATTTAATCTTACTTCCCAGTTCATTAATTAATTAAAACATTCAAATGAGAAAATAAAGCTAGCTGAAATATTAATAAAAATAAATGCAACTATGTAATGATTTTACAAATTTAATCAATCCACCTATTTAGCCTATGGTTTAGTGCAATGTTTGATGGAGTGGATATTAAAGATTTATCTTTGGGTAAATCTTATTGTCAAGGCAATATGGTGAGGTGGATGGCTCCTCAGCTTAAGTGGTACACTGCACTTAGTAAAAATTAAAATGTAATGGAAGGGAACTCCCTTCCTTGATAATTAACAAAACAATTTATTTGAACAAAGAAAAATTAAATACCATAGACTTTAATTGGTGCCACATAGACTTGATATTGACTATTCACTGTGAGCTAGAATACACTGGGTCATGAGAAGATAAATAGGATACAAACATTGTTAGATATGAAGGAAAATATAGTATTTAAAGTGAATAAAAATAAAAAATATAATGCTACAACAAACACCACAATTAGTTATAATTATGATTGCATAAACCATGTAAACCTTTGCATGGATGATTAACAACAATAAAGACTAAAAAAATAGTAACACAACTAGACTGCTGGTGGGGAGGGAACCTAAAACACCCACTACATCATATTTCCAAATTTTTCAATGATGCCATATGATATCTTCATATTTAGAAACATAATATCTAGCATAACGTTCTACTTACTAAAAGGGTGGTATATAGAATCATTGTTTTTGAGTATTGAATGTAAAATCCAAATAGGTTCTTTTAAATAACAAATACTCATACAAATTTTTAAATTCAAGTACCAATCTGTTGAGTCATCAATCTTTATACTTGAATTTGTAGACAAGGTTTATTTAGTCCTCCACACTCAAGAAAAAAAACAATATATATGAATACTTGTAATTATAGCCACTAAATTACTATAATATTCCTTTGTTCTATTTCTACTCCTAATCTATGTTTTCTACCATTTCCTATCTACTATTCCTACAATATATGTTTTGTTTCTTCTCAGTTTACGAAGGGAATTTTATAACATACTAGGAGACTTGACTCAACTAAAATTAGTCACAGTGCCTCTATGATACATGAGTTATTACAAAATAAACTCTCTTCCCAGAGATTATCTACTCAGGAGTCATTACCCCACTTGGCCAATCCGTTGTAATTCATTCATATGTTATAGTTAGTAGTAACAGTTAACAAAGTCTTTATTTAATTCATACCTTTATGGGATAGCTCCTTCCAAGACATTGTCAAAGTGTTCATTTTGAAGTGGATTTAGCACTTAGTTTCTTCAGTTAGATCTACGTAGCATTTGAGCTATAAATGTAATGTTTTAATTATTTGCTATGTTTTCTCTGTTGTCATCAATCTATAGGTTTGAACACTTTAAGTGCCACATCCAGCTTCACTTTTATGTTTATTTTCTTTGCTCATGATGCCTTCTTTTCTAGGCATAAGTCTCTACATGGAGTCCATTAAATTTTATTAAAACCTTTGAAACAATCATTCTCTATACACATGCACTCATGCTATGTTGTTGTTCACTTACCAACTAAGTTTCTAGTAGCACAATAGACTAATTTCTACATTGTTGAAACATTACCATCCTCTGAAGGGTTTGCTGGAGCAGTTGATTCTTGGCAATCATTAATTGAAATTCATCTTTACTAATAAAGTAGTAATCATGGCTGCATTACACAAGTTATAGTTGTAACTAGAAATAAATTCCCTTCTATGCTTATTGTAGTATTTTAATTGTAAGGAAGTTAAAGTAGCGGAAACAACTTCCTATGCCAATCTTGAGGAGAAACAAAATGCAAAACTTTTACAAGATGATCTAACAGTTACAGAAAATCTAGAAGCACATTTAAAGGATGAAATAAACAATAAAACACAAAACACCAAATATACATGGGGAAAACCCTTTCAAAACACCAAATATACATGGGGAAAACCCTTTCAGGTGAAAAACCCCACACTCCAAAAGCCTACTCAATGTATTTCAAATCCACTAACAAAATTACATACACTTGCAGAGCAAGTTTATTATAGGAGTATCACCGGTAATCAACTCTGGAAGAATTCCAGTAGCATTTCGACAGGATAACAATACCTACAAACTCACACTATGCAAACTACTCCTCAAGCCTCCAATTTAAAGACTTCTGGCTATACAAGAAACCGTCTGTGGTTTTACAAAACCATGTGCAAGGCTTCTCAACCAAAATTCCAGTACCAAAATAAGCTCTCACGTCCAAAATGAAAACCCATATTTTTTTACCCTTATAGATGTCATAAAATCTATCATAATATGCCTAAAAATAGGCCCTCCATCATATACCACCATGTGGGCATCTTTTGACACCTGATAAACCAATTTTCAAGGCACCGACAATGTTTAACAACTGTAGGAAAAATACTAAATAAAAAATAACTATTCATAGGAAATATGCAAGGTTGAGACACCTCATTTCCCAACATTCTCCCACTTGTTGAATAACTTGCAAGAGCCAAGGGAATAACACCATCATGGATCAACTGTTAGGGGCCAAAAGGCCCATAGACTTGGAACACCGCCTGAATTTTGTTGTGCTCATAGGCTTAGTTAATGCATCTATAACATTCGTCATAGTCTCTACCTTTTCAAGCTTCACCCTGCCATCCTTGACCATATATCTCATGAAGTGATACTGAACATCAATGTGTTTGGTCCTAGCATGAAAAGTCAGGTTCTTCGCAAGGCATATTGCACTCTGACTATCACAATAAACTGTAATTGTACCCTATTTCAATCTAATATCTAAACACAAATGCTTCAGCCAAATGGCTTCTTTATAGGCATGATTAGTTGCCATGTACTCTGCCTCAGTAGTGGACAAAGCAACCATAGCCTATTGCTTGCTCATCCAACTGATTGCACCACCATTAAGAGTAAAAACATATGCACTGGTGGACCTTCTGCTATTGACATCACTAGCCTAGTCTAAATCCACAAAACCATGAATACTCAAGGGATGTTGATCTCCTGTACCATGAAAACAAATAGAGTACTTTGTTGTACCCCGCAAATATCTGAAGACCCTCTTAACTACATCCCAATGCACTCTTCTAGTATTAGACATATAATGAGAAAGAGCTCCCATTGCTTGGGCAATGTCTGGTCTTGTACATACCATAGCATACATTAAGCTTCCAACTACACTTTGGTAAGGCACTCTTCTCATGTCTTCCATCTCCAATGGGGATGTAAGACATTGTGAAATAGAGAGCTTCATTTCCAATGTAACAGGAACACAAAGTGGTTTACAATCTTGCATGTTAAACCTTTGTAAAACTAAACAAACATACTTACTCTAGCCAAGCCATAGCTTTCTGTTCTCACGATCTCTTCTAATCTCCATCCTAAGTATGTGTTTTATTGCACCAAGATCTTTCATTTCAAATTTCACAGAGAGCTAAGATTTCAATTTTGCAATCAAAGCTTTTCCTTTCCCAATAAACATGTCAGCAACATATAAAACAATTACCAAGAAATGATCACCATCAAATTTAAAATATACATAGTGATCAGATTTAGACTGCACAGATCTCAAACTCAAGACATAAGTATCGAACTTCTAGTACCACATCCTAAGACTTTGTTTAAGGCCATACAGAGATTTCTTTAACTTACAAACCAACTTGCTTTTACCTTTCACCATGTAGTGCTCTGGTTATGTCATATAGATTTCTTCCTCCAAATCACCATGAAGGAAAGCAGTTTTCACATCCATTTGTTCAACCTCTAGGTCATAAGCTAGTACAATAGATAATAAAAACCGAATGGATGTTAGTTTAGCAACAGGAGAAAAGATCTCACCGTAATCAATACCCTCAACCTGAGAGTATCCCTTCACAACCAACCGTGCCTTATACTTTTCAACATTTCCATCTAAACCAATCTTTTTCTTAAACACCCATTCTCATGTCTTCCATCTCCAATGGGGATGTAAGACATTGTGAAATAGAGAGCTTCATTTCCAATGTAACAGGAACACAAAGTGGTTTACAATCTTGCATGTTAAACCTTTGTAAAACTAAACAAACATACTTACTCTAGCCAAGCCATAGCTTTCTGTTCTCACGATCTCTTCTAATCTCCATCCTAAGTATGTGTTTTATTGCACCAAGATCTTTCATTTCAAATTTCACAGAGAGCTAAGATTTCAATTTTGCAATCAAAGCTTTTCCTTTCCCAATAAACATGTCAGCAACATATAAAACAATTACCAAGAAATGATCACCATCAAATTTAAAATATACATAGTGATCAGATTTAGACTGCACAGATCTCAAACTCAAGACATAAGTATCGAACTTCTAGTACCACATCCTAAGACTTTGTTTAAGGCCATACAGAGATTTCTTTAACTTACAAACCAACTTGCTTTTACCTTTCACCATGTAGTGCTCTGGTTATGTCATATAGATTTCTTCCTCCAAATCACCATGAAGGAAAGCAGTTTTCACATCCATTTGTTCAACCTCTAGGTCATAAGCTAGTACAATAGATAATAAAAACCGAATGGATGTTAGTTTAGCAACAGGAGAAAAGATCTCACCGTAATCAATACCCTCAACCTGAGAGTATCCCTTCACAACCAACCGTGCCTTATACTTTTCAACATTTCCATCTAAACCAATCTTTTTCTTAAACACCCATTTACATCCAATAGGTTTGCATCCTTTAGGCAAAGGTACAAGGTCCCATGTATCATTTCTTTCAAGGGATACCATTTCTTCATCCATGGAAACTTTCCAAGACTCTGCATCATTCATACCCAAAGCCTCTCACATAGATCTCAGTTCATCAATGTTAGTATTCACAGAAAAAATACACTTCTAATCATCAGGTGAATACCCATACCTTTCAAGTGGTTGCCTATGCCTTGTAGACATTTGAACAAGCTGAGGTGGAGGTTCTTCCACTTCTTCTTCCTCTTCTCCCTCTTCTGAAGATTCAGACCTTGATGAGCTCTCCTCAACTTCTTGTCTATCTTGAGGTCTTGATTCAACATTCTCAGGCATAGAAGGAAGTTGAATCACATCTTTTTTCTATTAAATTTCTTTATACTGTTCTGGCTGAAAAGTAACATGAGAAGATTTAGTCTCTCTAAAAACAACACTTTTGGAATAAATTACCTTATGTGCAATAGGGTCCCAAAGATTGTATTCTTTCACACCATAGCCGTAGCCGATGAAGATACATTTGACAGCCTTAGAATCCAACTTTGTTCTCTTCTCCTTAGGCACATGTGCATATGCCTTACAATAAAAAACTCTCAGATGTCTAAGTGAAGGCTTTTCCCTGACCACACCTCCATAGGTGTTTTATCAACAAGCGTTGATGTAGGAGATCTATTTATCAAATAACAAGCAATGGCAACAGCTTCAGCCCAAAACTTTTGTTCTAGACCAGCTCCACTCAACATGCTCCTAGCCTTCTCCATCAATGTTCTGTTCATTCTTTTTGCAACTCCATTCTACTAAGGAGAATACAGAGTTGTCTTTTGTCTTTTAATCCCATAATTTATATAGAATCTATCAAAATCTGTAGAACAGTACTCACCACCATTATCAGTCCTCAAACATTTAATTTTCTTTCTAGTCTGAGTTTCTACCATAGCCTTAAACTCCTTAAAACAATTGAAAACTTTAGATTTACTCTTTAAAAAATATACCCATGTTCTCCTACTGAAATCATCAATGAAAGTAACATAATAAACTGATTTACCAATAGAAGCAACATCAATAAGACCCAATACATCTGAATGGATTAGATCTAAAATACATGAAGACTTATGAGAAGATGAGTAAAACTGAACGTAGTTTTGTTTGCCATAAATACAATGTTCACAGAAGTCAAACTCTAGATATGCAATCATTCAAACCTTCAACAAGGTTCTTATTTTTCAAGGCTTTCAAACCCTTCTCTCCAATGTGGACAAGTCTTTAGTGCCATAACATGGTCTTCTCTGTAGGCAACTTTGATTTGGTAGACAGAGCACCCTTGGGTACCCAGAAGCCATGACCATTTGCAGAAGAGAAAACCATCTCTTTTTTTAGGGAAGTAGTTTCTAACTTAATTTTATTAGAAGTGCTATTGCACTCAACTATGCATGCATCAAGCTGGTATAATGTACCCAATCTACTTTCTCTTGCTATCACCATAGCACCTCTCACCATTTTTACACCTGCTTTAGAAAACTGTACATGCACACCCGCATCTAATAGCTTGTTAACAGATATAAATTTCTTTCTAGTCTTGGGATATGCAAGACACCATCAAATCTTCTAACTCTACCATCAAAAAATTTCACATGAATACTACCACGACCAACAATGTCAAGGAAAGAATTATCACCCGAAAACACCTTACCACCATCATAATTTTCATAATAAACTAGTTTCTGTTAGGAGTCATGTGGAAAGATGCACCTAAGTCTATCAACCATGCATTATCACCTACACGAGTGGCCAAGGCTGCAATAAAGGCATCTCCATCTTCCTTTCAGGGCTCAAAATTAGAATCTTGCTTCTTCTTCTTTTTCTTCTCTTCTTTACATTCCTTTCAGAAGTGTCTGGATTTGCCACAGTTCCAGCATATTGCCTTGGACTTACTAGGAGATTTTGATCTCCCCTTATTCTTGGACTTAGAATGGCCATTCTGCTTCTCATCTTTGCCTCATTATTTTGGTCTTCCTCGAACACTCAAAGCCTCTTTGGAATTAAGGGAGGCCTTCCTTCTCATCTCTTCAGAGAGTAGAGAACCAACAACATCCTCCATCTTCAGAGTGACTGAAGTGCTCTCAATGGCCATGACTAGGCTGTCCCATGAGACTGGCAGCGAACAGAGCAAAGTTTGGCACCTTTCTTCTTCATCCATTTTCAACCCAACTAAGGTCAACTGAGTCACCAACATATTAAATGTTTCCAGATGCTCAGAAATTCATCCACCATCTTCCATTCTCAAGGAATACAACTTCTTCCTCAAGAAAATATTATTTACTAAAGATTTAGCTTGGTATATCTCACCCAACTTCTTCCAAAGCTTCTTCGAAGTGGATTCTTCATGGACATTTATCAAAATCGAGTCTGCAAGACACAGTCTTATGAGACCTTTATCTTTTCTATCCATTACATCATATTTTGTAGCCAAAGCTAGATCCGTAGGCCTCTAGACATTTTCATCCACTGCATCCTATAGATCTCGATCAATCAACAGATCTTCCATCTTTAGCTTCCACATTTCAAAGTTTGTGCCAAAAAAAAAATTCAACCTCCATTGTACCAGATGTGCTCACCATTTGAAAAAGCCTGCAACAAGATCACAAAGTATCCTCTGCACAAGCTCCCACTCAAACCTTGATTAGCACACGAAACCCAACAAACCACAACTAAAACCTAACGTGATCAGACTCTGATACCACTTGTAAGGAAGTTAAAGTAGCGGAAACAACTTCCTATGCCAATCTTGAGGAGAAACAAAATGCAAAACTTTTACAAGTTGATCTACCAATTATAGAAAATCTAGAAGCACATTCAAAACATGAAATAAACAATAAAACACAAAACACAAAATATATGTGGGAAAAACCCTTTTAGGTGAAAAACCCCACACTCCAAAAGCCTGCTCAATGTATTCCAAATCCAATAACAAGATTACATACACTTGCAGAGCAATTTTACTATAGGAGTATCACCAGTAATCAACTCTGGAAGAATTTTGGTAGCATTTCGACAGCATAACAATATCTGCAAACTCACACTATGCAAACTACTCCTCAAGTCTCCAATTTATAGACTTCTAGCTATACAAGAAACCATCTGTGGTTTTACAAAACCATGTGTGAGGCTTCTTAGCCAAGATTCTAGTCCCAAAATAAGCTCTCACGTCCAAAATGAAAACCCTTATTTTTTACCCTTACAGATGTCATAGAATCTGTCATAATATGTCTAAAAATAGGCCTTCCATCATATACCACCATGTGGGCATCTTTTGACACCTAATAAGCCAATTTTTAAGGCACCGACAATGTTTAACAGCTATAGGAAAAATATTAAATAAAAACTAACTAGTAATGGGAAATATGCAAGGTTGAGACACCTCATTTCCCAACATTAATAACATCATCTTTTCTTATTTAGCATAGTCCACAAATGACAATAACAGGGAGAAATTGAGGCCCAGCAAATACAGCAACCTCATGTGTTTTGAGTAGGACAGTTATAAAGACTTGTATAGAGGTGAACAATTCCACATCAAGGAAATTGGATTTGCTAGGGAGAGTTAGTCTAAACAAGAAGAAAACTTGAGTTATGTCAGCATTAATATTTCAACATCTAGTGACAGTACAATGTCCTTATCAGTCACACGACGCAAAAGACAGTCTAAAACTAATCCAAACTCAAACACAATAGGTTTCTATTGATGTCTTTTCAGACTATCACAACCCATAATGGACTTTAGTTAGACAATGGTCTTTACAATCCATATTAGGTTCATGTCAGCTTCAAGAACAGTTGTATCAGATGTATATGTGGAGTATACCTTCTAAACTCAAATAAACATGGGTTTAAATGCTTTACTCAGGGATAAACATCTAGTAATCCTGCTACATAGAGATAAACACAATACTAAAATGTTTCTTTATTGAAGATACATAACATATTTATTTCTTAGACGCTCATGGAGGGCTTCCAACCTATAGATATATGGGCTGAATGGGTTTCTTGTTATTAAATTCTTCCTTCACCGTGCCTATAGAAGGCTACAAACTGGTAGAGAGGGACTGCTCTCGTCCCAAACCCAAACCTCACTGTTACTCTGTACTTTCCTTATCACTGCCCGATTGTCTTAATGGGCTTCTCTATTTCTCCTAGTCGGAATTCCTTTCAGCTACCATTTTTTTACTTCTCTTCTCCTCATTCTTGATGGGCTAAACTTGAGCCTCCCTTAGAGAGATATGTCTCTTTTTCCTATTTTGCCTTCGTGGAAGAATGCAAATAAAACTATCTTGATCTCCTTTTTCTTTCAAAATTGTTTCCTTTTTTCTTTTCTTTTTTTAATTTTTCCATGCACCTATTTTCGCTATTTGGTTCGATGAGGAACCCCCTTTTTTGTACTGTCACACATAGGAAAGAAAAGCCCATGGAAAAAAAAAACTATCTTCACAACGCTTCCTCTCTAAAAACCAAAACTGCCCCAATCATGGCAAATTGAAAAAATGACTCCCCAAGAATAAAGGTAACTATTTTTGTCCATGTAGAATTTGATGGTGTTTAGTTTGGTTGCCTAAAGACCTCAACATATGCCTTCCAAGCTCTTTCCTTGGTGAACACCTTTAGGCTTTACATAAGATGTCTTCAAAATTAATGTTTCATTCTATGTTTTCAAATTTTCAAAGCTGGTCTTGGTGGGCAACCTGACCACAAGCATCAAACTACAACAAGACAAACCAAATGATCCCCAAAACATCTATATCAAACCAAATTTGGTACAAAGACATGAAAACATAAACAAGACGAAACAATGCACACGAAAAAAACTTCATGAGGATGATGCTCCTACATCATAATGTTACAGTTGAAGCTCTATAAATGAAAACACTTTCCCTTATCTTCCTCACTCCAAAATCAGTATTATATCTTATGTCTTTATATCCATGCATATATTTGGAAAAATGTCACCATAGCCAAGCATCGTGCACATTGGATAGTCCAAGATTAATATACATTAACCGTATAGACCAAGTGATCTTATAAAAGCATTCCAAAATAGTGTGGAAAATGATGGATCAAAACCATCATGAAGAACTACAAGAAAACAATATTTTTTATCAACCACCAAATGCTTAAAAGCCTCATAAAGATAAAAGATAAAGCAACAACAATATGTAATTTTACATAGTAAGTGCACAACAAAAGTGACACCTCATAGCCTACATTAGCATCTGCCTCATAAAATTGCTTAGAAACTTTAGAGGAAACAACTTGGCAAGCCAACAAAGAAGATTCAACTTGCTACTCTGCTAAAAACATTACATATTAGAATATGCATGTATACAATATCTAGAAATTTGAAGATCTTGTGTTTTATAACCCTGACTTTTTCCCAGTTTTAAGGTCTATTGAGATGATCTCTGCTTAGTCGATGTAAGGACCCATCTCCTTATTAACAAAATAATACTAACTCTGAATTCAAAAATACTGAGGAAATTAAAAAAATTGATCTAATAGATGCAGGAAATATGAAATTTTTCTATGCATGTTATAGAGATGAGACGAACTTGAGTTTAGCTTTCTAAAATCATCAAGTCCTGAAGGATCACCAATTTTAAATCTAGTGAAGAGAGGGAGAGTACATTACACAAGATAACCTATAAGAATAATGGATCACACATATCTTAAGTTCTTCATTACATCCTGCATTCACTTCTGACAACTTGTTTTCTCCCCAGTGACTTGTATCCTTATCATCTGCACAAAACTAACTAGATAATCTCATGTCAACACGGCTCAGAAATCACTACATAGAAACTATAAAAAAACACCCTACATTCGGGGAACCTAAGTACTGGGGGCATCCTTCGCCGTCCAGACTGCCTACATACCTTGTATCCACGGGATCAAGGCCCCCCTCCTTTGGATGTGACTGACATGGGGAATGTGAATATGTAGTTTTATTTTGCACTATGTTTGATGCAATTGTGAGCGGGTATCCAACCCTTTCTAGGGGTATTCCCTACCCCAGACAGTTCTTCGTCGGCTACCACCCACTCAGTGAAATAGGGATGAACATTAGTCCACTACCATAAACACCAAAAGAGATATTTGTCAGTTAGTCCTATTGTGGAGAAATTCTTATTAGGTGTCTGCTCATGAAATCTAGCTTACTTCCTTAAGCTAAATTAGGTAATTTCCTGACTAAGTCCATTCCGATTCCCTAGTACTTTCACCAAGATACGCGAAGGTGAGGTGAGAGCATACGGTAGATAGGGTTTCTAGATTAGACTAGTTGCCCTATCTAACATTTTACAAGTCATCTCTGATTTAGACTCGTGTTGTCAATAAGCCCCATTTTTTGTTGATAGTTTGAAGGGTTCTCTAAATGAGCATTTTACCCTCAATACTTAAAAATTTGCATACTAATCATCATACAATTATTTCAATAGACTCATCCTTTCTTTTTAGTTAATCTTCTTAATGAGATATCCAAGGAGATTTTCCCTTCCTACGAATTTAACTCGACGTGTCCCTTATTATTCCATGACAATTTAGAGGGACGGTACCCAGACATCGTTGTTGTAGCTATGTTAGGTGTGAGGTACTTGGTTCAACATAACAACATTACCCATAAATGTGACACAGAGGTACCGTAAAAATTGAACACTGTGATTTGTTTGAGTTTAAATTTTTATTTACAAAGTTTACCTATCTAATAGAAAAGAAAAACTTGCATAATAACTAATAAAGAAATTGAAAAAGGAAGGATACTTCTATAAAACATAATGCAAGTAAAGTACAGTAAAGATGCTTAATCATTTTGCTTATATGTAAGGAATAGTATTTAAGAAGTTACTTAATCAATTTCATCAATGCATAATTATGTGTAACATAACTAGAAAAGATATTCTATTGGTAATGTATGTAAAGATTCAGTCTTAGAAAAACAAGGAAAACTTGATAACCAATAACTTTTTTTTTTCCAAAGGTAAAGAATCAAAACAATTTCTTACACGATCATTACAAACTTACTTTTAATTAAAACCAACAAGGACTTAATACAAGTTGTAAGATGAGGCAGATATCACAACAAGAGGCTCCCTTAAAAACATCCTAATCTCCATTTTTCATAAACTTGCACAAGTAAATAAGTATGTTATATCAATCATATTTCAACCTTATCATTGGAAGTATAGTTTTATGATTGAACTACTTAAGACAACTATACTACTTGAATGATCAACCCTGAATATATTTATGATTGACTTAAATCCATGAGGAGAACATACTTAGAGAACCTTTTCTATCTTGGAAGAAATTTAAAATTGTACTAATAAAATGATGAATCTCTTTAATAAAAATCAAGAATGTTTAGTACATAAAGAGGTAGAAGTTTTGTGTGATGACATAATGGAAATTGAACTATCCTAAAAATTTAATATAACAATATTTAAGTAATTATAAATTGTCTCAAGCTTTTTATCATATAATTATGCTAAGTTCTATCTCATTACTTGCAATCCAAGGTGTTACTTCCATTAATACGAAATCAAACTCAATCTTGTCAAGGCTCTTGAAATCAAGGATAAAATTGAATCTTAAGAAATAGAATCTTTTATAACCAAGATTCTGAGACCATTTTAATTTCCTTCAATGACTACTAACTAATCCATTAAATTCTCAATTATTCATGCAATTATTACAATATTTTATTAATTTTGAAATAAATTAACCCTTCCACTAATGCAATTCACAACAATATTTAGAGACTAATACTATATGAAATTGCATTGATTTGTTTTACATCATTAAATTGCCTAAGTATCGCTACCTAGATTAGTTGTATCCACTTTCTCATATGTAAACTCAAAATCAACTATCAATAATGAAATGGATCTTAAAGAACATTATTAAGTGTTTTGAAATAACTAATGGATCCAATCATTGTAGTGGTTAAAGTTTGAAGGTAATTTCTTTTCGTTATCCAATATGGTCAAAATCACTGAACTAAGTTGAAATGAGACAAAAGTAAAGATGGGTTTTCAATTATAACTAACTCGGTAAGAATTACAATGTAATTTTACATGCACTACACAATTAAGGAATGAATTGCAAGCTTGGTGAAAGAATCCAAACCCAAAGACATATAGATTTGTATAATTTCATTGAGTGAAAATATTTATCCCTTCAAGGTTTTCTCCAATGAGGATTTCGTACTCCAAATTGGTGTCTTTACCTAAGAAGTTGCCTTGTGTTAAGGTGGGTGAAATATAAAAATTAGGATCATGAATTTGAGATGATTAGGTATCCAATGTAAGGATGCCAAAGAAGTGTGCATCACAGGACACCGCCAATACTATAACAAGTTCCTGCTAATTGAAGATGGTTTCCCTTAAAGCATAGATAGTGAAGAATGCAAATGGATATAATTTAAGCATCTAAGCATATAACCATGGTTTTGTATAGATAAGATACTCATTTAACTCCTTATGTGTATGCCCCTTTTTTTTTAATCTTCATGTTTAGTGATCTCCAAATTTGTGTGCATATTGCAGTCCCAAGACAATATAAAAAGTAGCACTGGTGCCCACGAAGGTAAGATTTAGATATTTTATTAAAGTCAGTTTACAAATATTAAGAGTTAATGTTTAAATATTACATAGTTAACTATAATAAATCTATATATGTCTTGACCACAAATTGTATTTTGATAAATAATGGCATCTATTTATTCAACCCTCCTAAGACTATGTAAGGTTATCCATTTTCCCATTTCCTTAACAATTTCAAAATATTTTCACAAGGCAATTATATTGTAGAGGCTATTCATCCATGTAAAAATCAACTTCTCAACCTTTACCAGCATCCTCCCTACCTCTGCACAAATCGAAGCTTTAGATGGGAGTATAGTCATCCATCAAAATAGAACGGAAGGGAATTTTTATCAGATATTAAGGTTACAAGTGCTCTAGTAGTCATGTCTACAAAAATGTAGAAGCAGAGACAACGCACATGACCTATTTGACAAAATGCCTAAAAGAGACGTTACTCATGGAATGCAATGATTATAGGATTTGTTGAAAAGACACAACAAACTTTCAAGCAAATGCAATTGGCAGGCGTAAAGCCAAATTTCACATCCTTTGGAAGTGTCCTCCCTGCCTGTAAAAATAGGAGTTGTCGAACAGGGTATGGACATACATCAAAGCATAAAGGAAGGCAAATTCCATCACATGTTGTAGTTGCAAATGCCTCATGCATATGTATGCAAAATGTAGAAGCATGCACAAAGCACATGAACTGTTTGACAAAATGCCCAAGGAACTGTGGTTTCACGGATTGCAATGATCGCATGTTATTCACAAGATGGATTTGTTCAGAAGGCTCTAGAAAATTTTCAAGAAAATGCAACTGGCAGGTGTAAAGACAATTTCCAAAACCTTTGCCAGAATCCTCCCAGGGTATGGTCATCCATCGAAGTAGAACGGAAGGGGGATTATAGTTGGAAATACTCTGGTAGACATATATGCAGAGTGAGGAAGCATAGACAAGGCACGCCACCAGTTTGATAGAATGCCTCCAAGAGAAGTCAATGGAATGGAATGATTGCAGGATTTTCACAAATTGTATCTTCTAAAAAGGCGTTATAAACTTTCAAGCATAGCAATTGGTAGGTGTGAAGCCAAAATCCATAACTACGAACTAATTGAAGCTTAGGAATAGGGTATGGTCATCCATCACTAACACAAGGGGATTTTTGTTTGATATTATGATTGGAAATACTCTAGTAGACAAGTATAATGAAGAAGCATAGACAACGCACATCCACTGTTTGACCGAATGCCTCAAGAAAAGATTGCAGCTTAGGTACAAAATGGATCTGATGAAAAGTCTTTAAAAACTTCCAACGGAATGAAATTAGCTAATGTAAAGCTGAATTCCATAATCTCTTTCAAGTTTTCTCCCTATCTGCACAAGATGGGAGCTTTGGGGCAAAGTATGGACATCCGTCACAACATAGGATTTGGTAAATATGTATGCAAAACTTTGGAAATGCTCTGGTAGATATGTATGCAAAGCATCCGAAATACTCAGTAGCTATGTATACAAAACATGGGGAGTAAGAAAACAAACTATTTGACAAAATGCCTCATATGTAAAAATGTGAACGCACACATAAGGCACGTGGACTATTAGACAAAATCCCTATAGGAAATGTGGTTACATGGACTACAATGATTGCAAGATCTGCACCAAAAAAAATGGATTCATTGAAAATGTGATAGAAACTTTCAAGAAAAAATGGAATTGGTGGTGTAAGACCAAAATCAACGACCTTTGACAGTGTCCTCTATGTGGCAGCAGGGTAAGGACATCCTTAAAAGTATAATTGAAAGTGGATTTTTGTTAGATGTTGTAGCTGCAGTGCCACTTCCAATCAACACGGCCTCATTAAGTCTTGTGTATGAAATCCAATGAAGAAGAATTTACACACAATTTCTCTCTTGAATGATTTCAAGTTGTGATTAAAATTATTACAAAAACTATTTCACAAATTTTCTTTTGAATGATTCCAAATTGTGATAAAAAAAACTTATGCACAGATTCTCTTTTGAATGATTTCAACAATTAAATTAGAATATTGGATTCATGAACCAAACTTAGCAAAATATTTTAAGACATTCCATCAAAATGAGCTCAAAACTAAATTGAAAAGTATAACTTAATAAAATTTTCAAAAGAAAAGAAACAAAATTATGAAAAGGAGGAATGCTCTTACAACTTGCTCTTGCCATCTAGCTAAAAGCTCTATCCTCCAAGTGTGTCCCTGCCTTCATACTTCCATGCTATTTATAGAAAAATTCAACCCTTATGGAGGAAAATTCAAGTCTTGGAGTCTAGTCTTCTCAATAAATGCTTCTTTTTCATTTTCCAAATTGTCGTAAATTTTAGTGGAAAAGGACCCATTTAGCTTTAAATGTTTTCTTTCAAATTTCCCATTTGTCATAAATGTTGGCAAGAGACACTATGTGGCTTCAGAAGTGTTGTCATTGATGGCAACAAAGTCTATCCCACACATCCATAGTACATAATATGCATATACCAAAAGTCAGATTGAAGCTTGTTTTGGTCCCATGGACAAGAATAGAGTATGTAACATGGTCCAACAATCAGGTCTGGACCTCTCAAATGGCATAACTCAGTAAGTTGGGGACTCAGATAAGTCAAGAGGGGTATCGTGACTATTGTATTCTAGAGATTTAGCCTCCGGTGATAAAGCATGAAAAAGATATGAGCATCTGAGTGTTGGGTCCCAGTCAAGCAGACTAGATAGAGGTAGAATTGACCGACAAAGTATCAAACTTCAATCCAGATGTGTAAAATGTGTTGATCAAGCAATTTGTGGCATTATACATTATTGTCTGACATGATTAATGACTTCTATACCTAAGTTTTTGGTGTGCATCACTAATCAAGTATGGATTCAGCTGATAGAATAGTAACTTGCAAATACCCTAAGTGTTTTTGTTGCTGACTAGAAATTTGTTCGAAATCCATGATGCAGATATATATGTTCGATGGATTAAAGCTGGTGAAAGAAGATATGAATTTTTTTTGTAGAAGTGTGAAGAAAAGTAGAGAAAAGTGAGAAGACTATAATCTAAGCTCAGGATGTGACAGAAAAGTGATACTAAGTAGAAGAAGAATGAAATGTGCTAGAACAATATACTGAGCCTAATCAAAACTAAATTTTTGCATATGGAGATGTTGTTCATTAGTTCAAACACATTGGTATCATATGTAAGTCTCTAGTAGGCAGTGAGCCTCTTGTGAGTAGTGTGCTCAGGCAGTGAGCCCTAACTGGCAAGTGCCATTTTGTACTCTTCTATTCTTTTAATAGCTAATACAATTTTAGGTTAGTCACCCCATGGTTTTTTCCTTAACAGGGTTTCCACGTAAAAATCCTCGTGTTATGTGTGTTAATTTCATTTTAGTTCTTATGGTTGCTTATGCTTTCATGTTTTGATATAACACTGAATGTTAAGAAAGTGAAAGTAAGAAAAGTTATAAGATAACTGATTCACCCCCCCACTCTCAGTTATCTGCCTTATTTCCAACAATTGGTATCAGAGCCAAGTTCCGCAGAAAAAGCCTAACAACTTGAGGAGGATCTAGGAATCTCAATGGATGCATATGGTATGAAAGAACAACTTCAGTCTGCCCTAGATGATCTTGAACAATCCCACTCTAAGATCAATAATTTGAGAGAGCGACTCAACGAAGCTGATGATTTCATCAATGAGCTGAAAGAAAAACTCAGTAATTCTGTGAAAAAGAGAAAAGAACTACTTCAAAAATTAGCAAATCAAAATGAAGTCAATAATACTGATGAGGATCTAAATGAGAAAACTAATCCATATGAGAAGCTATCAAAAGAAGTCATTATGTTAAGACATGAAATGGAATTAGGGGTTATGAAATTCACCCAAGAAATTGAAGAGAAAAGAAAGATTGAAGATAACCTAAAACAATCCCTTAAGGAGAAAATAGAGGACTGCCACAAAATGGATAGAATAATTAGACATCTTAAATCTAATCTTGAAGAAGCCAGATACAATAAAGAACAACTTTAGAGCCAGATTGACACTCTTAAACAAGATCTTCAATCTACAAATGAATTCAAAGAAAAGTTCAAGATAAGCTCAGCCCAACTTGAAGTTCTTCTTGAAAGTTAACAAAGGGTAGATGATAAGCGTGGCTTGGGATATGAGAAAGGTGAAAGCTCTAGATCCAGACAAAAGAACTTTGGATCAAGAAATTAAAGAAACGGGCCTAGAAGACCTCCAGTAAGGCAACCAAATGCTCAAAGATATCCATCTTTCAATGGATATTGCTTCAATTGCAACAAATTCGGTCATAAAGCAATTCAGTGAAGGAATAGAATGAATTAGATCAATCCATCCTTCTCCGGTTAATGTTTTAGTTGCAAAAGGTATGGTCACAAATCTCATGAATGCATAAATATGCAAATGAACAATTCTTTCAATGGTAGATGCTTTGTATGCAATAGAATTCCTTCTGATGGATCTCCGTCAGTGTAAACTATTCCTTCTCACTCGGATACCCTCGATCGATAAGACCAACATTGTCGGTCGAATGTCAAGTTGTCTACCCGATGCGCCGATACTCTTGACTCCGTTTGACTTCAGCAGAAACTTAGTTCTGAGTCCCAGTGGTACACCAATGGGGTTGTCACTCTCATACAGTCTGATCTACAGTCTACACCTAGCACATAGAGATGCTAGGGCATGCTACTGTGCACACTCCTTGGTCTAGAACATCTGCCCCTCTAAACAAGTAAATGAAAAGAAAAACAGAAAAATATGTATAGACTAATGCCACTCCACTGATTTCTTTGGAAATCCACTAGTGGAATGGTTATCTACTCATCTTCAACAATCTAGACTAACTATTTCAATTCAAATGAAAAAAATCTATTATGAACAGTTAGGAAGAATTCATGACACAGATCAACCACAGAAAATGATGGACAGAAGTTATTATTTCTCACATGATTTCCAAATCACAATCCTCAAATCTACTAAACCCTTCTCGGTTGCTCCTCTATGCTTTTATTAAGCTAGAGTTGGAAGATCAACGGTTGCTTGACACTTAGGGAAGGGCAACTGCCCTGAATCCCAACCAACTCCTGTTGATCTTTTTGGATTCTATTAGATACAAAAAATGTGTCCATTATTTGCCAAATGGAAAACAAAAACTTCTAGGTTTTTAGAAAACAAAACATGAACAAAATGACATGGCCAAATAGGCCTTATTTCAACATAGTAGATTTTACTATGATGCCCCTGCACCATTGATGTATGCAATGGTATGCACAGGGCCAGATATTGCACAAGCAATGGGAGTTGTGAGCAGGTATATGAGCAATCTAGGAATGGAACATTGGAATGCGGTGAAATAGATTCTCTAATATTTGAGAGGTACTACTTCAAAGAAACTATGTTTTGGAGGAACAAATTCTTCTCTAAAAGAATATGTTGACTCTGATCTAGCAGGTGATATTGATAGCAGGAGGAGTACTACATGGTATGTTTTTACTGTAGGAGGTACTGTAGTTAGTTGGATTTCAAGGCTACAAAAGGTTGTTGTGCTTTCAGCCACTGAAGCTAAGTATGTTGTTGCTATGGAAGCTAGCAAGGAGATGATTTGGTTACAACATTTTCTGGAGGATTTGGGACAATGAGAAGAAGATAGCCCTTTGTACATTGAGAGCTAGAGTGCCATTCATCTTGCTAAGAATTTGGCTCTGCATTCAGAAACTGTGTACATACAGCTCAAATACCACTTCATCCGGTCAATTTTTGAGGATAGACAAATGAAGCTGGAGAAAATTCACACAAGTGAGAATCCTATAGATATGTTCACAAAGGTGGTTACACAAGGGAAACTGATTTCCTCATCATTTTTCATTTTCCTTCACAATTGATAATGGCGGACATAAGAAACCAACCATGCTTGTAATCTAGTGGGATCTGCAAGTGCAGCGGTGTCATCCAGGATCAGTCTCCAAGTGGGAGATTGTTGGTATGTGGCGACTAATCATGCAAATATTGTACACTCATAATTTTTTCCACTTTTTGGCATGTTCAGGGTTGGTTGTTAATTTTTGTTAACTGATAAATAAAAAATGACATTGTAAAAACCCTAATTCTAGAATCTTCCAAAAATCTTGTTATAAGCAGCTAGGATGTATGTTGCGAGATGGCATTCACGAGATTGTAATATGTTTTGCATTGGATAATAAAATCACTGGATGGCTGAGTTTCTATGTATGTAGCCTATTTTGGGTGAACCATGTTATACTTCTATGTTGATCTCTTTTGCGTTATTCTTCATTGTTATATTTGGGCTATTTAATCTATATATAATTGTTAATGTTTATTGTTCTAATCTGCCGAAACCCTAACAAGAGTTCCTTTACCCATTGGTACTAATATTTTATTAGATATGTATCCAAAGAATGAGGATGATTTAGAGGATATGTCTAATGTGCCATATGCTAGTGTTGCAAGGAGTTTGATATATGCAATGGTTTGCAATAGACCAGATATTGGCCAAGCAGTGGGAGTTTTGAGTAGATTTATGTCTAACACTGGTAGCCAACATTGGAATTATGTAGATGGTGTTTAAATATCTAGCAGGTACTCTTGATTACTATTTGGCTTATTCTAGTATTGACAATGCTGACAAAAATTTGGACATATAGGGATTTGTTGATGCAGATTGGGCAGGTGACTTGGATAGTCGAAGGTCTACTGGTGGCTATGTGTTTACTTTGTTTGGTAGAGCAGTGAGTTGGACGAGAAAAAGGTAACCCATAGTTTCTTTGTCCTCCACTGAAGAAGAGTATATGGTCGCTACCCATGTCTCTAAGGAGGTAGTTTGGTTGAGGAGATTGTGTACAGGTATTAGTTATGATTGCAGGATCATTCAGATTGGTTGTGATAGCCAGAGTGTTATTTGTTTGGCCAAGAATCTTATGTATTATACTCAGACTAAGCCTGTTGATGTACAATATCAATTTGTTCAAGAAATGGGTGCAAATGGATAGATTGAGTTAAATAAAGTAGACACTTAGGAGAATGTTGTAGATGCTTTGCCCAAACATGTGTGCACAAAAAAAATTATTTGGTGCAGAGAGGCCATGGGTCTTATTTCTAGTGCATGTTTATTATTTTCTATAGGTATTTACAATGTATGATGTCAAGTGGGATAATGTTAGGATTAAAGTGTCATCAACCTTGTAAATCCTATGTAATTTATTCCTATTATTGTTTGTAAATCACCCATAAGGGATGAAAGGTTTCACCAACAACGATCTTATTTTAGTAGTATGTTTATATCCAGTACCTGATGCTAATTCATCATTGATGGGGGGTTGCAGTGGGTTTTCCCCCTAAAGGGGTCTAGGGGGATCATCCCCATGGCAGGGGGTCTGGAGGTCACACGCCTGAGCAAGGGTTTAGGGCCAATGCCCTTGAAACCTCATTTTATTTATATTTTATCATTGTAAATCTAGACCATTCATCATTAGGTCACAAATCTGATGGTTGATATTTTGTTAGTTTTCTTTCCCTAGAAGACAACCCCCTTTTCTAAATATATTTGTACTACATTTTTATCAGAGCTGAGAGTAAGAGGAAGTGCATGTATTGTAATCTCATATTTGAAAATAATACAACTTGGAGCCTCTTTTCTTGGTGGACCTTTTTACTCGAAAGGTTTTTCTCCATGTTACGTACTATGTTATGTGTTCAATTCTTAATTCATGTTACTTTTGTGTAGTTGGTTTTATTTATATTGCAATCTTCATTGATTCTATATTATTTAGAGGACATTAATAAGGTTTGAATTAGACTTCTGTGGTGTGGTTTGCAGCTTCATTTCTAATAGTAATTTTTTTTACATGTAAGCCTCTTAATAAAATGTGATCGCTAATTATATTCATTGATACATGTATAGGGTCCATGCATATTATAGATAGAAATCAAATAATATAAAACATAACCTAAAATTGTACCAAAGGATGAGTAACTTAATAGAGCATAATAAGAGGGGTTTTATATAGTATACCTTATTCTCCTCATTGTCTCAATACTAGGGCATGGTCAATCAAGTTGAAGATTGATAACATGTATACAAGTAATATGTAAGAAATTGTATTGAAGGAAAATTCCATAAAGATAAAAATCTTCCCTTCACAATCTTTATTTTAAATATTTATATAATTTGAATTTTGATCAAATATTAATTGATGATAACTTTGTATTAAATGAGATAATTATTAATGTATATTATTTATTAAATAATATATAAAATATAATGATTTCATAATAAAAATTATCCAAAATAAAACAAGAATTCTTTATTAATACATGTTCATAATAAATTTACATTTAATCTTGAGATAAATTTATTGCAAGGGTGAAAAGTATATACCTCATAATTTTTCGGGTTCATTTTGAACCCACTTTAATTGGATTATCCTTTGTGTAATCACTTATAAAATTGTGGTACTAAGTACATAGCTACACAAACATTATACCACTCTAGTTTATATTTAGAAATGAAAAATGTTTTAGGGAGAGTAAAATTTATTCTTATCTAAGTAATAGCTAAAGAAAAATCATATTAATATTTCCTTTTGAATTTATAAAATACTAATTAGAAATAATAAATCAAACTATTGTGTTACATAAGGGTGCATACATATAGTGTAAAGCTACATTTAATGAAAACCCTTTTCTATATATAAATAAAATGAAATTCATTATTTTTGGTAGATGTGGCTCGTGTGTCTGGATGCTCGCATCACTCTAGATAAGACATTGAAATGGCATGTTTGCATTAAAGCTCCACTATTTAAGTAAATTTGCAAAGAGATCTTTTATGGAAAGAACTATAACCCCTGGACTTTGTCTTCCATGTAGAACATAATCAACAAGCTCTATAGTGCGTAACAAATTTATGTCACATCCCCATTAGTTGCACAAAAACAAGAGCTTCGTAATGGGGTATGGACATCCATTAAATTGTCAGACTTGGGAGCTACGTGATATTCTAATTGAGTAGAGACACCCCTCTAGATGGATGAATCTCAGGGGCAAGAACAACCTTGAAAGACTAGTACTTCATGTCTTCCTACATAGGAGGCTCATTAAAAGTCCTTCCCTAGTCAAGCAATTTTAGGGTTGGTGGTTTCATACCATGCAACTTTAGGGTTAGGTATTTTAAGAATGAGGAAGATTGATATTAGGTTTAAGGTTTTACTTATATAATATTATATTATTAAAATATTTTGATTAGGTTAAAAGTATTTTTTTTATAGTGTTATGTTGTTTAATTTATTAGTTGTATATTTACATATTTAGTTGAAATATACGGCTTAAACTATGGTGAAAGAAATTATTTGGTTGTTTCTAGATAGACTATATTAGGGAAAGATATGTTTAATTATTGGTACAAATAATTTAAAAGGTTGGTTGTAACATTTTTTTGTCATGGACAGATATATTTAATTATTGGTACAAATGATTTCAAAGATTCAGCATTACAATTGTTTATAATGGATTGAGGGTCAAAAAAATATTTTTTTGGACACCTTTAATCAAGCATGTTTGTGACATGAATTTGATGATGTGGACATGAAATATTAAGTATAAGAGTGAGCTTATCAAGTAAGCTACTCAAAGGAATTGAGAATACTTTTTAAAGGCTTGAAATTAGGGTGCTCAAGTACGTTGATAAAGAGTAAAGAGCTTCTAGATTCAATTGTGTATGTTTTTGTCTCAACGTTTCAGATCATACTCAATGATCCATCATCAGGAAGAGGATAGTAATATATTAGATAGTAGACTTGAGCTTGTTTAAAAAGAAGCTAGAGAGGGAGGAGGGAATGAACCAAAGGGTAAGAGGAAAGGAGAGAAAAATAATAATAGAAGAGTAAGGAAAGGATACTCTTAATATTATTATTTTTCTCTCCTTTCCTCCTACCCTTCAGTTTCCATTCCCTCCTCACCCTCTAGCTTCTTTTTAAAGAAGCTCGTGTTTGCTATCTAATATGTTACTATCCTCTTCTTGATGATGGATCATTGAGTATGATCCAAAATGTTGAGACAAAAACATACATAGTTGAATCCAGAAGCTCTTTACTCATTGACATGGACTGTGGAAAACTCATACCTACTATTACCTTGATAAATTTAAGTTACCTATGTTAATTTTTATCTTATCTCTTTTAAATTATTTAATTTTGAGAGGCATGAAGTTAAGATGCTCAGCTATAGTCTACTTTCCTCAATATATTTAAAATACCTATAGTAATTTTTATCTTATTTATTTTAATTTATATTTTCTCCATGTCAATTTCTCTTGACAACGTGTTGATTAAGAAAAGAACTCCATATCAAAACATTATGCTCAACTCAAAAAGAGATTTTGGGTATGCTTAAAACCTACTTGCTTATCCTCTTTGAGAAAAAGAGGCTTGCGAAGTTATAGGAGACCCTTCATCACTTTGTTGTAAATCTCTAGATAAGAGATTGAAATAACATGTTCACATTAAAACTCCACTATTAAAGTTTAAAAAGAGAAACTTTATGGAAAGAATCATAAAACCTAGACTCGTGTATGTTCCAAGCACAGTGTGGGCTTTATTTTCTATGTAGAACACAATCAACAAGCTCTAAAGTGCTGAACAAATTTATGTCACATCCCCACCACTTGCACAAATACAAGAGCTTTGTAGCAGGGTGTGGACATCCATCAAATTTTTAGACCTAGTAGCTAAAAGATAGTCAAACAATTTTAGGGTTAGGTTTTTTAAGGATGAGAAATATTGATATTAAGTTTAGGGTTTTATTTACCCAATATTATACTATTCTCTTCACCTTTACCACACTTTTACCTAGTGCTTTATTCTCTTCACCTTTGTCTTCATCCTCCTCTGAATCACAACATTCTACAAACAACAAAATCGCTTCCTTGAATAGATTGATTTATAGTTTCTTAGTTATAGCTTCTATGGCTAGTTGCAAACAAATTTGCCTCCTCCTGATGGCATGAAGATGCTCCAAGTAATAGCCGAAGTGGACCTCTGCTTGGTTAACAACGTCGTCAATATCATCATGAAGGAGATACAAACTAACTATTGTGGATAGTATGGTTGTACTAGACAAAGACTAAGTTACATCAAAAGTATTCCAATACCCTCTTGTATATCCCAAGTCTAGTAACAGTTTTACCACTGTTGTGCGAATACTTACCACTGGTGACCCATCCATGTCCTTGACCAACTCCCAAATATGTATCATCCATTGTCTAAGTGTTGGATCACATGTTTCTTGATCCACAAACCTCATGAAGTCTGCCATGGCTTCCTCATCCCATACATGCCTCTTCCTCTACTTCGGTATTCTCTCCTCCTTCATTGCTTTTCTGTATTTTCCATCTACCATCCTAACCCCCAAATGGTGAGCACTAGTAGCTGAAGCCATGACAAATCACCACCCACTAAAACTCAATTGCAAGAAATGGAGAATGATATGCCAATCTTTCACATTCAATACAAATACATTGTAATTGAATGCCTTTACATCTACTCATTACTCCCCATGCTTCCATCACACACCACATACTAGTTGCCTTGCTTACTCCACATGCTTCCATCACACAGAACACACCAATCACCACCCACTAAAACTCAATTGAAAGAAATGGAGAATGATACGCCAATCATTCACATTCAATACAAATACATTGTAATTGAATGCCTTTACATCTACTCATTACTCCCCATGCTTCCATCACACACCACATACTAGTTGCCTTGCTTACTCCGCATGCTTCCATCACACAGAACACACCAGTTTCCTTGCCCACCGTCACCCTTTTCCATTATCGAAAGAAATATATATATATATATATTTTAAAAATTTCCAAAATAATTTTGAGAGGCCTAAAGTAATATTTTAATTTATATTTGCTCCAGGCCCGCTGCTCTTATTCCAATGGGAGGGTGAAGTTAAGCCTCACTAAAAGTCATCTTCCTTAAATACATTTAAAATAACTATATTAGTTATTATCTTATTTATTTTAATTTATATTTACTCCACGTTTGATGCTCTTATTCCAATGGGAGGGTGAAGTTAATCCTCAACTAAAAGTCCTCTTCCTTAAAAACATTTAAAATAACTATGCTAAGTATTATCTTATTTATTTTAATTTATATTTGCTCTACGCCCACTACTCTTATTCCAATGGGAGAGTGAAGTTAAAGCCTCACCTAAAAATCATCTTCCTTAAACACATTTAAAACAACTCTCCTAGTTATTTTTTTTTTAACCAGAAAAAGGTGACGGAGCACCCATAAATTAAAAGATAAGAGTTTATACATAAAGTCAACAGTCGTAAGACTAAAATATAAACAGAAAATTACATAGCAGGGCCCTGACATGGCCAGATAAAGCATGGTAAAGAAAAAGAACAAAAAAATAGAAGAAGAAACTACCATCAACCATGCCAACCCCAACAAACAACCACCACCAAAAGACCATCCCATCCAACATTGCAAGGCCCGACAATTGGTCACCACCAAATGGCCAACCCCATGCCGCAGAGCAAAGCAGAACCAAAAAAACCAGCCTAGCCTCCCCGCCAACACATAGGAACACCAGCCCGCCACCCCTCAGACAAAACTGACACCGAACCATGCTAGAGAACGCACCCGTAACAAAAAACACGAGGCCACCTGGTCAAAACAGAAAAGACCACAAACCACAGTGAGTATGATTACACCACTGAAGGAGCAGCTGGCAGAACCCGTTCATCCAGTTCCACAGAATATGCATTCTGGTCGCCCTCCTCCACCTCTGGCAAAGCATACAAGGGCATCCTCGGGGCCAGGTCAGAAGCATGAATTCTAAGAAACCCCACAGCTGTGAAGACATCCTTGATTCGCTCAGACCATTTTTTGGAGAATAGAAAATAATAAGACTGAAGCGCATCATCTATCTCTGCGCTATACAGTGATTTTAAGCTAGATTGCAAGGCCCTGTAAATCGCTTGCTGAGGGGGGAATTTCGTAGAGTTGTGAGGATGAAAAGCCCACCAATGAGGGCGTCACCTTTCTCCATTTTATAATTAGACACTGCCGCCTCCCATCTTTCCACTGTATAAATGTTCTTGAAGAACAAGCCTGCCGCAAGGGAATGAACATAGTCACCATCCATAACAAGGTCCATTATATTGGAGAGGAGCTACGAGACAATATCTAAGTAATTTAAAATGCATCCCTCGAAGCCTCTGATCCAAGCATGTCCCACAATATTCTGGACTGCAAACTGAGAAAGAGTGCAATCAGAGTCTATTAGGGTCATGAGGTCAATTGCCTTCACACGTCCCCTTATTTCCGGTTCCCAGTCAAGAGTGGGAAAGAATAGCCTCTAGTTCAAACGCGTATCTGCCATCACCGACCTCTAGGGACCAAACCTTGAGAGAAGCCAGAGCAAAGAAGATTGAAAATAGCTAACCATATGAAACTGAGGGCTGGCGAAGATTAGTAATGATGCTAGCGTCAGCCACACATAATGCAAGGTAAGTACTCAGCGAGTTAAAAGAAAAACAAGTAGCGAAAGCAACATGTCCTTTGTGAATAGGAGCATGCAAGGCAATTATGCCGTTACGCCATCAAAGGATAACCAAGATCCGGGCAGATTTGACACGGCTAATTCTATTAATGAGCATAAGATGAGAGCAGATTCACAATCTTTCCCTTGCAGAGAGGACATTTGACAAAGCCCGAACTATCTTAAAACACTCATCCCCTTTTTAAAAGCTTGAAAAAGTGCTCCTGCAGGATGTCAGATGTCCGTCCATAATAGTAAATGTAGGTTTAAATGAGACAGCTCCCCAACTCAATGCGAAACATCACAGGTAACCAGGGGAGGGGCATCCCGACCATACATGTGAGCAGTGGAGATTTAAGCCAAGGAGAGGCACGAGGCTTACTCAGCTTCCATGTCAGCAGACAGAAGAGAGGTCAATCGATTAGACAGGTGGTGTTCACCAGGAGGGAAGATTACGTGAGCATTCTCACTATCAATTGCTACGTTAGCTAGAAAATCTGCCACCCTGTTGCCTTCCCGTAGCGTGTGGGAGATGAAAAAATTATCAAGTCTGCTCAGAAGAGATTTGGCCAGGTTGAGGATGTAATTCAACTTCCAATTGTCTAACCCTCTGCCTTTGATGGCATTTATTATGATCAGGGAATTCCCCTCAATCCACACGTTCCTTAAACCTTTTTCAAGTGCCAGTTTAAGTCCATGAACCAGAGCCCGTGCTTATGCCTCATTGTTAGTGCCTAGGGGTAATTTGATTGACTTAGCTGCAAGCAGATCACCATTAATATCTCTAATGACACATCCCATTCTAGAAGGGCCAGGATTCCCTCGGCATGCCCCATCAATGTTAAGCTTACAAAAAGGAGAGGATGGTGGTGTCCATTTAACTTTATCTCTATTTGTGGAAAGCTTAGGAGCTCATGTATTGTTTCCAAGTCCCATGCGTCTGATTGATGGCCAAAGTGAGATGATTTCCTCATCCCATTTAGACCATACCAACTTGGAGGAGTTAATGGATCTAAGGTGGGCCACTACCTGTTCTGCTAGAGCAGCTTCGAGTTTATCACAGACTTGAGATGTCGATCTTGCTTCCTTCCTGAAGATACGCAGGTTCCTTTCCCACCAGATGTGCCAGATGATCATGGAACGACCTAATTCCCATAAACAGGTTAATGTAGATATACCAAACAAAAGGGGCCAATTTTTTAACATAAGAAATAAAGATTTGGAGATAGGGCTAGTCCACTTTATCTTTCTGAAGAACCAGGTCCAGCATGCTCTACTAAAAGGGCACTGTAGCAAAATGTGATCTAGAGATTCATCCTCGCAGCCACATAGCACATAGGGGAAGTTGGATCCCAATCCTAGTCTTTTGATTCGATCACCTGTGAGAATTTTATTATGAAGCGCACACCAAGCGAACGCTCCAGCTTTAGGAAGAATTGACTTCCCCCAGCACAGCTTCGAGGGCCAGTCTGAAATAGCTTTCTGCACGCCTATTTTATAACCTTCTTTAACTGAATAGCACCCTGAACTTGCCGCAGTCCAAACCACTTCATCCTCCAAGCTGGAAACTAGCACTAACCTTTTACCAAGTAGACGGCTGAGAATTGCTTTTTGAGTTCTAGGAAAATTACATTCCTGAAAGCCTTTCCAGGCAACTGTAATCGAAGTCCCCTCCCTTACCACCTGCCAGTAATCTTTAACTTTGTGACCCCAATTTGATTGGAGAAAAAATCGTGCCTCAGAAAGCTCATATAACTCAGCCAACGGCGCTCCCCCACCCCAAGAGTCAAACCTAGTTATTATCTTATTTATTTTAATTTATATTTTCTTCAGTCGGCTCCTCTTAATCCAATGCAGCGATTTTTAACCCCGTGTTGATTAAACAAAGCACTCCATGTCAAACACCTATAAAAGGGAGTGAATGCGAGATCATATAGAATGAAAACAAAAAGCATACTTAATTCAGGGTTGTAAGAATACAAGCCATTATCTGGGAAGCGTTGGATCTGAAAGAAATGGAGCCACAATTTATTGTTGCAGTTGAAGGAGACGGAGAGCAGCGTCGTATATCTGAGCTGCCTCAGGCTATGAAGGAATTGATATTTGCAAAGCTTTCACTACAATCAATCTCCGTCTCTCACATGGTTTGTAAGGAATGGAATTCTATTTTGTCTTCGCGCAGCTTTCTGTCTTCATTGCCCACCCAAAATCCGTGGCTTCTTATCTGCGGTGAAGAAGAATGTATTGCCTACTGCTTTTCCACACAAAAATGGAGGACTATTTCTCTCTCTTTTCTCCCAAATTCTGTCACATATAACAAGTTAACAAGTGCAGCGCAGGGGTTACTGCTTTTTCAAAATACCCCAGAATTATGTGTTTGCAACCCGCTTATGAGAAGTTATACAAAGATAGAAATCGATGTGACTGGCAAGTCTATCGATATTGTACAAGGAGGAAATGGAGAGCCTTATTTGGTAGTGTCCTCCAACATTGACAAATTTTCCTTCCAAATCTACCATTATTTTCAATATTCGTGGAGGATTAAGTTTCAGTTAGCGGGATAAAGGGACTCTAATAAAATCTCACGTTATCACATGGTTGAGTGCAATGGCGTTCTTTTCTGGATGGGAATGTGGCCTATGACTATTGTTGGTTACAATATCCAAGATAGTGTTATTAAGCCTGTTACAATACTTCCATTACCCCGCCAACTTGTTGAAGATTGGAGGAAAATAAAAGTTTTATCAGTGGTTGCATATGGGTCGTCCATTCTAGTGGTAGCTATCTTTTCTGTGGGTATTGTTATCTGGGAGTTGTTTCAGGACGACGCAGATAAGTTGGTTTGGAAGTGGAAAGAGTTTGCAAGAATGCCTCGTCACTCTCTCCCTCAATTTCTTAATTACCTGTGGAATGGTTCGTGGAATGGTTCGTGGAGATGGAACTGTGTTTGTGTGGGAGATTACCTGTGCTTGAGCGGTCTATTTGGTAGTGGAATATTTAGCACTCTATGTGGTAGTGGATTATTTTCTTATAATTTAAGGGAAGGGTTTTGGCAACGCCTTCCTCCTTGTAAAACTCAAAACATTAATGGGATGATCGGGGTGATGTCATTCCAACCCAACCTCAATCTCAAGAATGATGGATAACAAATATTATGGTGTTAGGTGTTATGTAAGGGTTATTGCTTGTTTTTAATATATTGTAATGATTATATATATATATATATATATATATATATATATAATTCAGTGTTATAATTTTAAATTTTTAAACAATGTATTCTAGTATATAGTTATTTGTTGAGTTCAACATTTTTAATTCTTATGGATGGTGTATGAAAGAGGGAATGCAAACAATCAAAGGAAGTGATGTGCGAACAAAAAGAAATTTTGAAACTAATATGCCCCAAAGTAAAGGAAAAAAGTGAAGGCCAATAAAGCATATACATAAAAGGACATTATAAATTGTAGAAAAGAAAATGGGGAAAACCCAAAGTAGCATCCTCAAGTGGGTGAAATGCATCTTTTTACCTATATTTTCTTCCTATTTCATGTGTCTCTAATAGATAATTAATTTGTTGCACATTATGTGGTTCTTTTATTATAATGTATCATATTCATTTTCATTTCTCCTTTATTTATGAGGTCTTGAATTTTTGTCTCAATATATAATGCATTTATTTTTAGAGTGTTTTCTTATTGTTTTTATTTAATATGTCTCTTGAAGATAATTAATTTGTTTGATATTAGGCAATTCTTTTATTTCAATATGTGATATTCATGTCCATCTCCCCTTTAATCTACGAGGTCTTGATGTTATGTTTGAATACAAGAAATTTATATATGGAATATCCATATATTTGGTGATAAGCACAAAGTATTGAATTTTATGTGATGTAAAGATTAGACATATTAGGAATAAGGTAATGAGGTTATGGTGCAAGAGTTGTTCTAATATATAGAAACATTTCCCATCATCTTGTAGGTAATTATATGAAAGCATTTAAATGTATGATCATTTGATCTTGATGAGAATAACTTACTAAGCAATTGGGTGACGTGAAAATAAGGGAGGCATATAAATTGGATGTAGTGTAGTACATGTTCTTCCTCATATAGCATGGACGGATCATAAAAGTGTAAGTAATCATAACTAACAAGAGTCGTGCAACAGCAGGATTCCTTGCCAAATGCTTCCAGCAAAGAGTGTGAAAAGAGTTTGAAAAAACCAAATGTTGTGTTTAAAAATAAGCTAATGATTTCTAGTATTTGCAGTTCCTACATCTTACTCAAAAATTGCCTAAAGATTATTTAGAAAAGGTGAAAAAAGTGCACGAATGTGGAGGCTATAGATCTAAAGGGTATGCTCTAAATCATAATAGAATACATTGTTCATTTATGATTCCTTTTATATACTCTTCAGCTTTCCAAATGGTTTTTACTCTCTAATCTCATGTCTTATCCCTTTTATAGACAGGGATATGATTGGGATATGATATGTTTTTACTCACACAACAGTTATTTCATCTACAACAGTTATTTCATTTAGAATGTTTTATGCATTAGCCCAGGTGCTTTTTTCACTTTCATGATACAACACAACCTTCTCTTGTCTGCTGATTTTATGATCTTGTGATTTCATTGTCATGATTTGGTCCAACGGCTGCATTTTCTTAGGAGATTGTCATTACAGTGGGTATAGCTATTGAATATTAGGTATGTTTTGTTTGATGTGCAGAAGCCTTTTACTCCCAAACGGTACTTCTTGTTGAGACATGGACCAGCTAGGACTCGAACCTAGGACCTTCCATATGCTGCTGGAGTGCTCTACCACTGAGCTACTGGCCCCTCTTGGACCAGTCCATCGTCGGTCCGAGTGTGGCTTATTTCCAACACCAACACCCTCCCTTAAGCCACACCTCTCGTGTGCTTGGGGCTCCTAGCCTGGGCCTGGCTCTGATACCAAGTTGAGACATGGACCAGCTAGGACTCGAACCTAGGACCTTCCATACGCTGCTGGAGTGCTCTACCACTGAGCTACTGGCCCCTCTTGGACCAGTCCATCGTCGGTCCGAGTGTGGCTTATTTCCAACACCAACACTTCTCCATCAATCGGGTCTTTCGAAATGAGGCAGTGGATAGGACACATCTCGCTGAGTTTCACCAAATTGAGGTTAAAGTTAGATCATATAAAACTAGTATTTATATTTTAAAGAACGTTTTGATAGAAGATGAACTCTCTTGATCTCTATCCAAATTGTCTTGGATGATTTATCTACATGTCCAAGGTCAGGCAATGAGTGCATGGACTCCTGGACTTTTCATTTTTATTTTATTTTGATGAGCTATTTCACAGAGTAGAGTAACATCATGAATGCCCATATGCAGCTCATGTGCATCTTTATTTTTGAAATTGCAGGTTCTAGTATGTATCATTTATCTGTGCACAAGTTGTAATTCTCAACATTTTTTTTTTTAGATTTTGTGAGAACGGCTCTGATACCATGTAAGAACAGGCCCAATAAACACCAAAAGATAGGGAAAACAGGGCAAAACATAACAGCAATGAACATATCAAATGCAGGGCAAAACAGAGTTAGATAACTCAGAAATATATTTATCTAGCTTTGAATACATCACATTCAAACACTATGTCTAGCAGCAATCCAGATGCTATATCTAACAGCTATCCGGATGCTATATCCAGCAACCATGCAAAGGCTGTATATTCAACAGCTCTCTCCAATCACATATATATAGTTATAGAACCTTTGAAGCTTGGAAGCTTCTATCTTTCTAGAAAACTCTTAAACCTAGAATCTTCTTTTTCTAGAACAAATCTTAGAACGTTCTCTTCTAGAACAACTCCAACAATGTTCTAGCTTATAGAAAACTCTAGAAACATTCTATCATTTTCTAGACAATCTTAATCCTTAACAGATTTCAAGTGTTGTTTGTGATAGAGGCTTTACATTGGGCGACTTAATTGGTTTCTTTAACAATTTCTTTTCTTGTTACTGAATTCTTACATCTTCTTTTTGAACTCTTAGGTATTATTATAATTTGCCAATTTTATTAATTTTCTATGCTCTAGGCGTTTCTAATTCTATATTATTGTTGTGTACTAGGATTATATTGGATTCTAACACAATTTCCAATTTAAGAATGACCAAGATAAATTTGAAACTTGCCTACAATCCTTATACAAAACCTAGTATGGAAATTTTCAGGTAAAAGCTATTTTTCAAGGCTTTGGAACTACTAATTGCATTTTAGAACACCTCTCTCCAATGATTGTATTGCTTATATGTAGTTATCGTGAAGGATTCAAGAAATGGGTAGAGGTTGGTAATTCTAGCATTTTTTGTCCATAAATGCTCCTTCCTATGGGTCTACTAGAAGATGTTGTTATCGCTTGGGGTTTATCCCTAGAAAAGACAATCATCATTAAGTGTTAACACCTTCAAAGAAATGCATTAACTAAGATTTTTGTTATGGAGTTATCAAAGAAGATAAACTATAATCCAAATTCTATGACAAATAGAAACAAACTACTTATTTACAAATATGAATTGTTATTTGGAGCAGGGATCATTTAAATTACTTCTTACAATTAGTCCACTTTTATCCTCTTGGTACCTTTCTTATATGTTGCATAGATCTTCCAATTAATTTTATGCTAGTATCGTCTTCTCAGGGATAACCAACCTCTACCTATTCACATCACTATCAGCCTTGGAAGAAGGTAGGGCATGTATTGTGAAGAATGGAGGAGGAATCTTTGCATTTGTGGGAGTGATAGAAGATGCATCCTTGCAAAGTAGAGGACATGTTGTTGGAGCTCTTCTAACAATGTGTGAAAGCAATAAGTACAATTATAGGGAAGCAACCCTTAAAAAGAGGGAGTTATTCCAGAACTTTTGAAGCTTGCCATTTAGGGCACACCTAAAACGCAGGAAAAGGTTTGTGCCCTTTTACAGAATCTACAAGAATCTCCTTCCTTGAACAAAATTGAATCAACATCTATTGTACTTGAGAATATTGTCTATCATCATATTGATAGTATGGAGAAAGGAACCGAAGCTGCTAAGAATTTGTTCACAGAAATGGTTCAAGCAAGCATGGAACAATGCATTAGTCACCATTTAAAACAGAATGCACTAGCATGTATATCATCACAGTTTACTAGGATAGATAGCTTAGTTAAAATACCCTCAATGTAGCATATAATGGTTCCATGCGTAGCAATAAATTTGAAATGGATTTCAATTTGAACAATATATATTTTACACCAGTCCAGACCATCTTGTGGTATTGGGTGAGTGGTTAGAATTCGTATCATGTTGTTTATTTGGGAGTCTTAGTATGAGAATTTTTTCTATGAAGAAAATTTTTGGAATTCACTTAAAAATCTTTGAGTTTTTACTTCTCTTAAACATTTCATTGGGAGCTGAATAGCAATTTTTGTGTATTCAGTATTTGTAAATGTCTCAGTGCTAGTTTTAAGTCCAAAGGATGGGTGGTTAAAGGTGGCTCTTAGTTTTATATTCCTTCTAAACTTTTGAAGCAACCTGAAGGTTAGGATTTGAGTTTTCTACTAGTTAGATTCTTCATTATTTTCCAGATTGGATTAGTTACAATTTTGGTAGAATTAATATGCTGAAATGCGTTATATAATGGAAGGTAGGGAGTGGCATGTAGCTTTGAGGTTGAAATTTTCTTGGTGATGATGATGGATTTGCGTAAAATAGAACTATAGGCATCTGAGTTTTACCTTTGAGAAACCTGTATTCATGGGGCCACACACCCACCAAAGCCCAAGGGCTACCTATCAAGTTTAAACCTTTGCCTTTTTGGAGTAAGGGCTCCAACCTATCACTTTACCAAATCCTAATGGAATCTACTAGATATCCCAAACATCAAATGAAGTTATGTTAAATCTATATATCCAAAAACATATAATTTTAGTTAGTATTGAATTAACATAATAAATACTTCATAAAATGGGCATATTATTTATCCAAGCAGTAGTTTTTGTAAACATCTCTATAGCAGCTCACATATCTAGAATTGCTTATTTTCATTGCAACTAAATGTAGATTGATACATCAAAAGAATAACATGTGCATATTTGAGGAGCTATTTCTGATATCTTGCAAGTCTAAAAAAAAATAAAGTGTTCTTTGGAAAACATGTAAGAGGTATTTGGAAGCTAGTAATAACTATTCAAGAAGCTCCATAACTAGAATTTCGTTACAACATTTCAAAAATAATGATAAGTACACAAATGAAAGAAAAAGTTAGGAACCAAACAATTATGGTGTTGCACCATTGTAACATCCCCTATTACATGGTGTCACTGCAAAAAATTTTATGTGTAAAGTATCACAAGGAAATGGAAGAATACAAATGATCTAGTTACACAAATTTAATCTTACTACCCAGTTCATTAATTAATTAAAACATTCAAATGAGAAAACAAAGCTAGCTAAAATATTAAAAAAAATAAACACATCTAAACGTATGCAAGGATGATTAACAACAATAAAGACTGAAAAAATAGTATCATAACTAGACTGCTGGTGGGGGAGGAGGGAACCTAAAACACCCACTACATTGTATTTAAATATTTTTTAATGATGCCACTACATTGTATTTCCATATTTTTTAATGATGCCATATGATATCTCCATATTTAGAAACATGATATCTAGCCTAACATTCTACTTATTAAAAAAAGGTGGTAAATAGAATCATTGTTTTTAGTATTGAATGTAAAATCTAAATAGGTTCTTTTAAAATAACAAATACTCATACAATTTTTTAAATTCAAGTACCAATTTGTTGAATCATCAATCTTTATACTTGAATTGTAGATGAGGTTTATTTAGTCCTTCACGCTCAGGAAAACAAACAAGATATATGAATACTTGTATTTACGGCCACTAAATTACTATTACAATACTTTGTTCTATTTCTACTCCTACTATGTGTTTTCTACCATTTCATATCTACTATTCCTACAATATATGCTTTCTTTCTTATCAGTTTACAAAGGGAATTTTGTAACATACCGGGAGACTTGACTCAACCGAAATCAATTACAACTTGGCAAGCACCCATACCAAATTTATTGAAATTAAAAGGCAGGGATACAAAGATCAGCCCAGACTGGGCAGAGACGGACATAAGGGCCACCAAATGGTTGTCAATGATAGCAAAGACCATAGGTACAAATTAATATTAAGTGTTGGAAAGCGATATGCAAATAAAGCCACCGAAGCAATCAACAAATGTTTCCAATGTGGCTATCTACTGACACGAGGGCCGAAAAGCTCGCCCCCCAAAAGAAATCTGCCTAAGGATACAGCAGACCTAACCAGTAAACATGAATAATATCATTCGGTTTACCCACCGAACAAACTTCCCTTTGTGAGGACAGAGAAGGACAAGGAAATGTCCGTTCAAAATGATACCTGAGTTATTACAAATAAAACTTTCTCTTCCCAGAGATTATCTACTCGAAGTCATTACCCCATTTGGCCAATCGGTTGCAATTCATTCATATGTCATAATTAGTAGTAATAGTTAGCAATGTCTTTATTTCACAACTAATTCTCAAATAATACTCAGATGCTTAGTCAAGGTTTGATTAATTAATACCTTTATGGGACAGCTCCAAGACATTGTCAAAGTGTTCATTTTGTCTCCTCCTTCGCAGAAGTGGCTTTAGCACTTCCTTAGTTTTTCTTCACTCAGAACTACGTAGCATTTGAGTTATGAATGTAATGTTTTATTTTTGTGCTATGTTTTCTTTGTTGTCATCAATCTATAGGTTTGAACAGTTTAAGTGCCACGTCCAACTTCACTTTTATGTTTATTTTCTTTGCTCGTGATGCCTTCTTTGCTAGGCATAAGTCTCTCCATGGTGTCCATTTCATTTTCTTAAAATCTTTGAAGAAATTATTCTGTCTACACATGCACTATGCTACGTTGATGTTCACTTACCAACTAAGTATCTAGTAGCACAATAGACTAATTGCTACATTGTTGAAACATTGCCATCCTCTCAAGGGTTTGCCGGAGCTATTGATTCTTGTCAATCATTAATTGAAATTCATCTTTACTAATAAAGTAGTAATCCTAGCCGCATTACACAAGTTATAGTTATAACTAAAAAGTAAATTCCCTTTTGTGCTTATTTCTGTCTTTTAATAACATCATCTTTTCCTAGTTAGCTTAGTCCACAAATGATAATAACAGGGAGAAATTGAGGCCCAACAGATACATCAACCCCATGTGCAGGTCATTCTCAAATCATTCAACTTGTAACATCATCCCATGGATTCATCTTATCTACTACACTTGCATGATTGGTAGTGATTACTTCTTACATGAATTTAAGTATTTTTCATGCCCTACACTTTTGAATATTTAATGTGATGGCTAAGGATTCACTACATACTTCAAGATCAATTCAGCACTCTGTTTTCAGTGGGACAGTTATAAAAACTGGTATAGAGGTGAACAATTCCACATCAAGGAAATCCGATTTGCTAGGGACAGTTAGTCTAAACAAGAAGAAACCTTGAGTTATATCAGCATTAAGATTTCAACATCTAGTGACAATACAATGTCCTTATCAGTCACACGACCTAGAAGACAGTCTTTCATTATCAATTCATCATTCACACTCTTTCTTCACCTGCGATAACTATTACTTCTCCAAATTCTTCCCCTTCTTGTAACAATATAGATTCAGATGAATGGTACTCCTAGATATTCAACTATTTGTACAATAGTACCTTTCCTATATGCTTCTTGTCAAAATTTTCAATTTCCTATTGATAAGATTGCAGCAAGATACATCATATCATAGCTACAACAACCTCCTGCTCCATTGTCTGACTAAAGCTGAAATTCCCATTGCCCTCGATGAGGCCCATTTCGATGCATGTTGGGGGTATTTTGGTGAACGATCTTTAGTTTAGAATATACTTCGTATGGGTTACTATTGGCAAAGCATGGAACAAGATTCCTTCGCCTTCATCAAAAAGTGCCCTCAATGTCAACAACACAACAATTTGATCTGAGCTCCTACCCAAGAACTTTGTGCCCAGGTATCCCCTTGGCCATTTTCTATATGTGGTTTAGATCTTATTTGAAAGATTTCCCCTCCTTCTCAAGGTCACACTTTCTTCATCACAGCCACAGACTACTTCATGAAATGGGTTGAAGTTGTTCCCCTTTGATCCATGATTGCTAAAGTAATCTGTCATTTTCTTCTCGAAAACATAATTTCTTGATTCAACCTTCCTTCCACTTTGGTCTCTAATAATGGTTCCTCATTTACGAACAAAGATGTGAAGAATTTCATAGATAAAATTTGCATCTAGCATGGTTTCTCTACGTCATACTACCCATAGTCAAACAGCCAAGCAGAAGCCTCAAACAAAACCATCAAACAAATTCTATTGAAATAGTAAATAAACATAGTAAAGATTGGCACACCCATCTATCAAATGCATCATGGGCCTATCGCATGAGTATTCGTATGGCTACAAGAACTAATTGTTGGTAAGTGTTTTGTACCACTCAACAATAGTCAGGTAGAACACAAGATGCACCACCTCTCCTGAAAAGAAACCAACCTTGAGGAGGTTGGTAACCCCAAGGTCCCTATTAGCTGGGTCTCAACCATGTTGGTTAGATCATTGATCTATATAGTTGTACCTATACAATGGGTTGTTGGTAATCAAATAAACATACGGTTATTTTCCCAAGGTGATTAGAAAACAACATAAACAATGCATAAATAGGCTGTTCAATCACCTATTGCTCAGAACTGAACATCTACAACACTATATCAGCAAGAGGGTAACTTGCAAATATGATAAATCTAATTTATAACAGAAAGTAATGAATAATAAGATCCTATTCTAACCCTAACCTACTCCTAAAGTAACTAGATCTGAAAAAAGAACAAAAGGATAAGGGTTTTAGAGAGTAAATAAAATAAAAAATTGAAGTGGGTCAGCTTTGTATTTGAGTTACAGTTCTACACCTTGAAAGATCCAATGAAACCATTAACCCACAATGCCATAACCAGTCTTTCACACAATTTTAAACATCACAGGTGCAAGATTATAAGATTATAAGGAATTTCATGAAAATGACAAAGTAATTGCATAAACCACCATATTCCATGTGCTAAGTATTACACAATCTTTGTAGACAATCAACACTTTATTGGGTTTCACCAAATAATCAAGTTTAAGAACAGCAAATACAAAATACATCACCACCCAAAGTGGAGGACTAGCATGTCATCTGCAATGTGACAACTTAGTAGGATTCCCCATAATTGCCTTTTAGTCTTTGTGTGCTCTAGAGAACTAGTTTGCATGTGACGATTTAGCAGAATTCTCACACCATAATTGCCTACTTATTCTTGTGTGCTCAGCCCTAGTCTCCTTGCTTCTCTCCCTTTTAAAATGAAAAAACATTCCTCTTTTTATAGATCTTTCCTTTGCATTACATTTTTCGTTTGATTCAAGTCGGCTCATGCCTCAAATTTAGGAACACCCAAATATGGTAGGACCTAATTTAGAAGTTACAAGTTACACCTTGGGTAGGATAGGTCCTATTTGGACATCCTATAAATGAATTTCATCTCAAAAATCAAATTAGTTGTAGTCATCCTTCCATCAAGCGCTAATGTCCTTAAGCAGTTGTAGAAGATAGGTTTCTCTAAGTGTAATATGCCTTCATCATGCCGTAGCATGCCTGTACAGCATTTTCAGCCTCCTGGACCTGGAACAGACAAGAAAAGCATCAAAATTCTCATAATCAAATCAAAAACATCAATGGACATCATGATACATCATTCTGATTTCTGAGTTCATCAATTGTGAATTCTAGGTAAATTTGTTGCCATTGGCAACTTCACAAATTTTCCATCATTGAAGGCCTTCATCCCTGGATCTGCATCTTGTCATCTTAGACCTTCGGTTATCTTGCCAAAGAGCTCTCAGGTTGACTGCGTTAATCATGTCAAATTTAGAAGCTAAAGTCTCGATGACTATCCCAGGACTGTTAGGACTGCAAACATACAGTTTCAAGGCTGCTACAGTATGTTTACGTGGAATACAATGGTGGTGTGGTCCCTGAAGTGGTTCTTTTCTCCATCCTTGGTAAAAAATAATGTTAACTTCAGTGATTTATTCCCTCTCCAAGGCCATAGGGTTTCTAGACTAGTTTAGTGTTGTCAAAATAATCCAAATGTTGACAAACAGTCCCTTTGGACAGCAGTCATTCTTCTCAATATCCCTAATCACACATGCAGAACTTGACAAATGACAAAGGATGCATGATTTTCTTCTTAAAATGATTATTTTTAAAAACTATAAGCCCAAGAAAATCCCTTGAACGGATAGGGCAGTCAAACCAGCAATTTGGAAGGTTACATATGCATGACAGTCCTGCACAGGGGGTTCAATAGTGACTTTGTAATTAGCGTCAAATATTCTCCTTTGAGGGCCCCCTTGGATCTATCATATTCAGGTCTCATAGTCCTCTGAGCATTAGGTGATGAACTTGCTCAATACTCCCGTGGAACCCTAGGACAGCCTTTTGGAATGAATATAGCCTTTCTACTTATGACTGTCCCACGAGGTACAATGGTAAAAGTCTTCTTTACCACCAGCATAATGATGGAGTCCACCCAAAATGAACTCCAAGACATCTCTGGTTCATGGAATAATGACTTCAAATCAAAGGTGTTATAATATCTATAATTGTCTGCAATAGTGTTTATGTTAGTCAAGACTGTTTAGAATGGTATAATAGTCCTATGACTATCACAGATTTTAGGACAGCCTTGACTAATTTTCCCTAACATCTTGATGACCCTACAGTCATGAAACACGCATTGCATTCATACTCAAAGCATGAGAGATAATTGTTAGATAACAACAAGATGAATTTAAAATAATCTTAGTTCTTGGATGGGGTAGTGACACTGTCTATTAGATGTTCGTAAGACATCTTGGCTATTCAAAACTAAACATTCATGCCAAAACTACAGCTTCATAACATTCAAGCTAGATTAAGAATATGCAAATAATCTTCACTGCCCCTGACAAACATAAATGATATCCAAGTCAAGCCAAACACAATGTTAAGATGCCTTATGACTATCATGAAGTGTATGACTGTAAATTGACTGTGTCAGCGGCAAGGTTGGCCTTCTTTGCTTGGCAATCAATGATAGTTCCTCAGAATACATGGAAACCCTAATCATGATTGAAAACCCAGCAGTGATATAATAACTCTCTGCCCTCTATTGTCTTAGTCATGACAGTCCTCAATAACCTTATGATCTCTTCATTCCTTGACTATCCCTATAACTCTAATAATTCATGATTGTGTCATTTCCATGACTGCCTCATCATTCAAGACCTCTATAATAGTGGTCAATTGTGTATGACAGGAGGCTTCTAAACCAATCTTTTCCCTGTTAAAACATTGTAACTTATGGATTTGAAAGCTACCACCCTCACAAAGGATGAGTTTATATGGAAGTTTCATTACCTTACCTTCCACAATGGTATTGCATGCATAACTCTTTCTCATACTGTCACAGGGTACATGACTATCCTAGCTATGACAGCCCCCCCCCTCCCCCCACGTACTTTTATTTCCACATGACTTAGAACAAAAGGAAGGGTTTAAGACTGTATACAAGGTATGGGAAAAATCATTGTGACTGCTATAGCCATAGACCCTATAAATCCTTAGTTTCTGCATGACTAAGCCTGTGACAGTGTTTTGGCACTTAGATGACGGTTTTCCTAGTATGGAGACTCACGCATGTAAGCACTTCCTCATAATGGAGCAAGCTATTATCTCATAAAGACTAACAGATTTTGCCCATAAAGTTTAAGTCACTGCCCCAAACCGTGTGACAGTCAACAATGCCCTTTAGCAATGATAGTTTATAACATTCAAAATGAGGTTAAGAATATACATAAGGCCTTGGCATCAATACCATAGCCACACACCAACATTCGAAGGGATCCCTGGACCTAATCGCCTTGAAGTGGCATAAAACCAGTCCATTGTGGCTTACCTAAGGAACTCCATCCCTCTTCCAGATTGCACTGTGGCAGAGCTTCGACTAAGGGTGATCTCATGAGTGTTTTACCACATGACAGTATTTGGACCACAACCTTAGAATTTCTTAATAGTACATATGCATGGTGATGTATAATGTATAAGGAAGTGTTATTAATGGTTGCAACTATATGTAGAGTATACGCATTCTTCGGAGGACAACAATATGCCATTGTCATGGCCTAAAACCACCATGAAATCTTAAGATAAATGAGAATCTGACCTGCACCAACTAAAACAAGAGTTAGTCCTGATAAGGGAGAAAGAGGTGTCTCATCAATAAACCTAAAAGAGGCCACTTCATACTACGTTCTCCCTAGGGTTTGGTGGGTTGCCAAACCCTAGATTTATCTTAGACCAAATGTTTTGAATTGATTTTCCTAGGCAAAATTATGATACAATGTAGTCTTTTCATCATTGAATATCATTACTCCATCCATCCTCTTTTATCTTTCTAGAAACATTAGGTTACCCCTACAACCCTATGATCATCTAGGAAATGAATCAATGACTCTCCAACACTGTTCTATCATGATTGTCACAAGACTATACCAATAACAAACAAACATAGTACTAAGGCAACTTAAACCTACCCTACACTTAAATGGCTTTCACAATATGACTATTCCCTATCCTTTGACATGCAAGACTAGGTTTTAGTATGGCCAGGGTTATTTCTCATAGCCTCTTTACATGAAGGATGAAACTTCCTTAAATCTTTTTCTCCCTTGGCCAAAGAAGAACAATGCTACTAGACCTAAGAATAGTACTTATGCAGTCTCCTCTACTCCATGATAACCCTCTCAAACCTTAGTATTCTTGAGACCCTAAGGGAAAGACATCATGCAGAGGGTTATGATAAAATCTCTTAATCCAAATCCTTCCTTGTGATGAAAAGTTCTGCATAGGATGAGATTACAGCCTTCAAAACTTGTTTAAAACCTCGGATCCACCTAGCCCTTTAAGCATAAAGAAACAAATTCCATTAGATTCTTTTTTGAACACATGTTCTCATACATTAAATCTTGATGTATGTAGGTGATGAAATCTTATTTAGATCTAATACAATGAATAACACATTATACACAAATGATTCTGCCATATTTCATAGAAACCCTATATATTATGGCACCAATCTCCCTCAAATGCAATACACTTATCCATACTTGTCTTTTGATAGCAATGTGTTGAAGCCGGATAATACACAACAACTATCTAAAACTGAAAGAATGCCATTGACAATTGTTTTGGATCAAAGGCAATAATACATGTGATTTAATCACACATCACCCCATTGCAAATGGGGACCCCCTCTTTTTTTTGCTTTCTCGCTTCATTTTGCTTTAAAGTGTAGTTTTGCTCTGAGCTTGTAGGGTTTTGGTAGTTTTGTTTTTCCCATGTCTTGACAGTTTCTTGCCAAGAGGTCTATATGCCTTCATCCTGATTCATGTCACTGAGACCCTAAAAATGACCAAGTCTGATATCCTGAAAATCCTGAAAAAATGACTCAGTCTGAAATCTGGTGGATCCTCAGAAAACTAGAATCTCTATGCTAAATCCTATGGATCCAGGACCTATCTCAAACATCCTGGAAGTATATTGATAAATATTTAAAGTATAAGGCAAATCTTTAGAAATCTAGAATCTGCATGCTAAATCCTATGGATCCAGGACCTATCTCAAACATTTTGGAAGTATGTTGATAAATATTTAAAGTATTTCAATATACTTCCATTCAGGAAAATCAAACTTTGACTAAAGTAAGAAATTCCTCACTCCATGTCCAAACCTGCCTAGTTAGGGCGGCCTCACAAGGTCCTCTTTGACTATGTCTTCACCATTAGGAGAGCCTATCCAGACAACACCCTCAAACCCACCTAGGGAAAGTTAGGATGTTTTCACGAGTTTTTGCCGATTGAAGGGAGTTAGGGAGTGATGATGGAGTCTAAAACTAAGATTTTGATCAAACTTCCATGCCTTACCTCCAAACACGCCCAGACTAGGTGGCCTTGGCATGAGGTCATGAACTTAGCCTCCTACACATCCATTTGTCCAGACAAAACCCTCAAATCTGCCCTAGGAGAAAATGGTTAAGTTTAGAAGGTTTTCAAGCACAAGGCACTGAGAAATGATGAATTTCAAGCAAGGTTTACAAGTTGGAGGGAAGTTAAGTAGATTACAAGCACCATTCCATGGATCATCTCCAAACCAAGCATTACTTAAACTCCTCCCAACAAGGATGAATTAATTGGAAAGAATGATGAAAGATCACTAAGCCTGATGTCCTCAAATCCTAAAAATCGGCTAAGTCTGAAATCTGGTGGATCCTCCAAAATCTAGAATTTGCATGTTAAATCTTATGGATCCGAGACCCATCTGAAACATCCTGGAAGTATATTGATAAATATTTAAAGTATAAGACTTATACTTAAACATATTTTCAATATACTTCCATTCAGGACATTTCCGATATGGCGACAAGACTTGCTTTCCAAGCACACCTTCTAAACCCACCCTACCTGAGCGGCCTTGGCATGGGGTCTTGGATTCAAGGTTGTGATCATGCACTTTCTCCATACACTACCTCCAAATCTGCCTTACGGAGAGAATTTTCAAAGTTTAGAAGAGATTTTGAGTGAGTTCAAGACAAAATCCAAGGGTGGTATCCCAACCCACCCAACTTGGGTGGCTTCATAGGGTGTTTATGGATGATGTCTCCACCAGGTGAAACTCTCCAGACAATAGTCCCAAACCCGCCCAAGGAGAAAAGTGGCTAAGTTTATGAGGTTTTTTAGCACAAAGCATTAGAAGGTGATGAAATTCCAAGGGAAACCTGAAGGTTTGAAAGCATCAAGTGAGTTTTAAGATGAAATCCAAGGGTCACCTCTAAATTCGCCCTACCTGGGTGGCCTCAAGAGGTCTTTGTGGATTGTGTCACCTCCCCAGATCAAACACTCCAAATAGTACCTTCCAAACTACCCAGGGTGAAGAACAATGCAATTTGCAAGGTTTGTGTGCTAAGTATAGTCAAAATGACATCACAAGGAAAGGTTATAGTCAAGTTTAAGGAATGAGAAGCATCTAAGTGCCAAAATCCAAGACCTACTCTCAAACCAGCCCTACTTGGGCAGCCTAGAGAGGTGAGTTTGGAGTTTTGGTGTCTAAGCATTGCAACTACTCCATCTTGATTCTCTAAACTCACCATGATGCCTCACATCCTAGAGAGAGTCATTCAAGAAGAAGGAAGCTTGAGAAATCACTAAGTCATAAAGATGGAGGGATGAACAATCAAGTGAGGTTGAAATCTCTACACTACTCTCAAACCCGCCTTACTGAAGCGGCCTAGAGAGGCCAACTTGGAGTTTTGGTGTCTAAACATTGCAACTATTCAATCTTGACTCATCATGATGCTTCACATCCTTGAGAGGATCATTCAAAGAGAGTGAGGTCTAAAAATTGGCTAAATCTTATGAAAATCCACACCCCACCACCCAAGCTGCCCAACTAGGCAGCCTGAGCTCTATACTTGGACAACTCCATCTCCTGCACATGACACTCTCCAGACACCACCCTCAAACCTACTCAAGAAGAAAACCTATCAGGTTTGCAATATTTCGAGTTGAAGTGCAAGGAGATCATGAAGATTTGATGAAAGTTCATAAGTTTGAAGGTATTTTAAGGCAAAGTCCAAAGGTCACCTTCAATCCCACCCTTCCTAGGTAGTTTTCACCATGACAAGTGGACATCATCACCCAACATCCAAGATGTGTCTTTCAACTTCATAAGCATCTCAAGATTTCACTAAGTGTTGGAGTTGATAGAAAAGCCTTATCAAATGAAGGGAATGAATATCAAATGAGGTTAAAATCCACACCCTACCTTCCAAGCCTCCCATGCTAGGCGGCCTTGAGCTCTTTTACAACACCTTCTCCATGCATAACCTTCAAAACCACCTTGCACACACCTTTCACCAACATGCATATATCATCATATCACAAACTCCATGCACTCCCTTCTAGTCCACCCTTCTTCTCAAGATTGTCTATCTCATGCAAGGAGTTTAAACCATCAAGGAAGCAAGTGAAGATGTCCTATGTTGTCAAAATCAAGCTAAAAAATAACTAAGTTATGATAATCGTTACGCCTCCTCCAATCCTGCCCATGCTAGGCAGCCTTGAGCCCTTCATCTAGAGAACATCATGTCATTCACATGACATCCTCCAGACAACACCTCCAAACCCACCCAACATGGATGGCCTAGAGAGGAGGTCTTGGATTCAATCCATATCCATGTAAAACTCTCCACATGGAGCATTCCAAACCACCCAAGGAGATGAGTGTTATAAAAACTTGCAATTAAATGTCAAGAGAGGTTATTACAATGAAAATTTTCAAGGTTGAATTGCAAGTTGAAGCAAAGCAAGAGCATTTTTGAGTAAAATCCACATGGTATCCTCCAAACCGCCCTACCTGGGCGGCCTAGGGAGGTGAGCATGGAATCAAGTGTTTGAGCACTCATGCCACTCATCATTGCCTACCAACTCTACCCATTTTCTTCCACACACATGTAAGTTCAATAAGGAGGTGAAAATCATTGAAAATCATAAGTATTGAGAGTCAAATCCACACATCACCTTCACGGTTGCTCATCATAGGTGCTCTCGACCATTGCACATGGAGAATACCTCAAATGCCATTCAGATCACTTCTTGACTTCACTTAAATGAAGGTAATTTACATGAAGAACATGAAGATAACATTAAGTCATGCAAAAGAGTAATCAAAAGAACATCAAATGAAGTCTAAGTGATGAAATCCACTCACGACCTCCTAGCCCGCCCTTCCTAGCTGGCCTTGAGCACTTTGCCTAGATAATGTCATGTCATTCACAAGACACTCTCCGGATGACACCCCTAAACCTACCCAGCCTGGGCAGCTTTCACACCTTGAAATGGAATTCACATCAAATAATCCATACTACCCCTCTAAACCCACCTAGGCACTTAGGCATGGATTTTACGCAAAAGGATATGTTTTAAAATGTCATTTTTTAATCCCACATGCATAAGATGAATGTAATTTGTTACTGAAAATCCTTCATATGAAGTCTTAATTTGATGTGTTTCTTTTTGTAGGTGATGGAGGATCCAAGGAGGTGAATGGCGAGAGCTCATACATGACAACTTTGGAAGGCGGAGGAAAGTTGCTCAAGTTTGTCATTGTCACCATATGGAGGAAAGCTCCTGCATCAAGTTCATCTTACTTTGAAGACTTCGTAGACATCAACTCCACACATGAGAAGGAGGTCATCATCCAGAGTTGTCTATTTCATGTGCATCCATCCTATGCAAGTCTACTACAAGAAGTCACACACAAGACATCTTCCACCTCAACACTCCATGAGTCAATGCAACTGTCCAGAGGCATGATCTTGGAAGAACAACATCACAAGATGAGAGATGAGCATGATCATCAAAGCAATCCATGATTTACATCAAAGATAACAAGAATAAAATATTCTAAGTAAAGTGAACATGAGGTGAACCAGACTAGTTCATGTGAAGATGCTAAGGTGGCACGTGCACATCATCAAGCCAATCGCATTCTGCCATATCATTCATCAAAGAACATCCACCATAAAGATGCTCCAAAGATGCTTATCACATTGGGAAACATGCATTCATTGCCTCTTTCATGTTCTAAAAATAGAAAATTTTGTAACAAATTGCCTTGTTGTTTCAATCTCGGTCGTTGATTGCTAAATCAATCTGAGTCATTCATTGTAATTCTTGAGCTCTATATAAGGCTCACTACTCTCATTTGTAAGGGGGACATTATTAGAATTAGAAAAAGATCATTAGAGGGACATTAGAGGAGAATCATTACAAGTAGAGATCAAGTAGGAGTAGAGTAGAGAGGGATCTCTTCGAAGTCATGAAGAGAGACATGAGATTGTTGTAATCACACATTTCAAAAGTAATACAAGCTCATTGTTGTTGTTTTGCATGGTGATCTTGTGGCTTTGAAATTTTAGCATGGTTTCATGTTCTTGAATATGATGGAGATGTGTTTCCAAGAAGCTTAGATAGTAGGGTAGATAAAGTTCATTGATGTGATGTATATGCTAAAGATATTTGATGGTTTGTTGCTGGCAAGTCATCGTGGAAAGTTAGCCTGAACTACATTTGCTTAAGTTCGATTGTGAATGCTCATTCAAACTGTGCCAGTTGTGGGTGTTTGGATGGAGGTTTACAGTATGAAAATCATTGAGTTACCTTTGGAGATTGCACCCACTTCGTGTAATTGTTGGTTCTCATGGTGAAGCAAAGTAAGCTTACACGAGGAATTTGTCTATAGTAGCATGTGCATTATATTAGTGTTCTTTGATTAGAATCCTCTCAACCCCTTCTCTTTTTTTATTTTCTTATAATCAATTTGAAAAGTTCCATTTCATAAGAAAAAAATAGCCTGTTTGAATGGAGTGAGGTGACAATTCTACGTAAGTCCCCTTGTGACACAACAAATCACATCACACCACTGAGGCTATCCATTGCAAATCACGTTCAAAGAACCTTGGAGCGTTCTTGTTTGATCACGTAGTTTAGCATTCGAAACGCTTTGTTCAAGAGAGGATAGAGTACTTGGTGTTTTATTCTAATGTTGTTGTCAAGAAAACATCATCAACAAAATTGGTGCTAGAAGGAGGGCCGAATGGGAAAGAACACATTACTGCAGTCATCATTCATTTTATGCATGCCCTTCTCCTCCTAATGCTCAACAGAATTGTTGAAGAAGGAGGGCAGTGAATAAGGAATTACATTGCTTCAAGCATGCGGACGAACTCTAAATTGTGAAAGTGGAACCAAGTGAGCTTTCAAGGAAGAATTTGAGATTTCAAGATCTCTCTTATGTCAAAAATCCAAAAAAAGTAGAAAAAGCAAAAAAACAAAAAAAGTGAAAAATTAGAAAAAAAATAAAAAAATAGACATGGATTTCTCAAGATCTTCAAGGCAATTCAATGTGGATCATCCTCAAGATGATGTTCTTCAGCTTTGGTGGACTTTGAACGTACAACATCATCCTAAGAGTTTGAGTGATTTCACATCAAGGAAAGGATGCAGAATTCACAACACTAATGGACACGCGGAGCTATATTGCCTAAAATTTTTGTCAAGGATGGAATTAACATTGCAAAGAAAAATTTCTTTTTCACAGGTACATGAGCCGATTGTTTTTGCAAAGGTGATTCCCAACGCCTTGTTTGATGAAAGAGATTTCCTCATAAGCTTCAAGGAAATGATCAAGAAGAGACTAAGTATTGAGAAGGACCTACTTGCAGAAGAAATGTTGATTCCAGGTGGTTGGTGCAGGATTCATAACACTTCTCATTTAGAACTCACATGTTCATCTTGTCAAGAAGCTATTCGTCAAGTGAAGGAAGAATTAAGGTTGGAAGAAGAATCTGAGGTACAATTGAGATTAGATGACTTGTGGAGCAAATGTCTTCAGGAAATCAATTCACCACCCAGAGTAGAAGATACTTCCATGTTATTCAAAAGTGAAGATAGCACGAATAAGATTGATGATCAAGCGGAGAGCATATTTGCATACCTTCTTCCAAGTAAGAAAGAGCCTACTGAAGAGGAAGTTGAAAAGGTAATAGAAGAAGTTCAAATGAAGGTAATAGATAAACAAGATGTTGATTCCGCCACCACAAAAGGAAGTGACTCAAGTTCGTTGCAAGAAGAAGAATTCCTTGGGAGACACTCATTCATGCTACATAAGGAGATCCTGGAGAAAAAATTGCATGAAGTACAAAATGAGTTGTTGGAAGATAATCAATTGGATGAATTACAAGAAGTACTTCAAGATATCATCGAAGAACCATCAAATGAAGAGCAATTCGGAGGGGTGCTCGATGCTTTATTGATGAAGTACAACAAGAATTACAGCCAAAGTCATCAAAAGAAGAACAAGTTCATGAAATGGAGGTCAACTATGCAAAGTAGTTCGAGTTGATGCGAGGCCCTTTATTGAGTATCTATGACGAGCTAACAGGTGAAATGTTCCATTCTTTCGAAATTCAATTATTTTCACCTTCACGTCTCGATATGCCCACTATTGATCATAATGTTGATTTGCATGTTGCGGATGCAAGTGGGATGATCCACCACCAACTTCAACCTCCAGACATGCTGGCAAGCGATGAGCATAAATTTCCACTTCCGAAGAAAGACTACTAGGTTGTATCTGTCCCTACTATTGGTTGGAAAGATTTTAAATTGGATGATTATGAATTTCCTAGTTATGAATTTGAAGAATATGAATTCGACTATGGAAATTTTGGAAAGACAACTTGTATATGGATTATTCATAGTCCCAGTGAGTTGCCTCAGTTGTTGATTTTGTGCAAAAAAAATTTTGAGTTCAAGGATTGTATTGTGAGGGAATATATTTCTGAGTTTAAGGATAAATTTGCCAACATCTGAACTATCACATGTGCCTTATTGTTGCTTTTCATTCTTAGAAATCATGTCGGGTCATGTATATACTTAGGTCTTTTGAGTTGTGTCTGCTCTTTGTACATAGCTCTATTTAGAGTAGGTTTTCCTTTATGTTGCTTTAGAGTAATTTTTGCCATGTTCAGTTGGTTTTTGGTTTTGTTTGCTTTCCATAGTTTATGTTGTTGCTTTAAGTTTAGGTTTGTTTTTCAGGGTTCCCAAGTTGTGAAAAGGTGATGAAATTTCAAGAAACATAATCTGGTATATGTTTAATTTCATTTCTTTGATAAATATTCATGAAAGTTTTTAGAATCTAATGATGATTTTCTCTTACTCTTTCACGAGGTTAGGATCTATGCTTGACTTGGAAAGGAATTATGAATTGTGTCTTGACACTAATATCTTGCAATTACATATATCTTTTCCTATTGAATAATTGATTCCTCTTAGTTTTCTTTTGACAAACTTGAGTCATGAATAGCAAGTTTATTGTGGACTCCATTGCTAGTGTTGAACAGTGTGACTGCTTGTTCACTGGAAGAAGAATCCATTGTTTAGCATGACTTGAAGTATTTAAGGGCCTCATAAATTTACACATCTTAATAGTCCCGAAGTTCTGAGTGAGTCTTGGTGAGCTTGAATTAAGTGAGATAGTTCATGATTCCACTTCATTCCATTATATTGCATCTATCTGTATGCTCCATATTCTATTATCACCTCACTTACATAATAAACGCCTGCACTCTGTGAGAAGCATTCTCGTTTCACTCCATTCCAGTGTATACATTTCTCCATACCTCCATCTACTCATTCCATTCGCTCTGCCATGCCACTTCATGTACGCATCCATTTCACTCGTTCCATCAAATAATGAACTCAAGTCTAGTGTCCATATCATATTCCTAGAGTTCATTACATACTCCAAAAGATGAGCTATCAAGGTAAATGTTTAAGTCCTTTATGAACGATGTATTTGAAGTCCATCCATGTCGATATCCATTCATATAACCTTGGCCACTACACAGGAAGCAAGGTCAAGATGTTGGTATTTCCATCTGTTCTGCATGAATCCATTGTTTTCCATTATCCACCCATTACATGTGTATCCATTCCACCTTTGTTACTATGCAAATTCCAGAAGCATGTGGACACACACACCTTCTGTCATCCATCTTACTTCCATTTGCCTAACTCATATACCCATATTCCCTTATCCATTTACTCATTTCATAATCATGGTTGATGAATGTAGGTGTTGTCTAAGCGAGAAGCTTGCAATCTATCCGCCCATCCCATAGTTCTATGAAATAAATATTTGGATGCCTTTACCCATGAAACAAAGAAATTCCTAAAAATCCTATAGATCTTTATGCCTTAGAGCACAAATGCTAGAAATCCAAGCAAAGTATATTCAAAGGCTATTTCATTCCATTATTCCAAAAGAAAAGAGCCAAGTAAAATTTTGGGTACTTAAGTCCAAGAAGCCAAATTCAAAGCGGCTTCTGCATCCAAAGAATCCGTTTCCATTCACCCCATCCCATTCCATTTCCATTCCATCCAAAAGTTCCAAATCACTTCATACCACGAAATGAAATCAAAAGAAAATTTTAAGTCTACATGGGTTATGAAGTCACTATGAAGTTACATTCACTAGCCATCACTCCTGTTCCTAAATACACTTCCCTTCCCTTGCAAGCTTCGAAGTTTAGTCTGATATGTGCAAACATTGATCGTGATTCCATTATATACCATCCGCTTCCCTACATTTACCACTAACTGACATATCCCACCATTCGCCTGGTCTATGTCTTGGATGTATTTTCCATCTACCTGTTTTGCATAATCCACATCATAGTCCACTATTTTTGTCTATATTCCTATCCATTAGTTCATATCATGTTTGTCATTTCCTGCCAACATCAGTGAACATATTGACTCGACATGGTTTTGTGTAGACTATCGTGTTATCCACAGAATCAGACTCTTGAGTCCCTCCTATCCATTACCATGGTGAAAACCTGGCAAACAGGTGCCATGTGTAATGGTCATCCTATTTCAAAAAAAAAAATAGTAAAGATAAATCCTTTAGTCCACAGGTGAAAACCACCTCTGGTGGCATCTTGGATAAGTACCATGATGAAAACCTGGCAAATAGGCATCATGCTTAGAGACACACTGTCTCATATCCAACCTGTCATTTCCATTATCATTTCCATTCCATTTCATACCCTCACTATCCATTTCGCCTGTATGTATATACCCTTCATTCATCCACCATCCATGAACTTACCTAGCTTAAGACAAGTGAACTCAGATGATCTTAGCTTCTAAGGGATGGAAATGAATGCAAAAGCACACACTTGGGTCTTTAAATTATGAATGGTCATTCTAAGCTTTTGATTCTGATTTCTTGATCATGTATTCATGTTTGTTCGAACTTACATGTGGGTGTCCATAGAAGGTTTCAATTTGTTGATTCTTGTTTATCATTGGAATGCTTGATAGAATCAATGCTTGTCAAACACTGCACACATAGTGGTAATCAAAGGATGAAGTGTCTTAACCCAATTCATCATTCTTTTCTCTTTCAAGTGCATTTCCTAGCTAAGTGATGGAATTAGGGCTAATTATCCAAAGTTTCTAGGTCTAGATTGAGTCTTTTTCTTTGAAATGTTCAGGAACATTTATTCGGATTGGCGATAGATGTTGTGATGTAATCACACATCGCCCCATTGCAAATGGAGACCCCCTCTTTTTTTTGCTTTCTCTCTTTGTTTAGCTTTAAAGTGTAGTTTTTCTCTGAACTTGTAGGGTTTTGGTAGTGTTGCTTTGCCCATGTCTCGACAGTTTCTCGCCAAGAGGTCTATATGCCTCCATCCTTATGCATGTCACTGAGACCCTAAAAATGACTAAGTCTGATATCGTGAAAATCCTGAAAAAATGACTATCTGAAACCTGGTGAATCCTCAGAAATCTAGAATCTACATGCTAAATCCTATGGATCCAGGACCTATCTCAAACATCCTGGAAGTGTATTGATAAATATTTAAAGTATAAGAAACTCAATATTTGACTTAAACATATTTTTAATATACTTCCATTCAGGAAAATCCAAAATTTGACTAAGGCAAGAAATTCCTCACTCCATGTCCAAACCCGCCCAGTCTGCATGGCCTCACAAGGTCCTCTTCAACAATGTCTTCACCATCAAGAGAGCTTGTCCAGACAACCCTCAAACCCACCCAGGGAAAGTTAGGATGTTTTCACGAGTTTTTGCCAATTGAAGGGAGTTAGGGAGTGATGATGGAGTCTAAAACTAAGATTTTGATCAAACTTCCATGCCTCAACTCCAAACCCACCTAGACTGGGCAGCCTTAGCATGAGGTCATGGACTCAACCTCCTGCACATGTATTTGTCTAGACAGAACCCTCAAATCTGCCCTAGGAGAAAATGATTAAGTTTAGAAGGTTTTCAAGCACAAGGCACTGAGAAATGATGAATTTCAAGCAAGGTTTGCAAGTTGGAAGGAAGTTAAGTAGATTACAAGCAACATTCCATGCATCATCTCCAAATTAAGCATTACTTAAACTCCTCCCAACAAGGATGAATTAATTGGAATGAATGATGAAAGATCACTAAGCCTGATGTCCTAAAATCTTGAAAATTGGCTAAGTCTGAAATCTGGTGGATCCTCCAAAATCTAGAATTTGCATGTTAGATCCTATGGATTCGAGACCCATCTCAAACATACTAGAAGTATATTGATAAATATTTAAAGTATAAGAAACTCAATATCTGACTTATACTTAAACATATTTTCAATATACTTCCATTCAGGACATTTCCGATATGGTGACAAGACTTGCATTCCAAACACACCTTCTAAACCCACCCTACCTGGGCGGCCTTGGCATGGGGTCTTGGATTGAAGGTTTGGATCATGTACTTTCTCCATACACTACCTCCAAATCTGCCTTAGGGAGAGAATTTTCAAAGTTTAGAAGAGATTTTGAGTGAGTTCAAGACAAAACCCAAGGTTGGTATCCCAACCCGCCCAACTTGAATGGCTTCACAGGGTGTTTATGGATGATGTCTCCACCAGGTGACACTCTCCAGACAATAGTCCCAAACCTGCCCAAGGAGAAAAGTGGCTAAGTTTATGAGGTTTTCTAGCACAAAGCATTAGAAGGTGATGAAATTCCAAGGGAAACCTGAAGGTTTGAAAGCATCAAGTGAGTTTTAAGATGAAATCCAAGGGTCACCTCTAAATCTGCCCTACTTGGGCGGCCTCAAGAGGTCCTTGTGGATTGTGTCACCTCCCCACATCAAACACTCCAAACAGTACCTTCCAAACTACCCAAGGTGAAGAACAATGCAATTTGCAAGGTTTGTGTGCTAAGTATAGTCAAGATGACATCACAAGGAAAGGTTATAGTCAAGTTCAAGGAATGAGAAGTGTCTAAGTGCCAAAATCCAATACCTACTCTCAAACCTGCCCTACTTGGGCGGCCTAGAGAGGTGAGTTTGGAGTTTTGGTGTCTAAGCATTGCAACTACTCCATCTTGATTCTCTAAACTCACCATGATGCCTCACATCCTAGAGAGAGTCATTCAAGAAGAGGGAAGCTTGAGAAATCACTAAGTCATGAAGATGGAGGGATGAACAATCAAGTGAGATTGATTACAAGAGAGAGTAGTGCTCTGTGTGGAGAGTTTTACATGGATATGGATTAAATCCAACACCTCCTCTCTAGGCCACCCATGTTGGGTAGGTTTGGAGGTGTTGTCTGGAGGATGTCATGTGAATCACATGATGTTGTCCAAATGAAGGGCTCAAGGCTGCCTAGCATGGGCGGGATTGTAGGAGGTGTAAGGATTTTCATAACCTAGTGATTTTTTAGCTTGATTTTGATAACATAAGACATCTTCACTTGCTTCTCTAATGGTTTAAACTCCTTGCATGAGATAGACAATCTTGAGAAGAAGGGCAGACTAGAAGGGAGTGCATGGAGTGTGTGATATGATGATACATGCATGTTGGTGAAAGGTGTGTGCAAGGCAGTTTTGAAGGTAATGCATGGAGAAGGTGTTGTGAGAGAGGTGACATCATCCAGATGAAGGGCTCAAGGCTGCCTAGCATGTGCGGCTTGGAAGGTAGTGTGTGGATTTTACCCTCATTTGATATTCATTCCCTTCATTTGATAAGGTTTTTCTATCAACTCCAACACTTAGTGAAATCTTGAGATGCTTATGAAATTGAAAGACACATCTTGGATGTTGGGTGATGATGTCCACTTGTCATGGTGAAAATTGCCTAGGAAGGGCAGGATTGAAGGTGACCTTTGGACTTTGCCTTAAAATACCTTCAAACTTATGAACTTTCATCAAATCTTCATGATCTCCTTGCACTTCAACTCAAAATATTGCAAACTTGATAGGTTTTCTCCTTGAGCAGGTTTGAGGGTGGTGTCTGGAGAGTGTCATGTGCAGGAGATGGAGTTGTCCAAGTATAGAGCTCAGGGCCACCTAGCATGGGCGGCTTGGGAGGTGTGGTGTGTATTTTCATAAGACTTAGCCAATTTTTAGACCTCACTCTCTTTGAATGATCCCCTCAAGGATGTGAAGCATCATGATGAGTCAAGATTGAATAGTTGCAATGTTTAGACACCAAAACTCCAAGCTGACCTCTCTAGGCCGCTTACAATGAAATCTTGCAAGTAAATGTCAAGAGAGGTGATTACAATGAAAATTTTCAAGGTTGAATTGCAAGTTGAAGCAAAGCAAGAGTATTTTTTAGTAAAATCTACATGGCATCATCCAAACCACCCTACCTGGGCAGCCTAGGGAGGTGAGCATTGAATCAAGTGTTTGAGCACTCATGCCACTCATCATTTGCCTACCAACTCCACCCATCTGCTTCCACACACATGCAAGTTCAATAAGGAGGTGAAAATCATTGAAAATCATAAGTATTGAGAGTCAAATCCACACATCACCTTCAAGGTTGCTCATCATAGGCGGTCTCCACCATTGCACATGGAGAATACCTCAAATGTCATTCAGCTCACTTCTTGACTTCACTCAAATGAAGGTAATTTACATGAAGAACATGAAGAGAACACTAAGTCATGCAAAAGAGTCATCAAAAGAACATCAAATGAAGTCTAAGTGATGAAATCCACTCACCACCTCCTAGCCCGCGCTTCCTAGGAGGCCTTGAGCACTTTGCCTGGACAATGTCATGTCATTCACACGACACTCTCTGGATGACACCCCTAAACCCACCTAGCCTGGGCAGATTTCACACCTTGACATGGAATTCACATCAAATAATCCATATTGCCCCTCTAAACTTACCTAGGCACTTAGGCATGGATTTTACGTGAAAGTATATGTTTTGAAATGTCTTTTTTTAATCCCACATACATAAGATGAATGTAATTTATTACTAAAAATCCTTCATATCAAGTCTTAATTTGATGTGTTTCTTTTTGTAGGTGATGGAGGATCCAAGGAGGTGAATGGCGAGAGCTCATACATGACAAGTTTGGAAGGCGGAGGAAAGTTGCTCAAGTTTGTCATTGTCACCATATGGAGGAGAGCTCCTGCATCAAGTTCATCTTACTTTGAAGACTTCATAGGCATCAACACCATGCATGAGAAGGAGGTCATCATCTAGAGTTGTCTATTTCATGTGCATCCATCCTATGCAAGTCTACTACAAGAAGTCACAAACAAGACATCTTCCACCTCAACACTCCATGATTCAATGCAACTGTCCAAAGGCATGATCTTGGAAGAACAACATCACAAGATGAGAGATGAGCATGATCATCAAAGTGATCCATGAGTTACATCAAAGACAACAAGAATAAAATATTCTAAGTAAATTGAACATGAGGTGAACTAGACTAGTTCGTGTGAAGATGCTGAGGTGGCACGTGCACATCTTTAGGCCAATTGCATTCCACCATGTCATTCATCAAAGAAGGCCCACCATAAAGATCCTCCAAAGATGCTTATCACATTGGGAAACATGCCTTCATTGCCTCTTTCATGTTCTAAAAATAGCAAATTTTGTAGCAAACTGCCTTGTTGTCTCAATCTTTCCCATTGATTGCTAAATCAATCTGAGCCATTCATTGTAATTATTGAACTCTATGTAAGGCTCACTACTCTCATTTGTAAGGGGTACATTATTAGAATTAGAAAAAGATCATTAGAGGGACATTAGAAGAGAATCATTAGAAGTAGAGATCAAGTAGGAGTAGAGTAGAGAGGGAGCTCTTCGAAGTCATGAAGAGAGACATGAGATTGTTGTAATCACACATTTCAAAAGTAATACAAGCTCATTGTTGTTGTTTTGCATGGTGATCTTGTGGGTTTGAAATGTTAGCATGGTTTCAAGTTGTTGAATATGACAGAGATGTGTTTCCAAGAAGCTTAGATAGTAGGGTAGATAAAGTTCATTGATGTGATGTATATGCTAAAGATATTTGATGAACTCCTCCTTGGTTCATACTTTTGATGGTTTGTCACTGGCAAGTCATCGTGCAAAGTTAGCCTGAACTACATTTGCTTAAGTTCAATTGTGAATGCTCATTCAAACTATGCTAGTTGTGGATGTTTGGATGGAGGTTTACAGTATGAAAATCATTGAGTTACCTTTGGAGATTGCACTTGCATCGTGTAATTGTTGGTTCTCATAGTGAAGCGCAGTAAGGTTACATGAGGAATTTGTCTATAGTAGAATGTGCATTATATTATTGTTCTTAGATTAGAATCCTCTCAACCCCTTCTCTTTTTTCATTTTCTTATAATCAATTTGAAAAGTTCCATTTCATAAGGAGGAAATAATTTTTTTGAATGAAGTGAGGTGGCAATTCTAAAGTCCCTTTGTGACATAGCAAATCACATCACACCACCGAGGCTATCCATTGTAAATCACATACAAAGAACCTTGGAGTGTTCTTGTTTGATCATGTAGTTTAGCATTCAAGACGCTTTGTTTAAGAGAGGATAGAGAACTTGGTGTTTTATTCTAAAGTTGTTGTCAAGAAAACATCATCAACAATACCTTACACCTATCCATAATTGTTAAAACACCCTAATCATGCATCTACACCTATTCACCATGAAATGCCATAAAACAGTGAATGGAGGGTTAAGATGGGTTAATTAGGGTTACTTCTTTGTATTTAGACCACCAAATTTAAGCATAAAGGTAATGAGCGATTAGAATGGAGATCATATATTTCTAAAATTTAAATGATTTTGGCACCCAAATCTCTTAGGATGGCTCTATAATGGTTTTAAAAGGTTTTTGAACTATCATTATGAAGTTTTTGCCCATAAGGAAAAAGGGACAATGTAGAAGAAACCTATGATTGTTTTGGATTGTTTGGGCAGATTTTTGGGTGCATTGAGGTTTATATAATCAAGCCCATAGTCCTTAATATGCTACTAAGACACTGGTCTCACATGATTTAACCTTGACACTCTAGCTTGACCATTTAGCCTAGCATAACCATAAACACATTCAAAGAATAAAAGCACCTCTCTTATTCAACCCCCACATGAACTCCATTGCATCAAAGACTTAAAGACTCAAATACACCATCCATGGAGCCCTATTAAAAAGATTAGCATGGCATAATAAAATAGGATCAATAAGACCACTCTAAATATTTAGCCAAGAAGTAAGTGAGATCATGACTTGACACCCCAAGTACAACATGCCAATGCCATCTGTTAGGACTCAAAATAACTACAACCCAAAACTCTAAAACATTCCTATATCACCTAGGCCAGGGACTATCGTCGGGGTGAAAGGAAGAGGTTTATCAACAAGTTTTGGGTGATCATGGCCAATTAACAGGAGTGGGTAGACTGCTCTGTGTAAGAGTTGGCTAGATAGGAGCCAACCAAGATCTAGGACTTCATGAAAGCACAAGAGAGACAATATGAAAGAATAGTAATGGATTCTATCAATGAATGCAAAATTGTGTATATTACAATGCTTGAAGAGCCTTGCTTATAAAGACAAGGTGAGAGATAGAAAGGTGGAGTGAAAGGTGGAGAGTGTCTCTGACAATTAGAGGATACCAACTAATTACACACGTGGAGGATAAGACACCTCACTCCAACTATCAACAACTCAACACACAACTAGACTCCTAGAAAACTCTCTAAGTCAACTTAACATGTGAATTATGTGAGAGGAATATTATTTAACTAATAAATAGTTAAATAATATGAATTATCCTCACACAATGGAAACTAGATAGCAAATATCCCTATTCACATTAACACCCCCCCTTAAGTGCAACTTAGGGAGTAGCTGATCAATGCAAGATGCAATGATGGATGGGTCCTAGCTACTAAGTCATGTTAGATACCCATGTACAAACAAGTCTCAAGTGGAGTAAAGGAGAAAACCTCATGGGAAAAAACTCCTATCCAAAAGTGAGAATGCATAAAAACATGTACAAGTGATGGAATGATGGAAGAATCAAGACCCACCAAATGCAACATCCATCACATATATACAATGAATAGCCCCCCCATAAGAGGGAAAAAATGAGACAAGATGTCCCCCCATAATGAAGAAGCTCATGTGCCAATGGTGAATGCTAGATGAAGAAGACCAAAGAGGTACCAAAACATGCAAACAACATATCTTCCCTTGGGAAGAAACCAATCCACTAGTGCATGAAGAAACTCCAACTCCAAACCAAGACATGAGGAAGTCTCATGAAGTATGATGTCTCTAAAAACTAATCATGTGTCTCCATGTGAATGCCGAATCATATCACAATCAAATTAGGAGTCTTAGGACTCACTGATGAAGGTGACAATCTAGGATCAAGTGGAAATTAAAAATTATCAACCTCCAAAGACAATGATGGGTTGACAACAACTGTGCTATGATTGACATCAAAGAGGAGAGTTAACCCCTCAAATGTGTCCTCCAAATCATCAATGTGAGACTCCACAAATAAGCCTGAAACACATGTCAAGTACTCATCCCACAAAGCTATGTCTAAAAGACAAGAAGTATCCTGCTGAACTGAAGCACTAAACTCTGAAGAAGTAGGAGGAGGAGAAGAAGGAGGTGTAGCAAGGGTCTCAAGAACCAATGAAGAGGCAAGAATACCAAGGTTCAAGTGACCAAACTTCTCCTCTGAAATATGATTCACACATGAAGTGTGAATGTTAGCCAACAGATTTGAATCATCATCAGAAGAGAAACCATGAAAGGTGTATAGCTGAGATGCATGATCAACCACCCCAGTAGCAATTAGCTCTGTGGTTTCCAAGTCTCTAATAATAATGAACTCAGGTGTGAACTCCACTGTCTTCCCTATGCCACTGCGAGTAATTTGATATATGGAAAGAAGAACATTGGTCAAAGAAGGCACACAAAGGACATTATTGAAAGTACCTTAACCAATATCAATTGTTCCCTTCCCAATTACATTCATGTATGTGTTATTACACATCAAGATAGGTGGCATATCACATGGCTCAAATGAAGAAAACATCTCCCTAGAAGAAGCCATATGATGAGAAGCAACTGAATCAAGAAGCCATTTACTTGATGTAGAACTTGTACTTGCACAAAGTGCTTTACCTTTATGTTTAGGTTCCATAGCTGTCCTTGCATGAGATTCAAGAAGTACTAGCTGTGTAGATGATGAAGAAGGAGTAGAAGAAGAACCAGGTAAGGACATTTTGTTCTTTTGAACAAGTTGCATCAACATGTCAATCTGTTTCTTATAACAAGTATGTTCATCATGCCCTAATTTCTTACAATAACCACATGTAGGCTTCTCCTTCTTAGGTGATTTTTGTGCTTGATCTGTTTGTGGATTGTTCTTAGCTTTCTTTTGTTTCTTGTCAGAAGAATCTAATGCTTTATGTTCCTTAGGTTGTGCAACCACCAAAGCATGATTCCATGATGGCTTAATGATCCCCATAGAAATAAGCTTCAATAAATAAAATTGCATTTATTAAATCAATAAATAAAAAAATTAGCTTTCAACTTTAGGATTTTGCCAAATAAACTTAATACTCAATTGTTATTGGTCAACTAAATTGAATTAATAGAATCAACTAATTGCATTAGTAATCCTGCCAAAGGTAGGAACTAATAACAACTAAATTAGGATTCCCATGCCTAATTGAAGAAAGTGACATATAGAACTAGGTGGAAACCAATGTATAACAAGAACCAGATGAAGACATAACAACTGCTATGGAACTTCCATTGAAGAGGCTATGAATGTCCTTAATGATGTCATCAAACAAAAACAGATTTTTGGTTTTCAATGGATCACTCATTGCAAGGAGACTATAAGAATCATAGTCCAAATATACTATATAATGTGTTTCACCAATCTTTTACTGTACTGGTAGTTTTGATGATACAAAGAGGTTGGTGCATAAAGTTGTGCTTATGAAGAATGTGTTTTAACCAGCTGAGTTACACGGAAACAAGTTAGCGGAAGTTGATTTTATACTGGGTACTGGCATACCCAATGAAACACTATTGTCTAACAATAACCAAGGATAGCATTTTCTTGATGGATATAAGCAATCTGAGCCATTACTAGATCAACTTGGTGTTGAAAAAGATATATGTGAGAAAGCTATGAATATGTTATGCAACCATAGGAGGAGGGATCAACTTGACTTAAACTCTGGTTCATCAATAGATTCTATTATAGCCACTAGGGAGATCAACTCAAGCACTGATGAGCTTGATTATAGGATAGCCAGTGTATTACAAAGCACAGGGTATCGCTGTCAGGCGGACCCATGGAATGAAAGCATGAAACATAATCTGGAAGAAGGAAGGCGCAATGTAGCAAGAATTACTACTGCAAGTTTACCTTGGATGAATGACACAGCTATTAATCCTCTTTTTCGAGCTGCATATTTGGCTAAAAATGTAAAACATAATGTTACATTGCTTGTTCCTTGGCTTTGCAAAGAAGATCAAGAATTAGTATACCCAAACAAATTGACTTTTGACTCACCAAAGGAGCAGGAAACTTATGTTCGGAATCGGTTGGAAGCAAGAACTGGACTCAAATCAGATTTCAAGATAGCTTTTTATCCTGGAAAGTTTTCTAGGTAGAGACGGAGTATAATAGCTGTTGGGGATACTTCACAATTTATTCCAGATAAGGAAGCTGATATTGCAGTGTTGGAGGAGCCTGAACACATGAACTGGTATTATGGACAGATAAGTTTAGCCATGTAATTGTTGTGGTGCACACAAACTATTTAGAGTATATCAAAAGAGAGAAAAATGGAGATTTACAGGCGTTCTTTGTAAAAGATATCAACAATTGGATTTCACGCTTGTCATAAGACTTTACGCTTGTCAACATATACACAAGATCTACACTACACTTTATGTGATATGCTAAAAATACCTATATTTAAATGATCTTTGACCAAATTATTGCTTGATGGAAAATATTGTATTAAAATATTGATAACATCTACTAATGTGTCCTTTACATGTTTGCAATTTTAATGATAAAATTAACATTCTTTCCAAAAAAAAAAAACATATGGTAGAATAATACCTATTCCTTATATTTTTTCAAAAATTTAAGAAGTGCTCCTTTGAAATATGTGATTTTCACTAGAATAATTTTAATTCATTGAAGTTATATTGAAATGCTACAATTTTTAACCACTATTTTTTTGGAATCTTATGGATAAGTCCTTTGAATCTTACATGATGTTACCTTATATATATTTTTTAGCATTTACATTGCCACTTTAAGTCCTTTATGGCCAATCACTACCTTGCACTCACAATTAGAGTTTTTTCATTGCACTTCTTCCCTACATATCACTTCATTGATCTCCCTAGGTTGCATGCACAACCATACTTTACAAATTTTCTCACATCCTGCTGCAACTGTGGCCAATAATAATTTTCACTGACAATAGCAATGGTCTTATCTCGACCAAAGTGTCCAGTCAATCCTCCACTATGCTTCTCCTTAATCAAGTTCTCTCTCATGGAACTCCTTGGAATGCACAACTGGCTTCCTCTAAACAACATGACATCTTGGATTATGAAATCCAATCATTTTATCCTGCCCAAAGTAATGGGTTCCAAACAAGTTTTCCAGGCCTCTGCAAAATATGGATCTTCAGGTTACAAACTTTTGAGCTCATCGAACCCAAAAACCTCTATCTTCATTTCTGTCAACAAATTTTGCCTTCTGCTCAATGCATCTGCAACTCTGTTGGACTTCCCACTCCTATGCTTCAAAACAAAAGTATAGCTCTACAAAAACTCAACCCATTTTAAGTGCCTTTGGTTCAACTTTCCTTGACTATTAAGATACTACAAAGCCCGATGATTAGTATATAAAACAAAATCCTTGGGCAACAAATAATGTCTCCATTTCTTCAAACCCTGAACTATTGCATAAAACTCCTTATCATAAACATAATACTTTTTTTTGGCATCATTAAGCTTCTCACTAAAATAGGCAATGGGATTACCTTCTTGGCTCAAAATAGGTCCTATAACATTGCCACTAGCATCACAATCTACCTGAAATACCTTATTGAAATCTGGAAGTACCAAAATAGGTTGCTCTGTGACTTTCTATTTCAATGTATCAAAGCTTTTATCTACTCCTTTAGTCCATCTAAACTCTTTTCTATCCCCTCTCATTGTCTCAGTTAGGGGTGCACAAATGCTACTAAAATTCTTGATAAACTTTATGTAAAAACTTGCCAAACCATGAAAAGATCTTACTTCAAAAGCACTCCTTGGTGTAGGCCATTCAATGATAGCCCTCACTTTCTCTAGGCCCATCTTCAGACCTTCCTCTGAGACAACAAATCCCAGGTATAACAACTCCTTTGCAAAGCTGTATTTCTTCAAATTGATCAACAACTTCTGCTCCCTTAGCTTCTCAAAAATTCTTCTGATATGCATCAGATGCTCATCCCAAGTCTTACTGAAAATCAAAATATCATCTAAACAAACAATAACAAAACTTCCCAAAAATTCTTTCAGTACCTCATTCATGAGCCGCATGAATGTGCTCGGTGCATTAGTTAGCCCAAATGGCATGACTAACCACTCATACAAATCTTCCTTTGTCTTGAAGGCTATCTTCCACTCATCTCCTTCTCTTATACGAATCTGGTGATACCCACTCTTCAGGTCAACCTTTGTGAAGTACTTGGCTCCACTCAAACAGTCCATTATGTCATCCATTCTGGGCAATGGAAATCTATACTTGATTGTGATCTTATTGATGGCTCAAGAGTTTGTACACATTCTCCACTCTCCATTTTTCTTTGGTGTTAGTACTATAGGTACCACACATGGACTTAGGCTCTCTTATCAATCCCTTCCTCAACAACTCCTGAACTTGTCTGTTCAACTCTTCACTCTCTGCTGGACTCATTCTATGGGCTGCCTTATTTGGCAAACTGGCTCCTGGTATCAAATCCATTTGATGACTTATCTTCCTCACTAGGGGTAATCCTTCTGGTACATTATCAAAGATAATGTCTTGAAATTCTTCCAACATATTTGAAACTTTTGTTGGTACATCTTAACACTTCTCTTGACTAATCTTAGGAATCAAAGCAAAGCAATGATGCTCATGCTTCATACCCTCCAAAAATTTTCTACCATCTACCAAGTAAATTATGACAGTACTACATACCTTTTCTTCCACCTCCTTCAAGGGCTTCAACTTATGATGAACTCCATCCTTTGTTAGGGAATATGTGTTTGTACAACCATCATGGATAGTGCTTCCATCATACTTCCACGGCCTCCCCAATAGCATATGACATGCATCCATCAGTATGATATCAAACAACACCTCATCATGGTAGTCCCCAATCTTGAACTTCACTAAATACTGCTTATTGACCAAAGCTCTATGGTCCTTCTGTAACCATGCAATCTGATATGGATGTGGATACTTTTTTCTTGTCAACTTCAACTTGTCAACCATCTCCTCTGAAACAAGATTATCAGTGCTTCCACTGTCAATAATAATATCATAACACTTACATTCAAATTTGTACCTTGTGTGGAATAAACTTTTTCTCTGATTTGGTTCTTTCTCCTCATTCAATAAGGTTCTTCTAACCACTAGGGTTTCTCTCCTTTCAACATCTTTAGAATGCTCAAACTGTGCATCTTCATCTACATGTGTAACTCATGCATTATCTTCAAGTCTTCTATTCTTCCTTCCTTGATGTTGTGGACACTCATATGCTTAATGCTCTTCTTCTCCACATTGAAAACAAGTTCCTCTGAAATCCCTTCTTCCAGGTCCTTGCCTAGGTCAGCCTCTTCCTCTTCCTCTTTGCTCATCGTTGTTCTGGTCACGAGGGCGGTAGGTATTATCTCCTCTCTGATATCGACTGGTGCTAGCTTCTTCACTTTTCTTTGAATCTTCATTTCATCCCCCATAGGGTCTTCTACCAGTCCTTTCACCTTGACTTCTTCCCCTTTGCATGCTATCAAATCTTTTATTCAGCTTCTCTTCCACCTTCAGGGAAAATTGGTATGCATCTTCTATGGTGGTCATTCTAACTAGGCTCAACTCCTTTTGAATACTCAGCTTCAACCCATTAATGTAACAGGGTACCTTCTCCTTGTTGGGCTCTACATGACGTGTCCTAATAGTAATTTTATAAAACTCTTCTGTATACTCCTTAACAGACTTGTTGCCTTGCTTCAATCCTTGCAACTTCTTCAATAACTCAATCTCATAGTCCACAGGAATGAACTGCTTCTTTAGTTTCTCTACCATCTAATCCCATCTGGTGATTTTTCCTTTTCCTCTTCTATTCCTCTCTAACTAGACCTCCTTCCACCGAATACTAGCATGGCCCTTCAATTTTGTTTTTGCAAACTTGACCCAATCTGGGTCTTCCACATCTTCATACTTAAAATACTCCTCCATGTCATTGATCCAATCAATAAGCTGTTCCAGATTCAAATCTCTAGAATATGTAGAAACTTTGATCTTGGGCCTCTTTCTAATCTTAAAAATGGCCCTCAACAACCTAACTTCTGTAGGATCTCCTGCAGCTTCTTGTTCTTCCTCAGATAGCTCCTCTTCCACTTCATCCTCTTTCTTCTCTTGTTCTTAGCTCAAACCCTCTTTCCAGCTCCTCTTGCAATGCATCGATTTGTCTTTGCATGGCTCTAAAACCCTCTTCCGTCAAAACATTCCTCCCAATACGATTTCTTCATGGAGGCATCTTGATCTTTGCAGCAAACCCACAACCTCAAGTCCTGGTGCAAACTACCTTACTGTCGGTAATCTGTCTACACACTCAGGAACCCTTGCTCTGATACCACTTGATGAAGGAGGTAAATCATAAAACACACATTAACAAAAATTGCACCTAGAAAATAGAACTTTCTTTATTGATTTGGACAACTTATTACATTACAGAAGCTCAAATACAATCAGAACAATCAACCCTCCATAGGCTGCAACACATTACAGCTTTCTATCCCAAAACTCTAAAAATCATCCACCTTCTGTAACCCCCAAATTAGCTAGGGTTTCTATTTTCCCACCTAGTCTTGATTCTACACTTCCCCCTTAACTCTACTACTGCCCAGGGTTCCCAAAAATAGTTATTAATAGCTTTTTTGGCAGCCAACAACCTAATTTTAAAATTTGCATCTCCTTCCAAAAATAAGTCAACTTTCAAGAGCCATAACTTTTGATCCAGGTGTCCGATTGATGAACCGTTTTATGCGTCAGAAAGCACGCGGAGTGCTCTACGTGTTAAGAACCTACATTGCCATTTCTGACCATTTTTGATACTGTACGAGGCTATTTAGTGCCTCAAACCTGAGTTTGAATAATTTTCAGGCATATTTCAAAAAATAGAAACTTTAATATCTATCAGCTCGCAAATGATCTTTGCGTGATTCCTTCACCAAAGGTCTTATTTTTCAGTTATGAAGTTTTCTATAAATTTTTAGTTCAATCTATGCCCAAATGCAAACTTTCTAAAAATAGTAGGTTGCTATTTTTAGCAGTTTGGAAAAACTAAAAGTTCTACAGCATTATTCAATCGATTATGGAACTAGAAGCACAAATTTTGAAAAGAAATGGAAAGAATGTCAACAATTTTGAAACACATCTTTTTTGGGTGATACAAGATTTGCCCTTACACCACTGGATGCTCTTGCATCAGTGAACATATCCAAAATGTCATTAAATAAATTTTCTTCCTTTATACCGATTTATCTTTCTAATCCACCTTTAAGTTAGTTTCTCTTCTGCATAAGAGGGTCACATTTATTCTTCTCCTTTTATTTTGATCATACTTGATCATAATTAAAATCGTAAAGAACTCAAGGTCCAACTGTTTGATATTATTATTCATATCCTTAATTTTCTCTCATTTTAAAACCTCCTTTGATGTTATTACAATGCCATGACCTTGATAATACATGCTTGCAATTCACTTTAAAATTCCATCATCAAAGATAGTAAAACCTCATAATCAACTTTCTAAGTTTGGTAAAAAAAATTTAGGTTCATAGATTCTCCCTTGGTAATCCATCATTATCAAATTTTCTAGTTACGTTTGAAGTTTACTCCAATGTGTGTTAGAATCCAAGAGAAATGATACACCACCCTAGTTTAAAAGAATTATATTATCTTAGTCAATCTAGTACTCAAGAAGTTTAAATAGCCAATCTCGGCTGAAATGTCCAAAATGGGACATAATGAAATAAAGCCAACTGAGCTCTTCTGTCCTTTGGGCAAACTTGTAAATGTGGTTCAGTCACACTGTTATCTTCAGTTTTACTTTCTAAAGAATCTTTAGCAATATCACTCAAATCATTAGTATCACAAGAACATCACAAAGTTTAGGCTTAGATCTCAGGTTTTCATTTTCTTCCCTACATGTTACAAGTGACTTTTCCAATTGATTAACATGTTCTTTGAATCCTTCTATTTCACTCTTTTGTAAATTGTTCTCCCTTTTCAATTCTTTCAAACCTTCTAGATCTCTATTCCTCTATTCCACCTTGCAACTCTTCAAATCTCTCTTCAATATCTTCAAACAATGTCAACTCTGCTTCTAGTTCTACATTTCTCATTCTTGCAATTTTTAGTTCTTCTTCAAGGGCATCATATTTGTCTTCTGCTAGTTCCTCTATCTTTTTCAACAACTCTAAATTACACCTTTTGATTTCACACAATTTTCCTTCTAAAATAATGGCCAAACGGACCTAAACTAGTCAAATGAACCAAAACTTTATCCAATAGGTAAACACAAAAGCCATACAGGTTAACAAGGACAAGAATCAATAAATTTCTCTGACAAAGACTTAGACTCATGATGAAAGGGGTAAATCATAAAACACACAACAATAGAAATGTCACATAGAATATAGAATATTTCTTTATTGATTTGGACAACTCATTACGTTATAGAAGTTCAATTACAATTAGAGGAATCAATCCTCCATAAGCTGCAACACACTACAGCTACACATCACCAGGCTCTAAAATCTTCTGCCTTATGTAACCCCAAATTAGCTAGGGTTTCTATTTTTCCACCTATTCTTGACTCTACACTTTCTCCCTTAACTCTATTACTACCCAGGGTTCCAATAATAGTCATATATAGCACTTTTTGGTGGCCTCCAGCTAAATTTTGAATTTTACAACTCCCTCCAAAAGTAGGTCAACTTCCAACAAGCATAACTTTTGATCTGTGTGTCCAATTGACAAACCGTTTTAAGCGTCGAAAAGCTCACAATGTGAACTATCACATTAGAAATTTGTAAATAGATTTCTGTCAACTTTTTGGGATGTTATGGGATGTTTTAGTGCCTCATATGTCTCATTTAAAAAATTTTCAAGGGCTTTTCAAAAAATAAAAACTTTAATATCTTTCAGCTCACAAATGATCTTTTCCTGATTCCTTCACCAAAGGTCTTATATTTCAGCTATAAAGTTTCCTGTAAATTTTTACTTCCATCCGTGCCCAAATGTAGAATTTCCTAAAATGGTAGTTGAACTTTCTAAAACAGGCAGTTTGCTATCTCTAGCAGTTTGAAAAAATTAAAAGTCCTACATCATTATTCAAGTGATTATGAAACCATAAATACTAATTATGGAAAGAAATGAAAACAACTACAATAATTTTGAATCAACATCTTTTTGGTTGATGCAAGATTGTCCTTACACCAGTAGATGCTCCTGCATCAGACACCCAGGGTAGTTTGAAAAGTGACTCTGTCATGTCTCAGTGTTTGTTTGAGAAAAACCCAAATGGTCAACCTCTATCTTAGACAACCAATAAGAATTTTCAATAGGCCTTCCTTTCCATTTCACTAGATATTCTTCATATTGCCTGTTCTGAGTGCTTCTTCACACATGGCTATCCAAGATCTCTTCTATCTCCTCCATTGAAGGTAGATGTCAGAATACTCCACTATTCTTCATGATATTCTATTAAATTAGCAATGTTGAACATAGGGGAAATATTGATCCCACTCAGCAGCTCTACCTCATGTATTTCCTGAATCATGCTTCTTCAAGATTCTGTATGGTCCAATTTTTTTCATTTTCAACTTATTATATGTTCCAATTGGTAACCTTTCTTTTCTCAAGTGAACCATGACTTCATCTCCTACCTGGAACTCCTTATATTACCTCTTCTAATCTACCTTAGCCTTGTACTGAATATTCATCTTATTAATATGTTTTCTCACCTCTTCATGTAAAATCTTCAGGTGTTCTGCAAAGTCTTCGGCCTCAGCACTTGTCTTTTCTCCTTTGTCCAACTTCCTTAACTCTAAAGCATTTCTTGGACTATTGCCATATACAATCTGGAATGGTGATTTACTAGTACTCCTATTGATAGAATTGTTGTAAGCAAATTTTGCCTGTGGTAAAATCAAATCCCATCCCTTGGGCTTATTGCCTACTAAGAATCATAGCAAGTTACCCAAACTCCTATTCACCACTTTCATCTGTCCATCAGTCTGTGGATGGTGTGCAAAACTGAACTTCAAATTTGTCTTCAACTTCTTCCACAATGTCATCCAGAAATAACCAACAAACTTGGTATCTCTATCTGAAACTATGCTCTTAGGTAGACCATGTAATCTCACCACTTGCCTGAAAAATAACTTTGCAATATGAACAACATCATTAGTCTTCTTATAAGGAATAAAATGTGCCATCTTTGAGAATCTCTCCACCACCACAAAAATAGAATCATGCCCTCTCTTTGTCCTAGGTAAACCAAGAACAAAATCCATACTAGAATATCATCCCATGGCTTCTCAAGTACAGGTAATTGCTAATATAACCTTGTATTCTGACTTGTCCCTTTTGCCATCTGACACACTCTGCAACTCTATACAAATTTCCTCGCATCCTGCTACAATTGTGGCCAATAATAATTCTCACCAACAATAGTAATGGTCTTATCTTGACCAAAGTGTCCAACCAATCCCCCACTATGCTTCTCCTTAATCAGGTTCTCTCTCATGAAAATCCTTGGAATGCACAACTGGCTTCCTCTAAACAACATACCATCTTGGATTATGAAATCCAACCATTTTATCCTATCCAAAGTAAAAGGTTCCAAATAAGCTTTCCAAGGCTCTACAAATTCTGGATCTTCATGGTAAAAACTTTTGAGCTCATCGAACCCAACAACCTCTATCTTCATTTCTGTCAACAAATTTTGCCTCCTGCTCAAGGCATCTGCAACTCTGTTGGACTTCCCACTCATGTGCTTCAAAACAAAAAGTATAGACCTGCAAAAATTCAACCCATTTTAAATGCCTTTGGTCTAAATTTCCTTGAGATACTACAAAGCCTGATGATCAATATATAAACAAACTCTTTTGGCAACAAATAATGTCTCCATTTCTTCAAAGCCTGAACTATAGCATAAAATTCCTAATCATAAATAGAATACTTTTTCTTGGCATCATTAAGCTTCTCACTAAAATAGGCAATGGGCTTACCTTCGTGACTCAAAATAGCTCCTATAACACTGCCACTAGCATCACAATCTACCTGAAATACCTTATTGAAATCTAGAAGTACCAAAACAGGTTGCTCTATGACTTTCTGCTTTAATGTATCAAAGCTTTTTCCTACTCCTTTAGTCCATCTAAACTCTTTTCTATCCCCTCTGATTGTCTGCATTAGGGGTGCACAAATACTACTAAAATTTATGATAAACTTTCTGTCAAAACTTGCCAAACCATGAAAAAATTGTACCTCTGTGGCACTCTTTGGTGTAGCCCATTCAATGATACCCCTCGCCTTCTCTGGGTCCATCTTAAGACCTTCCTCTGAAAATTAAAATATCATCTAAATAAACAATAACAAAACTTCCCAAAAATTCTTTCAATACCTCATTCATAAGGCACATGAATGTGCTCGGTGCATTGGTTAGCTTAAATGGCATGACTAACAACTCATACAAACCTTCCCTTATCTTGAAGGTTGTCTTCCATTTGTCTCCTTCTCTGATACGGATCTCGTGAGACCCACTCTTCATGTCAATCTTTGTGTAGTACTTAGCTCCACTCAAACAACCCATTATGTCATCCATTCTCGACAATGGAAATCTGTACTTGATCATGATCTTATTGATGGCCTGAGAATCTGTACACATTCTCCACTCTCCATCTTTCTTTAGTGCTAGTACTGTAGGTACTGCACATGGACTCAGGCTCTCCCTTTCAGTCCCTTCCTCAACAACTCATGAACTTGTTTGTTCAACTCTTTATTCTCTGTAGGGGCCATTCTATGGGCTGCCTTATTTGGTAAACTGTCTCTTAGTATCAAATCCATTTGATGACTTATCTTCCTTACTGGTGGTAAACCTTCTGGCACATTATCAAAGAAAATGTCCTAAAATTCTTCCAAAATATCTGCAATTTTTGTTGGTACATCTTCACATTTCTCTTGACTAATCTAAGGAATCAATGCAAAGCAATGATGCTCATGCTTAATACCCTCCAAAAATTTTCTACCATCTACCAAACAAATTCTGCCAGTACTACATACCTTTTCTTTCACCTCCTTCAAAGGCTTCAACTTGTGACAAACTTCATCCTTTTTTAGGGAATATGTGTTTGCACGGCCATCATGGATAGCGCTCCTATCATATTGCCATGGCCTCCCTAATAACACATGTCATGCATCCATCGATATGGTGTCACACAGCACCTCATCATGGTAGTCACCAATCTTCAACTTAACTAAACACTACTAATTGACCAAAGCTCTATGGTCCTTCTGCAACCATGCGATCTAATATGGATGTGGATGCTTTCTTCTTCTCAACTTTAACTTGTCCACCATCTCCTCTAAAACAAGACTGTTAGTGCTTCCACTGTCAATAGTACTATCACAACACTTGCCTTCACATTTGTACCTTGTGAAAAATAAACTCTTCCTCTAATTTGGTTCTTTCTCATTCAACAAAGTACTTCTAACAACTAGGGTTTCTCCCCTTTCAACATCTTCAGAATGTTTAGATTATGCATCTACATCTACCTGTGCCACTCGTGTATTACCTTCAGGTCTTCTATTTGCCCTCCCTTGATGTTGAGGACACTTGTATGCTCGATGCCCTTCTTCTCCACATTGGAAATAGGTTCCTCTAAAACATCCTCTTCCAAGTCCTTGCCTAGGTCGGCCTCTTCCACTTTTGCTTTGCTCACCCTTGTTCTAGTCATGAGGGTGGCAGGCATTATCTCCTCTTTGATTCTGACTGATTCCAGCTTCTTTACTTTTCTTTTGATCTTCATTACGGCCTCCATAGGGTCTTCCACCAGTCTTTCCACCTTGACCTCTTCCCCTTTGCTTGTTGTCAAATCTTTTATTCAGCTTGTCTTCGACCTTCAGGGAAAACTGGTATGCATCTTCTATAGTGACATTCTGACCAGGCTCAACTCCTCTTGAATACTTGGCCTCAACCCATTAATGTAACGGGCTACCTTCTCCTTATTGGCCTCTACATGGCATTTCCTAATAGTAATCTTATAAAACTCTTCTGTATACTCCTTGACAGACTTGTTACTTTTCTTCAATCCTTGCAGCTTCTTCAACAACTCCATCTCATAGTCCACAAGAATGAACTACTTCTTTAGTTTCTCCACCATCCGATCCCATCTGGTGATCTTTCCTTTTCCTCTCCTATTTCTCTCTAACTGGGCCTCTTTCCACCAAATACTAGCATAGCCCTTCAACTTTTTTTTTTGTAAAATTGACCCAATCTGGGCCCTCCACATCTTCATACTCGAAATACTCCTCTATGTCATTAATCTAGTCAATAAGTTGTTCTGGATTCAAATCTCCAAAATATGTAGAAACTTCAATCCTGGGCCTCTTTTCAATCTTAGAAATGGCCCTCAATAACCTAACTTCTGCAAGATCTCCTATAGCTTCTTGTTCTTTTTCAAATAGCTCTTCTTCAGCTTCATCCTCGCTTTCTTCTCTTGTTCTCAGCTCAAATCCTCTTCGTAGCTCCTCTTGTAATGCATCAATTTTCCTTTGTATGGCTCTAAAACCCTCTTCCATCAAAGAATTCCTCCCAATACAGTTTCTTCATGGAGGAATTTTGATCTCCACAGCAAACCCACAACCTCAGGTCCTCGTGTAAATTGTCTCATGGTCGGTGGTTTATCTACACACTCAGGAACCATCGCTCTAATACCACTTGATGAAGGGGGTAAATTATAAAACACACAACAACAGAAATGGCACATAGAAAATAGAATATTTCTTTATTGATTTGGACTATTCATTACATTATAGAAGCTCAATTACAATCAGAGGAATCAATCCTCCACAAGCTATAACACACTACAGCTACACATCACCAGGCTCTAGAATCTTCTACCTTTTGTAACCCCAAATTAGCTAGGGTTTCTATTTTTTTGCCTATTCTTGACTCTACACTTTCCCCCTTAACTCTACTATTGCCCAAGGTTCAAAAAATAGTCATAAATAGCACTTTTTGGCGGCCTCCAGCTAAATTTCAAATTTTGCAACTCCCTCCAAAAGTAGGTCAACTTTCGAGAAACATAACTTTTGATCTAGGTGTCTAATTAACAAACTATTTTAAGCGTCAAAAAGCTCACGACGTGAACTATCATTCCAAAAATTCGTAAATGGATTTCTATCAATTTTTTGAGATGTTATGGGATGTTTTAGTGCCTCATATGTCTCATTTCAAAAATTTTTAGGGGCTTTTCAAAAAACAAAAACTTTAATATCTTCCATCTCACAAATGATCTTTGCATGATTCCTTTGCCAAAGGTCTTATATTTTAGTTACAAAGCTTCCTATAAATTTTCACTTCCATTTGTGCCCAAATGCAAACTTTCCTAAAATGGCAGTTGAACTTTCCAAAACTGGCAGTTTGCTATCTCTAGCAGTTTGGAAAAACTGAAAGTCCTACATCATTATTCAAAAGATTATCAAACTAGAAATACTAATCATGGAAAGAAATGAAAATAGCTACAATGATTTTGAATCAACATCTTATTGGGTGAGGCAAGATTGCCCTTACACCACTAGAAGTGAAGATCAAAGGTGGCAACCATTGCGACATACCAAATTTAACAAAGAACAAGTCCTTGAGGTAAAAGGACCATCTCAAAATTAAAATAACTAATTAGCCGAAAGAAACCAAACACTGTTGGCTTAACATTTTATTGAAACCTTTAACACAAGAATAAATAATCCGACAATCTCACAAAATTTGCACATTACAACAACCATGTAGTCTTACAACAAGACCACCTAAGGGGAGTAAGGGAATTGGGTGGACTTCTATCACTAAAAGAGATAAAACCATAGAGTGGTCTTAAACCACCTGATAAATCACCATGCCACACTAAGCATTCCCCACACAACCTAGAACAACCTTATCATTTTTTTGTATTGAAAATCCACATGAATAGTCACATGCCCCCACACAACCCAGGGCATGCCATTATGAAAAGCTCCATTAAGAGAATCCACAAATCTCATAGTTATCATGTACCAAACTACTATCGTCTCATTATCAATCTATTCATCTCACCCTCTAGGGAGGTTTTATCTATGGCATTACCATTTCCTCTTCTTTGCATGTTTCTCTCCACGTTTATCAATAACTGGATGATCAATAGATCACAAGAGGGGGAATATCATTAGCATCATATTATAACACCTTATATCTAAATTCTTTCCATACCTTAGGTTAGCCGACCTCCAGGCCTAGTGTTTGAGTCTCTGCTCTGACACCACATGTAAGGACCCGTCTCCTTATTAACAAAATAATCTTAGAAAAACAAGGAAATCTTGATAACCAAAAACTTTTTTTTTCCAAAGGTAAACAATCGAAACAATTTCTTACATGATCATTACAAAGTTACTTTTAATTAAAAACAACAAGGACTTAATACAAGTTGTATGATGAGACAGACATCACAACAAGAGGTTCACTTAAAAACTTCTTATTCTCCATTGTTAATAAACTTTCACAAGTAAATAAGTATGTTATATCAATCATATTTCGACCTTATCATTGGAAGTATAGTTTTATGATTGAACTACTTAAGACACAACTATACTACTTGAATGATCAACCCTGAATATATTTATGATTGACTTAAATCCATGAGGAGAACATACTTAGAGAACCTTTTCTATCTTGGAAGAAATTTAAAATTGTACTAATAAAATGATGAATCTCTTTAATAAAAATCAAGAATGTTTAGTACATAAAGAGGTAGAAGTTTAGTGTGATGACATAAAAGAAATTGAACTATCCTAAAAATTTAATATAATAATATTCAAGTAATTATAAATTGTCTCAAGCTTTTTATCATATAATTATGCTAAGGTCTATCTCATTACTTGCAATCCAAGGTGTTACTTCCATTAATACAAAATCAAACTGAATCTTGTCAAGGCTCTTGAAATCAAGGATAAAATTGAATCTTAAGAAATAGATTCTTTTATAACCAAGATTCTTAGACCATTTTAATTTCCTTCAATGACTACTAACTAATCCATTAAATTCTCAATTATTCATGCAATTCTTACAATATTTTATTAATTTTGAAATAAATTGACCCTTCCACTAATGCGATTCACAACAATATTTAGATACTAATACTATATGAAATTGCATTGATTTCTTTTACATCATTAAATTGCCTAAGTATCACTACCTAGATTAGTTGTATCCACTTTTTCATACGTAAACTCAAAATCAACTATCAGTAATGAAATGGATCTTAAAGAACATTATTAAGTGTTTTGAAATAGCTAATGGATACAATCATTGTAGTGGTTAAAGTTTAAAGGTAATTTCTTTTTCGTTATCCAATATGGTCAAAATTGCTAAACTAAGTTGAAATGAGACAAAAGTAAAGATGGGTTTTCAATTATAACTAACTCGGTAAGAATTACAATGTAATTTTAAATGCACTACACAATTAATGAATGAATTGCAAGCTTGGTGAAAGAAAAGAAACCCAAAGACATATAGATTTGTATAATTTCACTGAGTGGAAAAATCAATCCCTTCAAGGTTTTCTCCAATGAGGATTTCATAGTCCAAATTGGTGTCTTTACCTAAGAAGTTGCCTTGTGTTAAGGTGGGTGAAATATAAAAATTAGGATCATGAATTTGAGATGATTAGGTATAGAATGTAAGGATGGCAAAGAAGTGTGCATCATAAGACACCACCATAGATAAGGAAAATCAATACTATAACAAGTTCCTGCTAATTGAAGATTGTTTCCCTTAAAGCATGGGTAGGGAAGAATGCATATGGATATAAGTTTGATTTAAGCATCTAAGCATATAACGATGGTTTTGTATAGATAAGATACTCATTTAACTCCTTATGTGTATGCCCCCTTTTTTTTAATCTTCGTGTTTAGTGATCTCCAAATTTGTGTGCATATTGCAGTCCCAAGACAATATATAAAGTAGCACTAGTGCCCATGAAGGTAAGATTTAAATATTTTATTAAAGTTAGTTTACAAATATTAAGAATTAATGTTTAAATATTACGTAGTTAATTATTAATAAATCTATATATACCTTGACCACAAATTATATTTTGATAAATAATGACATCTATTTATTCAACTTTCCCAAGACTACGTAAGGTGATCCATTTTCCCATTTCATTAACAGTTCTAAAATATTTTCACAAGGCAATTACATTGTAGAGGCTATTCATCCATGTTCACATGTGCTCGAGAGATTTATTAAAGGTTTAATTTGTAGAATTGCAGAGTTCTAGCGAGGTGAATGTAAAAACCAACTCCTCAACCTTTGCCAACATCCTCCCTACCTGTGCGCAAATCAAAGCTTTGGATGGGAGTATAGTCATCCATCAAAATAGAATGGAAGGGAATTTTTATTAGATATTAAGGTTGGAAGCGCTCTGGTAGTCATGTCTGCAAGAATGTAGAAGCAGAGACAATGCACATGACCTGTTTGATAAAATGCCTAAAAGAGGCGTTACTTGTGGAATACAATGATTGCAGGATTTGTTGAAAAGGTGCAAGAAACTTTCAAGAAAATACAATTGGTAGGCGTAAAGCCAAATTTCACATCGTTTGGAAGTGTCCTCCCTGCCTATACGCGCACGAGCTGTCAAACAAGGTATGGACATACATCAAAGCATAAAGGAAGGAAAATTCCATCACATGTTGTAGTTGCAAATGCCTCGGTGCATATGTATGCAAAATGTAGAAGCACACACAAAGCACATGAATGGTTTGACAAAATTCCCAAGGAAATGTGGTTTCATGGACTGCAATGATTGTAGGTTATTCACAAGATGGATTTGTTCAAAAGGCTCTAGAAACTTTTCAGTAAATGCAACTGGCAGGTATAAAAACAATTTCCAGAACCTTTGCTAGCATCCCCCCAAGGTATGGTCATCCATTAAAGCAGAACGGAAGGGGAATTATAGTTGAAAATACTCTAGTAGACATATATGTAGAGTGAGGAAGCATAGACAAGGCACGTCAATAGTTTGATAGAATACCTCCAAGAGAACTCAGCGGAATAGAATGATTGCATGATTTGCACAAAATATATCTGTTGAAAAGGTGTTAAAAGCATTCAAGCATAGCAATTGGTAAGTGTGAAGCCAAAATCTATAACATTTGCCAATGTCCTCCCTGCCTGTGCACAAATTGAAGCTCAGGAACAGGGTATGGCCGTCCATCATAAGGGCAAGGGGATTTTTGTCAGATATTATGATTGGAAATACTTTGGTAGACAAGTATGCAAAATGAGGAAGCACAGACATGGCACGTCCACTGTTTGACCGAATGCCTCAAGAAAATATTGCATCTTATGCACAAAATGGATTTGATGAAAAGGCTTTAAAAACTTCCAAGTGAATGAAATTGGCAGATGTAAAGCCGAATTCCACAATCTCTTTCCAGTGTCCTCCCTATCTGCACAAGATGGGAGCTTTGGGGTAGAGAATGGACATCCGTCACAGCATAGGCTCTGGTAGATATGTATGCAAAACATTGGAAATGCTCTAGTAGATATGTATGCAAAGCATTCAAAATGCTCAGGTAGCTATGTATGCAAAACGTGGGGAGTAATCACACGACCTGTTTGTCAGAATGTGTCATATGCAAAAATGTGAAGGCACACATAAGACACGTGGACTGTTAGACAAAATACCTATAGGAAATGTGGTCGCATGGACTACAATGATTGCAAGATCTGCACCAAAAAAAATGGATTCGTTGAAAATGTGATAGAAACTTTCAAGCAAAAATGGAATTGGCAGTGTAAGACCAAATTCAACAACCTTTGACAGTGTCCTCTAAGTGGATTCTTGTTAGATGTTGCAGTTGCAGTGCCACTTCTGATCACCACGGCCTCATAAAGTCTTGTGTATGAAATCCAATGAAGAAGAATTTACGCACAATTTCTCTCTTGAATGATTTCAAGTTGTGATTAAAATTCTTACAAAAACTATTGCACAGATTCTCTTTTGAATGATTTCAAATTGTGATAAAAAAAACCTAAGCACAAATTCTCTTTTGAATGATTTCAACAGTTAAATCAGAATATTGGATTCATGAACTCAAAACTAAATATTTTAAGACATTCCATCAAAATGAACTCAAAACTAAATTGAAAAGTATAACTTAAAAAAATTTTCAAAAGAAAAAAAACAAATTTATGAAAAGGAGGAATGTTCTTACAACTTGCTCCTGCCATCCAGCCAAAAGCTCTCTCCTCCAAGTGTGTCCCTCCCTTCATACTTCCATGCTATTTATAGAAAAATTCAATCCTTATAGAGGAAAATTAAAGTCTTTGAGTCAAGTCTTCTCAATAAATACTTTTTTTCCATTTTCTAAATTGCCATAAATTTTAGTGGAAAAGGACTCATTTAGATTTAATTTTTTTCTTTTAAATTTCCCATTTGTCATAAATTCATGTGGAAACCTCTAATTATCAATAAGTGTTATTGACTTGGAAAATGGGGAGGTTGAATTTCTAAAAGTGTACCCTTTGTTTTTATTTAGTTTATTTATTTAAAATTCCAAATTGTGTCAAATAAAAAATCATTTGTTGTTATTATTATTTTATTTTTTATGATGTCTTGCCATTATTTAGAAGGGTCATTAATATCCTTTTATAAAAGATATGATTTGAATAATAAAATGCATACCATTAGACATTAAAGTAAAAAGTAATTAATTATGCATAGCATGATATTATAACTCTAATCAAACTTGAAGCTCTAAGTATCATATGTTCAAGGGGTAGAAGTGGGTCGTGACAGTAGACTCGACTCCACAAGTTTTAGATATTACAGTGATTCAATACTTTCATGTTTTGTTGACTGGGAAGATTTAATCCATAAAAATTATGGAATTTCTGACGAGTCCTCCATACCCATTAGTTGATAACTTTGATGACAATATATTAGTCTACTCCTAGTTGTTCTAAAGTTTAGTCCTACATTCAAGTGAACCCTGGGAATACATTTGCTTATTCACGAAGCAAGCACTACCAGTTCTTTTAACAAATGTAACAAATAGGAATATATCGGCTAAGGCATTATTAACTTTCAAATTAAGTTCCTTTTAAAAGTAATTGCTGACATGGGATTTAGTCACCACCAAACTCCCAACTCCCCCAAAATGGCATCTCACCACAAGCACCCATAGCACAAAAAACATTATATGGCTTTACCTATGAAACAATAAATATAGCCCACTTCAGATTATATAGACTTTTAGTTTTTACCAAAAGCATGTTCTAAAGAACATAACCCAAAATCTATTCTGGCTCATTGGGAAAATATCTCTAGTGATTGAATCATATTAGTGCAAACATGTTTGTATATAAGTTGTATAAAACCTTGACAATATATTTTGAAATAATGAATGAAGTATATACAAAACATACAACAATTCCTTTTAGTCTAATAGGTGTGACGTTTAGGCTTTTGTTGTAATCTAGTACAAGGGTTGCTAATTGTGGCACATAATGTCCTGCAAGATAGCAGTGATTAGCATTGAAGTTATATGAAGCTTAACTAAAAAATAATAATATATCTATTGCCAAAAGAAGATGTTGAAACAAACTAATCCAAATGATGATGGCACAAACCAACTTGAAGTATCTATGTAGGGGAGACTAAAATTGTACCATTTCTTCAGACAAGATCAAATGCAAACCTAGAGGGATATTCTGAATTGTAAACATAAAGTATCAGGGCTTCTATGCAAGCATCTTGGAGCACTACCATAGGAACTTCTCCGAAAGTGTGATGGATCTCCATCTCTTACAAACTGTTCCTGCTCATAACACACTTGCAATGAGAAAAGGTTCAAGCATAGCTATTGTTGTTGTTGGGTCTCAAAAATGTAGGTTACAAACCCAAAGAGGATGCCAAGCTCTATGATCAGACTTGCAACATTTTTGAACCAACTAACGGAGTTAACCTAAATGGTTGATGACTCCCTGCACTTCAAGCTCTGGTAAACCTAGGTGGGTGAACCTTGAAAGCTAAAGCAGATGGAATGTATGACTCAAATGAATTTAGGTATCTACTCACAATGGCATAAAGTGTGGAATAGATAAAAGATTGCAAACTACTTTTACTCCTAATACTAAGATCTGAGATGTAATTGTTTGAATAAGATTTTATGGAATCCTAGAGTGGAATTGGTATGACCAGTGCCTATTTCTATTGGGATAATGGAGTCAAGGTGTATATGATATATGATTTACTTACTGGTTACAATTCTAATTGTTTGGCACTTGTGTTTGTTTATACCTTGTATAAATGTGCAAGAATCTGAATGACAAACTCTACTTATTGATCCACTCGATCCTACCAAGTTACTGTGACTTATTGAAAGGATTTTAATCCTTGCTTGAAGGAACCAATCAAAAGAATCACACAATGACAGCAAGTGTGTATTAACAAATGGAGTAGATCCTCAATTTGAATAACAAGACAACATCGAGTTGGAGATAGTATGGCAATCTTGTCAATTATACGACTATTCTTACTGATCCAAAAGTTACTTCCAAGTTACTGTAATCAATCAAAAGGATCTTAATTCTTTAATGGAAACCAATCAATTTGATTACACGAAAACAACAAATGTGTCTCGATGAAACTGAAATATCAACTTGGAAACTCAACTTCAAATAACAAAGAAATAACAATGTGGAGACAACCAAATAATTGTTTGGCTCAACAAACAATAGACACCAATATTACATCATTAATTTATGCCTTTTTCTCCATTATACAATTTCAAAAGATTTTACAATGTATAGCATAATGTTTTATTTTGGCAACTGGTCAATCCATCCAGTTATCTAACTCCTACTTCTAATCATGATGTCTTTCTAATCTACTGATCTACTGATGATCCCTGGACCACCTTCCTCTGCTTCTCGGCCTTGGTTTCCCTTATATATGTTTTGCAGTTGTAGGGTTATGACTCTTCATACATCCGGTGCAACCTTTTGTTATTTTAATCTCCTTCAATAACAAAATTTTAGTCTTGACCTTCTTACTGTTAAAATGCTTTGGTCGTTGTAGGTGGGATGCCCTTTGCCTTTGTATTGTAGTGTATATGTATATCTTATGTAGTTACAACATATACCTAAGGAATCACCAGATTTGTGATTCTATATATACAAATCTTTTTGTATATCGCATACATTTTCTTCCATATAGAAGAGTGGGCCCAACTAGATTTATGAAATGAATTTGAAATCTCCTTCGAATCTGCATTTGTATCACCTTTTTGTATATCGAATGTATGTGCTTTATATACAATAGCGGACCCTAGCTAAAATTCACAATATTTAATCTGTCATTCAAATCTGAGCTTGTATAAACTTGTATATCCATTGGTGATGGGGCCCACGTGGTGTTTCGTGCATTTGTATATACATTTTCTTTGTATCTCATATGCAGTTGTCTTTGTATCTTGTATACATACAAGCATTTAAACATACAAAGACTTTTCTATATTGAACTTCTTTTGACATCCGGCTTGTATCTTCGCTCGTACATCAGCTTGTATCTTGAAGACATACATTGTGATTATGCAAATTTGATATGCAAGTGGTGGGACCTAATTTATTCCTCATTCGTATTCTACGTTAAACACTACTTGAATCCAACCTTCATATACAATGCCTGATACATACAAACTCAATTGTATCTCCTTTCCGGACTTTTTGCTTTTATGAACCCTAGTTCATTTATTTTTGACTCCAACTCATGAAATGCATCCTCCGATACACATTATGTCCTGATGCATCCCTTTAACTAGATTTAAATCTCTCATGAGTTCCGCCTTGTATGTGTACCGCAATGTATAACCCAAAACATACATACAAGGCACGAAACATACAACAATTAGATCTAAAACCTTTTCTATTTCTTCTATGTCACTGATTGCAAATTTTTTATACACACTTGAATTAATCAACGTTGAACATTCAATATCCTTGATGTGCAAACCAATATCTTTCTCATGTGAGAAAAATATCTTCAAGTCTAACTTGCATATCTCCTCTTGAACATGGATGGACATAGAATCTTGATCAGCTCCAAGAGTTTTCTCATCATTGTTACACAAGGTGCTTTCACTATCAAAGCAAATGCATGCTGAACATGAAACTTCTAGATCATTCCCATGTGTATATCTTTGATATTCAATGGTGAGTAAATTTGAAATTTGCTCACTATTGAGTGAGCATATTTCTTCATCTGTCCCATTGCTGACATTTTCTTCATCCCTTTCCTCATCACCCCAATACACAAGTTCATTACAATTAGATATAATTGTTTCATCAGCATAATCATTCCTTTCACAAGCTAACATATCACCCTGATTATCTGAAAATGCTTCATCCTCATGATAACATGGATTTGAGAACACATGAAATTCTTGTTCTGGTATACCCTCTTCTTCACTGAGAGTTTGTCCTCTCCCCCGAATATGCAGATACTCATTTTCTTCCTCCTCAAGTTTCTAATTTAGGTATTGAGGTGGGTGGGCTGGGACAATATGAGCATTTAGATTTTGAAGACTACTCTCATCTTCTAATGTATCATATGTCATTTCATTGTTTGTTGGAATATGTTGTGGCTCCAAGTATTGTGTAAAATCCTCATAATTGCATTGATCTTTTAAAACTTCTTCCTAATTTAGATCTGAAATGTCATTACTAAAACTTTCACTTGCATATGTCTCATCTACTGGTTGCATCGTTTGATCATTGTCTTGATATTTGTCATTGATATTATTATTAGATTCCTGATTGATAGCATCCTCATACCTTTTCTTTTCTATGATATCAATCAGTTTACTCGCCTAGTCTAGAGTAACTGGTTTTAGTGATTTAGGCTAGTAAATTGACATAGGCTCATATGCTAACATGAAATTCCTGATGCATAAGGATTCATAGGTCTAAGATTAAAAGGTATCTGCATATATGTAACTACCATCCTGTTGAATAGAGAGTATCCAGATTCTCCTTCATGTCTCCTTAGTTCAAAAAATGCATCTAAAGGGGGTATGTTATATTTTTTTCATTTTTCATCAATTTTATTTTCAGAGTCGCCACCTCTTGTGAGAAGAGGAAAATTTTCTTCTTTCTGGGTTCTTCTTGCCAACAGAGCTATCTTTTTGTATTTGAATTTTAATATAGGAGATTCTGAATGACTCCCCAGCAGAGTTGCCATTTTGTTGGGTCTTAAAAATGCAGGTTACAAACCCTAAGAGGATACCAGGCTCTATGATCAGACTTGCAACATTTTTGAACCAACTAACGGAGTTAACCTAAATGGTTGATGACTCCCTACACTTCAGGTTCTGCTAAACCTAGGTGGGTGATCCTTGAAAGCTAAAGAAGATAAAAGGAATGTATGACTCAAATGAATTTAGGTATCTACTCACAATGGCATAAAGTGTGGAATAGATAAAAGATTGCAAACTACTTCTACTCCTAATACTAAAATCTGAGATGTAATTGTTTGAATAAGACTTTATGCAATCCTAGAGTGGAATTGGTATGACCAGTACCTATTTCTATTGGGCTAATGGAGTCAAGGTGTATATGATATATGATTTACTTACTGGTTACAATTCTAATTGTTTGGCACTTGTGTTTGTTTATACCTTGTATAAATGTGCAAGAATGTGACTGACAAACTCTACTTATTAATTCACTCGATCCTACCAGGTTACTATGACTTATTGAAAGGATTTTAATCCTTGCTTGAAGGAACCAATCACAAGAATCACACAATGACAGCAAGTGTGTATTGACAAATGGAGTAGATCCTCAATTTGAATAACAAGACAACATCGAGCTAGAGACAGTATGGCAATCTTGTCAATTATACGTCTATTCTTACTGATCCAAAAGTTACTTCCAAGTTACTTTAATCAATCAAAAGGATTTTAATTCTTTAATGGAAACCAATCAATTCGATTACACGAAAACAACAAATGTGTCTCGATGAAACTGAAATATCAACTTGGAAACTCAATTTCAAATAATAGAGAAATAACAATGTGGAGACAACCGAATAATTGTTTGGCTCAATAAACAATAGACACCAATATTAAATCATTAATTTATGCCTTTTTCTCCATTATACAATTTCAAAAGATTTTACAATGTACAGCATAATGTTTTATTTTGGCAACTGGTCAATTCATCTAGTTATCTAACTCCTACTTTTGATCATGATGTCTTTCTAATCTACTGATCTACTGATGATCCCCGGACTACCTTCCTCTACTTCTTGGCCTTGGTTCCCCTTATATATGTTTTGTAGTTGTAGGGTTATGACTCTTCATACATCTAGTGCAACCTTTTGTTATTTTAATCTCCTTCAATAACAAAATTTTAATCTTGACCTTCTTACTGTTAAAATGTTTTGGTCGTTGCAGGTGGGATGCCCTTTGCCTTTGTATTGTAGTGTATACATATATCTTATGTAGTTACAACATATACCTAAGGAATCACCAGATTTGTGGTTCTATATATACAAATCTTTTTGTATATCGCATACATTTTTTTCCATATACAAGAGTGGGCCCAACTAGATTTATGAAATGAATTTGAAATCTCCTTTGAATCTGCATTTGTATCACCTTTTTGTATATCGAATGCATGTGCTTTATATACAATAGTGGACCCTAGCTAAAATTCACAATATTTAATCTATCATTCAAATCTAGGCTTGTATAAACTTGTATATCCATTGGCGATGGGGCCCACGTTGTGTTTCGTGCATTTGTATATACATTTCCTTTGTATCTCATATGCATTTATCTTTGTATCTTATATATGTACAAGCATTTAAACATACAAAGACTTTTTTATATTGAACTTCTTTTGACATCCGGCTTGTATCTTCTCTCGTACATTGGCTTGTATCTTGAAGACATACATTGTGATTATGCAAATCTGATATGCAAGTAGTGGGACCCACCATATTCCTCATTCGTATTCCACGTTACAACACTACTTATATCCAACCTTCATATACAATGCCTGATACATACAAACTCAATTGTATCTCCTTTTCAGACTTCTTGCTTTTATGAACCCTAGTTCATTTATTTTCAACTCCGACCCGTGAAATGCATCCTCCGATATACATTAAATCCCGATGCATCCCTTTAACCAGATTTAAATCTCTCTTGAGTTTCACCTTGTATGTTTACCGCAATGTATAACCTGAAACATACATACAAGGCGCAAAACATACAACAATTACTCTTTATTTTATAAACATTTTGGTTCCGTGACATGTTTCATTGACTACTTAATGCATCGGTATGACTATCATCGAAGGCTCTTTGGTTTCCATGATCGATGTAACTCACGTAGTCGGTAGGACTGAAAGCTTCTACTCCAATCATACAAGTCTTCCTGACATCATTGTTATTGTATTGACTTCATCGGTGAGACTAGATATTTATCCTTCCGAAAAGTCTATCGGTATGATCCTTGCTATCAATATGTTTTGGAAATCTCATCCTGCTCTTATTTCTCTTGCTAATGGTAGAATGCTTAGAGTTTTTCAATTCATTTAAAAGTGCAGATTTAGGGTTTTCTGCTGCAATTGTTTGGTATGTACATCTGCAAATGCTTCTACAATAGGTTCTAGTGGTTGGTAGCCATGACGAGATTATTGTGTTGAAGTTAAATTTTTTATTAAGGGAACTTAAAATTTTGCAAAAATTGGTGTGAAATTTTTAGGTCCCAACAGTGGATTTTATCTCTTTTCAAGCCTTACGAATCTTGACCTTATCTCTTGGAAGTTACTCTCTTTAGAGAGTCAAGCTCAACTAGCCTGCATGCATATCTAAAGTTTAACTTATTATTAGAACCGATGTTTTAGATTTGATATAAGATTCATAAAAATGTGTTATTTTAAAGAATGTCAATATTAAGAAAAAAAAATGTCTTGGTCAATGGAGATTTTAAATTGTAATTTACTCATGTAAATTTGCAACTAGGCAGACAAAACAACTATTGATCTCAACCACCTTTACAAGCTCAATGCTCAATAGCGGTGTCACTAGTCTCTCTAAAGGCTTCTTGCAGGTGCCAGGGGAAATCCTATGACAATAAGCTAGCCTCAATCTCCCAGTTCCTAGGTATTGTTGCAATCACTTAAGGAGTTGACTTTGACCTCCTAGATGGTTTCAATATCGTCCAATCCCCTTCACACTTTTGTACTTCATAGCAGCTTGGGCTCCACCTCCTCACAATGACACTAACTCAAGACCCTATCTCTATATTTCATTAGCAAAGTTTACATATATTTATACAAAATCTAGCTTTAATTTTGTTATTGCAGCAATTGAGTCACAACCTAGTTACCTTAGTGGCAGCCACAGTCTCTGTTCAACACCTAGCAAATAAATAGAAATCAAGGACACAGATGGTTGTATGGAGAGAACTAAATTTTCAAGGATTCAAAAAGGTATGAGTAAATCTATGAAAATATTAGAAAATGCCACCATATGAAAAAATGAGTAAATATGTTTACTATTCAGTATTCTGATGTTTAAGCCATGCCTACGGATTGATTAAATATTATAACTAGAGATTCATACAAGTACATGTAATCCTTGTACGAAATCAGAACTATTATTTATAGGATGCTTCATCAATATGAAATCTAATATTACTTGATCTAAAACATCATTGAGTTTGGCAATTGAAACTTTTGATAAGAAACTTTATTACTCATGATACATAGAATGTATTCGACATCCATTTATGATTTCCTCTCAACAATGGTGGTTTTCCTTGTCTTACTCATAAAACATGTTAACACAGTAAATGCTGGAAATACTGACTTTAAGTTAAAACTGTATTTACTGGGTCACATTATTTTCTCTTTAAGTGGTTTATACTAGACATCTCAAACTAACCAATCAACATGTATTTTGTTTATCTAGATAGAGAAGTTATATTGTAGGAGTTTCCAGCAAACAAATGACATAGGCATGGATGCTTGGGAGATGAAAAGGAAGTCAGCTGAGCGTGCAAAATATAAATTGAATCAAGCAATAAAACAATTCACAACTAATGCTATAGCAAAACCAAAACATCATATTGCATCACTTCTACATAGTAAATGTAGGTACCTCAAACACCGGATCACACTCTCTATTGCTAAGGACTCTTGTAGAGCCACCACTGTAGCCACAAGCGCTCCATCTCAGAGTCCAAGAGAATTCTTAAAATTAATTATTATCATTAAATAACTGCATCAAGGCACTTTTGCATACTGCATCACTAAACTAAAACAAAGCCACAATGCATTAGATTCACAAGAATAAAAGAAAAATCCTACCTTTCCAAGTTTGACAAGAGTTAGATGGAGTGTAGCCCATGCAATACTTCCATTAGTTCATCTTTTACTATTAATAACTGCCTTGACTAAATTGAAGGGATAGTGGCATCAAAGGATGCTTTAGTAGATTTTTTGGATAGTGAACTTCTTGTTGACTTTGTTGTTTTATTCACAATTGTTGTTTTGGAAGGCAAAACACCAGAACTACTGTCTTTTGGCAAGGATTTGATGTTCACAAGGGACTTCTTGTTGACAGTAACCTATACATGCAAGAAATCACTGATAGACTGAGAAAACAGAGTCCTCATAAGTACAGAAGATCACAATCCTACTTTGAAGTGTATAAGAGATATTTATGAGCAAATATTTGATTGTCTATGGATAGAATTCCATAAAAGAGGAATGTTTAAGGTTAAGAAAAACATGATACAAAAGGTGAAAATGCACACACACCATTTTGATTCAAACTCAACACAAGATTGTATCAAAACCTCACAAGTAAGAGTTATCCATCATAAAAATAGCTATAAATCTTCTAATTTAATCTCCCCCCTCTTGAATGGTCATGTTTACGGCCTATGCTAGTTCAAAGTTATTACATTAAGTCCAGTATTGAGATGAAATAGTCCAAAAAAATAAATGTTTGTGTTTCCTTGCGGTGAGTGTTGAAATGTAATCTCAACAACCACAATAACTCCTCCTGTTCATCCTCTAGCATTGCAGAAAAAGTCATTGATTGCTTGAAGACTTTTGAAAAGAAATGAATTGACCTCTGCTACCTATGTTCTACTCTCTCCATACCTATTAAAAGTTTCTCATAAATTTTCTGCAGGTGATGTCATGAATGTATGGGCTCCCATCACCAGCATATGGAAAAAGGATGGATTTTGTCAAATCCAGAATGCAGTCAATCAAGTCCTATTACTAGTCTTTGTGATTTTTTTTAATTAGAGTGCAATGTAGAAAATGGGAGCTCTGTTTTTCTATTTTTTGAAAAAGAGCAACAGCTCTATTTTTTCATGGGTAATGCTCTATTTTTCAGAGTTGTAGTTAGAAGTTCAACAGATTAAATATACTCTGTTTTATTTATAAGAGTTGTAGCTCTATCTCAAAAGAAGAATATATAATTATAATTGTTTTTTTTTTTTTTTTCTGTATGTGCACAAGCATGGAAGAAGGATTATTTTTTGTATTGATTGTTTGTTTTATTTCTGTGAAAACACTGAAAGAAGTTGTAGCTCTGTTTCTCTCTTTTTCTCTGCCTTTTTCCTTCATCTGGTATCAGAGCAAGTAAATATCACAAGAAGGTTTATCAAAGCTATCTTCAAACAAAGGTTTTTCAAGGCAAAGGTATACATAGTCAACAATGGCAAGCACAAGCACAAGTTTAACAAACCCTCAAATCCCACAGTTCAATGGGAAAAATTATGATTATTGGTCCATAACAATGAAGGCACTCTTTTGTTCTCAAGACATATGGGATCTTGTAGAGAATGGCTTTCCAGAACCACCAGATGCAGTAGCATACAATGCTCTATCTCAAGCAGAGAAAGATCTGTTGAGGGATAATAGAAAGAAGGACTCCAAAGCTCTCTTTTACATATTTCAAGCAGTGCATGAGAGCATTTTTCCAAGTATTGCAGCAGTAACAAAGTCCAAACAGGCATGGGATATTCTTCAAACAACATATCAAGGCATGGCAAAGGTTAAGACAGCTAAGTTACAAATGTTGAGAAGGGATTTTGAAACAATCTTTATGAAGGATTCAAATTCAATAGACACTTTCTTCACACAAGTGATGGGTTTAGTTAATCAAATTAGATCTCATGGTGAGACACTTAAAGATACTAGGATTGTTGAAAAGATTTTAAGGAGTTTACCCACAAGGTTTGAATCCATAGTTGTGACCATAGAGGAAACAAAGAACCTTTCACAATTTTTAGTTGATGAGCTCCGTGCATCTCTCATCTCACATGAGCATAGACTAAGCAGGTCAGCAAATTCATCATTAGAGCATGCATTCAAGACACAAGCTTCAATCAGCCATGGTAGAGGCAGAGGAAAATCGAATTTCAGAGGTAGAGGAAGGAATTCTTATAGAGGTGGAAGAAGCATCCCATCAAACTCAAGCGGAAGAGGCAGTAGCCAAAACTCAAGCCCAAACCCATCTCAAAATCAACCACATGGTCAAAGGTATGACAAATTTCAAATCCAATGTCATTATTGTAAGAAATATGGGCATTATTCAAATGAATGTAGAAAAAAACAATCTGATTTTAGCAGACAAAATGCAAACTTTACAAGAGAAAACCAAAATCAGAGCAATGTGTTCATAGCATGCAATGTAGCACAAGAAAATTAGAAGGATGTATGGTTTTTAGACTTAGGTTGTAGCAATCATATGACAAGGAACTTAGAAGTGTTATTAAGTTTAGATGAAAGTGTAAAATCAGATGTCACATTGGGTAATGACAACAAAGTTTTAGTTATGGGCAAAGGAAATATCAATATTCTAACTAAATAGGGGGAGAAGAAGGATATTTCAGATGTGTATTTTGTGCCTAGTCTAAAACATAATTTAATGAGTATTGGGCAGCTTGTTCAAAAGGGGTATAGAGTCTTCTTCAAAAACAAAGAATGCACTATTCTAGATAAATTTTTAAGTAATCAGCTTATTGCTAAAGTGCAAATGACAAAAAATAGAATGTTTCCCCTAAAGATTAAGCTAGATTTGAATGTGGAATATGCTCAAGCACAGCCCACAATTAACCCACAAGAGGATAAAGATAAAGTTGTAGCAGTTACACAAACCATCTTTCAAGCAGAAATAAAAGATGAAAATTGGTTATGGCATCTAAGATTTGGGCATCTCAACTTTGAAGGTCTAAATTTTCTTCATAGGAAGAGTATGGTAAAGGGTATGCCTCTAATAGAGAAACCGGAAAGAGTATGTGAAGGATGCATATTGGGAAAGCAACATAGAGAGACATTTCCAACTAGCAAGTCAATTAGAGCAAAGGCACCTTTAGAGATTGTTCATTCAGATTTATGTGGGCCGATGCAAACACCATCAATTGGTGGAAGATACTACTTTTTGACATTCATTGATGATTATTCAAGGAAAACATGGGTCTACTTCCTAAGACAAAAGAATGAAGTGTTTGATTTTTTCCGTCAATTCAAGGCACTTGTTGAGAAGCAAAGTGGGTACTACATCAAAGCATTGAGAACGGATAGAGGTGGTGAATACATCTCAAATAAATTTCTATATTTTTGCAAACACCATGGATTCACAAGCAATTCACAACCAGGTACACACCTCAACAAAATGCGGTAGCTGAAAGGAAAAATAGAACAATCATGGAAATGGCAAGAAGCGTGTTGAAAGCAAAGCATTTGTCAAATGAATATTGGGCTGAAGTTGTAGCTTGTGCAACATACATTATGAATAGATGTCCAACCAAGAGTGCGAAGAATATGATTCCTGAAGAAGCATGGACATGAAGAAAACATAGTGTTTCTCATATGAGAGTATTCGGATGTGTGGCATATGCATATGTGCCAGATGAGTTGAGAAGAAAGTTGGACAACAAAGGAGAAAAGTGTATATTTGTTGGTTATAGTGATGAATCCAAGGCATACAAACTATACAATCCAATAACCAAGAAAGTTATAATCAGCAGAGATGTGCAATTCATAGAAGATCAAGCATGGGATGGAAGTTTGGAGAAAACAATCAATATTGCAGCCAACTTACCACAAGAAGATAGAGAAGTTTTTATACCAGCAGGTACTCCATCAAATGTGACTCCTTCCACACCCATTCAAGCTCAACAAAGTGGTCAAAAAATGACACCATCCTCAAGTGTAAGGACAGCCCCATGCATTCAAGCATCCACTCCTTCAAATGTACAAGAAACACCATCTACAAGTGGTAATCAGGGTGCAGGACCATCAAGTCCACATTCCACAAGTCCAAGTTCAAGTGATATGTCAAATCCAACATTGGCAAGCTTAAAGAAACAAAAAATTAGAAGTTTAAGAGACATTTATGATCAAAATGAAGGTGAGAACAATGCTGGTCTGATTTCTCTTTTTGCATTTTATTCACAAGTAGAAGATCCAATTCATTATGAAGATGCTATCAAGCATGAAAAATGGGTAAATGCAATGGATGATGAAATTGATGCAATTGAAAAGAATCAAACATGGGAGTTAGTGAGTCTTCCAGAAGACAAGGATGTTATAGGAGTGAAGTGGGTTTACAAAACCAAATTAGATGCAAATGGTGATGTGCAAAAACATAAAGCAAGACTAGTGGCAAAAGGATATTCACAACAGCCTGGGGTTGATTACAATGAGACATTTGCTCCAGTAGCTCGATGATTTGATATTCACTGGTGATTTGGCAATTGATTTGTTCAAGGGAGCTATGAAAAAAGAGTTTGAAATGACTGATTTAGGCCTCATGAAATTTTTTCTTGGCATTGAGGTGAATCAAAATGATAATGGTATATTCATCTCTCAATCTAAGTATGCAAATAACATTTTGAAAAGGTTTAACATGGCAAATTGCAAATCAGCTCCAACACCAATTGTCACAGGATTGACATTAAGCAAGGATGACAAAGGAGCTAACATTGATCCAACTTTGTATAAAAGGCTTGTTGCTAGCCTCATGTATTTAACAGCCACGAGGCCGGACATTATGTATGCAGTTAGTCTCATTTCAAGGTTCATGGAATCTTAAAAAAATTCTCATTGGCAAGCAGGAAAAATGATACTCAGATATGTGAGTGGAACAAGGAACTATGGCATTCAGTATGCAAAGTCAAATGAGTTCAAGCTCATAGGCTATACAGATAGTGATTGTGCAAGAAGCATAGATGATAGAAAAAGCACTTCTAGCTATGTTTTTCATTTTGGAACAGGTGTAGTTTCATGGGCTTCAAAGAAACAACCAATAGTCACTCTCTCATCTGTTGAAGCAGAGTATGTAGCAGCCACAGGTGCATCATGTCAAGCAGTTTGGATGAGAAGAATGTTGAAAGATCTCAGGCAAGAACAAGAAGAGGCAACAAAGATCTATTGTGACAACAACTCAGCTATAGCATTGTCAAAGAATCCAATTTTTCACAAAAGAAGCAAACATATTGACACAAGGTATCACTTCATTGGAGAACTAATCAACAATGGAGAAATATTTTTAGAATTTTGCAGGTCTAAAGATCAGTATGCAGATATCTTCACCAAGCCATTAGGAAAAGAAAGTTTTGAGTATCTAAGAGATCATTCGGGAGTTCGAGATGGCGGTAGTTGTGATTAAGGGGGAGTGTTGAAATGTAATCTCAACAACCACAATAACTCCTCCTCCTGTTCATCCTCTAGCGTTGCAGAAAAAGTCTTTTTCTTGCTTGAAGACTTTTGAAAAGAAATGAATTGACCTCTGCTACCTACGTTCTGCTCTCTCCATACCTATTAAAAGTTTCTCATAAATTTTCTGCAGGTGCTGTCATGAATGTATGGGCTCCCATCACCAGTGTATGGAAAAAGGATGGATTTTGTCAAATCCAGAATGCAATCAGTCAAGTCCTATTACTAGTCTTTGTGATTTTTTTTAATTAGAGTGCAACATAGAAAATGGGAGCTCTATTTTTCTGTTTTTTGAAAAAGAGCAACAGCTCTGTTTTTTCATGGGTAATGCTCAGTTTTTCAGAGTTGTAGTTAGAAGTTCAACAGATTAAATATACTCTGTTTTCTTTATAAGAGCTGTAGCTCTATCTCAAAAGAAGAATATATAATTATAATTGTTTTTTTTTTTTTTTTTCTGTATGTGCACAAGCATGGAAGAAGGATTATTTTTTGTATTGAGTGTTTGTTTTATTTCTATGAAAACACTGAAAGAAGTTGCAGCTCTGTTTCTCTTTTTCTCTGCCTTTTTCCTTCAGTGAGGACCTTGTGTCAGAAATCACGTGACTTGTAGTTGAAACCAAAGATTAAGTATGATTTATACTTGGAAAAACCCATAAATTTTGACAAAGGAAACCATGGAAAAATATTTTATTTTTCAACAAGAGAATCTCATTCCGTGACAAATCCTCATATTGGATATCAAAATTAACATCAATAAACAAATTCTAAATGAGAAAACATCATTGTGATACTAATGCACATCATCAATACAAAAGTATTTACGCATTTAATATATTTATTATGCTTAATTTGAAAACCAAAGTATGTAACTTGGACTCAAGAAGAACTTGACATGCAGATGATTAGACTTGGCCCTTGGCATAAAGTTAGACAATAACTCAAGTAAGAATTGAGTCTTCTTATTTTTCACAGAGAATACAACCAAATTCATAAGTTTCCAGCAAATCTGAGAGAGTATTGCAACTATTCTTGTGACATAATAAGAAGCCGCAAAATAGAATTCTAATAGCTTGAAAGGAATCACACTATGTAAATAAGTATAGGTATGTATTGAGTATGACAAGGTTTTACATCAAGGAGTACTTGCCCACTTTGGAAGAGTATTTACCTATGCTTAGATTATAAGAAAGTTTTAATGAAGTAGAATCTCTGGCACATCAGGAATCATCAGCTTAAATAAATCCTGTCACAGCAATGCCAGATATCTAAATGATCATACAATTTCAATTATAGCAGATGCTTTGCATGTAAAAGCGATAACAAAAAAGATGGGATTTGGATATAGAGGTATCAAACAGAATCTAAAACTTTTGCACATTAGAAGAGATTATTCTCTCCTCCACTGGATAAGATTTATTGATATCTTTAGATATATAGCACATAACACTACAAGGCTAATCCCTAGGACTGGGTAAAAAGAACTGACTACTGTAAATAAGGTCATTGACCAGGAAATAAGGGTTGTCAAAAAGAAACTTGCTTTTTAACTTGGATAGTCTAGAAGAATCTGATCTATTTTGGCAAGTTTTGGTCACTCAACACTCTGACTGACTGGCACCCCCCATAAATGCATATGCAACAACATGAAACTCTTTTAACACCTTGAAAGGAATCATCAACCTTACAAGATTTGGACTCATCTCAGACAGAGAAAGATGGATACACCAAGCTGGCTCAAACTAGCTTAAGATTCAGTTACTCCAAATGAAGGTTTTGACTGACAATTTAGGGCTTTCTCTAATTGTTTCTTAGCTGTCTGAGCCTAATGCTTAGACTTGGCATTTTCACTGTCTTGTGGTTCATTTGTGGTTTGGAAATGGAGTTTTATTACCAACACACCTCACAAATATGCCTGGCAAAGGTCTTGCATGAAGAAGTGAGAATAGAAAAGACAGGATTTGGAAATAAAGGTATCAAACAGGGATCTGCAACTTTTCATACCAGGAATAGGTGATTCTCTTATTCACTCCTAAAATATATTAATATCTCAGAATAAATTGTCACTTTCTTTCAGACTATAATTACAAGGAAAGACCAATATGCTAAATGAACCTGGATTCTACAAAAGAGAGCCAAAAAGCACCTATCTGAAAAGAGATCTTTGACCTAGAAAGTAGGGCTTTAATCTGTTTTTAGGCAAACCTAGTCCCATGCTTAGGCTCAGTGTAATCAAAACTCAGTTTGACTTGGAGAACTGATCCATTTCAGCTCGAGTGTTCTATGACTGGCTCAAAGAGTTGAGCATATATGTTTCAAATCTTTCTTTATTTCCTGGTCAAAGAAATTTATTTCAAACGGTAAGCCATTGAGTTTGGAAATTGATACTGTAGGAATTTAAGGCAAGGAATTTAGGAATTATTACACTCAGGAAATTTATTTCCACAGCAAGGAATTGACATCAGAAATTACTACATTCAAGAAAGTCAATTTCCCCAGTAGTTCCTTGAAATCTGATAGGTAATTAAAAACATATACCCAAAATTTATGTTCTGCAGAATGTGAATTTTTTTATTATACAAACAATATAAAGGAAAGGAAGCGAAATACGACTTACAGGAGAAAGATTGTCATTAGGCTTTGGTGGTTCCATCTTTTTGAGCTTTTTCTTTGAACCTATTACCACTATCTTGTGATAGAGCTTTCTTCATAGACGAAGACCTCTCCAGGCGGGCTAATTCGCGAGGGATGCTGCCGTGAATTTTTCTCCGGCTTCTGGTTGCACAGGGTGCCGAGGCACAACTAGTTGGAGAAGAAGGCAAGGAGTGGCCATTTGCTGAAGATTGCAAAATATTCACCTTGGAGCTCTCATTAGAGTAGTTCTTTGAATGACGATGACTCGGAGGGCCTCGAACAGGGAATGCGTCCTACAGCAGCATCGTTCTTATTATCATTGCCACTATTATTATGATTATGACTTTGATTGTGATTTTCGTCTTCAGTTTTAGGCTTCAAGGTCGGGGTTCGCAAACTCTGAATTAAGATTCAAGAACCCCAGCGAATGTATCACGACCAGATCTCCTGGTTTTCTATTGAGTGTTTGACCATTGAAGTGGATGATATTTAAGTAGAGTGCCCTGGCACGGGCAGACCCTCTCAGCACATCAATAGTAGATCCAACTTCTAATTTATTGACATGAATGAACTGCCCTAGCTGCAGCTTCTCACTAAGAATAAGATCACCCCCACACGTTGTCTCCAGCAAGAAAAACACTGGCCCTCCGCCATGAACACCTAGCCTTCTATAAATTTTTAAGCCCATCCACCATGAACACCTGGCCTTCTATAAATTTTTGAGCCCACCATCGTGACACGTCCAAAGCCATGCAGAACATTAGAAATCACATAGAATTTCTTCTGCAACTAGTTTTTTATTGGACAGGAAAACCTGACCTCTTCTTGGGAATAAAATGTTCCAGGTAAAAATATGCTGCCAATCAGGGAATGCCAGAATGGCTTCAAAAAATGAAAAAAAATTCCCAAGCATTCGACCGGATTAATATTTGTGGCAGGCACGATTCCCCAAACAAAACAAATGCAGATTGGTGAGTAGAAAACAATTTTGTCTCCTGTTATGGCAGGGACTAATAAAATGAAATTATTATTAATGTTCCTAAAAATCACAAAGAATAATGGAACTGAAAATAAAACTTAGGACAATAAACTACTAAAAGTACTTCTAAACAAAAATATACACTATAAAAAAAAACTAAACCACCAAAGCCAATTTTAAATTCCAAAATCAAATTAATTAGTAAAGAAATATATAATATGAATGATTTCATCAAAACTTAATATTATACTATTTTGAAACTTTATACTTTGTGTCACTTGAAAATCTCCTTTAACTACATTTAATGTATTAAAAATTATCATAAACATATTTTATGCCACAAAGAAAAGAGAAATTGAATTGTTTATTAGAGAAATATTCTTAAACATAATCCAATTCAATAGTCAAAAGTCAATTTTGACCAATAAAAATAGGACAAATATATACCTTTTTACTATTATGAAGTCTAAAATTGTTATTGACCATTAAACTCATTGATGAAATGATTTAATTCCTTAAAATTAAAAAAATTACATCTCTCCACAAACAAAATAGAAAATATAAAACCAATTAGATTTTGGCCCCACACTTACAATTCCCTGTATTTGGTTTAAAGTTCTTAATCATAAGTAAATGCAATGTTCCCAACATACTATAATATAATATGAAAATTAAATTGCATCTCTCTACAAACAAAATAGAAAATATAAAACTATTGCAAGGTGTGCGCCCTTGGTCTCTTTGTGTTGTGCAGTGTAGCACTTGGGTTCGTGATTGGGTTCGTGACAAGGCTTAACCGACTCTGGGGTTGTATTGGGCATTAATAGGTTGATCTATGGTGCAACGGCAACCGTCTTTCTAACAATTGGTATTAGACCTTAGGTCATGGGTTCAAACCCCTTGCTTGCACTGGGGGATTGTTGTAAGGTGTGCACCCTTGGTCTCCTTGTGCTGTGCAACATAGTGTTCTTGCACCCTTGGTCTCCTTGTGCTGTGCAACATAGCGCTTGGGTTGTATCAGGCAAGTTGACCCTACTTGTCAAGCAAGTTTAAGTAAAATTATATATATATATATTTTCCCCTTCACACTTTTCATTTCCCTTGTATTTGGTTCGAATTTTTCAATGAATAAGTGAGTGCAATGCTCCCATCAAGGGCTTAAATTTGATGGTTGACCTTACTTGTCAAGCAAGTTTTAATGACTGTTATCTATTTAAAAGTGCCCTTAAGGCATATCTCAATATAAGTAAATATATATAAAAATTTTGCTCGATTAGGGGCTAGAACGATGAACGATGCAAAATAGGTGGCATGAAGAGTAATGAGTTGGGCTGGAGGATGTGAGGTGAAAGATGGATAGGTGAAGCGTGTCGGCTGGCAAGGTCTCATCATATCTTTGCATGGATTGACAGGCGTTGGTTGTATTGCATTGCCCGGGGCTAGGGTTTGTGTGCATTTCCATCTTTATTTCTCTCTGTTTTTGGTTGTTGGTCTTTCGTGTGATTGAAACATGGCATCTAGTAGTCGTCGCAAGAGATTGCAGGGTGAAGTGGGCTTGAAGGATGGTGATAAGGGGAAGAGGGTGGAAGTCGGGAAACCAAGGTGGCAGTTGAGTAGGAAGGATGGGAGTAGGACGGTTAGGGGAGAAGGGAAGAGACTGAAGAAAATGTCCGGTGAGGAGGCTATGGTGAATTTCATCAACGTATTTGAACAGGAGAGAAAGAATCCGATCTTGAATGGTTGGGAAGGTTGTTGGAAGTTTCAAAGGAGCTTGATGGGACCGAGGGTGTGAAGGTTCATTCGGCCATGGCCCAATTGCTTCTAGACTCGGGTAGTTCAGGAAGTCGTTGAAATGTGTTTGGGGCAGACCAATCTTTGTCGGTGGCTACGATGCTATCAATTGCTGCTTCGTCGATCCTGATTCACAAAGACATGATAGAGGCTACAAAGATGGTGGAAGCCAATATGGAGGTGATAATGGGTCACTTGCATAACATTGGGGAGAGATAGTTGGACACCAGGAAGGCTCTAGATGGTATTGCAGACAAGTTTGGGGGTTCCTTCTACCGAAGCGCCCTCAGTCCTTCTTGTGTGGCTGTGATTCTGAGAATGATGTGGTGGAGCTTGATGGTTCTGATGAGGTCTAGGGTCTACTGGTATGTTATGTTCAGTATTTTTTGCCACAGGAATATGAGGCCTGTGTAATTTTCAGATATAAGGGGCTTGGGGTAGATGGTAGTTTTCTGTTATGTTTCAGATACTATTACAACTTCTTCTCTGGATACATTGGCTTAAGGGTTTTTAACCCGATTTTGTTACAGGTTCCTAGTCCTTCAAAACTAGGTTAAAAAAAAAATCTATATAAATTTTGACAATCTGTCCAAATCTCTCCTTTCGTGTTATACAATCTTTTTAAAAAATTTATTGTATTTTATGATAAAAATGACTAAATACGGCCATACGGCCATCAAGTTTAGGCCGTGCGAGTCCCATCCTTTCTTTTTAATACATGTGTTTCCACTACAACAACAGGGGAATTTTCCTTCCATCCTAGTGCCACTAAATGATTTCTTGACCCTTACATCTCGTTCTCCTTGTTCTAATCCATTTGTATCTCTATCCGCCCTCATCCTGGCAATGATGGGCCAGTTAAGTTTCACACCAGTAGCCTACCCCGATTGCTTCCCCGCACCTTTAAACAAAACACTTCCATCATTATCTTTGATTTCCTCAGTTACCTCTTCTCCAAACAATAGCCCTTCTTCTACCTTCAAGGTTTTGTCCACATCAACATCTTTTCCTGTCATACCTTCAGTTGAATATATCTCTTCCCAGAGCTTTTCCAGATACATCTTGTAGAAGGGACACTCCGTGACCTGAATGTTAGGATCCTCCAATCTGGTACCCAAGTACCACTCCCCAACTATAACAACAGGGGGCCTCCTCTGAAACAAAGATAAATCAAAGTGCTCTCAGGTCAGTATTTTCCCCTCCAACATGAGCAAGTTTGCCATGATCACCATGCATGACTTTGGCTACAACACTCCAAGTCTTCCCACGCAGGAATTGAGGAGGGAAACCATCAGAAGCTATGCACTTTGATGTGAATCTAAACTTCCTCGAGGAGATTATCTGCATACGCTGATATGAGTTAGTGGGTTGCAAAGATCTGGGATGAATGTTTTTCACACATCTACAACAGTAAATTGTTGCCATGTCTTCTTCAGTAGAGCCTGTTTCCACTTTCCACTAATCTGTCCACACCATCAAAACATACAATCAGGTACTTAGTTATTCATCTGATTGTCAATTACCCAAAAATACAGATTCAATAGTTTAAGCAATAGATAATATGAGGATGTCAGATGATAACATAACTTTCAATATCATTGTTAATCTCTAAATATTTCTACTTAAATTCTAAACATTATTGAAAAAAAACAGGGAGGAAAATTTTCTCCACAAAGAACAAATCACATAAAAGTGGCTATTTTCTTACCCCTTGTGCTTGCCTTCAGCTCGCACGACGTAGTAGCAATGGGAGGAGATGGATTGAATAAAATACACACTATCATGTTCTGTTCTAAAGATTTTCCCATTACGTGTAGTGTATTGGATTGTTAAGCATTTGTCTTGGGGAAATGGCAATTGTCGCAGGTTGCCTTTGAAGAATCCCCAACAGCAGGAGGCAGATGCAGAGTCGCCATTCTCACCATCTTCGTCTTGCTCGAGTAAGAGAGATGATATATCGTGGAATACATTGTGACAATAACACATCAATTTATCAACTCTACTTAAATATGACACTCTTCCCACTCTTCCTGAAATATATTCAATCAATTGCTAAGTGCAACCAAGTGCAAACATGTGAGCACATAGCTTTTGACCATTTGTCTTCATTTAAATAACCATATACTGTACAAGTTTATAATTTATATGGTAATAGCGCTTCCTGAGGTATATTCAGTCAATTGGTAATGTGCAACTGTGTGAGCACATAGTTTTTACCAGTCCATACGAGGTCTTCATTAAAATCACTGTTGTAGAAACCAGGAAGTAAGATGATGATGCAAGATAGCAAACTTAACGTTTATCTGTTAGCTGTTATACTATCAATCTCTTTGGTTTATCTCCGAGCTCTTAGATCAGGCAGACACTTTAACTTGCAATTATTGTTTTAATTTTGGATTCCCCGTGAATACATGGTTGACTTTGAACGAGCAGAAGTTTTCATCCACCTGCCATTTATTTTTTTTAAACACTTTCATAGCTTAAATTTTTCATAGGGGTTTATAAGTTAATTCTCAAATAATTGGAAATATATATATATAAGTATTTTCTTTTAAGAAGAAAACAGATTACAATTAATTTTATTGACTAAGTTCATGGATTATTATGAATTGGAATTCGTGATTGGTGTAATGATTGAGGATAAAATTCAACAAAATGTAACCAATAAGAGTTTTGTGACAATAAATGTACATAGTAGTGATGTATCGTGCACACACACATAGGTATAGCTGTCACATGGAACTACACCAACATCGAACACCCAGCATGTATAAAAGAGACACATAGATAAATGCATCAGGAGAGATACACATATTTTCAATGGAAAGGTAGCTCACATCTCTATGCGACATACCCACACAATGGAAGAAAACTGTGGAAAAAAAAATGTAATATGTAAATCAAAAGAGTGACATATTATGAGGATGAAAACAATGGAGAGGAGATGTGTATTATGAGTATCAAATAGTAACACCTCCCAAACTCCCTTAAGCTCAATCTAGGATAATCTAATACGTAAATTAACCTAGATTAATTATTTTCAGTTGTGGGAGTGAATAATTCAGAATCAAATACTATTTTAGGAAATCATATTTTATTACTTATCTCCCTTATAGTCTTCTTAGGAAGTAAATTTATATTTGTTTCCCCAACAAATGGCCTATGCATATGCATGACCTTCTTAACCATAATAACTTTTATTAGTTTCCTCATATGTATTTAATACACATTTTGGCATATTATTTATTTGTAATAATTCATTTCTAATGCCATAATAACAAAAGCATTAAAAAAGAAAGCTTCGAGAGTTAATGAGCACAAGTCCTCTATCTTCTTTTTTAATACTTCTCAAGCTATTCAACGACGGATTGCAAACATTTTGAAGTTTCAGATTGGGTCTCTTCCCTTTGTCTATCTAGGTATTCCTCTTGTTGTTGGTAGGCAACCTATGTCTTCCTAGCAGAATTTACTTGACAAATTGAGTAGTAAGGTCACTCATTGGACTCATCATTGGTTATCTGCTTCTGCTCGAGTGACTCTTCTGAAGTATGTTATCAAGGCTCTCCCTATTTACAAGTGTTTTGTTCAAGCTGCTCCTATGTATTTTCTTAGGGAATTTGATGACCTCTCATGACAATTTCTTTGGAGTGGTAACTTGCAAATGACTAAGTTGAGTCTTGTTAAGTGGGAAATAGTGTGCAAACCAAAGAGAGAGGGGGGCCTTGGTTTACAATCTGCTATTTTGAATGGGCAAGTTCTCGAGCTGCCAAGTTATATTGGCATTGGTGTGCTAGTCAGCATTAGCTTTGGGCTTGTATTCTCACCCATAAGTATCTTAAAGATGTTAATACTTTTGATGTTCCTCGCTTTCCTTTGGAGGGAAGGGGATCTATGATCTGGCATACTTTGAAAATGGGTGCTCAGTTGGTTAAGAATGGGCTTTTTTGGATCTGTCATACGAGTTCTCAGGGTCTTTTTTGTTGGGATTCTTGGGATGGTCATCCTGCTATCCTCTCTGATTATCCTTAGCATAAGTCCCTTAGTGATCATTTTACTGTTGCGGGTTGGAATATAGTTGAGCATTATAAGGTTGCTCAGAATTTTGGGTTGGCTGCTAGTTTTAGATGGAAGCAATCTTTTGAATGGCCACCAGGAGGGTCAGAGGAGGATAGGCAAGACTTGGCTCAGATTCTTGCCTCATGTGAATGCAATACCTTGGTGGGGCATGATGTTTTGGCTTGGGGTAGCAGTGATTTGTCTGGTAAGTTCTATGTTTCAGCAGGATATGAGGAGCTTATTAGGAAGATGTTTGGGGACAAAGAGGTTCCTTGGTGGAAACAAGTGTGTAACAAATTTTCTTGGCCCAAGTGCAACTTTTTCATGTGGTTAGTGGTTCAAAACTGGTGTCTCACTTGAGATAATTTGTGCAAGTGTGGGTTTCAAGGTCCCTCGATGTGTGTTTTATGTTGTAATAGTGAGGAGAGTGTTTCTCATCTCTTCTTCCAATGTTCCTTCTCTAGGAAAATATGACTCTTATGGTGGGGTGTTTGGAACCAAGCTTGTTGGCATGTCTACTCTTTGGTAGAATTTTTTTTCTCATTGGGGCAAGGCCCCAGTTAAGACTTCTTTTCTTCAAGTTACTTGGACTCTTGGACCGACCTTTATTATCTGGGATATTTGGTTGGAGAGGAATCACATGATTTTTCAAGATGTGAAGTTGGTTGTCCAACACTTGTGGTGGAAAATTCTTCATTCTTTGGGAGAAATTGTTTCAGAAAAGTGTGACTTGGCTGAGGGTGTGGATCTGGGAGATGTTGTTTGTTGCAATTGTCTCAATCTTCCTCGTCAAAGTGGTGCTTCGAAAGGTGCTAGTCAGGAAATGAGAAATAGATGTAGACATCCTCTTCGGAAGATAAATAGGGAGGAGCGTTAGTGTCCTCGTTCACAAGGAGTACTGAAAATCAACACTAATGGTTCTTCTCAGGAAAATCCTGGTCATCCTGGTATTGGTGGAGTCGGGTTGGATAGTTCTAGGACTATTCAGTTTTTTTTCTATTTATAAGGGTCTGCATACTAACAATTTGATGGAGGCTCTTGCCATTTTATATGTAGTGGAGCATGGATGCGATCTTGGGTGGAGAAGGATCATTTGTGAATTTGATTCTCAGGTGGTGGTGACTTTATTGAATAGGCAACATTTAGAAGATGTCAGTTGGAATTTAGCTTTGATTATTAAACAGATTCTTAATCTGTGTGCTTCTTTGGAATCTGTTACTTTCAGTCACATTCCTATAGAATGGAATGGAGTAGCAAATTGTTTGGCCAAATGGGCCTCTGATCAAATGCAAAATTGGAACATTGTGGATAGGGGTCAATTATCGCCAGATTTGTTTCAAAAGTTGGACCACTTATTGGAGATCGATAGGGTTGTATAATGCCCTTGCTTTGTACTTCTTTTGTTTTGGTTTGAATAAGTTTTTACCCCTCTTTTAGTAAAAAAAAAAGCACAACGATTTCATATCTTAGACATCTTAATGAGAGTGGTATGATTTCTATTGAGACTTTAAAGCTCACAAGGTATCATTAGTCACTCAATCTTAGTTACACTTTATTTAACATAACTTCATACCCAATTAGATGAATTTATATCTAATCTACTATATCATAAAAATTGAATAAGACTAGGAGCATCCATATGCTTTTCTTGACACAATAGAAAAAGCAGACCTAGAGAGACAAGGGAGAACTAGTATAGAAGGCTTCAACAGATGTACTATTAGTAATTTAGCACAATACCCATGCCTAAGGTGAAACTAAATTTCAAAATACTTATACTTTGTGTCAACACTATTTGAAAACCTCTTATTAGTACATGCCTAATTAGTGATTAATAGTTCTCCTTGTGCACTAATTAAATGTTAGAATTTTTTTGCACTTATAGTTTATGTCTATTATTTATAAACTAAACTTGCAATAATTAGAAATGTTTCCAAAAATATTTATTAATAATTTAATTGGCTTCTATATTTTTGGAATAATTTTGATTGGCCAAATATTTTGAGGTCTTAAGGATAGAGAATGAGAAATATACATTTTTAGTAAAACAAAAACACTAAAATGGAGGAGAAAAACAAGTTAAATGTAAATATCTTTATACTTTTAAAATAATTACCTTTATACTTAAAACGAACAAAATATTTATATTTAAACTTTATTAAAAATTTATAAAAATATTTAAAATAAATAAGAAAGATATTTATTCATAGTAGTTAATATGTGATTTCTTTTACATATTTTAAATCAAAAACTTAATTTACTTTATCATAAAAATATTACACTTCATAGTTTAAAAAAATATATTTTATAACAAAATATTATTTATTTAATATATACAAAAATTATTTTATAAGGAACGAAAATTTATTTTTCAAATAAAATCAAATTCACTTTTCATTTTAAAATGTCTCACTTAAATAAATTTTTAATATCATTAAATTGTTTTTATCAATTGATTTAAATATTTTTTCAAAACTATTGTTAAAAAACACACACAACCTTTACTCACCTCTTAAATACTATTCTTAGTAAAACAAACATCCTCAAATAATAACACTCATCATTAATAATTTTAATATATATTTTCAATAATATTATATAAAAATTAATATTAAATTTTCTATAATAATTATAATAGTTTTTTATAATGGTAAACAACTAACAAGGGGTTGAACCCTTTACAAACAAGAGCCCCCAGGGTCAAGCAAAACAGGCCAAAGAAGTTCACACACAACACAAAAAACATAATAGAAATAGCAGATGAATAGTTGTTAAACAACAAACATGAACTAAACAACCCTAGAACCTGAGGGAACAAACCTGACTCCCTTAACCCTCAGTCGTGAAGCAACAATAGACTTGGGAGTCCCTTCTTTCTTTGCACAACTGACCAAGAAGACTCAGAGTCAAAGTCCATAGAGTGAGGCGAAAGGAGGGGATCCTCAACAACCATCTCAGGCAAGGAGCCACCACGCGCTAAGAGAGAAGATGGCAGTGTTGAAAATGAGTCAAGGGAAGTCGAAGGACCATCAGAGGCAACCACCAAGGGTTAGGCAGACTCATGTTGAATAGCGACAACAGTTTGAGGTACCAACAGCTTCACAGAGGGGGTAGACAATAAAGGATCCTAGGGAGATAGTTGCCTGGGATGACTCAGCCAAGGAGGGCTCATCTCCTCTGGAGGAACCATCTGACAAGGGAGTGCCAACCATTAAATGATCAGTGAGTGTGTTCTTCTACTAGGTTGCCATACCCTTGCAATGAGTATGAGGGCAACCAAAGGCTATGTGACCAATGGAGAAACATCTCTTACACCAAAAAGGGAGACCCTCATAGTCTAGTAGCTGCATCCATGGTCTATCCTCCACCATCAAAATGACATCTCCATGGAGTGGTTTGGAGATATCCATATCCACTAAAATATAAGCCATCGTAGTATGCCCAAGATTTGAGGTCAGAGTCCACCTTCAAAAAGCACCCAATGGCATTGCCAATGACTTCATAGTAGGAATCCTCCCAAAACTAGAGAGGGAGATTTGGTAGACAGACCCAAACTGGTCTGGTATTCAGTCGTTCCATAAGAGGATTGAAGGAGCGAGCCCAAGGCTTGATGGACAGCGAATGATCACCCCACATCCATCCCTTGTCCAACACTAAGTCCCATTCCTCGAAGGAAGCAAAGTTCGCTATGAAGAACCCCCTTGCACTACCTTTCTATCATACACTACCTTTCAATCATACCAGTGTATTAATGATCGTGTATGTGTTAGCATAACCATCGTACACTACCTTTCTATCATATTGTCAATGCCTTCCTAAGAAAATATGACATGCATCCATAGGAATAATATCACATAAGATTTCATCAAAATTACCTCCTGTCTTAAATTTTACCAAGCATTGTTCGTTGACCATATGTTTTTTATCATCTTGTACCCATGCTATCCTATTTGTGTTCGAGTGCCTCCTCTTCTCTAGCTTCAATTTTCTCACCATCTCTTCTAATACAAGGTTGTCTGTGCTTCCACTATCTATGATGACATTACAAGCCTTCCCTTTACACTTGCATCTTGTCTTGAATAATCTCTTCCTTTGAGCTGCTCTAATGTCTTCATTCAATAGTGCTCTTCTTGTCATTAGGACTTCACCTCCTTCCACCTCTTCAGAACGTGTTGAGTGTGCATCTTCTTCATTAATGTTTTCTAGTCTATTATGGTTTTCTGCTCTCCTTCTTGGTCTTTCCTCCACATGAGGGCAGTCATAAGCCCGGGGACCCTCTTCTCCACATTTATAATAGGTTCCTCTTTCAAATCCTCTACCCAGTCTTCCTCTACCTCTCCAATTTTGATCTCTAGGGCCATATGAGTCTTCATATCTATGAGTTTTGTTGCTGCCTTGTTCTGTATTTTTCTAATTTTCTAATTGCCATCATCATTCTGGTAAGATCTTCCTCCAGTACTTCCATCACAACCTCTTCCTCTTTGCTTACTTTCATATCTTTTGTTCATCCTTTCATCAATTTTTAAGGAAAACTGATATGCATCCTCCATTGTGTAAACTCTCACCAAAGCCATCTCTTCTTGTATGCTTCACCTCAGACCATTAATGTACCTTACAACCTTCTCCTTAGTAGCTTTAGCATGTCCTACTCTAATCAAGATCCTATGAAACTCTTCTGTACATACTCCTTCATTGTTTTGATTCCTTCTTTTAAACCTTGCATTTTCTTGAGAAAATCTAATTCATAATCCATTGGGATGAATTGTCTCTTCATCTTCTCCACTATTCTATCCCACATGGTAATTTTCTCTTAGCCTCTCCTTCCTCTTCCCAGTTGAATCTCTCTCCACCAAATCGAAGCATGTCCCTTTAATCTAGTTTTTGCAAATTTTACTCTATTGAGGTCTTCAACCTCTTCAAATTCAAAATACCCTTCCATGTTGTTGTTCCAATCCACTAACTCTTCAAGATTCAAATTCTCACTAAATGTAGGAACATCAATTTTTGGTCTCTTCCCAATTTTGTCAATGCCTTCACCAAAGGATCATTCATAGTCATTGTCGTTGCTTCATCTTCTTCACTACTTGAATCATTAGCATTTATAGTTCCATCCTCTTCACTCATAGGTTCTCTCCTTTGTGTAAAACCTCTTCTAATTTATTCTTGTAATACTTCAACCTGCCTTCTTAAGGCTCTGAAATCTATAGACACTTAAAATTGTCCATGCCTTGCAACATCACCTTGTTGACACATTACTAGAGACATCCTATGACATTTTGTCCTAATCCCAATTATCCCACTAGATAATTAATTAAATAAATCCTATTTATTTAATTAATTTTCCTCTCCCATTTCCCAACTAATTCAAATAAAATATTTGAATTTGTCCTCACCTTTCACCACATTCCAACACATGTCACATACTACATTTTTCATTTAATACACTTCACATGTCCCACTAATTTAAATAAAACATTATTTAAATTAGGTCTACCCTACACTTGTCATATGACTACAACTACTCATGGAGTGGGAAACCCTATTCAATCTCAAGTGTCCACATCATTCAAATCAACTTTCAATCATAGCCCTTCATTCAAATCACTCATTTCCTATAAATCAACCTTCTCCCAAGCCATTTGGGGAGATCGATTTGCAAGTAGCCTCATGCTGTCAAATTTTCTCTAGAATCATTTTCATTCCTCTTTCATGCCATTGATATGCTATTGAAATAGTGAGCAATCAACATTCATCCTTCGATATTTTGCATTCCTATGCAAGATTGAGAAGAGCAATGGAGGCGAACCAAGTTTGACATAGGAATCTAGATTAGTTTGTTATTTATTGCTTTGATTTCTATGTTCATTTTGTACTTCATTGTGCTGTTAGGTTTTTTATGCTTCATGTTTATGATTTAGCCCTGATTTTTACCCTAACTCATTTGGTGAACTCCTTTCATAAAGACAAAAATCTTAAGGATCCTCATACCTTAGGACATCAATTCAAAAAGTCAAAGCAAAATCCATCTAAAAAGCTATCCAAGCCCCCTTCACAAGAAAAGGTCAAAACTATAATGGTTTGGGTATCTAAGAAAAAAGCAATCAAGTCAAATGAAGCATCCACATCTCAAAAATCCCAACCATCCTCTTCCATCCAAAAATCTCATTCCATTCCAAAATCTCAAATTCCTTCATCCCACAAGTCAAGCAAAAATCATAAAAATATTAAGTCTATGTGGGTACCTAAATCACTCCATCAGCCATCTCCTAAGAAAACATCACCATTGCTTCATACACCTCCTCAAAAGCTTCCATGTTTATCAAGGTGTGTGCAACCGTTGGTCATGATTCCACATACATCCATTTCCCCATCCTTCATCCATTATCCTACATATCTTCCCCATCACCTCCCTATGGTCCATGCTTTTGCATAAGGCTTTCATCCGTCCCTCCATAATCCATTATCTTTTCCTTACATAATCCACTATCTACTTACTCAATCACCCTTTCATGCAATCCCATACCAACATATATGAGCATAATAACATTTGACATGGTCCATGTGACAAAATTCATCTCTAATGGGACTATCACCTTTCATGGAACTAGACACTTGAGTCCCTCTTGTCCATATCCACCTATCGCATCCAAATATTCCAAAAAAATTTAAAAAATTAAAAAAGTAAAGAGAAATCCCTTCATCCAATGGTGAAAACTACCCTTGGTGGTGCCTTGGATAAGTACCATAATGAAAACCTGACAAATAGGCATCATGTGTAGGTTGATCTTCTATATCACTTACACTTGGGGGCATGTTGTCTCATCTATCTCATCATACCATTTCCATAGCATCCTACCATCCTTATCCATTATACACATATACCTATCCTCTTGAGTCCATTCATCCTCCCTTCCTCTTTTTGATCTTGATAAAGATATGGGGACAAAATGTTGAAACAAATGCTTTGGATATCTCTTGATATACCTCATCCTTTCCAAATAGTCCTATTATCATCCTATCATCATAAGCTTTGTCATGAAAAGTCTCAAGCATTCCACCTAGAATGGGGCATGTTATTCTTATGCAACATAGCCTTTGGAGATCATATCCTTGCTCTCTTACATGTACATCCATTCCATCCTATCGCCCACCCTTTTATCCATTCATCCAATCCCTTGGACCTAGACTTGGTTTTTCCCTTGTCATTAGTATCAAGCACAAAGGCTACTCAAATTGTCATCCAATGCCATCCAAAACATTTCAATTAAAAAAAAAAAAAATCCCAAAACACAAAAAAAAAAATCAAAATATTGCACAAAATCCAAAAAAATTAAAAATTTTCAAAAATTCAAAAAAACCAATACATGTCAAAAATCCAAAAAAAATCACAACATTTCAAAAATCTAAAAAAAAATCACAACATTCAAAATCCAAAAATCAAAACATTCAAAAATCCAAAAAAAAAAATCAAAACATTCACAAAATACAAAAAAATCAAATATCCAACAAAAATTCAAGCAATGAAATCAATTCAAATCAATCACATCAATCATCAACCCAATTCATTGACTCAATTACCAAATCATAATCACTCCAATCAAATCATCAAGTCAATCCAAATTCTCTGAATCGATCCAATCAAATCAATTCTTCCAATCAAAACAATCAAATCATCCAATCAAATCACATCAATTCTTTAAACCATTTCAATGAAATCAATCATCAATTTATTTCAAATCAATCAATTCGTCAATCAAATCATCATTCCAATCAATTCAATTCTTCCAATCAATTCATCAATTCTTCAATTCCATTCATCAATTCATCAATCAATCCTTCAAATCAATTCTTCAAACCAATTCATTCCATTCAACTCATCAAGTCAAATCAATTTCCGAATTATTCTTCCAATTCCCCAATCAATCAAATCAATCCAAGCAATGATCTTAATGCAAGTCATCCTTAATTCATACCAATCATGTCAATCAATCAAGTCAAATTATCCAATCACATCAATGGTCTTGATCCTAATATTGACGTAAACCAAATTAATTAAATCAATCAACCAATCAATCATTAATCAAATCCTGGTGTTGATTCGCATGGCCAACGACACTAGTGTGAATCAATCAATCAATTGTCTTATACATGATATTTCATTGTTGAAACTAGACTAGGCATCTTATACAACATAATTCATTTCCTAAAACCAAACATCACAATCAATCAATCAATCAATCAATCACTTAATCATTGGTTTACAGCTTGACAAGGGCAATACCTTGCTTGTTTTTGTATCATTTGTGCATGCTTGCTTGCTTGCTTGTGTGTGTTATCATTTTAACTTGTATTTGAATCACATCCCTCTCATTTTCAGCTAATATTCATATCTTGTGTATGTTGGAATGGCTTTTTACATTAACCTTTACATCTAAGGTCATATCATACCTTTTGTGCATTAGGACTTTAATATTCTAAGTTTTCTTTCTCATACGTCTAGACAAGGTTGTATTATGATGGGTGCAGAAGACACATCACCTTGGTCCTTATACCTTAGTGCATAATGTCTAGGGCTATATCAAACTTCATGGCTACTCACCTTCATTGCAACATAACGTATCATCCATTTCTTCTATCCATTCCCTTATCTTTCTTCCTTGACCACTCCCTTTCTTTTCGAGAGTTTACCCGTGTTTGTCCAACCCGCCTATCCTCTTGAGCGGGAATCATCATCCTATCTTTACAGCATCATCTTTTTCCTCTATCCATACCTTAGCTTCTTTGAAATGATGTTAATCCTAGTCACAACATCATCTCAAAGAAGGGCAAAACATAGACACTTAAAATTATCCATGTCTTGCAACATCACCTTGTCGACACATTACAAGAGACATTATATGACATTTTGTCTTAATCCCACTCCGAATCCCATTTATCCCACTAGACAATTAATTAAATAAATCCTATTTATATGATTAATTTCTCTCTCCCATTTCCCAACTAATTCAAATAAAATATTTGAATTTGTCCTCACCTTTCACCACATTCCAACACATCACATACTACATTTTTCATTTAATATACTTCATATTTTCTACTAATTTAAATAAAACATTATTTAAATTAGGTCTACCCTACACTTGTCACATGACTACAACTCCTCATGGAGTGGGAAACCTTATTCAATCTCAACCGTCCACATCATTCAAATCAACTTTCAATCATAACCCTTCATTCAAATCACTCATTTCCTATAAATGAACCCTCTTCCAAGCCATTTTGGGGGGATCCATTTGCAAGCAGCCTCATGCTGTCAAATTTCCTCTAAAATCATTCTCAATCTTCTTTCATGCCATTGTTATGCTGCTGAAATAGTGAGCAATCAACATTCATCCTTTGATATTTTGCATTCCTATGCAAGATTGAGAAGAGCAATGGAGGCGAACGAAGTTTGACATAGGAATCTAGATTAGTTTGTTGTTTATTGCTTTGATTTTTATGTTCATTTTGTACTTCATTGTGCTGTTAGGGTTTTTATGCTTCATGTTTATGATTTAGCCCTGATTTTTACCCTAACTCAAAATCATCATCACGAGCAGCACCTGGAGGATTTCTACCTCGATCTCTACCCCAACCACGCAGAGCTTCTCTTGCATACATTTTCTCAATACCCACAAGCTTAATCCTAGTGCAAACTGCCTCAATACACATTTTATTTTCTCAATACACACTTTATTAAGTTTCTTCAAAATCAACTACAGATTACAACTTATTATGGCCTTCAAGGGCCTTAACTATGCAATCTTTTAAATATGTGACTTTTCTCAACAACCAACATTCAGTCTGGTTCTTATTAACCTATATTTCTACATCCTCTAAAACATTAGCGACCGACTTGTCTTCTCTATTCTCCATGCTCTAACTCTCCTTTTCCTTCACTAGTTTCAGACAATGATCAATACAGATCCAAGACCCCCAAAACTTCCTGTCCGTATCATTCATGTCAATAGAAATAGAGAAAAGTGGAGGGTGAGCGGCTGTTGTTCCTCTTTGCCGACCATGCTTAAAATAGAGCAATGTCATAACTAATAGCTACCACACGCCAAGAAAAAGAAACACCAAAAATTAACCACCTAAGCCGCCAGTCCAACAATAGACTCCACAATCTATTAAGGCATCAGTCACAACAGATTACAATGCCATTAAGAAGGAAGTGGAGGATATTCTCTAACAAGACTGTTGAGGATACACCAAAATAAGAACAGCATAAATGAAAAAGAAATGACACCAAAATGGGGTTCCTTCCACGTGGATGCCCCTGCATCACAATTTGGACATCCTATAAATGAATTTCTCAAAAATCAAAGTAGTTGTAGTCGTCCTTCCATCAAGCGCTAATGTCCTTAAGTAGTTGTAGAAGATAGGTTTCTCTAAGTGTAATATGCCTTCATCATGCCCTAGCACACCTCTATAGCATTTTCAGCCTCCTGGACCTGCAACAAACAAGAAAAGCATCAAAATCCTCATAAACAAATCAAAAACATCAATGGACATCATGATACATCATTCTGATTTCTGAGTTCATCAATTGTGAATTTTGGGCAAATTTGTTGCCATTGGCAACTTCACAAATTTTCCATCATTGAAGGCCTTCATCCCTGGATCTGCATATTGTCATCTCAGACCTTCAGTTATCTTGCCAAAGAGCTCTTAGGTTCACTGTGTTAATCATGTCAAATTCAAAAGCTAAAGTCTCCGTGACTATCTCAGGGCTGTTAGGACTGCAAACGTATAGTTTCAAGGCTGCTACAGTATGTTTCCATGGAATACAATGGTGGTCTAGTCCCTGAAGTAGTTCTTTTCTCCATCCTTGGTAAAAAATAAAGTTAACTTTAGTGATTTATTGCCTCTCCAAGGCCACGAGGTTTCTAGACTAGTTTAGTTTTGTCAAAATAGTCCAAATGTTGACCAACAGTCCCTTTGGACAGCAGTCATTCTTCTCATTATCCCTAATCACACATGCACAACCTGACAAATGACAAAGGATGCATGATTTTCTTCTTAAAATGATTATTTTCAAAAGCTATAAGCCCAAGCAAAGCCCTTGAAGGGATAGGACAGTCAAACCGGCAATTGGTATGGTTACATATGCATGACAGTCCTGCACAGGGGGTTCAATAGTGACTTTGTAATTAGCATCAAATATTCTCCTCTGAGGGCCCCCTTGGATCCATCATATTCAGGCCTCATAGTCCTCTGAGAATTAGGCGACGAACTTGCTCAATACTCCCATGGAACCCTATGACAGCTTTTTGGAATGAATATAGCCTTTCTACTTATGACTGTCCTAGGAGGTACAATGGTAAAAGTCTTCTTTACAACCTGCATAATGAAGGAATCCACCCAAAATGAACTCCAAGACATCTCTAGTTCATGGAATAATGACTTCAAATCAAAGGTGTTATAATATCTATAAGTGTCCCCAAGAGTGTTTATGTTAGTAAAGACTATTTAGAATGGTATGACAGTCCTATCACAGATTTTAGGATAGTCTTGACTATTTTTTTTAACATCTTGGTGACCCTACAGTCTTGAAACACACATTTCATTCAGACTCAAATCATTAGAGAGCATTGTTAGATAACAACAAGATGAATTTAAAATAATCTTAGTGCTTGGATGGGGTAGTGGCACTGTCTATTAGATGTTTGTAAGAGATCCTAGCTATTGAAAACTAAACATTCATGCCAAAACTACAGCTTCATAACAATCAAGCTAGATGAAGAATCATGCAAATAACCTTCACTGTCCCTAACAAATATAAATGATATCCAAGTCAAGCCAAACACAATGTTAAGATGCCTTATGACTATCATGAAGTGTATGCCTATAAATTGACTGTGTTAGCAGCAAGGTTAGCATTCTTTGCTTGGCAATCAATGATAGCTCCTCAAAATATATGGAAACCCTAATCATGATTGAAAACCTAGCAGTGATATGATAACTCTCTACCCTCTGTTGTCTTAGTCATGACAATCCTCAATAACCTTATGATCTCATCATTCCTTGACTGTCCCTATAACTCTAATAAATCATGATTGTGTCATTTCCATGACTACCTCATCATTCAAGACCTCTATAATAGTGGTCAATTGTGTATGACAAGAGGCTTCTAAGCCAATCTTTTCCCTGTTAAAACATTGTAACTTATGGCTTTGAAAGCTACCACCCTCACTAAGGATGAGTTTATATGGAAATTTCATGACCTTAACTTCCACAATGGTATTGCATGCATAAGTTTTTCTCATACTGTCACAGGGTACATGACTATCCTAGCTACGACAACCCCCCCTATAGTTTTACTTCCACATGACTTAGAACAAAAAGAAGGGTTTAAGAATGTATACAAGGTATCGACAAAATTATTGTGACTGCTACAACCATATACCCTATAAATCCTTGGTTTTTGCATGACTAAGCTTGTGACAGTGGTTTGGTACTTAGATGATTCATTTAACTAGTGTGGAGACTCACGCATGTAAGCACTTCCTCATAATGGAGCAAGATATTATCTCATAAATACTAACAAATTTTGCCAATAAAGTTTAACTCACTGCCCCAAATAGTGTGACAGTCAACAATGCCCTTTAGAAATGATAGCTTATAACATTCAAAATGAGGTTAAGAATATACAGAAGGCCTTGGCATCAATACCATAGCCACACACAAACTTTCACAGGGCTCCTTGGACCTATGTGCCTTGAAGTGGCATAAAACTAGTCGATTATGGCTTCCCTAAGGAACTCCATCCCTCTTCTAGATTGCACTGTGGTAGAGCTTCGACTAAGGGTGATCTCATGAGTGTTTTACCACATGATAGTATTTGGACGACAATGTTAGAATTCCTTAATAGTTCATATGCATGGTGATATATAATGTATAAGGAAGTGTTATTAATGGTTGCAACTATATGTAGAGTATACACATTCTTTGGAGGACAGCAATATGCCATTGTCATGGCCTAAAACCACCATGAAATCTTAAGATAAATGAGAATCTAACCTGCACCAACTAAAACAAGAGTTGGTCCTGATAAGGGAGCAAGAGGTATCTCATCAATAAACATAAAAGGGGTCACTTCACACTACGTTCTTCCTAGGGTTTGGTGAGTTACCAAACCCTAGGTTTTATCTTAGACAATTTTGAATTGATTTTCCTGGGCAGAATTTGATATAACAGACTTTTGACCATTGAATATCATTACTCCACCCATCCTCTTATCTTTCCAGAAACATCAGGTTACCCACACAACCCTATCATCATCTAGGAAATGAATCAATGACTCTCCAACGTTGTTCTATCATGATTGTCACAAGACTATCCCCATAACAAACCAACACAGTACTGAGGCAACTTTAACCTACCCTACCCTTAAATGGCTTTCACAATATGACTACTCCCTATCCTTTGACATGTAAGACTAGGTTTTAGTATGGTCAGAGTTATTTCTCATAGCTTCTTCATATGGAGAATGAAACTTCCTTAACTCTCCTTCTCCCCTAGCCAAAGAAGAACAATATGACTAGACCTAAGAACAATGCTTACACAGTCTCCTCTACTCCATGATAACCCTCTCAAACCTTAGTATTCTTGAGACCCTAAGAGAAAGACATCATGCATAGGGTTATGATAAAATCTATTTATCCAAATTCTTCCTTGTGATGAAAAGATCTGCATAGGTTGGGATTACAACCTTCTGAACTTGTATAAAACCTCAGATCTATGTAGCCCTTTAAGCACAAAGAAACATATTCCATTAGAATTTTTTTGAACACATGTTCTCAGACATTAAATCGTGATGTAAGCAAGTGATGAAATCTTATTTAGATCCAATACAATGAATAACACATTATAAACAAATGATTCTACCAAATTTCACTAAAATCCTATATATTATCACACCAATCTACCTAAAATGCAATACCCTTAGGGCATGTCCCCATGCTACTGCTTAGCTTATTTTGGCTAGCAGCCACTGCTCAAGTTTTTTAGGAGATATTTGTGGAGCTAGTGACCCCATGAATATTTAATTTTTCTGCTTCTATTAAACAGTTATCTTAATTTGTAGCTTTTACTATATAAAAAATAAAATAAATTATTTTAATTTTTTTAATTTAGAAGAAAAAAAGGAAGAAAATATATGTAGCCACATGGCATATTTTTCATTATATGTAGTCGCTGCTTATTTCCAACCCCCTTTTTTTTCCACATCTTATCTACAATTCCTAAACAGTAGCTGCTTCACAAAAATAGGGAAAGATTATATATTATCCTTTCCCATAATTGTAAATTTCCATGGGGCCACTCCAACCACTTAATTTTATGCAGAAAAATAACTTAAGCAGCTGCATGGGGACATGGGGTTAGTGGTAGATTAAACCTAAATGTTAGAGTGTTAAAACTAGAAATTCTTGTCTTTTGATAGCAATGTGGTGAAGCGGTATAATACTTAACATCTTTCTAAAACTAAAAGAATGCCATTGACAGTTGTTTTGGATGAAAAGGCAATAATACCTTACACCTATCCATACTTGTCAAAACACCCTAATTGTGCATCTACACCTGTGGTCCCTCAAGGATGATGAGGTAACATTTATTTGTATTTGATAAGCCTTTATTCACCATGAAATACCTCAAAACAGTGAATAGAGGGTTAAGACGAGCTAGTTAGGGTTACTTCTTTGTGTTTAGACCGCCAAATTTAAGCATAAAGGTAATGAGAGATTAGGATGGAGATCATACCTTTCTAAAATTTAAATGATTTTGGCACCGAAATCTCTTAGGATGGCTCTATAATGGTTTTAAAAGGTTTTTGAACATCATTTTGAAGTTTTGGCCCATCTCAAGGAAAAAGGGGCAATGTAGAAGAAACCTATGATTGTTTTGGATTGTTTAGGTAGATTTTTGAGTGCATTGAGGTTTATATAATCAAGCCCATAGTCCTCAATATGCTACTAAGACAATGGTTTCACATGATTTAACCTTGATACTTTAGCTTGACCATTTAGCCTAGCATAACCATAAACGCATTCAAAGAATAAAAGCACCTCTCTTATTCAACCCCCACACAAACTCCATTGCATCAAAGACTTAAAGACTCAAACACACCATCCATGGAGCCCCACTAAAATGATTAGCATGGCATAATAAAATAGGATCAACAAGACCACTCTCAATATTTAGCCAAGAAGTAAGTGAGATCATGACAATACCCCAAGTACAACATGCCAATGCCATTGAAGACCCATATGAACCAAGAATTGAAGTACAAATCTAATCAAAGTTTCTCAATCCAATAACATGTCAAAATCATTGAATGGAAAAGTAAGCATCAAATTGTCTCAAAGAGACATGTGACAACAAATTAAGGCATTCCAAGCATGATGATCTAAATTGTACCAAGGCCTTTGAAACCCCCGAAGGCATTTAATCTCTAGAAATCAAGTCAAATAAAAGGGGTCCCTACTTGCCAAGGGTAGAGTGGGGCATGTGTGCATAGGGCACAACACTACCCTATACAATCTTGTATATGGAGCTGATGCAATCATGCCCTTGGAGTTAGAAATTCCTTCATTACGAATTTCCCTTAAGGACATTGTCGATGATAACACCTATAGGGAACAGTAACTTGAACAACTTGAGAGGCTCAATGAACAGTGCACACACTCTCGAACATCTCCAAGCTTACCAAAGGAGTCTTACAAGAAGCTACAATGAGTGAGTCATCCATTACTCCTTCAAAGTTGGTGACATGGTTCTCTATGAAAATCAACACAACGTTGATGCTCCTCTTGGTACAAAAGGAAAGCTCATTCCCAACTGGCCAGGACTGTACATCATCACTAACATATATGGTTCAACTATGTGTTGAATCTCCTCAATGGATGGTACGCCTCTTAAAAAACCTATCAACGTAATACATTTACGTAGAACCATAGTGCTTAAGATTTGGTTTCATTCTTTCTTGTATGGTATACTAAAGATTTCCTTAAAGCACTTCATATTAGGTAGATTTAGTATGTGGTACTTTATTTACACTTTGTTGCTTCATTCTCGACAAATGTTTTGTTGTCTTGAACTCTCAAGCAGTTTTCATTGATTAGTGAAAATTTGCTTCTTTCATGTTACCATACTTCCCTAATTAGTTGTAGATGCGATTAATTAGTTTATTTCCATTTCACATTTATTTGAACAACCCGTTGGTTTTTTCCCAGACTAGATGCTTTTTCCCAGTTATCCCTACAAGGTAGCCACCAATGATCAACAGGATCTCTGGGCCCGGGGCCAACAGTATAGGAGATAGACTCTATAGATATCTCCTCTTCTTCTTCAGACTCTTCAAAACCTAGGGGGGTATTCCCTATTCAACATCCATAAGGTATGCTTGTGAACTAGAGGATGTTGACACAAAGTAGATAAATCCTCCTTTATGTAGACCAAAACTGTAAGATAAGTGCAAAGGGGCTAGCTTTGGGCCTGTGTTCAGCTGTGAGACAAAGGATTTTGATCCTAAAACTACTTCTAAGGTCCTAAAGGTTTGGTTTTCAAGTTTTAAGTTTGATTTTATATTTGGATGCAAAACTAGGACCTGGGTGTAACCTCAATACAAGACTAGACTGGTGCCTATCCAGGGCTTGGAGTCAATAGACATACACATGTGAATGATCAGCACAAACATATACCAAAGACTAGATTTCAAGGGGGGTTGTTTAGCACTTGCCTTACAAATACTTCCCAAGACTGAGTATTTAGTTATCTCTGCTTACAAACATCCTCACTGCAGTACATTCCTCCCAACACTTGATCTAAAACATTTAATCTGCCCCTTGAGCAGAAGTAAGACATCAAGCATTCAATACAGTAAACCCATACTCTAGAACCATAAACACCCCTTAGATGCTTATATTCAGAAGAACACACTCAATTTGGAGACAGATAATAGAACACATGCAATATACCATTACTCATTTAAATCAACATGAAATTAGTAAATTTATGCATGAGACATACAACATGAGACTCATAAACTCACAAGACATCCAAAATAGGGCCACTAATGAAGATGTATCTTATCACAGAACCAAAATTTGTCCAGCTTTCAACAACACAAATGAGTAACACCATTTGCTATATATAGCAAGAAGGTATACTCAAATTAATTACACATGGTTGACTCAAAATTTCACCAAATACATCACATCATGAGAAATTGTGCTCAACATTGAATGCAGCAGGTGGGAGAGGAGGCAGGGAAGTTAAATCCGAGCCTTGCACCACCGCCTAGGGATTTTCAATTTCAATCAAGTACTTGATCCATCCATGCCTTCGCCCATACCCTGTAACATTTGCCATTAATGGTTAACCAACCCGCGGCCTTGGGAAATGTAGTGGACTGTGCGTTTTGCAACTTTTCCCACCAAGAAATATGACCCTGATTATTCAAATTATGTGAGAACAAATTATCCCACATTCACCCCGCGACGACCTCCTCAATACTTTAAAAGCAAGGTCATGAGCACATATGATGTCGCGCAATTTTACCTTGCGTGACCAACAAACCATCCGCCAAAACCTCATCATCATGACCTGTGCCAACGGCGAACCTCCTGCATGATATCTTGATATAAAATATCACCCCGATATTTCACATCACCCTGATATGAAATATCACCCTCATCGGAATATCACCCTGATAATAGCAAACCTCATGCTAATCCCACCTGATATTCAAAATCAGCCTGATGATCACCCTCATCGGTGCATCCTGATGCATTGGAGAGAAATCCTCCTCATCATATTCATACCAAATACCTCACCGATGACCCTTCCGTACTTGCTCATGTCCTCATAGGCGATCGGCGGGACCCCCACATACCTGCTAATAATAACGTGCCGGAGACCACATGATGCACCCCACCGATCCTGATGATGTCACCATCATATTGACAAAGTAGGGTGATATTTGAAAGATGACTGATGTTTGGAATATCACCCCCCACAAGAAAATCAGGTCGCTAGACAGGCAGTTATCGACCCTCACTTAAAATTGACGTCCGCACCCCGGGGTGATCTTGCGAACATGAGGTGACAAAACAACATCGGGGTGATCAAACAAAGATCACTTGACATTTGAAACATGACACCCCCACGGAATATGATGAAGCCATTAGACAGGCACTTTGTGGATCAAGTGATTGTGAGGTGATAAAGTAACATTGGGGTGATATTCCAACATCAGGGTGATCATGACTAAGATGACGGATCTTCGAAATATCACCCCCCCTTCGGAATATCAGGTCATATTGAAACTTTGACTTAACACAATTTTTGCTTGAAATCTTGACTTCATGTGCAAGCACCAAAATTGGCTCCGATTGGGGACGTGCAAGCACAAGGTTGCAGCAAGAACCAGATCACCTCTGAGCAGACCAGGCAAAACACAAAAAAAAGGCAAAACACTGACTATACAGAGCATTTACAGATCATTTACATAATTTACAAATGTGCACAAAAGATGATCATTTATGAAATATAGAGCTTAAGGAATTGACCGTGCACAGGCAATTCTAGCCTCTCACCATCTAGGGCCTGGAGAAAGTAGGAGTCCTCTCCATGAATATTTCTGATAAGGAACGAGCCCATCCATAAGGGCTCAAGTTTTCCATGCTTGCCCTTATCCTGACTCCTTGCATTCCAAATAAGGACTAAATCATCTACCTAAAATTTCCTCTCTGTAGTCCTTTTATCAAACAGATATTTTACACTTTGTTGTTTCTTGATGTTTGTCTTCTGTGCTTCCCTTCTGATTTCATCTAGTGTAACCAGCTGATTTATTCTTTCAATCATTGAGTCTTCAATCTCTTCATCATTTTTCTGTATGAATCTATAGATTGGCAAGAGATTATTTATAGGTAGCTTGGCTGATGTGCCATATACTAGCTCAAAAGGTGACCTCCCAATTGATTTCTTCACTGTTATCTAGTCAACCCATAGTGCCATCTTTAGCTTTGAATCCCAGGCTCTTTTATTCTTGTCCACCATCCTTTTGATGATTTTCATGAGGCTTTTGTTACTGGACTCTGCTTGACCATTTCCCTGTGGATGATATGGTGATGCATATGACAAATTAATCCCATACTTATTGCAAAAATCAACAAATTCACCAGATCTAAAGCACATGGCATTATCTGTGACCACTTTGAATGGTACTCCAAACCTGATAATAATGTTTTTCAGAATAAAATCCATCACCACCCTACTTGTAGCTTTTTTAGTTGGAATGGATTCAATCCATTTGGTAAAATAGTCAGTAGCAACCAAAATCCAACTATGTCCTCCACTTGATTTTTTTGAGATCTCCCCTATAAAATCAATTACCCACTGCTGAAATGGAGCCTCCACAGTTACAATTCTAAGGAGTAATTCACCTTCATACTTTAACCTTCCTGAGAACCTTTGGCAAGGATCACATCTCACCAACTTTTGTGCATCTGAGAAAAGAGTTGGCCACCAATAGCCTTCTCTAAGAATCTTGTGAGCTGTTGTCTGGGCAGTAGAGTGTCCACCACACACTCCTTTGTGCATGTCATTTAAAACATTCTTAGCTTCATTTTCATCTACACACTTGAGTAGCACACCATCAGGATTCTTCCAAAACAACTCCCCTTGAAGGATGATGTACCTGATTGCATGCAGTTTCAATGTCCTTTTCTAACTGTCACTGAGATGGGAAGGACAATTTAGATTCTACAAGTAATATATAATGTCCTCATACCATTCAGATTCTGACACATTTACAATTTCATTCTAAACTATATTCACTTGGCATGCTTCCAAATTTGACTGTGTCATTATTTTAGCCAAACCTTGTCCCCTTACCAGTTTGGTGATCTATATCTCTATGTTGAATTCTTGTAATTTGTTTATCCACCTACATCTTCTTCCAGTTACCTCCTGCTGAGTAAAAATATCCTTGACTGCTGCATGAGGCACATATGCAACTGTATGAGATCCTACTAGATATGGCCCAAAGCTTTTGACTGCTTTAACCAATGCATATGCCTTCTTCTCCATGATGTCATATTTTAACTCAGCTACCTGCAATGACATGCTAAAGAAGGCAATAGGTTGTTCAAAACCCTCTTCATTTTTCTGTAATAAACATGCTGCAACAGTATGGAAAGAAGCAAATGAAAACAACTGAAATGGCTTAGAAAAATCAGGAGATTTTAACACAGGAGCCATCTTTATAACCTCTTTAATATTCTAAAATGATTTGATTGTTTCACCTTCCCAATTGACACTTGCACCCTTCTTCAACATCTTAGAAACATCTTTTGTGATTTCTGCAAAGTTGGGGATGAATCTTCTAACAAAATTAATCTGTCCAAAGAAGGTTTGAATAGCTTTTACTATTTTGGGAACTTGAATCCTGTCAATTGCAGCAACCCTTTCAGGATCAATCCTTACTCCATCCCTGGAAATAATGTGTCCAATCAATTTTCCTTCCACTACCCCAAAAGCACATTTCTTTGGGTTGAGTTAAATGCCATATTCCAATGCTCTAATAAAAATCTATTCTAAGTGCATGCAATGTTGCTCTTCCTTTTTTGAATAGGCAATCAAATCATCTTGATATACAACCAACATTGAATCAATTAATCCTGCAAAAGCAACATCCATGGCCCTCTGAAATGTAGCACCTGCATTTGTCAATCCCAATGGCATTCTCACATATACATATGTCCCCCATGGAGTGGTAAAGGCAGTCTTGAATTGTTCAAATCCTTTTCCTTTCACCTAATTGTACCCTAAAAATCTATCCATCATGGATAAAAGTTCACAGCCAGTTACCTTTTGCAGCATAGCCTCCATGTTGGGTAGTGGATAATTATCCTTCAAAGAAGATACATTTAGATTTCTAAAGTCCACACAAAGTCTTATGTCACCATTCTTTTTTCTAACTAGGACAAGGTTAGACACCCAAGTCGAATGTCTGATAGGCACAATTATTCCAACCTCCCTAAGCTTCTTCAATTCTTCCTACATTTTTGGAGCTAGAGTAGGATTAATAGGTCTTTGTTTTTGCCTAAATGGCTTAGCTCCAGGCTTCAATGGGATCTCATGCTGGAATAAATCTTCTCTATAAGCTTTAAGGTCCTCATATGACCATGCAAAAATATGCTTATAATTTTTCAACAATGCAATCAACATGTTCCTGATGTGTGGTTTGAGCTGTTTGCCAATATATACCTTTTTGGGGGCATGACTTGTCCCCAAGTTTATCTCCTCCAAGTCATCCTTGTTTGTAGGAGATGCCTTTGTAACAAATTGGTCCCTATTGTCAAATGCTCTTTCTAAAGCAACCAACCCTCTGGGGATTTTGTTTGTCTTTAGTTGAATTACTTCCTTCCCAAAAGAGTCTCCTTTCCATCTACAACCTCTACAAAATTTTGAAAATCAATCTCTTGGTTCTCATATTCATCTATGTAGTGTAGGAATCTCAACAAATCTTTGTCATCATCAAATACTTGCAAACTGTATATATTTTCTGGTACTGCAGGTCTGATTTGAACCTCAACATTTGTAACATCAGATAGAGTTATATTATCTGGCCTTATGGCCACATTAGCTAAAAAATCTGCCATGACATTCTTTGATCTTTCAATCCAACTTATTGAAAATGCATCAAACAATTCAATTGTATCCTAGATAGCATGTTTATATTGTTTTAACCTTTTATTTTTTGAAGCATACTTATCTCTAACCTAGGAAACAATTAACTCTGAGTCTCCAAACACTCTCAACATCTTAATCCCATGCTTTAGAGCCACATTCAATCCAAGTAACAGAGCCTCATATTCTACAATATTATTTGTGCAGACAAACTTCAGCAAGAAAGAAAATTTTAGAAGCTTACCAACTGGAGACAAAAACACAACTCCAACACCAGAGCCTTCCTTTGTACAAGCTCCATCAAAGAACATGGTCCATAGATCCTATCAATCAAGCTCTTGAATGCAAATGTCTCTCCCTTTACCCCCTTTATCATCTGAGACAACCTTGAAATTATCACAGTCAGTATTCACAAAACATACATGCTCCTCTGAGTCTTGATCCTCAACTATTTCTGATGACCTTTCTTCTCTAATCAATTTGACATCCTTTCCATTCATAGGGATCATAGCATATGACAAGTCCAATTGCATACTCCCACCAATCAATGCTGCCCATCTTCTTGACAACATGCCATACTGTGGCTTGATATCAACAACTGTTATATTCATTTTGTAGGTCTTTTCAGGGTATGCTGCCAGTGTGAAATCCACATCTTTCATAATCCCAATGACTGGTACTTCTCTAGCATCCATGGCATAGCATTTCCCACATGCCTTATCTATCTTTAACCCAGCTTGCTACATAATAGCCAGAGGCATGATATTTGTTGATGCTCCAGAATCAAGCATATAATTTCTGATTATTTTCCCATTAATAACAAAGGAGAGATAAAATGGCTCAACCTGTGAAGGGCACTTTGTCATGGTCACCCCCAGATATACTTCAGGAGTTTCATCCTCATCAACACATAGGGCTTGTTTCTTACTTTGAGTTTCAACATTCTGATCAGCTTGACAAGCTACCCCTGAAATCAGGGACAATGTTTTATTTTTGAACTCCTCAACTTTCATCAGCTCCATCAATGGAACAGAGACTTTTACCTAGGACAAGACCTAAGTTATGTCAAACGGAGCATAATTTTGTGTAACAGTTGTAGCCTGATCTACAGTTTTATTTTTATCTTGGTATGATCCAGCTTTAATTTTTGTGGCTCTCTGACTGTCATCTTTGATCTGAAAATTTTTGTTTTGATCCTCAACTTGGGGAATTCTATTTTCTAATCCTTGAGAATCATGACCTATTTTTTGCTTAAAATTTTGATTATTATTGCTCCATTGTTTCTTTTGTTGTTCAGCCCCTTTATGATTATGCACTAGTTGATTCACCAAACTATTCTCCGGTTGGTGTGAGTTACTTATCTGAGCTTTACCCTTGAGATTGTAATTGCTTTTGACTTGAGCCACTGCTACAGCTATGAAGGCTCTAATTTCTTCATCAGAAGGTCTCTTCAAGTTATTCAAAAAGATATGTGAATCCTGAGCATAAGCATAATTATCCTTATCATCTTCATCATAGGGAAACTGCTGGCAAACCTGAATCCCATAACTTGTACCTTCATCTGCATCATAGGAGGAAAACTCCCCTTTTGTTGACAACATATTTATATTATCATCCTCCACACAATGTGGTTCATTACATTCATCACAGGCAACAACATTATTATATAGATTGAGTAATCATATATTGTGACTATGAGTGAGGCATCTGACATATTATGCACCATGGGGTGTCATTAACAATATTAACAGCCTTCTTCAAAGGGTCAGGTGTCTCCTTAACACTTTGATTCCTTGGATTTGTGTTGTTGTTTGGGAGAATGGGTCTATCATTATGCCAATTAGTCTTATATGGCATATCATGTAACGATGGTCTTCTTTCTTGCCTCTGGTAAACTTGCCTGTTAGGACCTACCCCCTTTTCATTTTTAGCCATTCTATAGCTCAGGTCCTTGATAATAGTTGTCAATTTATCTAATCTATCCTCAGAAGTAGATGTGTTACCTTAGGTACTTTGAGCCTTATTTGGATTTTGCAAAATCTTCACATCATCCCTTCTATTTGTCTTGCCAGATGTCTTCCTGTTATTTTCAATATTTGTTGCAATCCTGAAAGCATCCTTGAGGCTATTTGGACCCTTATCTCTGAATCCATATGTTGTTTTGACATCAAAAGCATTTATACAAAGCACTATGCACATTGGTTCATTAGGCCTCATGTGATGTGGCAAATTGTTCAGCATTTTAGTAAATCTAGCATTAAAATCTACAACCTGCTCATTAGACCCCTTAGTGATACTAGTGAATTCATTTACAAAAAAGCTTGGGTTAGTCTTGTCACCATACAGCTCTTTGAAAATTCTTTTGAAATCATCCCATGATGAGATACTCCAATCAGGCAGGCCTTTATACCATTCCCTAGCTTCATCAACCAAGGACTGCATAAATAATTTCATAAAAACATCTTCATGCTCAACCTCAAAGTTGTCCATGATATTCTGAAAAGATTTTAAGTGGTCTTCCCCTGACACAGTATTGTTCCCTAAAAACTTTGGCACTTGTGGCCTCACATGTTTGTCAATTGGATTAGGGTAACCAGGAATGCCATCAAAAACTAGCTATCTAAATCTATCCAACTGCATAGGTTGTCTATCAAACTGATTTACATTTACATTTCTATTTTCATTCTATCTTTGATCATTTTGCTGCTGATGATGGGCTTCATCTCTATGCCGGTTTCTCAAGATATTTGTGTTATCAAGAGTGGGGACTGCATCTTGTTGAGCGGTTCTCAGAGCTTGCACTTTCTATCTCATGTCATCTCTAATCTTCACAGCCTACAAATACTCAAATTCAGCCCTCAGGCTCTTGACCTCTTTAGCTAATTTTTCATCTCTTGGCATAAAAGAGGATGGTCCCTTTTCATATTGGTCATCATCACCCCTTGGGGACTTAGCTTCTTCAAATCTGTCAAGGGGATCTAGGAAAGGGCGTTCTTGGAACACTTTTGATCTCATTCTTAATCCACCACCCTGTTGCCTCTCATATGCATCCTGGATTTTAGCTTCTGCATTTGAAAAATAGGGTAGCCACTATTCTAAAGATCTAAGATTGTCTTGGATATTATCATTATTTCTGGGAGAACCTTCATGACTAGCTGGGACAGTTCCCTTTTTCCTGTACATCATCTTTCTAGGTAATTCTTCAAATAGAGGATTACGTAGGGATCTTCTCCCTTGCATACAAATTTTTACTTTACCGGTTGGGATATTTGTTCGGAGTCGCCACCTATAACTAGGAATTGTTTTCTTTTAAAATAAGGGTTCTTTCTCAAAGCAGTCCCTAGCAGAGTTGCCAAAATCTGTTGGTTTTTCCCCAGACTGGATGCTTTTTCCTAGTTATCCCTACAAGGTAGCCACCAATGATCAACAGGATCTCTGGGACAGGGGCCAACAGTATAGGAGATAGACTCTATAGATATCTCCTCTTCTTCTTCAGGCTCTTCAAAACCTAGGGGGTATTCCCTATTCAACATCCACAAGGTATGCTTGTGAACTAGGGGATGTTGACACAAAGCAGATAAATCCTCCTTTATGTAGACCAAAACTGTAAGATAAGTGTAAAGGGGATAGCTTTGGGCCTATGTTCAACTGTGAGACAGAGGATTTTGATCCTAAAACTACTTCTAAGGTCCTAAAGGTTTGGTTTTGAAGTTTTAAGTTTGATTTTATATTTGGATGCAAAACTAGGACTTGGGTGTAGCCTCAATACAAGACTAGACTGGTGCCTATCCAGGGCTTGGAGTCAATAGACATACACATGTGAATGATTAGCACAAACATATACCAAAGACTAGATTTCAAGGGGGGTTGTTTAGCACCTGCCTTACAGATACTTCCCAAGACTGAGTATTCAGTTATCTCTGCTTACATATATCCTCATTGCAGTACATTCGTCCCAACACTTGATCTAAAATATTTAATCTACCCCTTGAGCAGAAGTAAGAAATCAAGCATTCAATATAGTAAACCATTACTCTAGAACCATAAACACCCCTTAGATGCTTATATTCAGAAGAAGAACACACTCAATTTGGAGACAGATAACAGAACACATGCAATATAGTATTACTCATTTAAATCAACATGAAATCAATAAATTTATGCATGAGACATACAACATGAGACTCATAAACTCACAAGACATCCAGAACAAGGCCACCAATGAAGATGTATCTTATCACAGCACCAAAATTTGTCCAGATTTCAACAACGACAAATGAGTAACACCATCTGCTATATACAGTAAAAATGTATACTCAGCATTAATTACACATGGTTGACTCAAAATTTCACCAGATACATCGCATCATGAGAAATGGCGCTCAACATTGAATGCAGCAGGTGGCAGAGGAGGCAGGGAGGTTGTACCCGAGCCTTGCGCCGCCACCTAGGGATTTTCAATTTCAATCAAGTACTTGATCTGTAAATTCCTTCACCCATACCCTGTAACATTCGCCATTAATGGAAAACCAACCCATGGCCTTGGGAAATGTAGTGGACTGTGCGTTTTACAACTTTTCCCGCCAAGAAATATGACCCTGATTATTAAAATTATGTGAGAACAAATTATCCCACATTCACCTCGCGGTGACCTCCTCAATACTTTAAAAGCAAGGTCATGAGCACATATGATGTCATACAAATTTACCTTACGTGACCAACAAACCATCCACCAAAACCTCATCATCATGACCCGCGCCAACGGCGAACCTCCTGCATGATATCCTGATATGAAATATCACCCCGATATTTCACATCACCCTGATATGAAATATCACCCTCATCGGAATATCACCCTAATAATAGTGACCCTCATGCTGAGCCCACCTGATATTCAAAATCAGCCTGATGATCACCCTCATTGGTGCATCCTGATGCATTGGAGAAAAATCCTCATCATATTCATACCAAATACCTCACTGATGACCCTTCCGTACTTGCTCATGTCCTCATAGGCGATCGGCGGGACCCCCACATATTTGCTGATAATAACGTACCGGAGACCACATGATGCACCCCACCAATCCTGATGATGTCACCATCATATTGACAAAGTAGGGTGATATTCAAAAGATGACTGATGTTTGGAATATCACCCCCTGCAAGAAAATCAGGTCGCTAGACAGGCAGATATCAACCCTCACTTAAAATTGACATCTGCAACTCGGGGTGATCTTGTGAACATGAGGTGACAAAACAACATCGGGGTGATTAAACATAGGGGTGATCGAACAAAGATCACCTAACATTTGAAACATGACCCTCCGCAGAATATGATGAAGCTGTTAGACAAGCACTTTGCAGATCAAGTGATTGTGAGGTGATAAAGCAACATCGGGGTGATATTCCAACATCAGGGTGATCATGACTAAGATGATGGATATTTGAAATATCACCCCCCCTTCGGAATATCAGGTCATATTGAAACTTTAACTTAACACAATTTTTGCTTGAAACCTTGACTTCATGTGTAGGCACCAACACAACCTATAAACATATTTAATTTGATTAGTGTTTCATTTGATTAAACAATGATATTGCATTGTTGTTTAGTTCGATCACAATTGCAGTCAATTAAACATTGCAAAAAACTAATAAATCATTGTCACATTTAATTAAACAATTTAACAAAGTTGTTTTTTTAGACCACAATTGATTTATGCAAAATAATATTATCTCATCATCACATGTATTAATTAGATCATTGTTGCATTTATTAAAACAATCTAACAAGGTTGTTTACTTAAATCACAATTGCATCTAATTAAGCACATGCATCTCAAATCACATTATTTTATTAGATCTTTGTAGCATTCATTTAAACAATTTAACCAAGTTGTTTAAATTAAATCATAATAGCATCTAATCAACTAATCCATAACACAGTGCAAAAACACATAACACGATGATATCGATCCAAAAAGATAAAATCTCATATATATGTGTGCGTGTGTGTGTGTGTGTGTGTGTGTGGCGATAAGAGCATGGTTTAGTGGTCAAGTCACTCAGTTATGTTGGCAGCCACCAAGGTTCAAACCCCCGCTAGGCCAACAAGCTCACAAGTCATGCATCCCTTCATTGGGTTGTTGTGCTCACAGGCTAAGTTTGCCTCCACTGGGTTGGCGTGCTCACAGGTTGTTGTACCCCTCTGTACCAACGGCAGCCTATAGGTAGGGCGGCGACAACCTACCGGTGGTCTCCATGACCATTGGGGCTTAGCCCCCCAGCCCAGGCCCCGGTCCCGTGGGCGACAAGATCCTAACGGCTGACATTAAAAATTCATAAATTTCAAACCTTTAGAAACAACAAAGTTTAAACCATTTCAAATATTTTTGAGATCTGCCACCAATTCCACCGCCAAGGTTCCATCCATGTGTCTCCAATGTGCCACCACCACCACCACCACCAGCGGACCACTGGCAGGCCACCAGCGTGCCACCTAGTAGCCACCGGAGGGCCACTAAGGCCAGTTTTATAGCCTAGTTGGGCAAACGTTTCCAAGGGGCGTAACTTTTTCCCACGATGTTAGATTTTTGACTTCTTATAGTCGACAGAAATATCTTTCCATGTACTACATAATTGTGATAGATATTTTTCCATATTTTGTCATTTTAACTAGTTGTTGCCAGTTGGAAACCAGATATTCATTTTGAGCTTTGACCGAACATAACAGGTGCATACGGAGTTAGATTTTCGACTTCGTATAGGTGTTGGAAAAGTATTTCTGACCACTACACAATGAAGTAGATATGGAAATGATATTTTGAGGTTTATTTATTTTGTATCAGTTTGAGCTCATTTTGGTCCCTTTGACTTTTGGTGCTTTTGTGAGTTCATAGCAAATAGAATCTAGGATGATTTGGTGTTTAAGTCATTGCAGACATACATGTTTATCTTTGATTATCCTTTATTGACAACATTATACATGTATTGTTGAGTTTTCATGTTGCATTGTGAGATCTATAGGTTGTGCAGTGTTGTAGGTTGCCGGTGCTTACAACTTACATATATGACTTGGATGTGGGTTGTCTATGCCCATAGATGTTTCAATGTTGATGCAGATTATGATTTGTGGCTTGGGTTCATCACATGTTGCATTAGTTTTCTTGCCATTATGAGATATAGAGAGAGATAGTATTACCTAATATAGTCATGATATGGGACCTATGTTTGTTGACTATATGGTATAGTTGTGTGAGACTTGATGGGAGTTTGGTGCAGGTGTATTGGGTGTTGATCATGGTGTCATGGATGTTCCTTGTTTGGTTGGGAATTTGGCATGACATGATTGTTTTACAGGTGTAGTTTTGGTGGTGTTTGATTGATGTTTGGTTTACAGGTTTTTTTCATCTTCTTCGTTTAGAGATTATGGTTGACTCAACCTTTTGGGAGCTTTTGTCGTAACAGTGGATTCTTTGATTGTGTTGGGGCCATGGATGATCTTCATGTAGGAGAAGGTTATCACGATGTCATAGATAGCTTGGATACAGGTTTCAGTGGGAGCTTCTGATAGTGATGGGTTTGATGTTTATGTTGTTATCATGTATAGCTCGGTATCACACTTCAGGGGGAGTTTTGGCAAGATATGGTTATCTTCATGTGATTTGGAGATGTTAACATCTTGGTACCATGGAGGACTCTTGGAGCCTTTGGTTGAGGTGTTGGTTATGGTTTGTCAGTTATAACAAATGATCCTTTCTTGCAAGACCGTTGGTATTGTGTCTTAGTTTACTCTTGATCACATGTTAGAGTGTTGGCATGATATAGGTTCTCTTGAGATAGGATGTGTCCATTAGTGCATGTGATCTTCCTTTGAGGATATGATTAGATCATGATGTCATGATATATTCCTTGGTTGCGCATATGTGCAGTGGGAGCTTTGACTATGATCTATATGGTTCTCTTGGTATTGAGTACATTGTTCATGTGCTTGGGAGCTTCATGATGGTGCCGTTTTGCACTTGGAGTTTAGCATGGATTGATCATGGAGGTACTTATGGATACTTGGAGACTTAGGTGAGGCTTGAGTTCTCTTGGGACTAGAGACATGTGTTGATATGGTTACTCTTTGATGAGGATTTCAGCAACAAGATTGAGGAGCCCACACCTTGGTTGGGCATGAGTTCAACTTGGACATGTTGAGGAGATTGTTCTTGGAGAGAGCTTTCAAGAATTTTTGCATCCTTGAGGAGCAAGCTCCTCCCCACTCTTGGTCCACTCGACTGTGAATGATCTGATAGGTATGCCAACCTAATTTTCAAATGCATTCTTTACTTGTATCTTATCTTCTCATACTTGAGTCTTGAGCTATGGATTATGGTTGTGAGGACTTTCTTGAGGAGTAGATGCATGGTTATGAATAGTTATATCATTATGTTTGATCCTAAGTTGTTATGAGATCATTGTGTGTAATGGAGATGGTTAATGGCTTTGGGCTTATTCCTACTTTGGGATGCTTATGAGTTTGATCTACCTTTTGGTTTGAGAGGCTTGCATCTTGTTATTGGATGTTGAGGAGGCTTCTTGTTTTGGGTTGTAAAAGAGATCATATTTTTCACATCTATAGCACATTAGTATGGATAGAAGGACATGGTTATGATTTACAGGTTCACTCTTGATTGGTCTTTTTATTCTTCCTAGATATTTGTGTTCACATGACATTGGAGTTGAGATATGTATGGAGCTTTTGAGTCTCTTTGACTTCTTCTCTTATGATGTGGAGGATTTGGCAGAGATATGGACTTGAGGAGAGTTATGTTGCAGTTGTTTTAGTTTGCAGATTTTGCATATCTATGTGTGTGTTCTTTGACACTATGTGATAGAGGATTTAGCCACATCTTCTATGTGAGTGCTATTAGTGGATCTTTGGATGCCTTGATCTATTTTTAGATTTGACATTTACTCATGCAGTGGGATTTCTAGGATGTACATGATTCCTTTGTTAGATGTTCTCATTATGTTGTGGTATGGAGGGTCTTGAGGTTTTTTATCACATGCTTTATGTTATTACCTTGGAGGACTTCTTTAAATAGGATTGAGTATATATAGGGACTTGTTATCATTGTGATTTGAGTTGGATATGTTGATGGCATAAAGTTTACTTGTTATCATTTGTATGCCTTGGTTTGGAGGTATGGTTAGTTGATGCATTAGCAACTAGTTGTGGTTGCTATTTCAGCTATGATGATTGATTCTTGTCAGCTACTCGAGCCTATTTGTTACCATTGGATTTGGTGCTTGTGTTTGGATATTAGTTGATGCAGGTTTCTTGCTTCTTTGTGATAGTTTAGTGTGGCATCTCTTTGGAGGATCTTATTCTTCATGGATTGGCCAGATGGACAATGAGGGGATTCTTGTTTGAGATGGTGGACACCTTGATTATTGTTGTAGGAATCTTGGAGTACATGGAGCACATGGATGGTTTGCCTTGATGTTAGTGAGTTTATGTATGTTTATCCCTTATGCAATGTATACAAGTGGGAGAATGTTGGAGTAGGTTTGTTGTACACCTTGCATTTAACATTGATGTTATTTTATTATGTAAAATACATATTTATTTTTAGTGCATCATGTGATGTATTTATCCACATTAGATATTTATTTGGATGCCACTTGTAATCGTTGTATGTAACATGGGTTAATTACTTTATTTGTAATTATTGGATTATTTGGGAAAACTTTGTTCCAATAATCAAATGTGAGGTTAATGGGTTTGTAGACTCATGGTTTTAGGAAATGGTATTACAATACTACATGTTGTATTTATGTGAGCTTATGTCTATAAAAGAAAACACACGGGTAGTTGTGGAGGTTGGCTATTTGGTTGTTTAGCTTGTTGGTTGGGTTTGTAGCTTCTCTTGCAGGTTAGCTATGTGAGGGTTTGAAGCATGGCATGGGATGTATGGTTACATGCTTGTTCACATGGAGTGTAGGTAGAGAGCTTGATGTTTTAGTGGTGATCTCTGCATATGTATTTATTGTTTATTGTTGAATAATACATGAGAGATGCATACTTTTGGAGGCTAGGTTTTTCACTCAATGAGAGTTTTACCAGGGTATATCTTGTGTCACCATTGATGGTATGATTTTTTATTTCTTTTTCATGTGGATTTCTGGTTTTTGTTGTGCATTAAATCTCTTATTAGGTTATGAGGAATTAGTCTATATGGCTGCATATTTCCAACAAGCTGCACATCAGGTACCATCTCCGCTATGACTCAACCTATAAAGTTTGAGCCATGCCCATGTGCTGACTGCAAAATTTAAAAAATAGTCATGTTAGATATCTCATCAACCATCATATATCAAATCAATATAAAGTAAACATCTAGTGTTCTACTCAAGATCATGAAACATAAATCAATTCTTACTTGGATCTACATCCTACCAGTCAGGATTAGTAGGGGTTTTTGTTGTCATTGTTAGGGCCTATGGGGACATTGAAACAACTACTCTTCTTGACTCCCCTCTCTCAAATTAGCCAAACATGTCATTCATAGTCACAGGTGGTTGCGATGCTCAAGGTCGAAGCCTAGGCCTCTCCTCTGTAATGCCACTACCCTACTCTATGCCAACGCCTCCCTGCTAGTAATACCACTAGTGCCTCCTCTCTCTCCTCACCCTCCTCCTCAGAGGGCTCTACATTAGTTGTGAGTTCCTCCTCCAGACCTTGATCAATCCATGGTCTCAAGTCAAAGATAGGGTGGTCCAATGGAAAGATAGGCCCTGGTCTTGATGCAGTACACCATGCTAGATACGCTAGGGTTGCCCCCACGTCCTCAATGGTAGTCACTAGTGCTACATCCTATACCTCATCATTGAAGTCACTAGCCTCAAAATTTCCTATAGTCATCTGTGCCATGTCTCCAAGCCTGACTACACTATGGTGTGAGCTGGTGCAGGAGCACCTACCTGACAGCTGGCCTCCATGAGGTAGTTAGTTTGTTATAGGTCTGGTTAATGTTTCCAAGAAAGTCTTATAAGACCAATGCATGTAATAAGGTCCAAGTTGACCGTGCTTTTCTATTTTTAGGTAGTTTGTTATGACAGCTGATGACAGCTGTATAGTTTGTTAGTTCAGTTGGATCCTCCCAGCCGCTTGGAAGCTCCCAGCCGCTGGGAATCGAGTGGTAGTACTCGCAAGAGATCCTATTTATGCATTAGGATCGGTTGGTTTTAAGTAGTATTACAGATCATCGATCAGACATTGCAGAGAGAGTGAGACAGAGAGAGAGACTGAGTATTGTACTTGCATCTTTTGAAATCAATAAAGAGATCCTATTTGTTTGAATTCCATTGTGTAATCGAGTTGCTGTTCTGGTGGTTACATGGATTCACTGATCCATTCCACCAGTTGATTCGTCGAATCGGTGGAATGGCTATGTACAATAGTTTAGGGCTAGTTTGCATTTTCTATTTGTTTGCATGCAGGTTTGCAGGATCGCAATCAAGAGGTGTTGAGAACCCTAGCATGGGCATGTGCTAGGTCGTGCTGGTTGTTAGAGTCTGGAAAGTTGTCCAGGAAGCAGATCGGGTCACCTCAGGAGGTTCGGTGGATCAAAATTTGTTAAGGTTGGAAATCCGTCACAACGGCATCATCAGGATATTTCTGGGTATATCCTACAGTTACTTCGGGCGTCATTCGAGTAGGTGGAGATGAGCATGATGCAGTCGATTGCATAAAGTGAAAGTGCATTGGGGTGATCATCGCAAGGTGTTGCCGAGGAGGAGCGTATCGGCATAAGGTAGAAGATCGGGTTGATAAAACCATCGCGGGCTGATAATGTTAAGTTTGGCCGACAGCAGGATATTGAAGGAACTGCATATGACGTCATCATCATCAGGATAATCGTCATCAGGATAAAGTTGAGTATCATCATCAGAATGTTTCAATATGACCAGATAAGTCATATCCTGATGTTGTTGTTTAAGTAGTTGGATATCGGGGTGACGTAAGCATCGAAGGAAAGGTGCGTGAAGTGTCGTCATCAGGATATATGGGAGGAACAGGATATTTTATATCCTGCTGATGAACATGATGTTGAACATCATGATGCTGCAGATAGAGTTTGGTGGTAAGATGAACAGTGAACATCAGGAGGATGTTTGCGCTTGCCAAATGTGATGATGCTGCCGATAGCCGAATATGATGATGCTGCTGACAGGCGAAGGGTCGAAGGTTTGTCTGCAGGAGGATATCAGTCGGCAGAGAAAATATGATGATGCTGACAGTGTTAAGGGAAATATGATGATGATGATGATGAAGGGTTGCGGACATACATGTTGTATGTCAAGGTTTTAGTGTGGATGCCTCTGCATCATAGTGGTATTAGAGCTCAGCAAAAGGTCTGGGCTGTTGTGTGTTGATTCTGTCACCGAAAGGACAGAGGTAGAGGAGTGAGAGGTTGACAAAATGCCTCCGAAAGGTAATGGTACTGCAAGGGAATTGCAGGAGATGAAGGAAAAACATGCCAAAGAGATGAGGAAGATGAAGGAGCTTGCTGAAGCACTTCAAGCTAGGCTTGTAGCCCTGGAAAAGAACAAAAAGAGGGAAGTGGAAGACAGTGAGTCAGAAGAAGATGAGGATGTTGTTGAAGAGTATGAAGAGGTAGCTGAAGATCTGGATGCTGAAGACCAGAGATTTGCAAAACTGTTAAAGGCAGTACAGAGTGATAAACCTAAAGTAAAGGTTGATGTTTCCAAGTATAATGGAAGTTTGAATGAAGATGAGTTGCTGGATTGGATTGCTGCACTTGATAATCATTTTGAATGTGAAGATGTTGCTGAGGATCAGAAGGTAAAGATTGCAAAGACCAAGTTAGGAGGTCATGCTTTGGTATGGTGGGATTATGTATAATCCGAGAGAAGGAAACAAGGAAAGTCAAAGATCACTTCATGGGATAAAATGGTAGCAAGGATCAAAGGTAAATTCTTGCCCAAGGATTATGAAATTCAGATGTTTAAGAAGTTGCAATTTTTAAGGCAGAAGGAAATGGATGTGAAGGCATATACTGAGGAGTTTTATAAGTTTTGTATGAGATCTGGTCATCATGAGAATGAGGTAGAAAAGGTGGCTAGGTACTTGGCTGGTTTGAGATTGAACATACAGGATGAGTTAGTTTTAGCTAACCCTAAGAATGTGGAAGATTGTTACCAAATGGCAATCAGGATTGAAGAAAAGATGAATAGAAGACAAGATAAGTCCATGAGAGGAAGAGGCAGCAATATGAGGGGAAGAGGATTAGCCCCTACAACAAGGCAAACCAATGAGGGTCAAGAAGACACTGGTAAAGGACAGGGACAGTCTGATTTCAGAGGTGGATGGAAAGGTAATAGAGGCAGATTTGGAGGTGGTAGAGGTTCTACTACATTTTCAGGAAAGTGTTACACCTGTGGTGAGTTTGGTCATCCATTTTTCAAATGTCCAGAAAGCAAAGGTTCATCATCCAGAAATGATAGAACGAATGACAAGAGAGTACAACTTGTGCAAGAAGAGAAAGTAGAGGAATGTGTACAAAGTTTAAACACTTATCAAGATAGAGTTCTTGACAATTATGGATATCCTGAGGAGGGAGAAGCATTGATGCTAAGGAGAATTAGTTTGCAGGCATCAAAGGATATGATGCAAAGAAGAGCTCTTTTCAAGACCACATGCAAGAGCAAAGGTAAAGTATGTAAGGTTGTCATTGATACTGGTTCAACAGACAACATGGTATCTCAGGAAATGGTGGATAAACTGCATTTGGAAAGGATTCCACATCAACACCCTTACAAGGCATCTTGGGTGAGTGATAGTCAATCACTTTTTGTCTATGAACAGGCATATGTGGATTTTCAGATTGGAGCATATCAGGATAGAGTTTTGTGTGACATTTTGCCCATGGAATGTTGTCACCTACTGTTGGGTAGGCCATGGCAATTTGATAGGAGGGTACTGTATGATGGGTATGCTAATACCTACACCATCAAGAAAGATGGGAAAACTATTATGTTGATGCCATTGCAGGAAGATGCTGCAGCACAGGGGGCAGCCAAAATCATTTTAGTGGGAAAGAAGGAATTTGTGCAGAAGCCTATCAGAGCAGGCATAAAGGCAGTTGAGGACACTGCAGGGAAAGAAGTTGTTAAGGACAATAGTTTGAAGACAGTTTCAGTTTTGACTGACAGAGGTCAACAGCAGGTTCAGAAACAGGTTTAAAAATAGCAAGCAGTTGAGAGGAATGACAAGGATGTTGTCATAGTTGGGACTATTGTTTGTCCTATAAAGGTTGAAAGAAAGACAGAGTTGAACATTGCAGAAGTTCAAGAGGCAGGTCAGACAGAGGTTCTTGTCAGACAACCTGACAAACACAAGGTATGTGAGAGAAAGGCCTACATTGACAGGCATGAGGATTTACTTGCAAGAAAGCAAGTTACAGTTCAGAAGTCTTGGAGCAGCCGAGAGCCAGCAGAGGACAAAGCTGGAACAGGTCAAGACACTGCAAAGGCAAAGTGTAAAGGTGGAGGACTTCCACAACCTAACTCATGGGAGATGAGTTCTTTTCTGTTGGGGAGTATGGTGTAGGAGCACCTACCTGACAGCTGGCCTCCATGAGGCAGTTAGTTTGTTATAGGTCTGGTTAATGTTTCCAAGAAGGTCTTATAAGACCAATGCATGTAATAAGGTCCAAGTTGACCGTGCTTTTCTATTTTTAGGTAGTTTGTTATGACAGCTGATGACAGCTGTATAGTTTGTTAGTTTAGTTGGATCCTCCCAGCCGCTTGGAAGCTCCCAGCCGCTGGGAATCGAGTGGTAGTACTTGCAGGAGATCCTATTTAAGCATTAGGATCGGTTGGTTTTAAGTAGTATTACAGATCATCGATCAGACATTGCAGAGAGAGTGAGACAGAGAGAGAGAGACTGAGTATTGTACTTGCATCTTTTGAAATCAATAAAGAGATCTTGTTTATTTGAATTCCATTGTGTAATCGAGTTGCTGTTCTAGTGGTTACATGGATTCACTGATCCATTCCACCGGTTGATTCGTCGAATCGGTGGAATGGCTATGTACAATAGTTTAGGGCTAGTTTGCATTTTCTGTTTGTTCGCATGCAGGTTTACAGGATCGCAATCAAGAGGTGTTGAGAACCCTAGCATGGGCATGTGCTAGGTCGTACTGGTTGTTAGAGTCTAGAAAGTTGTCCAGGAAGCAGATCGGGTCACCTCAGGAGGTTCGGCGGATCAAAATTTGTTAAGGTTGGAAATCCGTCACAACGGCATCATCAGGATATTTCTAGGTATATCCTGTAGTTACTTCAGGCGTCATCCGAGTAGGTGGAGATGAGCATGATGCAGTCAATTGCATAAAGTGAATGTGCATTGGGGTGATCATCGCAAGGTGTTGCCGAGGAGGAGCGTATCGGCATAAGGTAGAAGATCGGGTTGATAAAACCATCGCGGGCCGATAATGTTAAGTTTGGCCGACAGCAGGATATTGAAGGAACTGCATATGACGTCATCGTCATTAGGATAATCGTCATCAGGATAAAGTTGAGTATCATCATCAGGATGTTTCAATATGACCGGATAAGTCATATCCTGATGCTGTTGTTTAAGTAGTCAGATATCGGGGTGACGTAAGCATCGAAGGAAAGGTGCGTGAAGTGTCGTCATCAGGATATATGGGAGGAACAGGATATTTTATATCCTGCTGATGAACATGATGTTGAACATCATGATGCTACAGATAGAGTTTGGCGGTAAGATGAACAGTGAACATCAGGAGGATGTTTGCGCTTGCCGAATGTGATGATGCTGCCAATAGCCGAATATGATGATGCTGCTGACAGGTGAAGGGTCGAAGGTTTGTCTGCAGGAGGATATCGGTCGGCAGAGAAAATATGATGATGCTGACAGTGTTAAGGGAAATATGATGATGATGATGAAGGGTTGCGGACATACATGCTGTAGGTCAAGGTTTTAGTGTGGATGCCTCTGCATCATGAGCGCACATATGTTTGTAATACTCTTGGTACCCCTACACCTAGTTGAACTATTGTGTCACCTAATCATAGTAAAATGACTCTATGATGTGATCAACGTGACCAAATAAAATCCAATCCCTCTGCATCCTCACCAACTCCATAGATGTCCCGTCTAGACTTTGAACTGTCTATATGGTCTCCAGATCATGTAGGTGCTCTACAACCCATTGAAGGTCACTTGCCAGTGTAACAAGTCACCAAACCACCATGGCCTCCTTAGGGCATAAGCATATGCCTAGGAATCTGACCAGATGATGGGTGATGGAAATCCCACTGGCCACATGCACATAATGTGATCGAAAGCCCACACCTAAAGAAGCATGTAGGTCATCAAGCTCTATGCCTCATAGTGCACATCGCAGCCCAAATCATGATATAGATGTGCTAGCATGCTACATCCCATGCACACAATATTCTCTGATCCTATATCGCTTGGATAATATGGACAAGGACCCCATGTAGGAATGTGCTTTGTCCATCCTGTGTAACTCATAGGGCGATGATCATGATCATGATACGATGGATTAATGGCATGACGATGGTGCCTTTCTCCAACCATCTCATGTAGATATGTCCTATGACATCCGTTGGCATGATCCACCCCAGCCAATACATCATTCCCACCTAGACATAGGCTAGAGGCCTCAGGGCCATGATCATAATTATGTGATCACGTATGGGTAGCCAAAGGATCTGATACACATTCTCCAAAGTGACAGTCATCTCTTTCATCAAAAAATGGAAGGTAGAGGTGTCCAAATCCTAATGCTCCATGAGCACCATGAGCATACTGTCATGGAATCTCATCATGACCATAGTAAATACCCACCAAATCAAAAAATCTCACAGTAACCCAACCTTTGTTGGTGTAAGTGTGTTAAAACAAATTCACAACAATGCAAACAAGTGCCCACCAGCATGCTCCTGCATCGTTAGACAAATCTACGATTCCGCCAACATAATTCCATTAGTCCCTTGTCATTTGAAATTAAAAATCACATTCAAAAACTCAAAATTCATGCAAAAGTGGCTGGAAACCAGTGCCCAGGATGTTATCACCTTTCTCAGACACTAGCACCTTTTCAGGATGCTAGTGCATCCTAAAGATGCCAGTGTGTCCCGAGGATGTTGGGATGTCTGATAGATGCCAGCGCTTGGACATCCCCTTCAGCATGAAAAATGAAGCAATAAATGAATGCAAAATTAAATTTAAAACTTACCTCGTGAAGTGCAACACCTTGCTCCACATGTATCCTTAGCGCGTCTAGCAAGGGCCCTCAATAAGCTCATTTACGACTCATGTTTGTGCTTGGGGGTGCTCAAAAATATTCTAAATTTTTTAAAATCAAATTACAAATGAATAGTAAAAATTAAAATTGAACTTACTATTTATAGTAAATTTTCAAAATTTTCACCATTTTTTGAAGCACCTATCACAGAAACTCTCATAACTTGGGCCTGCAAACTTTGATTCTCACATCATTAGTTGTATTGGAATCTTAGATCTGTCCTCTATCTCATGGTATGATTTTTAGCTTGAACTTGTTTTAATTAATGACTGTACCAAAGGCCTTTTCATCAATTTTTAGAAAAATTGATATGGTAGATTTGTACCCTATTTCTACATTCATATAAGTAGAAATAGGGGTCACACATCTACCCTCATTTTTCACTCTAGATCACTTTCCCATCTTGTTCCCCTTAGAAAAATTTCAAACTAACATTTTTCTTTTCATCCTTTAGGATGATTTTATCTATCTGACAAGTGGTTTTACAGGATGCAGAAACTAACTGTGTGTTGCAAATTCCTAAGCTAGGGGCTTCAAACTTTCACTTGGAGATAATTAGTGTCCTCTATAGTATCCTTTTGAGTATCCTTCTCATGCTTATTTTCTTTTAGAAATTTATTTCCTATACTTTATCTTGCATATGCACATAGTGTCATATGCCCACTAAAGTGGGGGCTAAATGTAACATTGTAAATTGTGCTCGCCCACAATTTCATGCTATGTTTGGTACTCACTTTAGTGTCCACTCCTCTAGTGTTTTATAGGACCATTTTTAGCCTTAGCCTTACTATCAACCCATGATAAGTACCTTTGCTCTTCTCTTTCTCTTCCTCCTAATGATGGACCATGGAGTGTGATCTGAAACGTTGAGGTAAAAACTTGAACACGGTTATCTCTTGAAGTATTGCACAAAAAGGTATCTTTGCGTTGCTTTGATCCTTTTTGCTTGTCATGTCCAGAAATGGTAAAAATGCCTAAATCTTGGTAATGTCCCGAGTTGATCATACCTTTTAATAACTGTATTTGCTAAGACTCTAGCATTAAGTGTGGATGTCTATGCCACACATAGTGCCCTAATAGTTGTTTTTAGCCTTCAGATCATTTTTAGAAGTTGGCTTTTCACTTGTGTGATATATGATGCTTTTTTTTATTCTTATCCATGCCCAAATGACTCTTTGCCTTGATTTTTTACCCTTGCTCACTCTATAAAAGCAAGTAGACATGTCATTGCAAAGGATTGGTTCTTTTTCATATCGAAGCTCTATCAAAATAGAGATTGATTTTACTTTCATGAACAAAGATCTACAAATATTGAGATTACAACATTATTGAAGTTTATTATCAAGCTCTATACACTTACTGTCAAAGCTCAACAAACTCCCAAGGATTCCCATTGGAATTGTTGCCTTCTGAGTAGATTTCACCTCCTCACTATGAGGTGATAAAGTTTCAATAGTTCTTGTTGTTTGTGCTTTGATTACGGTAAATGCAAGGAGATGGGGAACCAAAAAGTCGCCACCATCTCCAAAATTAAAGCAAAACATAAGCACATTTTGCTTTTAATATAAGCCAATTAAAATAATTTCTACTCATTCACCGCATGACTTTTATCTTCATAGAAGCAAAGAAACCAAACAAAAATGTGATTGCGTTGAAAAAGAGGAGATTCAATCAAGTGCATGTGAGAAAATAAGAAATTCACAATGCCACCTCACCACCAAAGACATCTTCATGCAAATTTAGATGCTCCAGCACATGAAGAAGGTAGAGTTTGTCTAATTTTGTTAGTTTTAAAACATTTTTTTAGTTTTGCAATGTTTGATTTATGTTTATATTGTATTTATAGTTATTGGAGAAGAAAAAAATCTAAATCCAGTTGAGGAGGGTGAAAACAACCCCCAAAACCCTCCAAACCCTCAAAACCCACCTTCACCTCCTTTTCATGTAAGGGATAATCAAGAACACTACTTAGGGATAATAGAAGAAAACAAGATACATCTTGAAACTATTATTCAAACCCTAAACAATCCAAGTGGAACCATTGAGCATAGGAGGGCACTTGCAAACTCACTACAGGAGATTGTTTCCCACACAGATTTGGTGACGAAACAAATCACCGAATTCCAAGACTATAGGAAGAGGAGTCAGTAATATTATGCTGAAAAGTTGTCATATGAACAAGTGAAGAAGGAAAAAATTACAAAATCTCAATTATGTGCACAATTTATTAATCACAAAACTGGCCAAACATTAGAGGAAAGTTGCAAATGGTTTCCTATACATTGGTGTAGGAATGAAGACATATCCAAAAACTTTTGAGATAGATTGTGTTGGTTATTTTCCCAGACTGGATGCTTATTCCCAGTCACCCCTACAAAGTAGCCATCAATGATCAACAGGATTCCCAGGCCAGGGGCCAACAGTATAGGAGATAGACTCTATAAGTATCTCCTCTTCTTCTTTAGGCTCTGCAGAACCAAGGGGGTTATTCCCTATTCAACATCCATGAAATATAACTATGCCAAGACTGGGATACCGACACAAAGCAGATAAATCTTCTATTATGCAAACCAAAACTGTGAGATAAGTGCAAAGGGGCTAGCTTTGGGCCTATATTCAGTTGTAGACAGAGGATTTTGATCCTAAAATTATTTCTAAAGTCCTTAAAGGTTTTTAGTTGAAGTTTGAATTGATTTTATATTTGGATGCAAAACTAGGACTTTGGTTGCAACCTCAATACAAGACTGGATCGGTGCCTATCCAGGGCTCGGAGTCAATAGACATACACATATGAATGTACACATAAACCCATATTAATGACTGAGTTTCAAGGGGGTTATTTGATATCTGCCTTACAGATACTTCCCAGAAGTGAGTATTTAGTTACCTCTGCTTAGAAGATCCTCACTACAATATATTCTTCTTAACACTTTAACCTAAAAAATTTAATCTACTCCTTGAGTGGAAGTAAAAGACCAGCATTCAACATAGCAAATCTATATTCAAGAATCTTAGACACCCCTTAGCTGTTTAGATTCAAAAGAAGAATACATTCAATTTGGAGACAAGTAACAGAACACATGCAATGAAGCATTACTCATTTAAATCAATCATGAAACCAGTAAGTTTATGCATTAAACAGACAACATGAGATTCATAAACTCACAAAAAACATCCAAAACAGGGCCACCAATGAAGTTGTATCTTATCACAGTGCCAAAATTTGTCCAGTTTTCAACAACACTGAGTAACACAGTTTGGCTTTTATACCAAGACTATGTACCTGGCAAAAATTAATTACAAGGGAAATCAAATTTTTGCTAGATTCAATGCATGAGAAATGGTGCCCAAAATAATAAATACAGTAGGGGACCAAGCATGGAGAGGCAAGAGAAGGATGAGGAGCAGTTGAGCTCGAGCCCTGTGCCACCACTGGAGAACTTCCGTCATAAACCTAGTACTTGGTTGTTCAACCATCGGCCCACGCCTATTTGTAACCCTGCCATTTATGGCTCAACCACCTACAGCCACCGTGGAAATCATAGCAGTGCATCCATGGAACTTTCTCGCTCAAAAATGGGCACTCCCGCTCAAGAAAAATCCATTGCTGCAGGCTCAACACAAGGCCGTCGATCAACACCTACCGCTGAGATCCATGGCACAAAATTGCATTGACCAGTCGTCAGCCAGTGAAAACGTGCCACGTAGGCATCCCATGATTCTATCGCTGGCTTTTTGCTTCTTCATTTTGCCTTTTTCACCCTTGCATATACAAAAACATATGCACATACAATCGCCACTGTTCACCTTTTGAAAATCCTTTGTAGATGCAAAATGCATATACATGCAATTTAGATACAAGCCTCAGATTTCAAAAAATATAAAACACAATACATCTGCCTTGAAATCTGGCTTGTACTTCACCCTTTGTATATCGGCATGTACAAACACCACATACATACACGCCACGGACCCCAAATGTTTATGAAGAAACTTGAAATCTTCATCGGGTCTGGAATGTATGTTCATCATTGTATATTCATGATATAAAATACACACAAACATGCAAACCATGGAAATCAACCTTTTATCTACCACAATGCACTTCCATTTCACATTCGGGTTGCATGTATGAAATGTATATTTGATTGTATATCTAAATATACAATCCCAAATATACAAGTGGTAGGCCCCTAGTTTCGCAACTTACTCCGCACCTATCCTCTTGCACTTTTCTGCCTTTGTATATTATGGAATATACAAGGCCACTTGTACATTGCACTGTTTACTTTGTATGTCGCGGAGGACCTTGGTACTATAGCACATGCATATTTGACTGCCTTGTATATATTTCATTGCATAAAAACCTAATGTATATTGACATACATTCATTCCTGCAAATACAAACATGGGATCTTCTCCAAAATATTCCCACAATGTATCTTCCACCCTGAGCCCGATATACAATTGAAAATGCATACATGTGCAGAATATTCTCGGGAATCTTGCGAAGGATTCTCCCTTGTATATGTGACCCAACATGCATTAAAACATGCATATAACTCAAATTTTCAACATTTTTGGAAGCTGATTGAAATTTCAAAAACTCACCAACATACATTTACACTTGCATACACAGACATTTGACAATTTTCCTACACGCGACAGGAGAAGGCGGATTCCACATTGCATTGGGCCGATCAACCTATGAGTATTAAGGCATGGAAACGAAACCTAGTAGCAGGGAACTTGCTACAGGAAGCCAACATGAAATAGAAAAATAATGTAAAGGCCAAGGGACATTTCTTTAAAGCATTAAGGGTTTGAGTGAACAACAATAGAGACTAGCAAACCAACGTCCAAACCCTAACCCTAGGTGAACACCACCAATGGCTCCAACTGGGGACGTGTAGGTGCAAGACTGCAGTGAGAACCAAACTACTCTAGGGTAGACCAGACAAAACACAAAACTCAAAACACAACTGACTATACAAGGCATGTACAAAATATTTACACCTAGTTTACAGTGTGCATAGAAGGCAACCATTATAAGAAGTAAAGCTTTAGGAACTGACCATGCACTGGCAATTCCAATAATTCACCATTTAGGGCCTGGAGAAAGTAAGAATCTCCTCCATGAGTGTTGCTGATTTGGTAAGGGCCCACCCATAAGGGTTCAAATTTACCGTGTTTGCCCTTATCCTGGTTCCTTGCGTTCCATACAAGGACCAAATCACCTCTCTGAAACTTTCTTTCTGTAGTTCTCTTATCAAACAAATATTTTACCCATTGTTTTCTCTTGATGTTTGTTTCTAGTGCCTCCCTTCTCATTTCATCTAATGCGACTAGCTGATTGATTCTTTCAGCCATTGGGTCTCTGATCTCCTCCATGTTTTCTTGTATGAATTTGTAAATTGACAAAAAGTTGTTTATAGGTAACTTAGCCACTACACCATATACCAATTCAAAAGGAGATCTTCCAGTTGCTTTCTTGATTGTTACTCTGTCAGCCCACAATGCCATTTTCAACTTTGAATCCCAAGCATTCTTGTTTTTACCTACCATCCTTTTTACAATTTTCATGAGACTTTTGTTGCTTGACTCAGCTTGACCATTTCCATGTGGGTGATATGGTGATGCATGTAACAAATTAATTCCATAATTGCTGCAAAAGTTAGTAAATTCACCAGACCTGAAGCACATAGCATTGTCTTTGACCAATTTTATCAGTACTCCAAATCAAATAATAATATTTTCTAGAATAAAATCCATCACCACTTTGTTGGTACCTCTTTTGGTTGGGATGGCCTCAATCCATTTAGTGAAGTAATTAGTAGCAACAAGAATCCAACTGTGTCCTCCACTTGATTTTTCTGAGATTTCCCCTATAAAATCAATTCCCCATTGCTAGAATGGAGCTTCTATAGTTATAGTCCTAAGGGGCAATGCACCTTCATATTTCAGCTGACCAGAGAACCTTTGGCAAGGATCACATTTTCTTATCATTCTATGTGCATCTGAGAAAAGTGTTGGCCACTAGTAGCCAGCTCTGAGAATTTTGTGGGTTGTTGTATGGACAGCATAGTGTCCACCACACACTCCATTGTGCATGTCATTTAGAATGTCCCTGGCTTGATTCTCATCCACACACCTGAGTAATACACCATCATGATTTCTGCAATACAGTTCTCCTTGAACAATAATGTATTTGATAGCCTATAGCTTCAAAGTTCTCTTCTAGATATCACTGAGGTGGGGAGGACAGTTCAAGTTTCGCAAATAATATATTATGTCCTTATACCACTCAGATTCTGACATATTTATAACTTCATTATGTACTACATTCACTTGGCATGCCTCTCGGTTTGACTGTGTCATCAACTTTGCTAAACCTTGTCCTCTTACCAATTTCATGAACTGTATCTCTATGTTGAACTCTTGCAACTTATTTATCCATCTGCATCTTCTTCTAGCTACCTCTTGCTGAGTGAAGATATCTTTAACTATTGCATGAGGCACATATGCAATTATCCGAGAGCCTACCAAATATGGCCTGAAGCTCTTTACTGCCCTAACCAGTGCATATGCCTATTTTTCCATTATGTCGTACTTTAATTCAGCAGCCTGCAATGACCTACTAAAGAAAGCTATGGGCTGTTCAAACCCTTCTTCATTTTTTTGTAATAAGCATGCAGCAATAGTATGGAAACAAGTAAATGAAAATAATTGAAATGGCTTAGAAAAATCAGGAGATTTTAATACAGGGGCCATCTTTATAGCATCGTTTATGTTCTGAAATGATTTGGTTGCTTCATCTTCCCATTTGACAATTGCATTCTTCTTCAGCATTTTAGAGATCTCCTTGGTGGTTTCTGCAAAATTAGGAACAAATCTCCTAACAAAATTAATCTGTCCAAAGAAAGACTGAACACCTTTTACTATTTTTGGGATCTAAATTTTGTCAATTGCAGCCACCCTTTCAAGATCAATCCTGACTCCATCCTTGGAAACAATGTGTCCAAGCAATTTTCCTTCCACAACCCCAAAAGCACATTTCTTTGGGTTGAGTGAGATACCATACTCTAATGCTTTAATAAAATTCTGCTCCAGGTGCATACAGTGTTGCTCCTCCTCTGAAAAGGCAGTCAAGTCATCTTGATACACAGCTATGATTGAATCAATCAATCCTGCAAAAGCAACATCCATGGCCCTTTGAAATGTGGCACCTGCATTTGTCAGTCCAAATGGCATCCTCACATATGCATATGTTTCCCATGGAGTAGTGAAAGCAGTCTTGAATTATTCTGATTCTTTCACTTTCACTTGATTGTACCCTGAAAATCCATCCATCATGGATAGAAGTTCACAGCCAGTCACCTTCTGCAACATGGCATCCATGTTTGGCAATGGATAATTGTCCTTTAAAGAAGACATCTTTAGATTTCTAAAGTCCATACACAGCCTTATGTCACCATTCTTTTTTCTGACTAGGACAAGGTTAGACACCGAAGTTGAATGTCTGATAGACATGATTATTCCAGCCTCCCTAAGTTTCATAAGTTCTTCTTGCATTTTAGGAGCCAAGGTTGGGTTGATAGGCCTTTGTTTTTGTCTAAACGGTTTAGCTTTAGGCTTCAAAGGGATTTCATGCTGAAATAGATCCTCTCTATAATCTTTCAAGTCCTCATATGACTAGGCAAACACATGCTTGTACCTTCTTAGTAGTGCAATCAGCATACTTCTGATATGTGGTTTGAGCTGTTTGCCAATGTATACCTTTTTGGGAGCCTGAGATGTCCCTAATTTTACCTCTTCTAAATCATTTTTGTTTGTTGGAGATACCTTTGTAACAAATTGGTCCCTATTGTCAAAAGCTCTCTCTAAAGCAACCAGCCCTATAGGGATTTTGTTTGTCTTGAGCTGAATTACCTCCTTCCTCAAGAGAGTTTCTTTTCCATCTACAACTTCTACAAAATTTTGGAAATCCATTTCCTGGTTCTCATATTCATCAATGCAATGTAGAAATCTCAGTAAATCTTTATCATCATCAAACACTTGCCAGCTACATACGTTATTTGGCACTACAGGTCTGAGTTTGACTTCAACATTTGTTACATCTGATAAAGTTATATCATCTGACCTTATGGCTAGATTGGCTAGAAAATCTGCTCTAACATTTTTTGATCTTTCTATCCAATTTATTGAAAATGCATCAAACAATTCTATTGTATCCCAAACAACATGCTTATATTGTTTTAACCTCTTATTCTTTGATGCGTACTTATCTCTAACTTGGGAAACAATAAGCTCTGAATCACCAAACACTTTGAGCATCTTAACTCCATGCTTCAAGGCAACATTCAATTCTAATAACAAAGCCTCATACTCTGCAATATTGTTTGTACATGCAAACTTCAGCAAGAAAGAGAATCTGAGAAGCTTACCAGCTGGAGACAGAAATATAATCCAAGCACCAGAGCCCTCCTTCGAACAAGCTACATCAAAATACATGGTCCATAGACCCTATTGGTCAAATTCTTGAATGCACATGTCTCTCCCTTTACCCTCTTTATCATCTGAGACAACCTTGAAGTTTTCATAGTCAGTGTCCACAAAACATATCTGTTCCTCTGACTCTTGGTCCTCAACTATTTCTGATGATCTTTCTTCTCTAATCAATTTGACATCCTTTCCATTCATAGGGATCATAGCATATGACAGATCTAATTGCATACTCCTGCCAATCAATGCTGCCCATCTTCTTGACAGCAACATGCCATATTGTGGCTTGATATCAACAACTATTATGTTCATTTTGTAGGTCTTTTCTGGATATGCTGCCAGTCTGAAATCCACATCTTTCATAATTCTGATGACAGGTACCTCCCTAGCATCCATTGCATAGCACTTCCCACATGCCTTATCTATTTTTAACCCAGTTTGCTGCATGCCGGCCAAAGGCATGATATTTGTTGATGCTCCTGAGTCAAGCATACAATTCTTAATCACTTTTCCATTTATGACAAGGGAGACATAAAATGGTTCCACTTGTGAAGGATATTTTGTCATGGTCATCCCCAGATATACCTCAGGAACTTCATCTTCATCAATACACAAGGCCTATTTCTTACCCTAAGGTTCATCATTCAGCTTGGCTTGACATGGTATCCCTGAAATTAAGGAGACTGCTTTATTTTTGAATTCTTCCACTTTCATCAGCTCCATCAATGGAACGAAGACTTTTATTTGAGACAAGAGCTGAGTGATGTCAAATGGAGCATAATTTTGTATGATAGTTGTAGCTTGCTCCACGGTTTTACTTCCATCCTGAGATGATCCAGCTTTAATTTTTATAGCTCCTTGACTGTCATTGTTGTTCCGAGAATTTTTATTCTGATTCTCACCCTGGGGAACTGTATTTTCTATTTTTTGAGAATCATAACCTATTTTTTTCTTAAAACCTTGCTTATTATTGTTCCATTGTTTCTTATATGTTTCAGTCCCCTTATAATTATGCATTGGCTGGCTCACAAAAGTGTTCTCTGGTTGAGGTGTACCACTTACCTGAGCCTTACCTCTGAGATTGTAATTGCTCTTGACTTGAGCTACTGTTGCTGCTGTGAGGGCTCTAATTTATTCATTTGAAGGTCTCCTCAAATTATTCAGGAAATTATGTGAATCCAGAGCATAGGCATAATTGTACTCTTCATCCTCATCATATGGGAACTATTGGTAGACCTAAATTTCATTATCTACACTTGCATCAGCATCATGAAAAGAGTATCCTCTGTTTGTAGATAGCATATTGACATTATCATCCTCCATGCAATGTGGCTCATTGCACTCATCACAGGCAACAGCATTATTATATAAAGACTGAGCAATCAGACATTGTGACTGTGAGTGAGGCATTTGGCATATGATACATCATGGGGTGTCATCAACCATATTAACAGCTTTCTTCAAAGGATCAAGTGTTTCCTTTGTATTTTGAGTCCTTTGACTTGAGTTGTTTGGAAGAATAGGCTTACCATTATGCCAATTGGTATGATATGGCATGACATGTAATGATGGTCTTCTTTCTTGCCTTGGGTAAACCTGTCTATCAGGACCTATTCCCTTTTCATTTTTAGCTATTCTATAGCCTAGGTCCTTGACAATAGTTGTCAATTTATCTAATTTATCTTCAAAAGTAGATGCACTGCCTTGACTATTCTGAGATTTAGTATTTGGATTTTGTAGAATTTTCACATCATCTCTTTTGTTTGTCTTACCAGACACTTTTCTATTATTTTCAATATTTGTTGCAATTTTGAAGGCATCTCTGAGGTTAGCAGGACTCTTGTCTCTCAATCCGTAAGCTGTCTTGGCATTGAAAGCATTTATGTACAACACTATGCACATAGGTTCATTAGGCCTCAAGTCATGTGGCAATTTATTCAATACCTTAGTGAACCTAGCATTGAAATCAGCAACCTGTTCATTTGATCCTTTGGTAATGCCAGTAAATATTCTCCTAAATTCATCCCATGATGAAATGCTTCTGTCAAGCAGACCTTTGTACCATTCCTTGGCTTCATCAACTAAGGAATCATGCTCAACCTTAAAGTTGTCCATGATATTCTGAAAAGCTTTTAAATGGTCCTCACTTGAGACGGTATTGTTTCTAAAAATTTAGGCACTTGCAGCCTCACATGTTTGTCAATAGGGTTTGGATAACCTGGAATGCCATAAAAAACAAGTTGTCTGAATCTGTCTAGCTGCATGGGTTGTCTACCAAATTGGTTAGCATTGGCATTTCTATTTGCATTATGATTTCTTATGTTATCTAATGGTATTCTAGCATTATTTGCATTCTATCTTTGATCATTATGCTAACCCTGGACCTCACTCCTTTGCTAATTTCTCTACACACTTGTATTTTCAAGGGTAGGAATTGAATCATTCTGAGCAACTCTCAGGGCTTGCACTTTTTGTCTCATGTCATATCTGATTTTCACTACTTGCAGATATTCTAATTCTGCCCTTAAGCTCTTAATTTCATCAGCTAGGTCTTCCTCTCTAGGCATAGAAGAGGACGGTTTTATCACATTCTGATCATCATTATCATCATCCCTTAGGGATTCAACTTCTTCAAATCTGTCAGGGGAATCATGGAAAGGGCATTCCTGAAACACCTCTGACCTTATTCTCAAACCATCAACCTGCTGCCTCTCATAAACGTTCTGAATTTCAGCCTCAGTGTTTGAAAAATAAGGTATGTCTTCTCTGAGGATCCAGGATTGTCCTGAATAAATTCATTTTTCTTAGGACTAGGAGAACCATCTTGACTAGCTCGAATAGTGCCCTTTTTCCTATACATCATTTTTATGGGTAACTCTTCAAATAGAGTATTACACTGGGATCTTCTCCCTTGCATACAAATTTTTACTTTACCGGTTGGGAGATTAGTTTGGAGTCACCACCTATTATTAGGAATTGTTTTCTTTTAAAATTAGGGTTCTTTCACAAAGTTGTCCCCAGCAGAGTCACCAAAATCTGTTGGTTATTTTCCTAGACTGGATGCTTATTCCCAGTCACCCCTATAAAGTAGCCATCAATGATCAATAGGATTCCTAGGCCAGGGGCCAATAGTATAGGAGATAGACTCTATAAGTATCTCCTCTTCTTCTTTAGGCTCTGCAGAACCAAGGGGGTATTCCCTATTCAACATCCATAAAATATAACTATGCCAAGACTGGGATGCTGACACAAAGCAGATAAATCTTCTATTATGTAGACCAAAACTATGAGATAAGTGTAAAGGGGCTAGCTTTGGGCCTATATTCAGTTGTAGACAGAGGATTTTGATCCTAAAATTATTTCTAAAGTCCTAAAAGGCTTTTAGTTGAAGTTTGAATTGATTTTATATTTGGATGCAAAACTAGGACTTTGGTTGCAACCTCAATACAAGACTGGATCGGTGCCTATCCAAGGCTCAGAGTCAATAGACATACACATGTGAATGTACACATAAACCCATATTAATGACTAAGTTTCAAGGGGGTTATTTGATATCTTCCTTACAGATACTTCCTAGAAGTGAGTATTCAGTTACCTCTGCTTAGAAGATCCTCACTGCAATATATTCTTCTTAACACTTTAACCTAAAACATTTAATCTACTCCTTGAGTAGAAGTAAAAGACCCAGCATTCAATATAGCAAATCTATATTCAGGAATCTTAGACACCCCTTAGCTGTTTAGATTCAAAAGAAGAATACATCCAATTTGGAAACAAGTAACAGAACACATGCAATGAAGCATTACTCATTTAAATCAATCACAAAACTAGTAAGTTTATGTATTAAACAGATAACATGAGATTCATAAACTCACAAAAAACATCCAAAACAGGGCCACCAATGAAGTTGTATCTTATCACAGCGCCAAAATTTGTCCAGTTTTCAACAACACTAAGTAACACAGTTTGGCTTTTATACCAAGACTGTGTACCTAGCAAAAATTAATTACAAGGCAAATCAAAATTTTGCCAGATTCAATGCATGAGAAATGGTGCCCAAAATAATAAATACAGCAGGGGACCAAGCATGGAGAGGCAAGAGAAGGACGAGGAGCAGTTGAGCTCGAGCCCTGTGCCGTCGCTGGAGAACTTCCGTCATAAACCTAGTACTTGGCTGTTTGACCATCGGCCCACGCCTATTTGCAACCTTGTCATTTATGGCTCAACCACCTGTAGCCACCATGGAAATCATAGCAGTGCATCCATGGAACTTTCTCACTCAAAAATGGTCGCACCCGCTCAGAAAAAATCCATTGCTGCAGGCTCAACACAAGGCTGTCGATCAACACCTACCGTTGAGATCCACGGCACAAAATTGCATTGACCAGTCGTCAGCCAGTGAAAACGTGCCACATAGGCACCCCATGATTCTGTCACTGGCTTTTCGCTTCTTCATTTTGCCTTTTTCGCCCTTTCATATGCAAAAACATATGCACATACAATCGCCACTATTGACCTTTCGAAAATCCTTTGTAGATGCAAAATGCATATAATTTAGATGCAAGCCTCAGATTTCAAAAAATATAAAACACATTGCATCCACCTTGAAATCTGGCTTGTACTTCACCCTTTGTATATCAGCATGTACAAACGCCACATACATACACGCAACGGACCCCAAATGTTTATGAAGCAACTTGAAATCTTCATCGGGTCCAGAATGTATGTTCATCATTGTATATCCATGATATAAAATGCACACAAACATGCAAACCACGGAAATCAACCTTTTATCTGCCACAATGTACTTCCATTTCACGTCCGGGTTGCATGTATGAAATGTATATTTGATTGTATATCTAAATAAACAATCCCAAATATACAAGTGGTAGGCCCCCAGTTTCGCAACTTGCTCCGCACCTATCCTCTTGCACTTTTCTGCCTTTGTATATTATGGAATATACAAGGCCACTTGTACATTGCACTGTTTACTTTGTATGTCGCGGCGGACCCTGGTACTGTAGCACATGCATATTTGACTTCCTTGTATATATTTCATTACATAAAAACCTAATGTATATTGACATACATTCATTCCTGCATATACAAACACGGGATCTTCTCTAGAATATTTCCACAATGTATCTTCCACCGTGAGCTTGATATACAATTGAAAATGCATACATGTGCAGAATATTCTCAGGAATCTTGTGAAGGATTCTCCCCTGTATATGTGACCCGACATGCATTAAAACATGCATATAACTCAAATTTTCAACATTTTTGGAATCTGATTGAAATTTCACAAGCTCACCAACATACATTTACACTTGCATACACAGACATTTGACAATTTTCCTACATGCAACAGGAGAAGGCGGAGTCCACATTGCATTGGGCCGATCAACCTATGAGTATTAAGGCATGGAAACGAAACCTAGTAGTAGGGAACTTGCTACAGGAAGCCAACATGAAATAGAAAAACAATGTAATAGGCCAAGGGACATTTCTTTAAGGCATTAAGGGTTTGAGTGAACAACAATAGAGACCAGCAAACCAACGTCCAAACCCTAACCCTAGGTGAACACCACCAGATGGTACATGGTCTTCGATGAGTGGCCATGCAAGAATGATGAGGTGCCACAATATTTTTTGAGGAAACTCTATTGTGAGTTTCTCCTCAACAAGATTCTAAATTATTTTGACATTTGTGAGTTCTACGGTAGTGGTGGTGGCTCTGCCTAAGATAGACCAAGGGCTCAGCTAGATGAACAACATGTGCCTATACCTCGAGCAAGGCTAGAACGTAGGTCACTCCCTTTGGCTTTGAAGGAGAGTGTTGAGCTGGAGACTTTACATTCACTAACTACTCTCACCCAAACTCTATCACAACATGCAGATGATTTTACCTAGGGCGATGAGGGTGAGAACAGTAGGTGTCATGTGTCCCCACATTTGTGCAGTACATGTGAGAACCTATGTGATAATGGGATGCAGGAGGCACAACAGGACTCTGCGACATAGGGGTAGCATGTTACGACACAGGGGCAGCATGATGAGACACAAGGGTAGGACATATTGGATGATCTTGTTCTTAGTGACGATCTCTTAGAGCATACATTTGGTATTGACTCTTAGGTAATTTGTTACAAGTTTCATCTTGATTTAGTATATTGTTATTTGAAATTTGTAATTAATTTTATATGATTATCTATATTATAAGTGAAAAATAATGTATGTAATTGTTTGTGCAATGAAATTGTAGGGCCAGAGTCTTCATCCTACCTCTATTAGCCGTCCATTAGTGGCTTATGAGTGGAGGTCAAGTCAGCATGTATGTAATTTATCACATATTCGTAATTATTGTAGATATGTCAATGGTAATATTATTTTGTGACTTGATTTGATGATTTCAATGGTCACTAGTACCTCCATGGTTTCCTTGGTCTCCTGAACACCAAATCACCACTTTTACTGAGGTAAATTTAACCATTTCTAATCATATGCATTTTAAAAATAATGTTATGTATTTATTTTGTTTTAATAATCTTGAACTTGATTTTCAAATGCTAAATATAGTGGAGACTCCTCATCTTTGTGAGTCAGCGCAGGCATTGATGCAGCCATGATGTCTGCAAATCCTTTGACTGAGGTATGAGCCAATAACATGAAAATATCATAAATTTGTATTTCTTTTTATCTCATGTCATTTGATGTACATAAATGATATTTATGTTTATTCAATTTGCTTCTTGATACTTCTCACAGGAGGTCACAACTCCAGTCCATCCAACTATGGACAAAGAGAGAGTCAAGATGATGGAGAGCAATCATCAATTGGTAGTAAGTGATCAATTACATATGTGATGTTATATATTTCATACATTTTTTATACTAATGTGCATATTGTTTGTTTATATTAAAACGTACATCTGGATGAACTTTATTCGAAGAGGTCTACTCAATGGTAGAGAGGATGAGTCACTGATTGGCTCTCCATCTTCATAGTCAAAGAAGGGCTGCCGATTATTTCCTAAAAGTCCATAGGAAACTAGTTTTTGGGAACTTTTTTGTATGCCTAGATGGCTTTGTAAACATACTTTTGTATGTTAATCTGATGTATATTTTTATATATTTGCCTATATGGCTTTGTTTGGACACACCTATATGGCTTTTTATATAAACTAGATGTTATGTTCATGACATTATGTATATATGATAGTTTATATTAAATATTTAATATGATAATCAATTATTGTTATAGGAATTTGGTTTTACAAGTGCCAATTGCACTTGCTTGAAAGTTTATGAATCATTTTCAAATAATCTATTTTGTGCATATCTTGCAATCATTGAATTCTGTTAGACTGTACATTTCTTTGAGGCATCATTTTAAATAGTTCACATGCCTTTTCTATGCTTCCATACCTTCCATACATGTCTACAAGGGCAACTTTGCAAATACAATACATGTGAGAAAATTCCTATATCATTTATGCTTTGATGGTTGTCCACACCATGTTCTCTAGATCCCATTATAGCATAGCCAAGGAAGAAGTTGGTTAAGGTTGTGCAATTTGGTTTTAGATGTGCCAAAATTTGCGTAAATGGTTGAAATTTATTTTTGTGCATTTGCTTGAGAGTTTTTAAAGCCTTATAAAAAATCCATTTCATGCATATCTTGCAATCATTGCATTCCATGAGACAACATTTCTTTGAGCCATCGCGTCTAACAATTCATGTTTGTTATATATGCTTCCACACAAGTTGCATACATGTCTTGCAGGGTACTTACAACTACGAGATTTGACAAAATTCCTATATCCTTTATGCTTTGATGGATGTCTATACCATGCTCCAAACATATCATTTCTAAGGTTTTGGAATTTGGTTTTACACTTGCTAATTGCATTTTCTTGGAACTTTCTAAAGGCTTATCAGTAACTCTATTTTGTTCATATCTTGTAATTATTGTATTCCATGAGGCGACATTTCTTTGAGGCATCATGCCAAATAGTTCACATGCCTTGTCTATGCTTCCACACTTTGCATACATGTCTCTGAGGGCAGTTCCAACTACAACATCTAACAAAATTCCCATATGTTTTATCCTTTTGATAGATGTCCATTTTGACATAGGCAAGGAGGATACTAGCTAAGGTTGTGCAATTTTTCTTTACACTCGCCAATCGCATTTGCTTGAAAGTTTCTAATGCCTTATCAAAAAATCCATTTTGTTCATATATTGCAATCATTGCATTCAATGAGGTGACATTTCTTTGGGGCATTATGCCAAACAGTTCACGTACCTTGTCTATGCTTCCACACTTTGCATACATGTCTACAAGGGTGATGTAGTAGGTAAGGAGGATGATTCAACACCATGGAAACATATTTCATGGTGTAGGAGCACCTTAGCCATAGCCAATCTTGGCTAGGAGCATGTCATAACAAGGTCCTAGGACATCATAGGACAAGTTGATGGTCTTGTGTCATCATTTTACATGTAATAAGGTCAAATGACCAATGTCATTTGTATTTGGAGTCATGTTTTATGTTGTTGTCAAACAAAAAGTCTAATAATGCAAGTAGTGATAAGAAGTTGCTTTGTCAACTTAACAAATCATGTAATAAGGAGGTTATCCAACAATCCAATAGGTTGAAAGTTAGTTATGATTGACTGGAACTATTGTAAACATGTATAAAAACCTTCACACACATTGAGGTCTCGTTTTATATGCCAAATGTCGCATTCGTTCAGGGCAGCAGGCTACTGACAAAGTCCCTTAAGCTCCCTAAGACGAAAAAATTATCAAACTTTGAGGAGACAGTTCTCAGAATTCATGGCAGCTGCAAACATTTTATTTGGATCTACAAGTGCACATAGAGTTTGTCCACAATAACCTCTCTCAATTTTGTTCAACTCCAGTCTATTTGACTATGCCAAAATCAAACGCATTCTTGCAAAATGCTTTAGTTTCATGCAATGGAAAGGTGCTAGGAGTGACATTTTACATTTCATAGCTCATGGGGTTGAATGGACTTCACCAACCCATTGGGGTGGGTGGGTAAATGCCAAGGGTGGTCTCATTTTGTGTACCAAGCATCGCAGTCATTCAGGGCAGCAGGCTACCAGCAAAGTCCCTTAAGATCCCTACGATGAAAAAACTGCCAAACTTTGATGGAGCAGTTCTCAGAATTTGTGAAAACTAAGAACATTCTATTTAGACCTATAGGTGCACATGGGGTCTGTCTAAAATAACCTCTCTCGGTTTCGTTTAACTCCTATCCGTTTGACCATACCAGAATCAAACACATTCTTGCAAAATGAATAGTTTCATGCAGTGGAAAGGTGCTAGGAGTGACATTTTGCATTCCATAGCTTGTGGGGCTGAACAGACTTTGGCAACGCATCAGGGTGGGTGGGTAAATGTAAGGGGAGGTCTTGTTTCATGTGCCAAGCATCGCATTCGTTCAGGGCAGCAGGCTACCGGCAAAGTCCCTTAAGCTCCCTAACACGAAAAAATTGCCAAACTTTGATGAGATAGTTCTCAAAATTCGTGGTAGCTGGGAACATTCTGTTTTGACCTACAGGTGCACATGGAATCCGTCCACAATAACCTCTCTCGGTTTCGTTCAACTCCAGTCCATTTCACCATGTCAAAATCAAATGCATTCTTGCAAAACAATTCAGTTTCATGCAGTGGAAAGGTGCTAGGAGTGACATTTTGTATTCCATAGCTCGTGGGGCCAAACGGACTTTGCCAATGTGTCAGGGTAGGTGGTTAAATGCCATGGGAGGTCTCATTTTGTGTGCCAAGCGTCATAGTCATTCAAGGCAGCAGGCTACTGGCAAAGTCCCTTAAGATCCCTAAGATGAAAAAAATGCCAAACTTTGATGGAGCAGTTATCAGAATTCATGGTAGCTGGGAATATTCCATTTGGACCTATAGGTGCATGTGGGGTCCATCTACAATAACATCTTTTAGTTTCATTCAACTCCTATATGTTTGACCATGCCAGAATCAAATGCATTCTTGCAAAATGCTTCAGTTTCATGCAGTAGAAAGGTGCTAGGAGTGACATTTTGCATTCCATAGCTCGTGGGGCCGAATGGACTTTGCTAATGCATCAGGGTGGATGAGTAAATGCCATGGGAGGTCTCATTTCATGTTCCAAGCATCGCATTCATTTGGGGTAGTAGGCTACCCGCAAAGTCCCTTAAGCTCCCTAAGATGAAAAAATTACCAAACTTTGACAGGATAGTTCTCAGAATTCGTGGAAGTTGGGAACATTCCATTTAGACCTACAAGTATATGTGGAGTCTATCCACACTAACCTCTCTTAGTTTCATTCAACTTCAGTCCATTTGACCGTGTCGAAATCAAATGCATTCTTGCAAAACGCTTCAGTTTCATGCAGTGGAAAGGTGCTAGGAGTGACATTTTGCATTCCATAGCTCGTGGGGCTGAACAAACTTTGCCAACTCATCAAGGTGGGTGAGTAAATGCTAGGGGAGGTATCATTTCATGTGCCAAGTGTCGCAATCATTCGAGGCAGTAAGCTACCGGCAAAGTCCCATAAGCTCCCTGAGACAAAAAAAATGCCAAACATTGACAGGATAGTTCTCAAAATTTGTGGCAGTTGGGAACATTCTTTGTAGACCTATAGGTGCATGTGGAGTCTATCGACAATAACCTCTCTCAGTTGCATTCAACTCCTATCCATTTGACCGTGCCAGAATCAAACGCATTCTTGCAAAATGCTTCAGTTTCATGCAATGGAAAGGTTGCTAGGTGCCATATTTTTTGTTTTGCTCATCGTGGGGCCAAATGGACTACGCCAACACATTGGGGTGGGTGGGTAAATGCTAGGGGAGGTCTTGTTTCATGTGCCAAGTGTCTCAGTCATTCTGGGCTGTAAGCTATAGGTAAACTTGAAAAGTGCTAGGTCTCGGTAGCTTGCAGGCTAGAATGACTGGGATGCTTGACACATGAAATGAGACCTCCCCTAGAATTTACCCACCCACCTTGATGTGTTGGCATAGTCCATTCTGCCCCACGATGAGAAGAACAAAAAATATGGCACCTAGCCACCTTTCCACTGCATGAAACTAAAGCATTTTGCAAGAATGCATTTGATTTCAGCATGATCAAATAGACTGGAGTTGACCAAAACCAAGAGAGGTTATTATAGATGGACTCCACATGCACCTGTAGGTTTAAATGAAATGTTCCCAGCTACCATGAATTCTAAGAACTGTCTCGTCAAAGTTTGGCAATTTTTCATCTTAGGGAGCTTAAGAGACTTTGCCGGTAGCTTGCTGCCCCAAACGAATGTGATGCTTGGCACATGAAATGAGACCTCCCTTGGTATTTACCCACCCACCCTGATGCATTGGTGAAGTCCATTTGGCCCCACTAGATATGGAATGCAAAATGTCAGTCCTAGCACCTTTCCATTGCATGAAACTGAAGCATTTTGCAAGAATGCATTTGATTTAGGCACGGTCAAATGGACTAGAGTTGAATGAAAGCAAGAGAGGTTATTGTGGACAAACTCCACGTACACTTGTAGGTCCAAATGGAACCTTCCTAGCTACCACAAATTTTGAGAACTATCCCGTCAAAGTTTGGCAATTTTTCATCTTAGGGAGCTTAAGGGACTTTGTCAGTAGCTTGCTGCCCCGAACGAATGTGATGCTTGGCACATGAAATGAGACCTCCCCTGGCATTTACCTACCCACCCCAACATGTTGGCGAAGTTCGTTTGGCCCCACAAGCTATGAAATCCAAAATGTCACTCCTAGCACCTTTCTACTGTATGAAACTGAAGCATTTTGCAAGAATGCGTTTGATTTTGGCACGGTCAAACGGACTGAAGTTAAACGAAACCAAGAGAGGTTATTGTGGATGGACTCTATGTGCACTTGTAGGTCCAAATAGAATGTTCCCATATTCAACAAATTTTGAGAACTGTCTTGTCAAAGTTTGGCAATTTTTTTTATCTTAGGGAGCTTAAGGGACTTTGCCGGTAGCTTGCTGCCCTGAACGAATGCGATGTTTGGCACATGAAAAGAGACCTCCCTTGCATTTACTTGGCTCCCCTGATGTGTTGGCAAAGTCCATTCGGACCCATGAGCTATGGAATGCAAAATGTCACTTCTAGCACCTTTCCAAACATGAGGAAGAACCACAACCCAATCTAACTCCTGAAAGCAGGAAGACACTGAGAACACTGAAGACATGGAGGACAAAGAAGCATGAAGACATGAACAAACTCCTATCATGAGGAAGAACCACAACCCAATCTAACTCCTGAAAGCATGACATGTTATGATGAAGAACCACAAATAAAATCCAAAGATCAAATGGCATGAACTAATGACATAAGCAACTATGTCCTACTATTGTAACATGATAAACATGAATGTTATGAACTAACATCCAAACCCTTTGACATGAATTTTGATATGAAAAGAGTGAAACACAAGTGAACAGGATTAAGACCAATTAGGATCACCTTCATCCATTACTTAGATCTAACCCCATGAAGCATAACATGATGATGATGCAAACATCAAATGTATACCATAGAAAACAAATCAAACGAAATATGAGGCATATATACAAAAATATCCATGACTCATCCTCTCTCTATCATCGAGTAGACCTCTTTGATAGTTCAAGCTCATGCAACTCCACCTATTAATACAATCAAACAATATGCACATTACTATAACAAAATGTACATGAAATATATAACATCACTTATGTAATCGATCACTTACCGCCATCTGATGATCACTCTCCATCATCTTTTATCGATCTTCTTTGTCCATAGTTGGATGGATTGGAGTTGTGACCTCCTATGAGAAGCATCAAAAACCAAAATTGACGAAACATAAATATACTAGAGGGAAGCAATTCATACTATTATTTATATACAAAAAAAAGTACAAGTAACCATCTAGGAAGGTTTTATGCATACTTACAAATTGATCCAACGAACCATCTAGGTCTTCTCTACTCTCTATTGTGTCAAGTATGGCCTCATGGTCAAGTCACGCACCTTCCACAAGGTTGTGTTCAAAGGTCTACCTTGATATTGTATCAAATGAACATTGGTTGCCACGACAATGTTGGAGTAATGAAGAATCTTCTGATGCATGTCAAAGTCCTCAAACAGCCAAACATTAACACTCTTATGTGGGTACCTTTTAAGCCATGTTCCAGTAACAACCACTGAACCTGTAGGGTATTCGATGTTTTCTCCATCTGTAACTGAAAGGAAGCTAGGTGTGTAGAAATTGCTTCCTACACTAATCTGATCAAGGGAAGAGAGTGCAAATTCAATTTTATCTTTACTATTACAACAATGTTCAACCCACTAATAGAGATAATAGAGATATTGCAGCAAACACATAAGCAATAAAGTGAGACAGAAGAAGAGAGACACAAGATATACATAGGGAAAACCCTTATTGGGTGAAAAACCCCACACTCCAAAACCTACACAATGTATTAAAAAAACTAAAATGGTTTACAATACACTTGCAATGCAAGCTCTCAGGAGTCTTCGACACTCGTATCTGGAGACAAACTGGTAGCATAATAGTACCTGTCAAACCTGTAGTACATCTCCTCCTCAAAAGCACCTATTTATATAGAAAATACAAGGTAAAATTGCCTCTATCTTGGAATGGGCGTCCAACTTGGCCTCAAGGCCCAAAACCCATGCCTATGGACACTTGGTCAACATTGTAAGATGCTTCTGACACTTCTCCACACACCCCATCCCAAAGAGGTCACCTATTTCAAAAATGGGCTATGACAGACGCTCTTACGACTCTTACGACCGTCATAGAATATGTCATAGTAGTTACAACTTACAGTTATAAGAGAATCTATCATACACAGGCTATAAATAGCATATTCTCTTACATGTCATAGTCCACCTTGGGGTGCCCAAAGATGCCTTTTTCAAAGATGCTCTTCAACACATGTCTTCTCCTGTCATAGAATCCCCTATTTCTGACTCTTACATGTCATAACTTCATCATAGGAATCTGTCATGACCATTACGGTTAATATTCCCTTACACAACATCTAAGATGCTGACACATGGCAAAATATTCCTACCATAAAGTGGGATTCCTATCTCCTCATGTGAGGACAAAATTACAAGTTGTCATCTTCCATGTAGGATGACACATCACAGTACCACATCCCACAAGATGACAATATGAATTTACAATTTAATTTACAACATAGGCAATAAATAAATACATACAATAAAAATGATACAAGGAATTACCAAGGTTGAGACACCTTAATTCCCAACATTCTCCCACTTGTCGAACACCTTGTAAGAGCCAATAGAATTAACAAGATTTAACTACTATAGGCTGAGAGGCCCATAGACTCTGAAAACCATCTAAACTTTGTTATGCCCACTGGCTTCATCAATGCATCTGCAACATTCTTTAAAGTATCTACCTTCTCTAAATTTACCTTCCCATCCTCTACCATGTCTCGTACGAAGTGAAACTATACATCAATATGGTTTTTTTTGGCATGGAAAGTTGGATTCTTCGCAAGGCAAATCATACTCTGATTGTCACAAAAAATCATAATCTGTCCTACATCAACACCAATATCTGAACACAATCTCTTAAGCCAAATGGCTTCCTTACAAGCATGAGTTGCAATCATATACTTAGTTTCTGTAGTGAACAAAGCAACCACAGGTTGTCACTTACTCATCTAACTAATTGCACCACCAAACATTGTGAACACATATGCACTAATGGATCTCCTGCTGTCAATGTCACTTGCCCAATCAGAATCCACAAATCCACGAATACAAACTAAATGCGGAGCTCCTGTAGCATTTCCATGATAGCAAATGGAATACTTAGAAGTACCCCACAAATATCTAAACACTCTCTTAACTGTATCTCAATGTACCCATCCAGGATTAGCCATACATTGACTAAGGACTCCCACTACTTGGGCAATGTCTAGTCTTGTGCAGACCATGGCATACATCAAACTGTCAATAGCACTAGTATAAGGTACTCTGCTCATGTCCTCCACCTCACTAGGAGATTTTGGACAATCACTAACAGATAACTTTGACCCCAATGAAACATGAACACACAATGGTCTACAATCTACCATGCTAAACCTATCCAACATGGTCTTCACATACTTACTCTAGATTAACCAAAGTTTTCTGTTAGTTTTGTCTCTTCTGATTTCCATTCCTAGAATGTACCTAGCTGCCCCTAAATCTTTCATTTCAAACTGTGCTGGCAACTGAGACTTAAAATCAGAAATCATATTCTTACTCTTCCCAATGAGCAACATATCATTGACATATAATGCAACAATGAGAATATGATCACCATCAAACTTATAATACACATAGTGATCAGATTTTGATCTCAAAAAACTAATTGACAACACAAAGGCATCAAACTTCAAGTACCACATCCTAGGAGACTGCTTCAAACCATACAAAGAATTCTTAAGCTTGCAAACCAAATTTTCTTTACCTTTCACTATGTAATGCTCTGGTTGTGACATGTAGATTTCTTCCTCCAAATCACCATGAAGGAAAGTTGTCTTCACATCCATCTGTTCTACCTCTAAGTCATAAGCAATTGCAAGAGATAATAGAAATCTAATGGATGTCAACTTTGCAATGGGAGAGAAAATTTTGCCATAATCAATTCCCTCCACTTGTGAATACCCCTTCACAACCAATCTGGCCTTGTACTTTTCAACACTATCATCTGCACCAAATTTCTTCTTGAACACCCATTTCCATCTAACGGGTTTCCATCCATTAGGCAAAGGCACCAAGTCCCATGTTTTATTATTTTCCAAATAAGCCATCTCATCTTCCATGGCCTCCTTCTAGGAACCTGCATCTTTCATACCCATAGCCTCTGACACAGTTCTAGGTTCATCAATGTTAGCAAGTAAAGAAAAAGCACAACTAGAATCAAGTAATGAATTAACAAACCTATCAGGTTGCTTTCTTGTTTGTGTAGACCTCCTCAATGGCTAAGGTTAAGATCCTACTTCTTCTTCTGAGCTTTCAAAGTTGCTAGAGCTCTCCTCATCATCAGGTCTCATAGGGTCTGTCTGTTCAGTTTTCCCATGGGTAGAAGGAAACTGAACCACATCCTCTTTCTTTTCTATCTATTTTGGTTGTAGAACAACAGAAGAAGGTGTTAGATCTTTGAAGATAACACTTCTGCTATACAACACTTTTTCATCCACTAAATCCCAAAGCTTGTATCCTTTCACACCGACACCATAGCCAATGAAAATACATTTAACAACCTTGTTCTCTAGTTTAGACCATTTCTCCCTAGGCACATGTGCATATGCCTCACAACCAAAAACATGAAGATGTCTAACTGAAGGCTTCTTACCAGACCACACTTCCATAGGTTTCTTACCAACAAGAGCTGATGTAGGAGATTTGTTTACTAGATAGAAAGCAGTGGCAACAGTTTCAGCCCAAAACTTTTGTTCGAGGCTTGCTCCACTAAGTATACTCCTAGCCTTCTCCATCAGTGTCATATTCATCCTCTCTACAACTCTATTTTATTGCGGGGTATACGGAGTTGTCTTATGCCTTTCAATCCCTTGCTCTTTGCACAACTTATCGAACTCTGCCGAACAAAACTCACCACCATTATCAGTTCTCAAACACTTAATCTTTTTACTAGTCTAATTTTTAGTAAAGGCTTTAAACTCCTTAAACCAACTAAAGACTTCAGTCTTGCTTCTAATAAAATAAACCCATGTCCTACTATAATCATCTATGAAAGATACAAAATATACAGATTTTGAAATTGAAGGAACGTTAACAGGACCAAACACATCAGAATGAATAAGATCCAATACACCAGAAGACTTGTGAGAACTAGAGCAAAACTAAACATCATTTTGCTTTCCATAAATGCAATGTTTGCAAAAGTCAAACTCAATATTACAATCATTTAACCCCTCAATGAGGTTTTTATTTTTCAGGGTACGTATACCCTTCTCACCAATGTGGCCACATCTCAAATGCCATAACATAGTCTTTTCAGCAAGAAGTTTAGCTTCTATAGCATGTGCACTACCATCAGAACTAGTTACAATAGATTTCTTCACTGCTTGTTCAAATGGTGGGGATGAAGTGACTGCAGCTCATTTCTTTGAGTTAGAAGAACTATTGCACTGTGAAGTGCATGCATCCAGCTAAAATAGAGTACCTCTCCAAGTACCCTTCACAAGCACCATAGATCCTCTAGGCATCTTACATCCATCCTTTGAAAAGACAACCTGCACACCTGCATCACTCAACATACTTACAGAAAGTAGGTTTCATGCAAGGCCTGGAATGTGCATAACTCTAGTGATCCCCTTCACTCATCCATCAGGGAATTAGATTGAGACTCTTTCATGACCAACAATCTTCAGATGAGAGTCGTCACCCAGGTACACTCTTCCACCATCGAACTCTTCATACTTCATGAACCATTCTCTATGTGAGGTCATGTGGAATGATGCACCAGAGTCAATCAACCACACATCATCAGATACATGGGTGGCTAGGGCTACGATGAAGGCATCACCATCACCTTGTGACTTGTCAGAATCTGAATCAGGAGCTTTCTTCTTCTTTTTCTTCTCCTCTTTGCATTCCTTTTAGAAATGCCAAGTTTTACCATAGTTCCAACACAGAGCCTTGGACTTTCTATGAGATTTGGATCTCCCATGGGATTTGGATCTACCCTTTTCATCTTTCTTATCCTTCTTCTTCCCTTTCTCTTTGGGTCTTCCACGAACCGCAAGAGCCTCTTTGGCTACCTCAGAAGACTTTCTCCACATCTCTTCAAATAACAGTGAAGATACCACATCTTCCATCTTGAAGGTGGTAGTGGTGTTTCTGATAGCCATGACAAGATGATCCCATGAATCTAGCAAAGAACAAAGTATGGTCATGCATCAATCCTCCTCCATTTTCACACCCACAGATGTCAACTATGCAACAATCATGTTTAAAGCATTCATGTGATCTGTAATAGATCCTCTATCTTCCATCTTCAGAGCAAACAACTTATTTTTCAAAAAAAGTTTGTTTACCAAGGACTTGGCCTGATAAACATCAGCCAACTTCTTCCAAAGATCTTTTGTTGTTTTCTCCTCATGGACATTCAACAGGACAAAGTCAACTAAATAGAGTCTTATGAGACCCTTAGCCTTCTGAACTTTAAGATCCCAATTATCTTGTTGCATTGATGTTGTTTTTACACTAGATACCATTTCCTATAGGTCACAATCAACAAGTAGGTCCTCCATCTTCAATTTCCACAACTCGAAATTAGTGCCATTGAATTTCTCAACCTCTAACCTTCTGGACGTGGTTGCCATCTCCTTGTTGCAACAAGATACAGAATACTCTACACAACACTCCCACTCAACCTAAGATCAGTTCAAAAAACCCCTACCCAGTAGCTAAGACCAAAACTAGCTAGGCTTTGATACCAACTAAAAGGAAGCTAGGTGTGTGAAAATCACTTCCTACACTAATCTAATGAGGAGAGGAGAGTACAAATTCAATTTTATCCTTACTATTATAGTAATGTTAAACCCACTAATAGAGATAATAGAGATAACAGAGAAAACACATAAACAAGAAAGTGAGACACAAGAAGAGAGACAAAGATATACGTGGGGAAAACCCTTATCAGGTGAAAAACCCCACACTCCAAAACTTGCACAATGTATTAACAAAACTGAAATGGTTTACAATACACTTGCAATGCAAGCTCTCAGGAGCCTTCAACACTCATATCTGGAGACAAACTAGAAGCATAACAGTACCTATCAAACCTGTAGTACATATCCTCCTCAAAGCACCTATTTATATAGAAAATACAAGGCAAAATTATCTCTATCTTGGAATGGGCGTCCAACTTGGCCTCATCACCCAAAACCCACACCTATGGACACTTGGTCAACATTGTAAGATGCTTCTAACACTTGTCAACACACCCCATCCCAAAGAGGTCACCTATTTCCAAAATGGGCTATGATAGATGCTCTTACGACGGTCATTGAATCTGTCATAGCAGTTACAACTTACAACTGTAAGAGAATTTATCATACATAGGATATAAATAGCATATTCTCTTACAACATGTCATAGTCCACCTTGGGGCGCCCAAAGATGCCTTTTTCAAAGATGTTCTTCAACATGTGTCTTCACCTATCATAGAATCTCCTATTTCTGACTCTTACATATCATAACTTTGTCATAGGAATCTGTCATAACCGTTGCGGTCAATATTCCCTTACACAACATCCAAGATGCTGACACATGGAAAAATATTCCTACCACAAAGTGGGACACCTGTCTCCTCATGTGAGGACAAAATTACAAGTTGTCATTATCCATGTAGGATGACACATCACTGTGCCACATCCCACAAGATGACAATGTGAATTTACAATTTAATTTACAACATAGGCAATAAATAAATAAATACGATAAAAATGATATAATGAATTACCAACGTTGAAACACCTTAATTCCCAACAGTAACTGGGGCCTCCAATTTCTTTTTGGCCTCAACACAATGACATAAGTAATAATTTGTTCCCTCTTCGTTATCTTCATCTACAATAACTACATAAACATGCCCTACAATGATATGTGCAATAAATTAGATGAAATTAGTCAACATTACAAAAATACTACAAAGTTTAAGATAACATTAGAAATTTTAAATTTCACTATGCAAGTAGATATATTACCTGGTTGAACTAGATCTGATATGTGGCCAAAGTCAATTGACAATTCTATCTCTGTCAATTCTAGTGTTGTCGAGGGTTGATACGTGTCAAGTGGGCTAAGATAACTAAACTTCCATTCGTGAACCCACTCCCTTGACTCGCACTCATTCCAGGCTTGAATTGTACATGGATAACAAAAGCACGCCATCTTTTGTGTATATATACTCCATGAACCTGTAATTGAGCTTTTGATAGTGTAGCTCACTTGATCCTATTAATGTACAACAATTCTCATATGGTGCAATGTTAGTATCATCTATCAACCAAAAAAATCTATGAACTGAAGACTTACCTTCATTACCTAGACCCATCGAAGCATTACACCACTCGCGATTGATTTTGTATCTGTCAACTTTGCATTGTCTTTATACTTTAACTCTTCTCATGCTATGGCTCTTTTGATACACGCTCCTTCACCATCATACTCCTCGTTTCCATGCCCGACCTCACAAAAGTCACATATGCTAAACACTTGTAATATTATGTCTCCTGCCCAACCAATAGAAATTCTGCAAGTTCTTGAATTGTGATGCATAGTTATCCGACTATATGATATGTTGACTGAATGATATGCCCCTTCCAGCTAGATCATTGTAGAACACCTGAAAACAACCTTGTACAAACTCCATGGAATACGTACGATCATTGCTTATATAAAAATGATACTCTCATATTATCTTTCTATCATCCTTTGTACTATCATTTGCATGAATGAATGCGATGTGCACAAATATAGAAACTTGTGTTGAGTTATAATATTGAGATTGCACCTCACACTGTGGCTATAGACTGTAGTTCTCTACAAATTCAATGACTGAAACAATGCTACCAACTGGAAATGTATCCTTCCATAACTTGAATTGCAAGTCCAACCATCGAGCTCTATGGGCATGTCTTACATACTTGTACACTATGTTGTCATGAAATATAGGCATAAACTGATACACTGGAATCTTCTAAATAACATATTCACACCTTTTTGCTTCTTTACCATCTCTTGTATTGTATGCCACTATTTTATACTTGTCGAACTCTACTAGTTCGTTTCCAACTACATGTGTTCTTTCCATATGTTCACATATTGGCATACCTTGCAAGCCACAACAATAGTGACATGTGCCATCCAAGCATAATTTATTGTAGAATAATTGACCTTCCTCTCTATCACATAAAATCATTGATATGAAGTCTCTTGACGTAGTTGGTGGGGCATGTATGCCACAACCCTGCAAAACATTGTTAGTATGCAAATCTAAACATATAGACCAATAAACATCAAAATGGTTAGAAAATTTAATATGTAATCTACAACAACAAGTAGTGCATGTGTGATTTATTTTGACAAAGAAAGGTTTTAGCATTTCAAAATATCTTTGAGAAATTTTAATTTGAGGATACTTCTCTAGAAATTTACCAAAAAACTATGTTTGAGTCATATCCAAAAAATGCTTTGGATGTGGCTCACAGTTTCAACTACCGATTCTCCTTCTTACCACATCCCTTTGATTCGGAGATACCCTTGTGTAATTCTTCCAAAAGTCTTCAATTAGTGATCTCAAAGCTTCGACAACAACTTTGTCTTTCTGTGGGAGTCTCCCAGAGAATGCCCACAATTCATTAGTGTTTGGATCCTGAACTCTTTGACATCTTCCAATGGATCTCATTAGAGTTTTTCTATTTATTTTCAATGCTTGACTTGTCTTTCTAATGAGGCGACATTTTTTTTATTTGTTGGCTTACAATTGTCGATGTAATGACACATCATGTGACATTACCATCCTTAGTGCATGAGGTGGAACCCACACTCTCATACGCACTCATTAGATTCTTGACAATTGATTTTTCACTTGACGTATTCGATGTTCTTAGGCCAAGAATCTTCATAGTGGGCCTAAATTTTAGATTTCTCATCAGTTCAACAAAGATTTGACATCTTCCGGTTTCATTTAAATTCTCAAAGAATAATTTCCATATCTTATTTGCATATCTTTGGCAATTGCGCATGGGAATCTTATCCTGCATGGGCTCCAATACATTCTCATCGATATCAATTAGAAACTTAGGCCGCCTATGCAAAATTCTAGGAGGAATTTTATTTGGTAAAGTAGACTAAACATTAGGAATTTCTTCAATATTTACTTGAGATTGGATAGATGGCGTACCTTTGATTGGAGGTGAAAAGGTTGAAAATGACATACCTTCAACTTGAGGTGTGAATTATTGCATGTGATGAACTTGAGAAGAAAATGTAGATGTGCCTTCTACTTCACCTGTGAAAGATGGAGTACCTCCAATTCAAGAAGATAATGATGGTGTTCCTTCAACTTGACCTGTGGACGATGGAGTGCCTCCAACTTGGAGATTCACTTTCCTCATTGCATAGAGGTTTTGCATTCATTCCCTTTGTGCCACCAATTCCATCTCTCTTAGCTTCGTTAGACGTGTCACATTCCTCTTCAATTGGCAATGGTGGAATATCTTCTTGTATGGTTGACAATTTCCTACTTTCCCGAATTTGCCTCATTCTTTCTCTTTTCCTCTCATTCTCAGCTTCATGCTCTTCTAGTGTTAGATTCTTTTCTCATTTCCTTAGCATGATGATGATTTCTACAAGCATGAAGAATAAGACAATGATCATTAGAAATTTTATAATGACAATAAATAGCACAGTCAGAATGAATAACAAGGTTTTACAAACTTCTGAATAAGACACCTCATATCAAGATAACTTGAACATACATAAGTCATGGAGTATGCATTTGAACACACATATACACTTGAATCTAGTTTGAATAGAAGAGAGGAGGATGAACTTGGAGGAAGAAATAAGAAGTTATACCCTATTTTTCTGTTGTAACTCATTTTTTCTGCAAATTCACTATTTTAGACCATACCTAGGCTCTGTACGGTACTGTCAAGTCTTAAAATTCATTGGATGAGTTAGGTGTATGTGTTAACTTTCATTTGCACCTATTTTGAGGGTTTTTCATTAGGTTTAGATGGATTTCTAATTGAATTTTTGAAACTACCCAGTGGACTGGTAGAATAAGGGTTTTGAGAGAAAAAAATGGTTAATTTACCTATGCACCTACTGTATAAACCTATGGCTTGGTGGATAGCCTAAGTTTGATGTCTCTAACATGAATGTGGAAGGTCTTGTGCATGGAAGGAGTCTAAGAGGGTTTTGTGTAATGCCCTAGGGACATTTTCATGCATTTTCCAAGTGGAAAGGGTGGCTAAATAGTGGTTCTTTGTGAATTTGAATGCAACCTAGACAAGCAAGTGTTCCTATAGCATATGCAAGCCTATTTAAAGGTGAATCAAGTGTTAGTTTGTTTTGGGTTGGAGTGGATATGAGATTTTCATTAAAACCCCCTTATTTGTGAAGAAATGAAGGGTTTTCTAGTTTGCACCCTAGATGAGCATGGCTATACTAACCAATGGTGGAATTTGAATTTTTGTGACATATAGATCTATTGTTTTGGGGTTCGTAATGGTTATTGAATGGTCCTAGGGTGCTTGCTTTGTTAAAAGGACCTGTTATCACTGGGAATTGCACCCGTATGCAAGGCTGGTGAAGCACTGCAATTCCATGTAACATGGGACTAATTTCAAGTTGTGGGTGCCCTATGATGAAATTAGACCTCCAGATTGTGGGCTGGTTCCCTTCAAATGTTCTATTGAGATGTATGTTTTTACTATTTAGGAAAAGGGGAGAAAGAAACTAATTGAATACAAAAGGATAAAATTGGTGATGCACCTAATTTGGATAAAAATATGCAATTTGATCCACAATGTTTGCTCAGAAAACTGACTTTTACACAATCCAGACTTGGCATAAATATCACAAAAATGTTTCTAAGGGAGGTTTGAAAACAAGTTTTTATGAAGGAAATAGTTTTTTCACAACACAAAAAGACTATTTCTGGTTAACACAACCTAAGACCTATGATGAATATATGCTTAATGCTACAAGCAAGGAAGTGAGACAATAATTTTAAAGGTTTAATAATAAAACACAGCAAAATTTCATCAAAATCACTTTAATAATTAGTACTAAAAGGAAAGGTAATTCAACTAATCTAAAATAAACAAAGGAAAGTTCTACAAAGAAGACAAAAGTATAACCTGTAACCTGTCGATCTCTCAATAAAATTGTAAAAGTGAGCTATAAGAATTCTCCAATCTGTCTAAATCAGAATGAGAATAAAGAACTAGCAAAAACAAACTTTTACTTTACAATATATAGGTTTGCTCTCTCCAAGAGGCATGCAAAAGAAAATGAACTTGCAGATAACTACCTCTAAAAATACTCATTCCCAAGCAACCTCTAAAATCCTCAAAATTAGGGCCTAAAACTACCACAAATTGAGCAAAAATAGCTTCAATTTGGGCCTCTCCATATGTTTGACCAAAAGGTTGACTAAGGACCCTAAAAATACTCCAAAAAAATCATGCAAAACCTCCTAGGTGGCCTAGTTAACTCAACTAATCAATTTGCATGATTTTGCATGAGCAAAATTGATTGTGAGCAAATAATAAAGTAATAGAATAATTACTTTATTATTGGCTACAACTTGTTTTATTTTTTATTTTACAACTTGTGGAAAATAATAAAGTAATTTGGAAAATATTACTTTATTATTTATTTGCAATTAATGATTTTGTAAAATCGTGTATGATTAGAAGGAAAAATATCACTCCTTATTACTCCAATTACATTTGCCTATTTTGCATGATATGAGCACAAATATGACTTAGAAGAAAATGAAAACTCCCTATACCTCTATGTGAGAAAAAATCCCTATTTTACATGATTTAAATATACATTAAGGAAAAAAAAAATTATCCTTATCACTCCATGATCAATGAAAAAAACATTATCTCTCTCTGCAAGATAAAAAAAAATTGAGTCACTCCATGCATCATTACACTCCATGCACAAAACAATATGCATAAAACATCCTTATGACTCCCCTCTGATGCCTTAGTGCACATATATATCATTACATTTTCTAAGCCACCTTATATCTCCATATGCAACTTAAAGTCAAGAAAGGAAAAAATCAACTCCATGACTCCATCACTGCACCATCATATACTGCCACCATGTATAACCTTGAAGTATTCAACTTTTTGATGTTTTGAATAAAAACAAGGAACTGATTGACATGTGTATTTTTGTCCATGCATTACCCGACCACCAAGGAATCTTTAAAAAGTTTATAAGGCATGAATCCTTTCTCTCTCATCATATCAGCCCTCTTGACTTAATAAAAATTAAGTATTAAGCATTGTTATCGGCCACTCCATGTGATGATGGCTAGGATCTTTCAAGACCAAAGTCTTGACCATGACACTTCTTGGATAAGGTAATTATTTGCTTTTGTAAGTCAAAAATTACACTTTAGAGAAAAGAATCCTTCAAACAAAGCAAAGAGCCAACCCTAAAAGTTGCTCATTCTTCATTTGGCCTACTCTTTACTTGTTTTGCAACCTTACTCCGCGAGCCTTAGGGTTTAAAGGTTCGAAGCATGTCTCTAGCTTTCTCACTCCTCTCAATGGTTTTTATTGGTTGAAACCTTGGAGCTCTGCATCGTTAATGAAGAAGGTAACATTTGCTCGAGTTTCATATGAAGCATTTTATTTGATCTGTAGCTTTATTCTTTCATAGTTGTGGCCTCCTTCTTCATTCATGGTTATCTCCATATGATGTGCATTCTTTCATACCTTCTTTCCTGTTTCTATATCTTCTTTTTGCAACTCTTCACCTGTTCTTGGAAACTTGAGGCCACTGTGAGGTCGTGGAAAGATCTTTCTTCCTATCAACAAAAAAGAGGTAAGCACTTGTCATTTTCATCCTCTGTAGCTTCATTTGTCTCTTTTTACAGTTTGAAAAATGACAAAGGTTGTATGTGGTCATGGGTATTGCAGTTTTTGGTAAAAAATGGCTTATCACTATCGGCCATGACTATATATGTCTCTTTTTGGCTTTGACTTGTCTATAGATGTAGAAAAACCTAAGGGTTTGAGATCTTGAGATGAGGGTTTGGCATCTTTTTGCACTTTAAAAGCCTCCACCTTGTCACGGCCATGCTTCATCTGTATACAAGGATCAAAATGTGTATACTGTCAAGGGTTTGTAAGTTTTGAAACTAGGGTTTCAACCCTCCTTGCACAAAAAACTTCTTTACATTACCATGGCCACTCTCTTTCACTGTGATCTCCTTCTCTTTTCACTGTGAATGAAGAAAAGAAATAAGGTTTTGAACTTTCTGTCAAGGGTTTTCTCTTTATGTACTTTCAAGGCTTCTATTTGTCATGGTCACTCTTCTGTGGTATTCACGGTTCCTTCTTTTTCTTGTAAGTGCAAAAGAAACAAAGGTTTGGTATTTCTTTGAAAAGACCTTGTTTAATATGTAGATGAATATACCTGTTATCATGAGAAACTTTGCTCTTCTGGCATGGCTATGACTCTATCTCTCTTTTATCTGAATCTTCTTGACTATGGGTGCAAAAATGAGCACTAGGGTTTGATATCTTGATATGGGTATACATTTTTTGATGAGCAATCTTTCCTTCTATATAAAACCTTCTTGACTGTACATTTTCCTATAGGCAAAAGTATCAGGAGTTGAAGTATTAATAAATGGAGTTTTTCCTTGCTTCACACAACACCTTCTCCTTCTACTTCTTGTGATTGTCATGGCTAGTGATACCCTTTGCCTTTATTTACCCTCCACTGTAGCTACAGGGTATAATAACAAGTCTCTTGATATTCTGTATGATAACAAGTTATTCATTTATCTCCACCTGTAGCTGTCTTTAACATTTCTGGAAGGTTGTCCTATTGTACAAATGGTTTCTTTAGCTTATTTGCATATGATATATCTCTTTAGCTTTGCTAACTGTAAACACTTGTCATGTGTGATTGTGGCATCATCTCTTGACTATCATATGTGTTTGGATCTTTTTGTGCTTTAGACATCATGTATTCTTCTCCTTGCTATCTGTGGCATTCTTAACACTCCATTGTGCTTAATGTATTTGCAACCTTCTTTTCTAGACATGACTATCTCTTGCTTTTGGATTTGTACTTGACTGTCATGTCAATGATGATATATGTAGCTACTCCATAGCTTGTCCTTCTTATAAGATCTCTGGTACTAAGTGACAGTCTTTATCATTTGATGAATGCTCTTCAGAGAGCATGTTGTATGCATCTGTCATTTGCATCCTTAGCCTCTAGCATGTGAAAGCTATACCTATCTCATATATCATGTGAGGCTTTCTTTTATGACAGTCAAGTTGGCATAGTGTTTATGATGGTCTTTCCTTCCACTGTTTCATCTGCTATTCCATGTGGCATTTTGCTTCACTATCTCTATGACATATTTGCAACTTGAATGTGATATAACTATTAAACTTTGATCATCTTTAACAATATTAGAACAATATGAGAAATACCTAGTATAGAGTGCTGCTATGTTACTCCTTTGTCATAATGAGATGACCCTTCACATGATTTATTTTGCACTTGTTCAAATGATACATAAGTTCTTGTGTCCTTCTTTACTATGTCTCTCTTCTCTTTATCCGGTACAATAATCTGAAAACTTGTATCACCTTCTTAGATGGCTCCTAAAGCCTGGATGACTGTAATCTAATTTTTGCATTTTGTTTTTTGTCAATCTTGACTTAGTCATGTTACTTTGATTTGCTTCAATCAACTGTAATAATGTCATGATGACATAACCTTTCTGTATGAGTTGATTAGATGATGCATGATATAGCTTAGAATGATGCATCCTATCTTTTCTAATACTCTTTTCAAAAAATGAAAAGAAACATGCTGGGCTCAAACCCTTGTGGGAGCCACATTTAATCCACATGTTTATTTGTCTTCAAATCAGAAACAAAACTTGTCCTATACCTGCACAGTGAATAAACAAGTTAGCATAAAAATGTACCTGATAGTGTTGATTGATCTTGTTCATGATTTCTTCTTGATTTGTGTCATATATCTGATCTAATTTCTCATCTGAATGCATGATGTGAAAAGTAGATGTCTCTGTTTGATAAAAGCATGTGATAATTTTAAACATTCGGAGCACTAATAGGGCTATCCCCAAAATTTTGCAGGTTCAACTAATGATGGCTTGGAGTGAAGACTAAAGACTGAAGACTTGAAGGCTAGCCTCAACAGCAATCTCCATCATCAGGCAATGATGGATGTTTAACCTTATCATCTATTTATTTCTTTCTCTTTTATCAAGTATATGCATATCTTGCATGTCTGCAATTGCTCGGTCTAGTTACTCCCATGGCTTGTGTGGGACATATTTGAACACTTCTTTTAAACATGATTAGTTAATTTCTCTTATGCATATGATGTATATGTATTTCCTTTTCAATCAATGCATGAGATAAAGTAATAGATACTTGAATGTATGTTCAAAACATGGCATGAAATAACAGTGCAATACAAAATATCTTTCTTTCTTTAATTCAAAACTGATTAACTGAATAATCAATTTAACTTATAACTCCTGAAAGATTAAATTGTGTAGAACAACTATATTTCTTGAATGTTTGATTTCTTGACAATCAATTCTCTTGTCATGATAACTTATCAGTCCTGATTGGACTGATGGGTTATCTTGACAACTGGATATTTTCTTCTACTTTGTCAAGGCATTAACCATTCAATGAATGCATAACTTAAAGTTTTCTTTTATCTCTTCTAAACAACTACACTTAGGTCCAACTAATTTTAAGTGTGAATGAAAAATTAGTAACATTTCTGGCGACCTCTCAGGGGTGTTTGCCTGCTAAACAGTTTAGAACCAATAGCCTAGCCTTTCCATTGGGCAATAGAGTCATTTCTGCCCTGAATTTAGAGAAAATCTACAACTCACACTAACTGAAAATAGCAGCAACAACTAATTGAAAACTGAAACTAAAACTAATTTGCCTAAAACAAAACCAGTAACATGTGCAAAAGCACTTCTTGGAAATAAAACAACAAAACTGAAACTAATTGTGCAAAAGCACTTATTTGGAGCATAAGGTTGCCTTACTTAGTAACATAACTTGAGGTGAATCACATTAACTGGGATTGGCAACACATCACCATCTAACTTAGCAAGCTGAAATGCATTGTGTTGCTTGCATTCCGTGATTATATATGGTCCATCCCATATTGCATCAAACTTTGTATGTTGTCCTAGTCTGCTCTTTAACTCATTCCACTTGAAAACTAGATCTCCTTTCTTATATAAACTCTTGGTACTACTCTTTTATCAAAGGTACTTTTCATTTGGGCCTGGTGTACTTCCAATGTTTTCAAGGCCTCTTTTCTGATTTCTTCAAGTTTAATCAACTGTGCAAGCCTAAATTCCATTGGTTGTTCTTCAAGTAACTCTAGCTCTTTTATGTAGCTAAGTGTTGGCAACTCCACTATTATTGGTAACTTGGCTTCCTTTCCATATGTAAGCACATAGGGTGAATTACCTATTGATCTTTTGGATGTAATCCTATCATCCCACATTGCTAATTTTAACTTATCATGCCAAGACCTCTTATTCTCATCAATTGTTTTCTTTATGATCTTAATAAGATTTCTGTTAGTTGATTCAGCCTGTCCATTACCTTGAGCGTAATAATTTGATGAAGTATTCAATAATATGTTGTTTTTGATAGACCAATCAGATATTCTTAATCCAATAAATTCTAAATCATTATCTTAAATAATTGAGTCAGGAGTTCCAAACCTAGACACTAGATCTTGATAAAAATTTAGGACTGATGTTTCATTAGCATCTTTCAAAGCAACTTCTTCAGTCCACTTAGTGAAATAATCAGTAGCAGTCAAAATCCACTTGTGTCCTTGGCTTGAAGATGGATTAATAGGACCAATGAGGTCCAATCCCCATTTGTTGAATGGATGTTCCACTTGAATTGGGTGCAAGGATATTATTGTTAGTCTTTGTTTACTTGCAAAAACTGAACACTTTAGACATTTCTTTACCCATTCATGAGCATCCTTGAACATGTCAGGCCAATAATAACTGACTATCATAATTTTCAAAGCTATTGTTCTAGCTGCAAAATGACCTCCAACAAGTCCATGAAATTCTTCTAGAATCCTTTGAGTTTGATATGGATGTACACATCTCAGTAAAACATTGTTAAAATCTCTCTTGTATAGAATTCCATCAATTATATCATAAGGGATTACCTGTAATCTATAATATCTTCTTTTAGATCTGTCCAAGCCTTATGGACAATCACCAGTGTATAGATAATGAATCATATCATGCACCCAACTTGCAGGGGGGTCTTGGACAGCAACTGTTTCTTCATTTTGAAGCATTGTCTCAGCCTCTCCTTGAAGTTCTTTGCTATATCCTTCATTTTCTGCAAGCTGGTCACATAGTCCTTTGCCTCGGACCAGCTTGGTTACCTTAATTTGTATTTCATATTCCATGACCTTGGTTATCTACCCTGCTCTCTTGTCATTTAAATCCTTACTGAGCAAAAATTCCTTCACTATTGGGTGAGCAACCATTAACTAAATTCTATTATTTGAAAGCATATGTTTGAATTTCTTTAAGCTCCTGATAATAGCTAATACATGCTTTTCAACAAAAGAATATCTTACCTCATAGTCATGTAGAACTTGGCTAAAAAAAGCCACAGGCTGTTCCATTCCTTCATTATTTTACTGACAAAGCATAGTTGATATAGTATCCACACTATTAGAAATGAAAGCAACACTACTTCAATGGAAATCTAATTCAATATAAAATTCTGCAATCTTTTAAGTGTGCATTACCAATGGAGATTGTAACAAAACATAAACCCACAATACAAAAATATACCAGAAGCAGAATGAATCACATAACACAAGTGTTTAACATGGAGAAATCCCTTTTGGGTAAAAAACTCCACTAAGAAAAGAGGCCAAGTTGTATTATCTTCACAAAAGGAGATTACAAATACATTCACTTCCTCTGTCCTTCAACCTTCACTCCGGCAGAACTTGGGTACCTATAAACTGTTATATGCATCTCATCTACTATGCTATGTTTTTTATAGAATTTACACAACCTTAAGACATTAAATGACTTCTTACAAGCCCATAACACTTGTCAAGAGTCAACAATACAACCTTGGGCATCCATAGTGTTGTTCTCAAAATCAGCTAGGCTCATTTTTGTAGATAACCCCTACGAAACTTGTCTGTTTCGTAGCCTACACTCTAAGTTTGCAAATCGAGACAAGTCCTCTTGGCCTCGTGTGAAGTCCCCTAGTGTCGTTGAAATGGTTTACGACTTTCCCTTAGGTTGATTTCTTGGAAACCATGAAAGTCGACTAGGTTGTAAGCTTGTCAAAATATCAATTTGGACTATTTTGACAGTGTTAGAAAAATTTTGTCTTCACATGTAATAGCAACAAAATTTACTGCTCTTACATGTGAATTGTTGTTAAACATGTAAGATCAGCCGAATTCCCCACCTCTACATGTTTTATTTGTCTTGTTTTTTTATCAACATGCATGAGCGGTAAATTCCACCACCCATGCATGTTTCTTGTTTCTTGATCATATGCAAGAGCGGTTGAAATCGCTGCTGGAGCATGTCTCAAGTCTGTCGATCCCAAGTGTAGTGGCAGGGTTTTCCGCCACTCCAACATCCCTCTAGTGCATATGTAATGTCGATAGTTTTTACCGCCCGAGCGGATCCCGCAAGATCGACAACTCGAAGTATGCATTAATCGCACTCGTGCCATGTTTAATGCATGACCTTAGAGCCTTTTAAAGTGTTTTATCTCATTCTAATTTGTTTATTACTCATTTTAGAAACCTGTAAATGAGATTAAAATCTCTTTCACAACCAGATCTCTTTATCAAAGCTTGCGGGGATTCCGGATCTACTCGATCATGATTTCTTCACTGCATCTAGTGTTTTGTAGACCAGGTAAGTCTTTGTTTTATTTTTCTTATTTTCGAGTTTGTTCTTCAATGTGCTAGGGTTTTGGTATGAATCAACTGCATTGTTTGAATGTGGAGGTATATTTTCCTTTCTTATTTCTATTTAAAACCCTAGTTTTTTGTTCAAGTTTTTGAATGCATTTGTCGATGTATTTTCGCCCATAAAAAAAATAAGGGTTCTTGACCAACATTTTACCCTTTAGATGAGAGGGCAACAGGAACCGCCACCTTCACAGTTCTTTTTGTTTCGTGTTGACAGTCTATGTAGTGTCGGCATTTTTCGCCACCCCTACATGGACCTTGTATTGTTAGCTTCACATGTAATGGCAGTTAAAGTCATCGCCATTACACAACCATTTACATCCTAATATGTGTTAGCAGTAGAAAACCTCGCTCTCACATACAGAGATTTCAAAGCATGTACAACAGCGGCAAATTTCGTTGACTTTGCACATACATTAAAAATTGTTCCCAAACATGCAAAAGTGGTAAAAATCACTGCCAATCCACTCAGAAATTTTCAACTAACCTGCAGGGTTGGCAAAATTTGCCGCTCTGACACTTGCAATATATTCCTCTAATGCAAGGGCAACAAATTTTGCCGCCCGTGCATTCTCCCTCTCAATTTTTTCTAACTCTAAGAGATTTTCAATTTTGCTTTCCTGAGCCTGCTTTCCTCCATTTTTTGACCCACTTGCACTCTAGTCCTTTCAAGCATATCTCCATAGTCATGATCGTCGACATGCAATTTTCCCAGATTACCAGTATTTCCCCTAATTGCATGATCATGGTTTTTTGTTGCAGTTTCTTCTACAGATTTTCTCTCTTCACCGACATCCTTTTGGTGATAGATTTTTGAGATGACTGAGTTGTCTCCAAAGAAGTTAAAAGTGATGAAGTATAAGTATCAGGGTGTTTTTCCAATCACCTTGGTTACTTCCAATGTTGATGACATTCGGGATACAGAGATTGGCCATGTGGACATGGCTGAGTTTGTGGAAAGAACCAAGTCTAATAATCCTAGTTCTACAATGAAGAAGATTATTGATAGCAACATTCATTTGGTGTCATCTTTCCCGGTGGCAGCTCACAATACAGAGTTTGTTCTTTAATGTGCTCAGTTCTACAATAGAGACACTAGGGTAGTGGTGGATACAAATGGAAATGTGGTAATCAGATTGGAAGAATTCATTGATAAATTTTTCATGTGTCCTGCTGTTACAAAAGTCATAAAACTAGATTTTGCTGAAGTTCAAAAAGAATACGACAAAAATTCTGAGAAGGCTAAGAAGATAATTAACACTAAATGGCTTAAGACTTCAAGGTCAAACTTATCTAGGTGGCCAAGGAGTTTTCCCAGAAGTGATTTTGTCGAAGAAGTTGGTGATCTCATAACTCTTCTTAGCAAGATAAGGGAGTTGGCCTCTTCCTCACTTTTTCATGAGTGGATGTATCCTTTTATCAAGGTTATACTTCAAGGCAAGCAGACCATCTTTTGGGGTGAGCAAATCAGCAATGCTCTGCATGAGCAATTGACTAAGGTATCCACTACCTTCAAATTCTATATGACTTCTTACCTGGTGTATATAGCAGCCTCCATGAGGATCTTTCTAGGTTTGACATCAGAAGGAGATAGGAGAGTAGTCCCTGTATATCAGTACTATTCTCAACTGACATTGAAGGGTTCTATTCACCATTTTAGGAGGGCAAATGATGCTTTCTTCATAGTGTTCTTGTGTCTTTTGACCCTCAGCTAGAGCAAAGAAGAGTTTCAGATGAAGCTTGGTCAGTGGTGAATGATTATGGATGCATGTTCTTACAATTTCCTTCTTTCTCATATTTAAGGGTTGGCTTTTTCCAAGGTTATCCTTATATGTTGCCAAGGTTTCCTTTAGACAAACTTGTTCTAATGGAATTATGTAGACAAATGATTTTCGTACATAATAAGCAAATGGAGCTCAAGAAACCAGGATTCAGATTTCCAGTTGAAATTGGCAGGTTTTTAGTATTAACTGTTGCAAAGGCCAAAGCCATGGAAACTGAAATGCAACTAGTAACCATGAAACAATTCAAATGAAGACCAAGGTTTGATTATAGGGGTGTGAAAGACAAAATCAAGAGGAAGACCTAGTTTCATAAGCCAATGGTTGAAGACCTCTGGGTAGACTTGAGGACAAAAGAAGATATCAGAAAACTAGACTATAGCAGGTTATCTTTGAAACAGATTAAATATCTGGGATTGGCTGATATTCTTAAAGACCTGGTGGATGATGAAGAGTTGATTGATGCTAGATATAATATTGGACAGGTTGTTGGTTCTCCTCTTCCTCCTATCCAATGGTCTCAGAAGGAATTGACTTCTCTGAGGAAAAGGTTTGAACCTACATTAGCTAACACCAATAACTGGTTAACAGATAAGGGAATTGCTTTGAAGGAATTCCTTACGAGATCAGAGACTGAAATCCAAGAACAAATAGGTAAGAAGGTGGAGAATAGGATGAAGAATAAGAGTGATATTCCCTCTTCTTCCAAGCCACATAAGCCCAGGATCAAATTTGTGATGAAGAAGTCAAAGGCTGTAGAGAAAGAATTTGAGGTAGAAGATATGGAAATTAAAAAATAAAATATTGATGAGCCAGCTACCAAAGAAATGGAAGTTGAAATAGATCAACAGAAGGATAAGGAGATGAAGTTTGTCTCCATAGGAGAATGTACAATAGGAAATGGGAGTCTCTTCTCCTTTGTCTGACATACCTATTTTAGTTCCTCTGTCTATTTCACCCATTGACATCCCCTCTTCTAAATCTCCATCACCTTCAAAAATATTTTTTTATAATCCTCAAACTGCTTTTGATGATGTTCTTCATTCCTCTGAGTCTATTCCTAGTCTATCCTCCTCATCAATTGATATTGGAGATTCTTTGATATTTGGTCACTTTGTAATGGGTTCTGAACAAGTTTCTAATGTGAATGTGTTAGGTGCAGTTTTTACTAATACTCCACCTATTGTTTCTACTTCTAGTGCCAGTGCAATTCTAGTAACACCAACAATGGAAACAGACCCTAATGTGAGTACTTCAGTGCTTCCTCCATGGTTGTTAGCATATACACCTAAAAGGAAGAAACAAGCCATCTCTCCAAATGACTTTGATTTTAGTAAGCTGGTGCCTGCTAAGGCTAAGACCCCAAAGAAGCCAAAAATTCTTTCAAGAATGCTTGGGGACAAAGGGCACAAATTTTTGGAGATTGCAAGGCCTCCACAGGATGCAACCATAGAAAAATTTAGTATGAATGATTACTCTATCTCTAGGGTTGAGCTAGGCAAAATAACCCATGAAAGTGCAAAGACTGACATGTAGTCAACAATGGATATTGGGATTCAGAAGTTTGACAAAGAAAAAGAGATGAAGGATCATTACAAAGAAATGGTAGAACAACTGACTGCAGTGGTGAGGAAGAAAAGACTCATCTTAAGGGAAGAGTACTCGAAGAATATTTGGAAAGGATGCACACACAAGGAATCTCTCTTCTTATAGAATTAGCTGAGAAAACAGGCAAGATGGAGAAAATAAGGGTAGAACTTGATGAGTTGATTGATGTTATTTCTCAGGATATTGAGCATCTAGAACAGAATCATGATAAGTGGGTAGAGATGAGGAGGCTAAAAATAAGCACTCTGATTACAATTGGTGTCATTCCAAATAGGGATTCATATACTGAGACCAAAGAGGCATTGACATATCAGAGCCGTGTGCTAAAAGATCTAATCAATGATCTAGAAACTACAAGGAAACTAAGTGATCAAAGTGATGTCAGTCTCTTGCACAAGTTGGAGGATCTACCATGCAATTTGGTGTCACAGGATAATCGATTTCTTTCTGTGGAAGATATGATCAAAGAATTTGAAAATATGTTTTAGAAGGAGTTCGAGGATAAAACATTTTCAATGGCCTCCGTGGATAATATTCTTGACAATCAGTTAACTTTGGATAATCTCAAGACCAAGTTAATTGGCCATGCAAAATCAATTACCACGGTCAGAGATGCAATAGTTAGAGCCTGGATGATTTTCAATAACACAGTTAGTTCGGACAGTCTTGGGATGCAAGCAGCGTTCATCATGTATGATTGCCACATGAAGAAAGAAGGCAATGCAAATTGAAGCAGCTTCATTACTTAGTTTATTTTCTACTTTTTAGATGTACTTTTGAAATAATTTTGGACATATTTACATGTACTTTTCTCATATGTAATTACATGTAAAAACATAGGAAGTCCCAAATCAAAAAGGACTCCTTTGTTGAATAAGTCATAGTTAGTTTTTCTTTTCCTATTTTTGCTCTCGGTTTCTCTTATAAATAAAGAGGACCTCCATTGTAATTATCATCTTTTATCTATTGTAAAGAAACTCTGCCAAATTGGAAAACATTTCAAGACTTTGAGCTTTTTGTTTTTCTCATATTTTTCAAGTGAATATCAATATAAGCGGGCAATTTGAGTATCAAACTTTGAGTTGAATCATATTGTTTTATGATATCAGTGTTCTTATGTCATTGGTGTTATATTATATTGAATCATTATTGGAATCATGGAGTTTATTGAAATTTGAGAGGAGTGTTCTTGTTTTGGTTGAATAGACTTTGTGTTATTTTTCTCATTACAGGAGTTTGTGTTTATTTGTGAGAAAGGAATTGTTTAGAGACTTTGTGCTATAAACTATTGTGTTCAAGTTAGTTATATCATATTGGGTGAAAGCAAAGACTTTGAGCTATTATTATCTTTTGTGATCATATATTTTATCGTAGCATTTGGTGAAGACTTTGAGTTGCACCTTGTCCTACTTAGTTCTAAATTGTAAATCAGTAAAAGGAGCAATGATAGACTTTGTGCTCTCGTGGGAATTCAAATTTGTATTGTGAAAGTGCTCTTTTATATTGTAAACATCATTTCTGAAAAAAGAGAAATGGATGATGTAGTCTCACCCCGAACTTAGTATTTAGTGTAAATAAGTTTGTGATAGTTAATAGGGAACCTCCCCTTGCTAAGAGGAGAGATTTATCTCATTACACTATGGTTGATATAACCATTTTGCTTTCAGTTAGTTGAAGAAAAAATATTCACCCAACACATAGCCAAGAATAGGCTCTTACAGGGTCATAAATACTGTCATACATGCATCCTACACTTGGAAAAAAGTTCCCATGCAAACTTGAATGCCTTGGGGCCAAAAATAGCCACTTACAGCATCTTATGATGCATCATATGCTATTATTAGTGTCATAGATTCTTTACAGTTGTCATAGAATCTCTTACACCTTCTTACAGCATCTATGACGTGCATCATAACACTAAAAATAGATTATTCCTCCACATGTGCACCCCACTTTGACTAATTACCATTTACCATAGTAAATGACATCCCGTAACTATTGCTCGTAACTCCAGGACTTACCATGAGTAACTCCGTAATTACCGTGGACAGTAAATTATTTTTACCACTACCTGTGAAACTTGTACATCCCTTATGGTTAATTACAAATTACAAATAATAAATAGAATAAATACAATATTGGGATTTACAAGGTTAATGGCACCTTATCCCAACATTCTCCCACTTGACATTATACATTGTAAATCAACCCATAGGAAATCAAATGAAAAATAATCAGGCACTAAAAACAAGGCCCATGGCCTCTCTGCACCACACGAACTTGTCTGTGCTCACAGGTTTGGTCAATGAATCTACAACATTCTCTTAAGTGTCTATCTTGTTTAGCTCAATCTCTCCATTTGCAACCAACTCTTGAACAAAGTGATACTGAACATCAACATGCTTAGTTCGAGCATGATACATGGGATTCTTGGCCAAACAGATAGCATTCTGGCTATCACAACCAATCTGAATGTTCCTTCAATCAAAACCAATACATGTACACAGTCTCCTCAACCAAACTGCCTCCTTAGAGACATGAGTTGTAGCCATATACTCTGCTTCTATGGTGGACAAAGTAACTGTGGGCTGCCTCTTACTCATCCAACTCACTGTACCTCCAAATAGAGTAAACATGTAGCCAATAGTGGACCTGCGACTATCCAAGTCACCTGCCTAATCTGCATCAACAAAACCCTGTATGTCCAAAGATTTATTAGCACTATCAGTACTAGAATAAACTAAACAATGATCAGGAGTACCTGCAAGATATTTAAACACCCTCTTCGCATAGTTCCAATGTTGTCTACCAGGGTTAGACATAAATCTGCTCAAAACTTCCACTGCTTGGGCAATATCTAGTCTAGTACAAACCATTACATACATCAAGCTCCATACAACACTAGCATATGACACATTAGACATATCCTCAAGATCATCTTCAGTCTTTGGACACATATCTAATGAAATCTGAGTACCAATGGGTAAAGGAACTCTAACTAGGTTATAGTCCTGCAAACTAAACCTCTGCAAAATAGTATTCACATACTTACTTTGTGACAACCAAAGCTTTCTGTTAACTCTATCCCTCCTGATCTCCATTCCCAAAATATACCTTGCAGCACCAAGATCCTTCATCTCAAATGCACCTGAAAGTTGGACTTTAAGCTCACTGACCATACCCTTAATATTGCTGAAAAACAACATGTCATCAATATACAAAGCAATAACCAGTATAGAATCATCAACACAATGAATGTAAACACAATGATCCTCCTTGCTTCTAACAAAACCCAATTTTAAAACAAATGAGTCAAACTTTTGATACCAAATTCTAGGGGACTATTTCAGACCATAAAGAGACCTCTTTAACCTGCAAACCCAATGTTCTTTTCCTTTTACCTCAAAACCTATAGGTTGTTGCATATAAATTTCTTCTTCAAGATCTCCATGCAAGAACACAGTCTTAATATCCATTTGCTCAATCTCCCAATCATAAGCTGCAACAATGGATAAGAGAAATCTAATAGAAGTCAATTTAGCAACAGGAGAGAATATCTCACCAAAATCAACTCCCTCTCTCTGGAAGTAGCCCTTGGCTACCAGTCTAGCCTTGTACTTCTCCAATGACCCATCTTCTCCTAACTTCTTCTTGAAGACCCACTTACAACCTATGGCCTTTCTTCCTTTGGGAAAATGAACAAGATCCCATGTGTTATTTGAGTCTAAAGCCATCATCTCCTCCTGCATGGCTAGCTGCCAAGACTCACTATCATCTGCAAAAATAGCTTCCCTATAGGATCTAGGTTCATCGTTAGTACTCAATAAAGCATATACACAATGAAAATCTGGTGGGCTATACCTGTCAACTAGATTCCTTTGTCTTGTGGATCTCCCCAAGGTTGGAGTAAGAGTCTCAACTTGTTCTTCTGCATGATCATCTGTACCAACTTCTTCTGTAACAATAGACTCATCTTCATCAAAACTACTTGAATATTCTTCTTCTTCTTCACCCCCCAATCCATCATTTTTTTCTTCTTGGGGTGCATATTGCTACTCTAAATCAAAGTGCACCTTCTTTACCTTTTCATCTTTTTCTTTTGGCTGCTCAGGTTTCGAAATAGCTCTAAGTTCCCTAAAAATTACATCTCTAGGAAAGATAATCTTGCAGGTTAGTGGATTCCAAAGCTTATAACCTTTCACATTATCACCATATCCAATGAATGTACACTTTTCAACCTTTGGATCCAACTTAGATTGCTTTTCCTTAGGCACATGAACAAAACCCTCACAACCAAAAACCCTTAAATGTGAAACAAAAGGTTTCTTACCTATCCACACTTCATAAGGTATTGAATCAAGAGCCTTACAAGGAGATCTGTTTATCAAGTAGCAAGTAGTACACATAGCCTTTGCCCAAAAACATTTATCCAACTATGCATCACTAAGCATACTTCTAGCCCTTTCCATAATTGTTTGGTTTATCCTTTCTGCAACACCATTCTGTTGTGGTGTATACGGAGTTGTTAGAGCAATATTCCCCTCCATTGTCAGATCTTAATATTTTTATCTTTAAACCTTATTGGTTCTCTACTAAGACTTTGAATTCCTTAAACTTAGTGAAAACTTCATATTTATGCTTCATAAAACAAATCCATGTAAATCTGGATACATCATCAATGAAGGTTACAAAATAACAAAATTTTCTAATAGATTCATTATCCACAGGTCCAAACACATCCGTATGAATAATCTCTAATTTCTCATTTGCTCTATTGCTTCTTGAAGGAAATGATTTTCTATTTTGTTTACCAAACACACAATGCTCACAAAAATCAAAGTGCTCATCAGAATAAGAGAAACCCTCCAACAAATTTTTATTCTTAATAGTTTTTAGTACATTATTGCTTGTGGCCCAATCTACCGTGCCACAACATACACGTATTTTTAGTAGTGGCCTCAGATACATAGGAGGCATTACAAATTGTAGTGGCTTCAAGCTTAAACAAGTTCCTGAATCTCTTCCCTTTTTCTACCACCAAGTTCCCTCTCACCAATCTGCATCCATGCTTGTCAAATGTCACATGCATTCCTAAATCATTCAACTTCGAAACTAAAATCAGATTTCTAGCTAATCTAGGAACATGCAAAACACCAGGGATGGTTTTAATCCTCCCATCACTGAAACACAACAATACCTTTCCTTTCCTAACAATTACATATGTAGAGTTGTCACCAAGGTAGATATTACCTCCATCATATTCTTCATATGTGGAGAAGCATTCCTTATGTGGGGTCATATGAAATGAGCATCCTGAGTCAATCAACCAATGATCATTAGAAACAAGATTACATGCAGAAAGTAAAACTTCTTCACCTGCATTTGAGGACTTATCTGAAGTACTCTCCCACTGTTTCTTGGGATTTATGTACTCCTTCACATGTCCCCTTTTACCACAGTTCTAGCACTTAACTCTGTTCTTTTTACCAGGAGTCTTAGACCAACCCTTGGACTTGTCCTTAGCCCCTTTTTGATCTCCTTTATGTCCCCTTTCCTTAGACCTTACCCTGACACTAAGAGCATCCCCTGAACTATCTAAACTCTTCTTCCTCAATTCCTGTGATAGTAGCACTGAAACAAGAGCATCCAACTTTGGATCCGCAAGGTTAGCAGTGATAGCAAGGATAACATTGTCCCTAGACTCAGGTAAAGAACATAGAACTAGATACATTTATCTTCCTCACTAACCTCAACATCTACTAAATCAAGATGACTCACCAATAAATTAAAAGAATTTAAATGCTCTGCAACTGACTCACCCTCTTTCATTTTCATGGAAAATAATTTTTTTTTTAAATAAAGTTTATTTACCATACTCTTGGCTTGATAGATCTCACCCAACCGTTTCCACAACTTGTATGCAGTCTCTTCCTTTGCAACATTCAACAACACAGAATCTGGAAGACACAAACAGATGGTTCCCCGTGCCTTCTTATCTAGTCTATCCCACTTATCTTGAGAGACATCACCAAGTTTCTTCTCTTTTTGGACAATCAACCATTGGTTTCTTTATTCCAACAAATCTTTCATTTTCAGCTTCCACAACTCATACCTTGTTCCGTTGAACTTCTCAATGTCCAATCGAGAGGTTGATGCAATGGTGGATGCAGCCATAATAACAACACAAGATCTGCAAAACAAACACAACCAAATCTCCAACTGTAGCTATAGCTTCCACACTACCACCCAAGAGTCAAAGTTGGCCAGGCTCTGATACCAAATGTTAGAAATGAAAGCAACACTACTTCAATGGAAATCTGATTCAATATAAAATTCTGCAATCTTTTAAGTGTGCATTAACAATAGAGATTGTAACAAAACATAAACCCACAATACAGAAATATACCAGAAGCATAATGAAGCACATAACACAAGTGTTTAACATGGAGAAAACCCTTTCAGGTAAAAAACTCCACCAAGAAAAGAGGCCAAGTTGTATTATATTCACAAAAGGAGATTGTAAATACATTCACTTCCTCTGTCCTTTAACCTTCACTCTGACAGAACTTGGGTACCTGTAAACTGTTATATGCATCTCATCTACTATGCTATGGTTTTTATAGAATTTACACAACCTCAAGACATTAAATGACTTCTTACAAGCCCATAACACTTGTCAAGAGTCAACAATACAACCTTGGGCATCCATAGCCAAGAATAGGCTCTTACGAGGTCATAAATATTGTCATACATGCATCCTACACTTGGAAAAATGTTCCCATGCAAGCTTGAACGCCTTGGGGCCAAAAATAGCCACTTACAGCATCTTATGACGCATCATATGCTATGATTAGTGTTATAGATTCTTATGACAACTTACAGTTGTCATAGAATCTCTTACACCTTCTTACAGCATCTATGACATGTGTCATAACACTAAAAATAGATTATTCCTCCACATGTGTACCCCACTTTGACCAATTACCATTTACCATAGCAAATGACATCCCATAACTACTATCGATAACTCCAGGACTTACCATGCAGTAACTCCGTAATTACCGTGGATAGTAAATTATTTTTACCACTGCCAGTGAAACTTGTACATCCCTTATGGGTAATTACAAATTACAAATAATAAATAGAATAAATACAATATTGGGATTTATAAGGTTAATGGCACCTTATCCCAACACACATTGCCAAATGCATATAGAATGAAGTCTTTATCAAAGTTTGAATTTATCAGAGTTGGAGTAGTAGCAAGTGCCTCCTTTATCTCATCAAAACTCTACTTTCCTTCTTTGGTCCAGCTGAAAGGAATATTCTTCTTCAGCATTGTTGTAAGAGGTTGTAAAAGTGCTGCTATGTTAGGAATAAACCTTCTTACAAAGTTGATTCTTCCCAAAAGGATTTGTAAGTCTTTCTTATGTGCAAGAAGAGGTAATGCCAATATTGTAGTAATTCTTTTAGGATCATTTGATATTCCATCCTTAGACACAATGTGTCCTAATAGTTTACCTTCATGAATAGAGAAAATACTCTTCTTTGGGTTTAATGATACCCCAAACTCTCTACATCTTTCAAAGATTAGTCTTACATGATGAAAATGATCTTCATCTTTTTTAGAAAAAAATAATGACATCATCTAAGTATACAAGCACAATTTTATTAATTAGGCCTTGAAAAGCCATGTTCATTACTCTCTAAAATGTTGCACCTGCATTTGATAAGCCAAATGACATCTTTTTGTATGCTAGTGTGCCCCATTTTGTGGTAAAAGTTATCTTGTATTGATCTTCCTCTTTTACTAGAATTTGGTTATAACCTGAATAACCATCCAATAAAGAAAATCTCTCTGATCCAGAAACAACTGCAATATCTGCTCCATAGATGGTAAAGGATAATCATCCTTTAAAGATGCTCTATTTAAATCACGAAAATCAACACATAATCCAATTTCTCCATTTTTCTTTCTGACAGGAACCAAGTTAGAAACCCATGAAGTATGTTTGATATAAAAAATGATATTACCTTCTATGAGTTTATTGAGTGTTGTCTTCATGAACACTTCTAGTTTGGGATTCAATGGCCTTTGCTTCTGTCTGACAGGTTTAGCTTTCGGTTCCATCTCTATTGTGTGTTGAGCTAACTCAGAGTTGAAACCTTTCAAATCTCCATATTCCCATGCAAAAATGTCACTAAACTCTTGACAAAGCTTGATGAATGCTTGTTGTTCTTATTTTGTACATATATTTCCCAGCTTGAGCAACTTTCCTTTAAAGATCTCAATAGGTTTATAATGCTCTTGCTTTATTGACAAGCTAGCCTTGTCTTTTCTTACCTGATCATCAGCATTAATGATAGATTTCAAGGTCACTAAGCCCTTGGGGTAGCTTATTTGATCTTAACTGAAGTATCTGGTCATCATATTGCTGTGCAAATTTCTACTGATTACCTGCAGAAAATTTAGCCTCTTCTATTAAGAAATTTACAATCTGTTCATCACTATCAAACACTTGCCAACTGACATTATTATTTGGAACTAATGGTCTAACAACAACTTTGACATATAAAGGAGAGTGAATATTTTTCATTTTAGCAGGAATATCATATTCAGCGCCTATGGCAGCTAACTTGTCAGCTTGCTTGTTATCAATTCTAGGTACATATATCAGATTAAAAGCCTCAAACTCTTCTATCATGTCCCAAACTCTGTGTTTATACAACTTTAGCAAGTCATTTTTTGTAGTAGCAAGATTTTTGACTTGTTTAACCACTAATTCACTATCTCCAAAAACTTTTAAGCACTTGATTTTTCTTTTCCTTGCCCATTCTAATCCATGAACTAAAGCTTCATACTTAGCTGAATTGTTAGAACAGTTGAAATCAAATCTAAAAGATGAATAATATTTCTCACCTGTAGGAAAAACTAAAACAACACCTCCTCCAGCTCTTACTTTGCTTCTAGAACCATCAAAATATAGTTCCCAAACATCATTTTTAGACTCTACAGTTTGTTATTTTTCTTCTTTAATCAGATTTGGAATAACTGTATTATTTTCTTGAATCATGTACACACCAAGGCCTATCTCATCCATTTGCTCAAATGGATCTGTTTCATGATTTTCTACTGCCCATTGATCTAAAACTATATCTAGAATTCCCTCTAAAGGTGTATTTGGGTCTTGAACAGGAATGATATCTTCTTGATCAAAAATGGAAAAATTAGCATTTATGGAATTAGATGTGTAAGGTTCTAGTTGATCTTTTGCTAGTGGTTCAAACTTGATTGTAACCTTGGTTCCATATCTAGTTCTAAAGAATAAATGTGTCGAATCAGATGATAAATATCCTCCTAACATTGCTGTAAAATCTCTAGATAAGCAAATGGCAAAGGTAGGTGGCAGATCAATGACATAAATGTCCTGGCATATAACAAAATTTGGACAAGCATGCAAAGTAAGGCCCAAATTTTTTAACATTCCGACTGTACTCACTTCAGTTCCATCCATTTGTACAACACCTCTAACAACAGGTTCATATTTCAGACCTAACTTATCAGCTAGTTGTTTTGGCATAACTGAACTACTAGCTCCTAAATCTATCATACAATTATGTACTAAATAGTCACTTACAATCAAAGTGATAAAATGGTGGAGGTTTGCCTACTGGTTTAGGTTGTTCTATTCTTTATTATGCCTCATTTGTAATCATAATCTGAGCTTGATGTGATTTTTGTACTTCATTTGAGAAAGGCAACTAAGCTAATGCATTTTGTAACAAATCTTTTTGTCCTAGAATGTGTAAAACATCTAAAATATACATGCTCACTGTTGTCTTTTTCATATGATCCAAAATATTAAATTAGGACCACTAACCTTTTGTTGTACTTTTGGGACAGCAACCTCTAGTTGGTCTTTTGTTGGTTGTTTATTTTCTGTAGTTGGTTGTCTTGACAAAATGTGCAAATCCTTTGATGTAGAAGCTTGAATCTATTCATTCTAAGCTGTAGAAATTGTATTTTTTCCTTTATCAGCTTGCTGTGGTACATTTCCAGGTTGCTGTTTACCAGTATTAGCTTGTTGATTTGCATTTCCAGACTATTGTTACAAGTCAACAACTCTCTTTTTTGATCTTGTATTTGATGCAATATTGGTAAAAGATTCCTTTTGACCTGACAATTGATTTACACCATAAAATTCATTAGCCTGCCAATTCATTAAAGCTACATCAGGATTAACATACTGAGTCTGAATGTCCAACTGGTTGTTTACATCACTTGTTAAATTTTTAGCAGCAGCACCGTTATTCTGTACCATCAAATCTTGATTTACTATTCCATTTGGGCAAGTGGCCTGATTATGAGGCTGATTATAGGGATAACACCATGCATAGTCTTGAACCATGTTGTTCTGTATAGGCACTATTTCTTTTGATGTACTGACAACATTTGGATTGTATTGTTGATTTGGCCTATTGTTGTAATTTCTCCTTTGACCCTGATAATCTACCTAATAACCAGGTCTATTTGATTAGTGAGGGGCTGCTTGGTAAGGTTTGTTATTCTAATTTGTTTGAATCTTTAGACTCACTAAGTCATTACTCACAGTCTGCAGTATTTTTGCTATACTTTACTGGTTTACTTTGAACTCTCAAAATTTAGAATGAATGCGATCTGTACCATTTTGTGCATTTGCTTGATAACCAAAAGATTGTATTGCTGAAATATGTGGGGTTGAAATTGGTATTAAATGTTGTATATCTGGGAAAATTGGCATTGAGGGCCTAGGTGATATCTTACCAGCATGTATTAAACTATTTTCTGCTCTTATTGCAATATCAAAAGCAGCTAGTAAAATTACCCCTCCCATGGATTGTATCATAACAACAATATCAGAATTTAATGCCCTTAAATAATACAAGAAAGCATGCTCTGGTGATGGTTTTACTGTTTCAAGGATTATATTCCATGTTTTCTAAAATCTAAAATTAAAATCTGTCATTTGCTCTTATGGAGCTCTCTTAATAGTCGTCATTTGTTCAACTAATAATAAATGATTAGATTTGTCTTGAAATTGCCTATTCAAAGCAGAACCTAATTCATCCCAAGATCTAATTGAATTAACTACTAACCTCTAAACCATTGAAGAGTTTTACCTTTAAATGATGCTCCCAATAACCTGATTGCAATATTCTGTTCGGTGATGTGGTGAACAGAACATAAAGAAGCCACATCTCTGATATGTTCAATGGGTGTAGTCCCATCTTCTCCTATAAATTTGATAAACTTTTCAATGCAGCCATCGGTATGTCATCATATCGATTTAGATTCAAAGGGCTGCGTCCATTAAATGAAACAAAATGCTGATTTTGAGGTGGTGGTGGATTTCTTCCACCACCTCCACCACCTCTAGGTGGTGGCAATACTCCTCCTCCTCCTAGTAAAGACATTGGAGTAGGTAGAACTTGAGCTGATGTTTGGATTGAAACTACTTGGAATATTTCTTGTAACAAATGTTCTTCCTTTGTAAACTCAAGAAGAAGAGGTTCTTCTTAGAAAACAGGAATCTATTCTTTTGGACTTGCTAGTGGAGAACTAAAAAATTCTGTTGATGAACTTGCAAACAATGGATTCTGATGTGAAGCAAACTTAGGATGTGTATTTGGCAAATCTGAAACAACTGATAAATTTGTTGTATTAGACTCTTTATTTGTTTGTATTCTCCTCTTTGGTGGAGAAATCTGATTATGCTTCTTCTCAGAACTTTTACTTGACCTTATTTGATATTTTTTCATAGGCTGCAAGATCTGATCTAAAAAAACTAAAGTATTAGAGTCACCAGGTACTTGATAATGAGCCTCTAAAAGGTTGGAATTCTATTGTCCATACCAAAAATAGCAAAAAGAAATAAATCCTTTTGAACTGAAAATCAGTTTAAGGTCCCACCGGGCGTGCCAAAAACTGTTATCACTGGGAATTGCACCTGTATGCAAGGCTGGTGAAGCACTGCAATTATGTGTAACATGGGACTAATTTCAGGTCCTGGGTGCCCTATGACAAAATTAGACCTCTAGATTGTGGGTTGGTTCCCTTCAAATGTTCTATTGAGATGTATGTTTTTACTATTTGGGAAAAGGGGAGAAAGAAATTAATTGAATACACAAGGATAAAATTGGTGATGCACCTGATTTTGATAACAATATGCAATTTGATCCACAATGTTTGCTCAACAAACTGACTTTTACACAATCCAGACTTGGCATAAATATCACAAAAATATTTCTAAGGGAGGCTTGAAAATAGGTTTCTATGACAGAAAGGGTTTTTTCACAACACAAAAAGACTATTTCTGGTTAACACAACCTAAGACCTATGACGAATATATGTTTAATGCTGCAAGCAAGGAAGTGAGACAATAATTTTAAAGGTTTAATAATAAAACACATCAAAATTTCATCAAAATCACTTCAATAATCAGCACTACAAGGAAGGGTAATTCAACTAATCTGAAATAAACAAAGGAAATTTCTGTAAAGAAGACAAAAGTATAACCTGTAACTTGTCGATCTCTAAATAAAACTATAAAAGTGAGCTACAAGAATTCTCCAATCTGTCTGAATCAGAATGAGAATCAAGAACTAGCAAAAACAAACTTTTGCTTTACAATATATAGGTTTTCTCTCTCCAAGAGGCATGCAAAAAAAATGAACTTGCAGATAACTGCCTCTAAAAACACTCATTCCCGAGCAACCTCTAAAATCTTCAAAATTAGGGCCTAAAACTACCACAAATTGAGCAAAAATAGATTCAATTTGGGCCTCTCCATATGTTTGACCAAAAAGTTGACCAAGGACCCTAAAAATACTCCAAAAAAATCATGCAAAACCTCCTAGGTGGCCTAGTTAACTCAACTAATCAATTTGCATGATTTTGCATGAGCGGCAAAATTGATTGTGAGTGAATAATAAAGTAATAGAATAATTACTTTATTATTGGTTACAACTTGTTCTATTTTCAATTTTACAACTTGTAGAAAATAATAAAGTAATTTGGAAAATATTACTTTATTATTTATTTACAATTAATGATTTTGTAAAATCGTGCATGATTAGAAGAAAAAATATCACTCCTTATTACTCCAATTACATTTGCCTATTTTGCATGGTATGAGCACAAATAGGACTTAGAAGAAAATGAAAACTCCCTATACCTCCATGTGAGAAAAAATACATGTTTTGCATGATTTAAATAGACATTAAGGGAAAAAAAAATTATCCTTATCACTCCATGATCAATGAAAAAAACATTATCTCTCTCTACAAGATAAAAAAAAATCTGAGTCACTCCATGCATCATGACACTCCATGAACAAAACAATATGCATAAAACATCCTTATGACTCCCCTCTGATGCCTTAGTGCACATATATATCATTACATTTTCTAAGCCACCTTATATCTCCATATGCAACTTAAAGTCAAGAAAGGAAAAAGTCAACTCCATGACTCCATCACTACACCATCATATACTGCAACCATGTATAACCTTGAAGTATTCAACTTTTTGATGTTTTGAATAAAGACAAGGAACTGATTGGCATGTGTATTTTTGTCCATGCATTACTCGACCACCAAGGAATCTTTAAAAAGTTTATAAGGCATGAAGCCTTTCTCTCTCATCATATCGGCCCTCTTGACTTAATAAAAATTAAGTATTAAGCATTGTTGTCGGCCACTCCATGTGATGATGGTTAGGATCTTTCAAGACCAAAGTCTTGACCATGACACTACTTGGATAAGGTAATTATTTACTTTTGTAAGTCAAAAATTACACTTGAGAGAAAAGAATCCTTCAAACAAAACAAAGAGCCAACCCTAAAAGTTGCTCATTCTTCATTTGGCCTACTCTTTACTTGCTCTGCAACCTTACTCCGTTGGCCTTAGGGTTTGAAGGTTTGAAGCATGTCTCTGGTTTTCTCACTCCTCTCAATGGCTTTTCTTGGTTGAAACCTCGGAACTCTGCATCGTTAATAAAGAAGGTAACATTTGCTTGAGTTTCATATGAAGCATTTTATTTGATCTATAGCTTTATTCTTTCATGGATGTGGCCTCCTTCTTCATTCATGGTTATCTCCATATGTTGTGCATTCTTTAATACCATCTTTCTTGTTTCTATATCTTCTTTTTGCAACTCTTCATCTGTTCTTGGAAACTTGAGGCCACTGTGAGGCCATGGAAAGATCTTTCTTCTTGTCAGCAAAAAAGAGGTAAGCACTTGTCATTTTCATCGTCTGTAGCTTCATTTGTCTCTTTTTACAGTTTGAAAAATGACAAAGGCTGTATGTGTTCATGGGTATTGCATTTTTTGGAAAAAATGGCTTATCACTATCGGCCATGACTGTATATGTCTCTTTTTGGCTTTGACCTGTCTGTAGATGTAGAAAAACCTGAGGGTTTGAGATCTTGAGATGAGGGTTTGTCATCTTTTTGTACTTTCAAAGCCTCCACCTTGTCACGGTCATGCTTCATTTGTATATAGGCATCAAAATGTGTATACTGTCAAGGGTTTGTAAGTTTTGAAACTAGGGTTTCAACCCTCCTTGCACAAAAAACTTCTTTACACTACCATGGCCACTCTCTTTCATTGTGATCTCCTTCCCTTTTAACTGTGAACGAAGAAAAGAAACAAGGTTCTAAACTTTCTGTCAGGGGTTTGCTCTTAATGTACTTTCAAGGCTTCTATCTATCATGGTCACTCTTCTGTGGTATTCACTATTCCTTCTTTTTCTCGTAAGTGCAAAAGAAACAAAGGTTTGGTATTTCTTTGAAAAGACCTTGTTTAATATGCAGATGAATATACCTATTATTATGAGAAATTTTCTCTTCTGGCATGGCTATGACTATATCTCTCTTTTATCTGAATCTTCTTGACTGTGGGTGCAAAAATGAGCACTAGGGTTTGATATCTTGATATGGGCATACATTTTTTGATGAGCAATCTTTCCTTCTATATAGCATCTTCTTGACTATATGTTTTCCTGTAGGCAAAAGCATTAAGAGTTGAAGTATTAATAAATGGAGTTTTTCCTTGCTTCACACAACACCTTCTCCTTCTACTTCTTGTGACTGTCATGGCTAATGATACCCTTTGCCTTTATTTATCCTCCACTATAGCTACAGGGTATAATAGCAAGTCTCTTAATATTCTGTATGATAAAAAATTATTCATTTATCTCCACCTGTAACTAGCTTTGACATTTCTGGAAGGCTATCCTGTTGCACAAATGGTTTCTTTAGCTTATTTGCTTATGATATATATCTTCAGCTTTGCTAACTGTAAATACTTGTCATGTGTGACTGTGGCATCATCTCTTGACTATCATATGTGTTTGGATCTTTTTGTGCTTTAGACATCATGTATTCTTCTCCTTGCTATCTATGGCATTCTTAACACTCCACTATGCTTAATGTATTTGCAACCTTCTTTTCTAGACATGACTAGCTCTTGCTTTTGGATTTGTGCTTGACTGTCATGTCAATGATGATATATGTAGCTGCTCCATAGCTTGTTCTTCTTATAAGATCTCTGGTACTAAGTGACAGCCTTTATCATTTGATGAATGCTCTTCAGAGAGCATGTTGTATGCATCTGTCATTTGCATCCTTAGCCTCTAGCATGTGAAATCTATACCTATCTCATATATCCTGTGAGGCTTTCCTTTATGATAGTCAAGTTGGCATAGTTTTTATGATTGTCTTGCCTTCGACTATTTCATCTATTGTTCCATGTGGCATTTTGCTTGACTGTCTCTTTTACATATTTGCAAATTGAATGTGATATAACTGTTAAACTTTGATCATCTTTAACAATATGAGAACAATATGAGAAATACCTAGTATAGAGTGTTGCTATGTTACTCCTTTGTCATAATGAGATGACCCTTCACATGATTTATTCTGCACTTGTTCAAATGATACATAAGTTCTTATATCCTTATTTAGTCTATCTCTATTCTCTTTATAAGGTACATTAATCTGAAAACTTGTATCACCTTCTTAGATGACTCCTGAAGCCTGGATGACTATAATCTGATTTTTGCATTTTGTTTTTTGTCAATCTTGACTCAATCAAATTACTCTGATTTTCTCCAATCAACTGTAATAATGTCATTATGACATAACCTTTTTGTATAAGTTGATTAGATGATGCATGATATAGCTTAGAATGATGCATCCTATCTTTTCTGATACTCTTTTCAAAAAATGAAAAGAAACATGTTGGGCTCAAACCCTTATGGGAGCCACATTTAATCCACATGTTTATTTGTCTTCACATCAGCAACAAAACTTGTCCTATACCTACATAGTGAACAAACAAGTTAGCATAAAAAAGTACCTGATAGTGCTAATTGATCTTCTTCATGATTTCTTCTTGATTTGTGTCATATATCTGATCTGATTTCTCATCTAAATGCATGATGTGAAAAGTAGATGTCTCTGTTTGATAAAAGCGTGTGATAATTTTAAACATCTAGAGCACTAACAGGGTTGCCCCCAAATTTTACAGGTTCAATTGATGATGGGTTGGAGTGAAGATTGAAGATTGAAGACTTGAAGACCAGCCTCAACAGTAATCTCCAGCATCAGGCAATGATGGATGTTTAACCTTATCATGTGTTTATTTCTTTCTCTTTTATCAAACAAATGCATAGCTTGCATGTCTGCAATTGCTCAGTCTAGTTACTCCCATGGCTTGTGTGGGACATATTTGAACACTTCTTTTAAACACGATCAATTAATTTCTCTTATGCATATGATGTATATGTATTTCCTTTTCAATCAATGCATGAGATAAAGTAACAGATACTAGAATGTATGTTCAAAACATGACATGAAATAACAGTGCAATACAAAATATCTTTCTTTCTTTTATTCAAAACTAATTAACTAAATAATCAATTTAACTTATAACTCCTAAGAGATCAAACTGTGTAGAACAACTATATTTCTTGAATGTTTGATTTCTTGACAATCAATTCTCTTGTCATGATAACTTATCAGTCCTAATTGGACTGATGGGTTATCCTAACAAATGGATATTATCTTCTACTTTGTCAAGGCATCAACCATTCAATGAATGCATAACTTAAAGTTCTCTTTTATTCCTTCTAAACAACTACACTTAGGTCCAACTAATTTTAAGTGTGAACAAAAAATTAGTAACAGGACCAAATTAGGCCTATTTCTAGAGAGGGCTAGTCATAGAACTTACATTTTTCCTGAAACAAGGGCATGAAATCTTTTGATATGTTTTTCTACTCCATAATTGGTGTCTGAATACTTTTTGGTTTGTGGGTTGGCTGAGTTTACACAAAGCTATGCACATTTTTCAAGTTTGGAAGGCTACTAGGCCTTAAGGAGTGATTTGTGGATCAGATATTGGTTGATGTTTCCAGGCACTAAAAGTGACAAAATTGGTTTGAATACATTATATTGACATGGTTTATGCATGTGTTAGGGTTGGGGAATAGCTTGGAGCCCTTATGCCTTATGGTGCCCTTAAGCACCTAGGATTTGAGGGCTTGGGCAGATTGGTTGCTAAGAGGGGATCCTTGTGACGACTGGTTTAGTCGGTTCTAGTTGGTGAACATAATCTTGTTAGATGCCTCATCTAGTTCATATGAAGGTTTGAACCCTAGTTGTGTGTTGGAGACTTAATGCATTGAATGGTCATTGAGAGAGTTTGTGAGTCAAATCAAGAACACAAGTTTGTGAAACTTTGTAAAACCAATTTGTTGTCACCTTGTAGTGCATCATTTGGGAGCCTATTTAAAACATTCTAAAGGGGAAAATTGAATGGTTGTATCTCTAAGAAGTAGAAATATGAAGTAGTAAATTTTATAATGATGCACAAAGAAAACACCACTAAGGAGCATATTTTCCATAGCAAGGATGGAAAAATAAGTAACTCTCCAAAACTAAGGGAAGAGAAAGGCCAAAAAAAACTCAAAGAAGATAACAAACAAGTTGATTTGAGTATGCACAAAGCTAACAACTATTGGTCTTATTTCAAGGTTGGAGGATCATATTGTTATGACAAGTGTTGGAAGCTTCATCTAGAGATTCACCCAAATGACAAACGCAAGACTAAGCAACCACAAAGGAAAAAAAAATGCACACTAAAACATCAAATTCAAAGAGAGAACAGTTCTCACATGAGTCTACATCAACATTGAATGATGTTAGTATGTAATGATACTTGGATAGAGTATTTACTTGATTTGCAAAAGAGATAAGTGTGAGTTACTTTCATTTGTAGGGGCATTTGATTAGCACTCTGAGTTTTTCCTATGGATTTAGGTATGTTGAAGTTTTTCACTTGTAGAGCAAGCAAGTAGTATGTTTCACTCACTATGGGTGAGTATGAGAAGTATGGCCACTTGGAGGTCAAAAAAGGACATGGAAAACAGAGAATGTAGAGCTAGTGATGACATGTTTTGGGTGTTGTAAGCATGCACATTTGTATTCCATAGTAACATAAATGTTGTAGCATGTAACATAGCTGAATTGTAGCATGTTGTAGCATAACAGTGATGGTTTTCATTATTGTAATGTGCACAAACTCTTATCTCAGTTGTAGCATGTGCATAGTTGTAGGAAGAGAACTCTTTACACATTCATTGTAAATAGTGTATAAATGTATGAATTTCATTGTACATAGATGCAATAAGAAGGACCACTTTGTAATAAATTATAACTTTCATAGCATTGTAAAATGACCCTTAAATGCAAGGAGGATCATACATGGCAACAGGGTTATATAGACTATGATAGTGGATAGTTATATAGACTTACATGACTGTCCTACACTCATGAAAACCTCCTTTTTAGTGTTTTATCTCCTTGTAACTCCCTTTGTATCATCTTATGTCATGATGTTTGTATGTCCATATATTTACATATATAACTCTCTTCTCTAAAAATTTTGTTATGTTGATGAAGTAAGTACATAATCTCCATCATATTTTTTATGGATTGAGTGGTATCAAAGTGAGTTGTAACAATTTGTCAAATAGTTTGTGGTGCTCATTTCCTCCATTTTTGTAAGAAAATTATCATTTCATGCATGGTTCTATTAAATGAATTGAATTATGCATGTATTAAGGAATAAATCCTTCTATATCATCATAGGGCAAAAATTAAGAGTCTTCCAAAATCAATTTTGGCTCCATGTATACACTTGAATATCAGTATGACAAACAATTGTTCACTAAAATTATTTTATGAAGTATTTGATAATGTTTTTCTCTTGTATAGCTGAAAATAGGTGAAATAAAGGCATGAAGGGCCAAAACAAGGTGGAAACATGAGGAATTTGGAGTCTCTTTGACTAAACTAACTGATATACCTAGACACATATATGTCTTAGAACATAAAGAACATAAAAAACATAGACATAAAGACATTTAAAGACATAAATAACATAAGATCATATATATGTGAATTAAAATTGAACATACCTTAGAATTTGATATTGCAATTGATCAATTCTCTAAAAGATGGCTTCAAAATCCTCAAATTCTTATTTTTCTCAAGTTTGATTATGAATTCTATATAATTCTAGAATAGGATTGGTAAAATTTATGTAAAAAACAAACATATATCATCAAATTCAATCTATATATCAATGGTAATTAGCTTTGAAACAAAATCACACATGAAACATGAAACTTTTAGTTTAAATAATCAAATTTTCTCCAAAAACATGAAAAATCACTTCTTCTATGTTGAAAAAACAAAAAAAGGTGGTGGATTCATATAAAAATGATTCTCAATTAGTCAACCAACATGAAAAACATTTTTTTGTCCAATATACTCATGAAAAGCAAGAATAATAGGCATGTGGGGTCTGAAACACGGATCCCACATGCTTTTTTACCATTTTCCATGCTTCTAAGAACGCGATCACATTATAAAGCGATCATGTTCTAGGTGATAGTGATAGATTGTCATTGATGTCAAAAGTGTGTTGTTGCAGGACATCAGGAGGAGATAGTTGTTCATTGCTTGGTCAGTTCGCAAAGATGTGTGTTGGTTTGATAGGAAGCTTCAAGTGTATATAATGTTCTTCTTGGTTATGTGATGTAATATTGTGGGTTCATAAGAAAAGGATCAGAGTAGAGATACTCGGGAGTATCAAAGATGTCATATTTGGTCTGTTATGTTTGATCATTTCTTCACACAGGATGTTGAGTTGTTGCAATATTGATGTTGTGAATTTATTCATGCTTTAGGTTCACATCATGCCTAATAAGGTCATAACAGGTTGTTAAGATCAGATGTGAGGTCATGAAGAATAACTTAGAGATCAGGTGTTTATTATTATGATGTCTCAGGTTGGATGGATACTACTAGATATACTTGCTCTTTGTCATGTTTGTTCATAGGATGATCATTTGGGTCAAATACAGAATGCAGATGCTTGGTGGGCTTCATATCTACCTCAGTTAGAGATGGTTACTTGGCAAGTTGACTAGTGTTTTATATGCATCATGATAATGCTCATAATAGCAGAAGGAGGGATTTCATGTTTAAACTTCAATTTGGATTCTTGTTCTCATATCGAAAGTTGAGAAAAGTTAGTTGGTCATAAGTTCTACAATTTTCCTATAGAGGTGTTCAGTGGTGTATACAGCTAAGATGTTCTTCACATGACATCATGATCTAGTGGAAGTGGATGATGCAACTAAGTGTTTTTAGTGGTTTGGTTTAATCATTATTTTCAAAGTGATTTTTTAAGATATCTTGAGACAAAGAAATCTTCTTACTTCAATGGTGATCGGTGATCAGTTATCTATATCTACTTGTGCATCTTTGTGCACTTATTGATGTTCTTCTCAAGTATTATGGTTAAGGTGTAATGTTTAAAGAATAAATCTCTAGACTGTTTTTTTTGAATCCTAACCCGTCGGCCACTTTTTGTCTATTCCATTGGTGACCGGTTAGTGCAGGTTATAGGTGACTTAAGTCACAACTAAGGGTATCAAGCAACGTGGGTGGACCGGCCCTCCTTCCTAGCCACCGATGCCACAGGTTCACCTTCACCAAACATGAGCGGCAAAACCTAAATCTAAGGTTAAAGTTTAAAATTCAAAGGCCGCGAAGACATAATCTAATGGTTCTAGTTTCAAACTAAAGCCCGACTCCTACCAAGTTCATTTTGACGTTCCTATGAACGTTTTTCTTGAGTGCTATGAAATTTGTTTTTTAGAAAGTTTCCTTTACAAAAGGATAAGTCTTCTCTTCGGTGAAAATTTTATTTAGAAAGCATAAAATGCAAAAGACACGATTTATGACTTAAGGAGGAGCATAAAGCATGGAGTGCTTTATAATTAGAATTTTTCTATTTTCATATGGAGATGACAATGGTCTTTTAAGGAGATTTTTTTTGTGCTTGTAAAAAGGGAATTTTTTCTTGTGAAGTTCATTTTCTGGAGGAAGTTATAAAGACTAATATTTGGAAGATTTTTGAAGTGTTTTTTGCAAAATAAAAAAGATAAATTGGTGATTTGTTTTAGGTCTTTTTGTACAATATGAAGAATCATTTTTGCAGATTGAAGAGTCTTGTGAAGGAGAAGATGAAGGGGTTGAGAGGATCTCAGACAGAGTATTGTTTAGATTTTGTTGAAGATGTTTGGACTTCTTTCTTTTTTTTGTTTATGCAGGGCAGATGAAAGAATACAAGGGAAGATTGAAAAATAAATTGTTGAAAACATTCAATTTGATAAAAATTGCAGAGAAGATCAAGAGGTTTTGAAAACGAGGATAATGCAAATTTGTTTAAAAATTTTTTGTAGGCAGAAAAGATTTTTTGTGAATTAGAAAGGGCAGTTGTATTTTATTTGACAGAAATGAAACATACAGAAGATGGAAGGTGGAAGGACATTCAACTTGTATAAAAATGATTTTCAGGTGCATTAATGCATGAATTAAGAAGGATAGAGATGAAACATACAGTGTTGTGAAGTGTTGTTGAATGGATTAGAATATAGGATTAATATGCAGTGTTGATTGGATCAGAATAAAGGATTGTTGAGTGTATCCAGATGTCAGATTGAATAGAATGGGTATTTGACAGACATATGTTTGTATTGGATGGAAACAGAGTATCCCTCTGATTTGCTTATTACATTTTTGGTAATTGGGTTTGCTAGTGAGGCACAATATGCCAGTGTGGCTTGTGGTCAGTGAGACCTTTCTATGCTAGTGAAGCTTGTGGTCAGTGAGACCTTGTATATGTCAGTGAGACATTTGTAAGAAGTTTTTTTATTTAAGCCAGTGAGGTAGTTTTGGAGTGGTTTTTCTACCCCTGATGGGTTTTCCACTCGTGCATATCTTGTGTCATGATTCATATTGATCTTCTTTGTGTGTGTTTGATTTACTTAAGAAGTTTTTATTCTCTTTCTGTATTCATAGTCATGTGCATATGTATTTTACAAATTAAATGGTATCTTTCTTTTTGAGCTCTGAAAGTTAAAGTTTAAAAAGGATTTGAAAATTCACACAACACTGATTCACCCCCCCTCTCAGTGTTACCCTTGATTCCTACACTAGGAAGCATGATAACATAAAGGTAACCTTGTATCTACGTGAGAGTCTCTCTCTCTCTCTCTCTCTCTCTCTCTCTCTTCATTTCTCTATCCTATATATAAAGAGGGATCGGGAGACATGTAGAGATAGAGAGGGACATGGAGATAGAGAGGATACGTGGAGATAGAGATGGGGAAAGGGAGAGATGGAGATCAAGATAGAGCAAGGGGTCTATAGAGGGAGAAAGATAGAGATACATATATAGAGAGAGGGGAGATATAGGGAGATAGATCTAGCAAGGGAGAGATAGATAAGGAAATACAGAGAGAGGTAGAGAGGGGTATATTAAGAGATGGGGTTATGAGAATAGATAGCTCGATAGGGAAAGAGATCAAGAGATGTCTAGAGACATAGGGAGAGAGATTTCAAGAGGTAGAAGGATGGGGAGAGAGATAAAGAGGAGGAGAGAGAGGTAGCGATGGATAGATTAAGAGATAGGGATCCATATGTCCAGAGAGATAGAGATAAGGATCCCTATTCTCCCCCCTACCTAAACCATAAACCTAAACCTCTAAACCATAAACCCTAAACCCTAAATAATGCCCACAACCCCTAACCCTAAACCCTAAAATCTAGCAACCCTAAACCCCTAAACCCCTAAGGTCCCTAAACCATAAAACCTGGAAGCAAAGGTAGGTATAGTTAGAGAGAGGGATAGAGGAGATAGAGATATCTCTCTCAGGCTCGATCTCCTCTATATCTCCATATTTTCCTCTCTACCTAAACCATAAACCCAAACCTCTAAACCTTAACCCCTAACCCGTAAACCCTAAATAATGTCCCTAAACCCTAACCCCTAACCCCTAAACCCTAAAATGAGTAACCCTAAACCCCAAAACCCCTAAGGTCCCTAAACCATAGAACCTAGAAGCAACCCTAAACCTCTATCTCCCTATCTCTCCCAATCTCTATTGGTCCCCTCGCTCTATCTCTCTCTAAACCCTAAACCCTAACCCCTAAACTCAAGAAACCCTAAACCCCTAACCTGTAAACCTAAACCCTAACCCCTATACCCTAAGATCTAAACTCAAGCATCCCTAAACCCCTAAAGCCTAAATAATTCCCCTAAACCCTTACCCTAAAACCTAAACCATATTTACTTGAGAAACCCTAAACTCATGTAAACCTCAAATAGTGAGGGAGAGAGAGATAGAAAGGTAGAGTTAGAGAGAGGGGATTGAAAGAGATCTAGCAAGATAGAGAGACAGGGAGAGAGAGAGAGAGGTAGGTATAGTTAGAGAGAGGGATAGAAGAGACATAGATATCTCTCCCAGGATCAATCTCCTCTATATCTCCCTATTCTCCTTTCTACCTAAACCATAAACCTAAACCTCTAAACCTTAACCCCTAACCCCTAAACCATAAATAATGCCCCTAACCCCTAAACCCTAAAAAATGAGAAACCCTCAACCCCAAAACCCCTAACCCCTAAACCATAAAACCTGGAAGCAACCCTAAACCTCTATCTCCCTATCTCTCCCAATCTCTATAACGTGAAAACAAGAAAACATTAAGCTTTAATTCCAACCAAATTCATTCCTAATCAATCCTAAATCATCCCCAATACATTCAATTTCATCTCCAATCATCCCTAAACCACTTCACACCATCCCAAATCACATCCAAATCAATTTAACTTCATCCCTAATCATTTTCCAATCAACCTGGATTTCATCTTAAATACCATCCCTAAATTATTCCTAAATCATTCTAATCATTCCCTAATTAGCACTAAACCACTTCAGACCATCCCTAAAACCATTCTAATCATTCCCAAATAATTCCTAATCTAGTCCTTTTCACCTCTCATCATCCCTAAACCAATCCATTTCATCCCAACTCCACCCCAAATTAGTCTAAGCTCCATCTCAAACGATCCCAAAAATAATCAAAATCAAACAAATACCTCACTAGGAGCCATTAGAAGATCATAATGCCAATCTGTTAGTCATTTGCACCATTTTGTATATCGTATGTGCCAATATGCTCCTTAGTAGTACCTACATATCAATCACAAACATCATTCTACACCTAGCTAGTCAGAAGTGTCATTCTACCCTCTGCAAGCCACAGCAGCCATTAGTCATCATAAGCACCAATATGTTAATCATTTACACCATTCTATACATCATATATACCAACCATAAACCCTAAACCCAATCAACCCTAAACTTGATCAACCATAAACCCTTATCTCCTTGTCTCTATCATCCCTCTACCTCTCAATCTCTCTGCCTATGTCTTTGGCCATGTCCATCACCCTTTATCTCTCTATCTCTCCCTCTCTAAACTCCTAACCCCTAAACTCTAAACTCAATCAACCCTAAACCCCTATCTCCTTGTCTCTATCATCTCTCTACCTCTCAATCTCTTTGGCTATGTCTCTATCCATGTCCCTCACCCTCTATCTCCATATCTCTCCCTCTCTAAACTCCTAACACCTAAACCCTAAACCTGATCAACCCTAAATCCAATCAACCCTAAACCCTATCTCCTTGTCTCTATCATCCATCTACCTCTCATTCTCTCTGCCTATGTCTCTAGCCATGTCCCTCACCCTCTATCTCCCTATGTCTCCCCTCGGACTCCTCTATATATCCCTATCGGCCCTCTCTCTCTAAACCCTAACCTAAACCTCTAAACCTTAACCCCTAACCCCTAAAACATAAAACTTAAGTTATCCTAAATAATGCCCCTAAACCCTAAAATTGAGCAACCCTAAACCCCAAACCTCTAATCCATAAACCCTGGAAGCAACTCTAAACCTCTATCTCCCTAGATCTCTCCCAATATCTATCGATCCCCTCACTCTCTCTCTCTCTAAACCCTAAACCTAAGTAACCCTAAATTCCTAACACCTAAACCCTAACCCCTAAACCCTAAACCATAAACCTAAACAATCGTAAACCCCTAAACCCTAACCCAAAACCCTAAACTTGAGCAGCCCTAAACCCCTAAACCCTAAATGATTCCCCTAAACCCTAAACTTAAGCAACCCTAAACTCATCTCTTTCTCTCCAAAACAAGAAAACTAGGACTATCTATCTCTCTCTCCCTATCACCAAGTATCTCTCCCAGGTTTCTCTCCCCTCCATCTCCATCCTCTCTCTCTTTTCCTCCATCTTGCTCTCCCTTGTCAACAAAGAACATGGAAATGTAAGAAAAATAGGACATGTAAAGATGGATGAGGATATAAATTGGGATTCAATGAAATGGAAACAAGATAATTTATGAAAATTCATTGGATGGGAAGAATGAGGAGGATAGGTAGAGAGGGGAGGGAAGTAGAGAGAGAGGGGGGGTAGGAGGTAGACAGAGGAGGGAAGCAGAGACTGAGAGAGAGGGTAGGAGGTAGATAGGGGAGGGAAGTAGAAAGTGAGAGAGAGGGTAAGAGGTAGAGAGAGAGAGGGGGAGAAGAGAGTGAGAGAGAAGGTAGGAGGTAGAGAGACAAGGGAAGAAAAGACTCAGAAAGAGGATAGGAGGTAGATACGAGAGGGAAGTAGAGAGTGAGAGAGATAGTAGAAGGTAGGTAGGGGAGGGAAGAAGAGAGTGAGAGAGAAGGTGGGAGGTAGAGAGGGGAGGGAAGCAGAGACTCAGAGAAAGGGTAGGACGTAGAGAGGGTAGAGAAATAGAGAGAGAGACAATAGGAAGTGCAGCTGCCCTTGTAGACATGTATCTAAAGTGTGGAATCATAGACAAGGCATGCCAATTATAAGATGTAACACCTAAAAGAGATGTCCTATAATGGAATGCAATGATTGCAAGATATGCAAAAAATAGATTTGTTGAAAAGGATTTAGAAACTTTCAAGCAAATGCAATTGGCATGTCTATTACCAGTTAAACTCATCATAACACGAGCACGTTATAACGTGCTCGCATTATGCTCAGCTTGTTTGACATGTTTTTATCAGTTTTTAGCAAAATCTAGAGATAATCTGGAGTGTGATCCCCATTAGGATGGCACTTTTTTCAATGAAAATTCAAAAAAAATACCACCATAATCTTAAGCTCTCTGTTAGCTATTTAACCATATAATTTTTTTCACATTTTGAGTACATTTAGTGTTTCATCTTAAATTTTTTTTGTTAGCGTGTCCAATTTTTGTCAAAAACCAGTGTCTAGTATTTTTGACTTTTTTTTTAACCATTCATCAAAAATTGAAATAAGTTATATTTTTAGAAACTAGACTCCATTCTACATGAATTCAAAAAAAAAATATTTCAATTTTCAATTAGTTTTCAAACATTTTAGGGGGGGGGGACACACTCAAATTTTTGTTTTTAGGATGTGTCCACTTTAAAAATTACTAAAAAATCAATTATTCATTAAAAAATTATTAGAAAAATCAGGGATAAACTACATGGTGTTACCTAATTTCTCACCAGAGCAATTATTGAAATACTAAAAAAAATTTAACATTTTAGGGGGATCACACTAGATGCTATGTTATTTTTTTTCAGAAAAATAAGACCAATTTGTCTGCTCCCCCTTTTTGAACCCCTTAATCTCAACCATTTCTAGAAAAAAATAGTAGTTTAGAAACTAGATTCGGAGTACTACAACTATTGTTTTCGTTCCATCTTCAAATTTTGAGTGTAGCTATCTTCAATTTCTCATCCAACATCAATGTTTCCTAATTTCAAAAAAAAAGCCGGCAACTTAAGACCCCATTTTGGTCCCTTATCTTTGTGCACTTACCCATTATTTACAATCATATTGAATATTATTGTACATCTCTCATGGATTGAATACACACATCTCCCATTTTATCTCTTGCATATAGGGATATTGCATAAATATGCTCTAAGTCACTGAGTAAGATTTAATACATTTGTGTATTGCATTTATCTCTTCTCACTGCTCACTTCTATTCTAGATACACTTAGAGTGCAAGTGCACACACTTTTTATCATTTATCAATCTAGCTATCATTGAGGTGGAAACTCCAAAAATGGGGCTTGACTATGGAAAAATCCTATATAGCCCAACCCTTTCCCCTTATTTTGTACATTTGTAGGTCACTTCTTGAAGTTTGACGACCTCAGAAAAGATTTAAAATGTTAACACAAAGGTCAAAAATTGAGATCTGGTATGTGTTGTGCCATACAGAAGACAACGCTTCACATAGACATCTATAGTAGGTGCTACACATAGACGTCCACGTAATGCATTAGCATCCTGGACAACAACTTTTGTAACTTGGTGCATGTATGCTCAAAATCGTGACTCCAGTTGCCAGGGGCTATCGGGTCAGATTTTGGCATGCATTTGGACCCTTTCCCTCCTTGCCATGGGGCAATCCGCCATGCCACTCTCGCTCACGTGGAATTATCCAGTCAAGAGGAGGCAAGACACGATGAGGGTTTGGCTCGTTGGATAGCTGGACTTCGCGAAGAGGGGTCAGCAAGTACTGCGGACTTTCTTATTGTGTGCTTTGTTGTATGTTTCATTCGATTTTTGTTGTAGTTGAGATAACCCTATGACCTGAAGGGTCACTAGTTTCTCTTCTCTTGTTTGGATTTCTAAGATTCCACCTCTGTGTGGGTAAGTGATTGTTCTCGTTGATGTCCTCTTCTCTTTGTATGTGTTGTAAGAGGTCTTGTTGTATCTGTCGTTGTCTAGTTTCTTCTAACAACAAGAGGACGAATGGGTCTCATTGTGGTAAGACAAATGTTTGTTGTTGAGGTATTGGATGGATCTCTTGGATCTCATCATAGATAGCCGTCACCCACTCTCCTCTCACTCCTAAGCACATTTGTGAATCAGAAGAGAGGAATTAGTGTGATTGCTAACAGTAACTAGATCTAGATTTTTGACCTAGGGTTTGACTTGTGTTTTTACCTTGTGATGGAATCAAGGGTTTGTTTGAACCGCGTTTACTTCATGATGGAATCGAGGGTTGCAATCTTGTCTATTATATTGTTTCTATATGCATGCAAACTAAAATGATATTCAAAACGTTCTTTTTGGTATTTCTTAGAGTATTTTGGAAATAAAAATGCTTCTAATCTATGAAAGGGAAATATGTATGCAATTCTATATGACTTTTCCAATGCAATGTTAACCTATGTTTTTTGTGTTTTTGATATTTTGAATGCAATTTAATCTAAGAAAAGGGAAAACGCTTCCTCTAATAAACTAGATCTAGAAATATGAAAGTGTTTAATCTAACATGCAAGATCTAACTATCAAGGAAAAAGTAATGTTTTACTGTTCCCAAGAGCAAATTTGATTCTCTAATTACTATGAATTGAAAGAAAACAATGAAGAAACCTAAGAGAAACGAAGATTTGTTGACTCCACTACCCTCAGCAATCCTTGTAATAGGCAACCTCAAATCATTTTGTGGCAGCAAGTGATCCTCTTGACAATAAAATGACCCAAAGAAGTAGAAAGAAGCTTTGATGAAGCTTGTATGAGCTTGATGAGAGCTTGGATAGAGCACAATGGCATAGAATGAAGAAACATAACACTACTTGGTTGAACAAATAAAGAAAAAGGCACCTTCGTCTTGTAAGAGCATTTGAATGCTAAGTTGGAGAGAAAATTTTGGCAAGAGTTGTGTGCACAATGAATTTGCCTCCCTTTGTGCTTGAGGGAGGGGGGTATTTATAGGTTTAGAAGAAGGAATTGATTGGAGAGTTAACTTATTAACAAGAATAGATTGAGGAGTTAACAAGGTTGATTACCTAGTGAACTCAACTGATTGGAGAGTGATGAAGCAAAGATAGCTTATCACTAGAGAGGAAATGGAGGAGAGGGAATGCATGAGATTGATTGTAGAGTTAAATTGAGATCAAATAGAGTTAATTATGTATGTGTGGGTGCATGAAATAGTTAACTCTATATCAGGGATCAAAAACCATGCAAATGGAGAGAAAAATAGGTGAAAATGGAGCAAAAATGAGAGAGAAACTTGAGTTTTTCCATGGCTGCAAAAATGGTAGGGTCACCCCTTTTTCTAGGGGTGACCCTAGGTCACTCAAGGGAGATCTGGGCTAGACAGGTTCAGATGTAGAAAAATAGGCTGGGAGATGGTAGAAGAAAGGAAAAGGACATGCTTTGCATCAAGAAACAGGTCAGTCAGGTGGAAGAATCCAAATCTCCACTTGCATCGGCAAGATCTTCTAGGGGAGATCTAGAAATAATAGGAGGAGATTTGGATTGGTTTGACGAAACTGAAAACTGAAAGCAGGAGATGGATAAGGGGACCTCTAGAAGGCTTCTAGGTGGTGCACTAAAGGAAAAATAAAGGGGAGGTGAAAACTCACCTACAAGACTCTCACAAGGCTTAGGATCAAGGTTGAAATCTAGAAAATGCAAGTCGACAAGTGTTGCAACAAGTGTCAAAAAGCATTGCAAATGGGGATAGAGAGAAATCGACAAGGAAGAAACAACACAAGACAAGAATATAGGACACGTCATCAAGAGGGCTACTACTTAAAGGACATTATTTCACGCGTACATGCACGTGACAAGGATTTGAATCATCATAGGGGTCCTCATGGAGGCAGTGCATGATTTTTGTGCTTACAGTGCCAGGTTCCTATTTCATCTTCTTTTTTTGTTTCTATACTCTTTTCTATAAAATAATTCTTTCATTTTTGTATTTGCTCAAATTAGTTAGTTTAGTTGTATCTTTTTCCATTTTGATAGTGGTAAAGGGATAGGATCTGAACATCCTTGCTCTTTCTTTCAGGACAACAACAAGGTGGACGTCTTTGGTGATTTGTATCCTAATGTTAATTAGAAGATTGCTCTGATTGTGTGTAGATTAATTAGAACCAATTTTCATACTTCACAATTCCAACCTCTTCAAGAAATTAGCATTTGATTTTGTGCAAAGTTATCTCATATTGGAGGAAACTTTCAACTTTGCAATAAAAAACTATGAATTATTTGATGGTTCAACTCTCATAGGTGGTCTATTTACTTTTAATGAGATACAAAAGGATTCAATGATGATTTGTGTTTATAATGCTATCAAAATTGGGTTACAAAATGATTGTATCTTCACTATGCAAATTGTTATAAATTCCCACCAATTACAACTTGGTCCACACTTTGCATCAAGGGTGAAAATGAATTTTCGTGTGAGCTTCATTTCCTCTTGGGGCATATTCATCATCCGATTCCAAATAATCAATTTCTCCCTATTCAAAATGGTGTCCTTGCCATCTCAAATGCTACTCTAGTTCCTCCAATTGCTCCAAATACTCTAACAACCCCTCTAGTTGATAATGCTTCCAGTTTTAATGATAATGCTTCTAGTTTGATTGCCTAATATGTATCAACACTTTTTTTTTGTTTTTTTTTGTTTAAGGGCATCCTGAAACAATTAGTGGATTTAATGCTCCTTTGAGAAACTCCCCTTGTACTCTATAATTTTTTCATATCTATTTTTAATATAAGTTCACATAGCTTCACCTTTTATCCAAAACAAAATCATTAATTGAAACTAAATATGGACATTTTAGTCAAATGGTACTCATTTTGAATACAACCACAATAAAGATTACAAGAACTATGAGTACAAACTAATTTTGATAACACAAGAGAATTTATTTATAACAAAATGTATGCAAATCAATCATAACTTGTCAATGCATCAAAAGTTCAAATTTGTTTATGCTTTTGCAGATCAAATTTGCATATACAAATTTGAGTTTTGTCAACATGAAGTGTTTACTCAAAATTTTGATGGGATCTTGCACTGTTGCATTTTAATTTCAATCTCATTTTAAAAACTACTCTGTTCTCCTTAATGATAATGCATACTTATGTATATTTGATAATTTGGACATTTCTCCTCCATAAATTGTATCTTAGTTCTTATTCATGCAATTCTTGTTACATGAATCATAAACTCTATCCAAACCAATGATTGACAATGTGTCATCTAATATACATACGCAAACATTTTGTATTTACAAATCAAAAGCATATTGAACCAATCATTTTCCTACTTTTATAAAGTTCCAACCCAATCATGAGAATAAATCTACTTTAACATGTCATTAAAGATATCTAAAAGTAAAAATTGATCACTATTTATTACAAAATTATATTGTTCATTTATTAAAAAAATTCTAGCTCCCTATTATCATAAAACACAACAAAAGTTACAGATGTTTTATTTATAAGCTTACTACCATAATGTGCATACAAAGCTACTTATAACAAATTTTTATCACAACCATTGTAATTTATTAATGAAACAATTGATCTTAACTCTCAACTTTTCATTCATAATGAAAATAATTTCCTATCTTACATTCATAGATAATTCCTAACAATAATTTCTATAAAAGTTTAATATGATTCCACAATACATATGTTAACATTTGATAATTTTATTTGCAACTAATAATGGAAACCAACAAAAGATTAGAAAAACAAATGCATACTAGACAACAAAAAACATCCAAAAGGTAAATAACATCCTTTATTCATGTTGAAAATGAAGGTAGAACTATTGCTATAAACTTTAAAATTATGTGGTTACAAAGCTGAAAATTTGATTAATCCATGACAATTAATGTGTAGTGAGTTTGCACTTTCAATCCAATGTAGAAGAGGAAACAATAGATTGCAAGAAGAAGACAAGTATTTATGTGGAGAAACCCCTAAGGGAAAAACTCCACACTCAAAGGTGTTTATGCTTGTATTAAATCTCTTTGTAAAGATTACATTCAATACTGAAATTCCTCTAAGTCCTTGATGCACTTCAAAAGCTTCTTAAATCTTCAAACTTGTGAAATCTTCTATTTGGAAAATGTATGTGTTTTTTAATTTAATACAAAGCTTCTTAATTCAAAATATTGAAACTCAAAATACAATAAATTGTAATTGATAACATGAGACAAGTCCTCATGCAAAAACCAAGCACTCCAAATAGAGAAGACTGAAGTCAAACTAAGCCAAGCTTCTTGTTAACTGTTGGCCAGTCCTGAATGTGGGTGCCCAAGTTTTCCCACTCAACCTTAGTTAACATAAAATGCATTTAAAAATAAAAGCAACAATTGAAAGTCTCAAGATTGGGCACCCAAGTTAACCCAATCTATTCCAGTCAACTGAAGTGATCAACATACACCAATTCTCATGCAACAACTTGCAAATTGATGTCCCTAATATTATTCTGAATTAACATGTTTTGTACATGCAAGTGACATACAAACACTTATAGCAACATGCACGAGATACCCATTAACTGAAACTAGAGAAGGAGTGACCTGCAAGTTTTTTGGAGTTGGAGTGTTCTATAAGCAACCTCGTAAAACTAACATACAACAACATGCAAGCACATGCAAGTCCATAGGAGCAACATGCAAGTGACATGCAACAACATGCAAGAACCTGCAAGTCCATAGGAGAAACATGCAACAACATGCAAACACATGTAAGTGACATGCAAGAACATGCAAGTACATAGAAGCAACATGCAACAACATGCAAGCACATGCAAGCAACATGCAAAAACATGCAAGTCCATGCAAGATTTTATGAACTCATGCAAGCAATATTCTAATATCATGCATCTCTAACACTTTAGTTAAATCCAACATATATCCATGCAAAGTCTATCAACAATATCCACTCATGTACATAAAAAAGCAAACTCCAAGTCTAAATATAAGGCACCTCCAAAAGGGGATGCCCAAGTTAACTCCCACTCACTAGGAGTTATCAAACTCTCAAAATAGACTTTAAGGAGTTGTCAACAAGTCTTCATGGACCCCACCCCAAAAGTGGGTGCCTAAGTTTGAACCTATCATTTAGGAGTTAATTACAATAAGCCAAGTGATATAATTAAATATTAATTAATCTCTCAAAGTCCTTATGTGTTGGGGAACACATTCCAAGAACTTTGGAGACACATGAATTGGTTAGGATTGCAAGTTAATGGCAACTTATCCCAACAATTCACATCTATATCATACTAATTCAACTTTCTAGCATTCAACTAAATCTCTTATAATCCTTGTAGATCAAAAATAAAAAATCTAAATTTAATGTCAATTGAAGATTTGAATGCTTGAAAGCTAGAAACATATTTGAATGAGATATCATTGTTGTCTATAAAACTACATTAGATAAAAATAACAAAACATGTGAAGTGCTTTGTGCTAACCTAACAGATGGAAAAGTTGAAATGAAAATCACCCTAAACTTAACTAGTGACCTTGTCCATCAATATGAAAAAAATAGTTCCAAGATCATCCATTCACATTTTAGGCTTCTAGATTGCTCCCAAAATAGACTTTGATCATGGTGATCTTGTGATTGCATGCTTATTTTAAACAACTCTAGAACTATGGAAATCATACCATAACTTTGCCAAGATTACAATTTCATACCAGGTACCACCATCAGACAATTTCTCACAAGTACAGATGACTATGCTACTGGAACTATAGGTGCACTGGTGGTGGCCACTAAAAAATAGATTTCTAATATTTGATTTACCTAAAAGATGGAGATTTTGAGCTTGAAAAAGAACAAGTGAATAATGTTCTCAACTCATCAATTCACTGTATTTTACATCTTTCATTTCCTCATATATTTCTTCAATCAATGAAAATAAATGCTAACTTTCTTGACAACAAAAATAACTATAAATGCATCCAAATTTGTCACACCATTTCTTCACAATGGAAGACCAAGTATGATGAAATGAATTTCCATCCATGTTATTCAAAAACATTGTTAAATGGATAGATACAAAGGACAACATGCTCTTCACATGTCAATCAACAAATACTAGTAGACTAAATAATAAAAGAACCCTAGATCAATTAAACACTTTACTACAATCAACATTTGAGGTAACTAATTTCAAACTCTTGAATTTCTTTACTTACAATTTTAAAAAATCCCCAAGACAATAATACTTGAACATTTATTGTAGGTTCATCGAATGTTAAAGTAGCCAATGCCTTCTCCAATTGATTTCATGCATTCTACCCAAACTGTAACTACAAATTTGATACCTATGGAGCACTAGAAGATCAAACTACCCATTGTATTATATGCAATGAAATTTTAAGTTACTTAAATCTACTCCCTTTATCTCAAAACCATTTTGACAACTGATAACAATATTATTCTTTTGACAAACTGTCTATCATTCAAGTATTGCTCCCTAGCCTTCAAAACATTAACTATGAAGAGTACATTGAAGGAAAATTAGTAATCATCTTCATGCTATGAGACTTTTCTACAAAAAGACAATTCACACTGAACTAGAATAATGTTATCATCAATGCAAGTTGTGATGAAGAATAATCAATACATCTTATGCAAAGGTATAATCATACTCCACTTCCTAGTACCTTATTCAAAAACTATATCAAAGAAATTAATTTCTTCACTAATAATAACATATTTAGATAATATAATATTTAGACATAACTGTTCATTACAACTTCTTATTTACTACAACAATAATGTCTTCACAACCATCTTTATACATATTTTGTAGGACAAAAATGGAGGGTAAAATCACACAACAATGGGTTTCTACATTTTTCAACAAGCTTTTGGGTAAAGAAATTTATATGTGCTTTGGGATATTCACTTGAAAATAATTCTCTTTGACAAACTGTCACCTATTTTGAATAATTGAAAAATAATATTTGTACTCAATATATTCAATATTGAAAAACAATGTTATTGTCATTTACAAATTTTTCCCTTATTATTTGCTTTCAAATGTAGTTTGAACTCTTTTAGAAATATTAATCCTACTGGCTTTAATTGTCCAACTCCATCTTCAATTTGTCAAGTAATTCCACAAAAAAATGTTTTCTTAATACTATTAGCAAATTTATAATTCTAACAACATTAGTCTAAATTGACTAACAAATCACACATCTCATGAGGAATTGGACCCACTCTCTTGTTAATAATGAAAATAGTTAAGATAATCATTATACTATTTTAACCAAATACTATTTTTATTTCTATTATTATTAATTATAATAATATATTAACATATTTATATTAATAATAAAATAATATAAATGGGAAGGTTATTATGATAAAATATTAATATTAATAATTAATATCTTTTGTTAAATATACCCTGGTTTAGGTCCAAGAACCATGAAAAAACCAAAGATCACCTATGCATAACCAAGTCTTCTTCTATTTAAAAACAACATTCACCATTCATATTCACATAGTTACTACCAGTCATCAAAAAAACTTAAGCCTATTAACTATCTTTACTATGGAGTCACAAAACATAAAGTTCACAAACCAACATCAAAAAACCTATATGGGGCAGGGCAAATTACAAAGGCAATGCCCCATTCACATTAACATTATAATTATCCACATTGATAGTTCCTACTAGACACACCTCCATCTCTAGCGATGCCTCAGCCAATTCTGCCACCCTAACCATGCAGTAGTCCTTGATATCTGGAAATGTATCCACTAGTAGAACCACCTTCAGACCCTTCACCAATTCCTCCACTACATTCTACAAACAAGCCTACCTACACTTCATTCCATGTAGATGATCCAACACACGGTCATGAAATTTATCTATTTGGATGTACACTTCCATCAAGTAATCATGCAACATAAATGAGCTAGTAGTCATCACCATTAACATTACACAAGATAGTGACTACGCACCATCAAATGAAGACCATTAGCCTCTTGTATAACTAGGATCTAAAAAGAACTCCACCATGTCTTGCCTCAACCTTACCTTTGGCAAGCCGTCCATATCTTTTCTACCCCCACATCCTCACCATCCAACACCGCAGACATAGTTACTCAATCTCCTTCTCGACGAAGCTCATGAAATCTTTGAATGCATCCTTACCAATCACCCTTCTCTTCTTCTTCTTCCCTCTTGTCACCCCTACCTACCTATTCCCCCTCTCAATTAATAGCATGTGGGACAACCTATGTGTCTATTCCCAGTCGCTAAAGCCATGCCACACAACCACTTAGCATTGGCTTCTCTAAACACTCACCAAACTATACCTGCGCAAAAAATAGAATACCACTCTCTCCAGATGCTTCCTCTGATATCCTTAACTCTGAATTATGGCCACCCATCACATCTTATTATTATCTTCATGCCAAGGATGTCACCTTTTAATGTTTCATCATTCCCTTTGGTCATCATTCTTTGTTAGCTTAACACTCTCCTCTTTCTACCTTTCATGGAACTTACCCCGTATCAAGTGGATAATCCTTTAAATCCTCCTAAATTATTCTAATAACTTCATATGAGAAATATTCCCACCAACATTTGATACTCACTCCTTGGTCCCTCTTCAAATATACTCCTTTGTTTACTACCCAATCTTCCACCTGATTTCCTTCTCTTTTAATGTGAGAGAATTTGACCTCCTCAAATTCCTTGGCCACCCACTTGGCAGTTTCAAGAATAGTCTCAGTTCTCTAATTTTGAATTTCTCCCCCTTCATGGATCCTATTACTAGGCTAGAATCTCCTTCTATCCCTAATTTATTCCACCCCTTCTCCCTCGCGATCATCATACCCCACATTATCACTCTTACCTTGACCATATTATTGGATTCAAATCCATAGTCCAATGCATATAGCCCCACTGGTTGTCCATTATTGTCTCTAAAAATATCGCCTCCACTTGCTTTACCTGGGTTGTTATTCGTCGTTCCATTGAAGTTTAATTTCATCCACCCCTCTTCCAATTTGTTCCACCTAATTGGGTCGATAATGTTTTTAGTTTGGGTTGGATGCTCATCAATCCATATAAATCTCAACCAAGCCTCCCCCCACCTTTTTTCATTGTCTTTAACTACCTAGTTGTTTTTCTTATGGATCTCTCATAACTATCCAATGGAACTTTCCACCAAGTCCCACGCTCTTTCTTCTTATCTCTTAGATTCCAAGAAGACCCTCCTATTCCTCTCTAGCCAGATATTCCATACTATTATGGTGGGAGCCAAATCCCATATTATATGTAGTCTAGGGATAACCACTTTTAATACTAAGCTATCCAATAATCTAGCTATGCTTTCTGGAAGGACCCATGATAATCCCCACCTTTCAACAAAATATATCCAAATTTTCTAGGTGTATTCACATTATAAGAATAAATGATTATTATTCTCTTCCTCTGCTTCACACATCACACATATTAAAGGCCAATCCTACCCATCAATCTCAATCTATCCCAAGTTAAAGCCCTTCTCTTCCAAGCTATCTAAAATAAGGCATTGATTTTAGGGATACCTTGTTTTTTCCATAGTTTTATGTCCACCCAATTTAACTTTTCCCAATTACAGAAGTATGTGAACAAAGTGCTCCATGCTGAAACCTTCCCATTGCCTTATCCTCCCCATACCAATCTATCCTCATTAGTTGGACTATATACTGGCCATTTGACAATCTTCTCTTGGATTTCTATACATACCTCATTTAATTCATCAATAGGAGTGGTTAGTTCTTTCCATTTTCTATTTGTGGGCATATCTTCAAGATAATTCATGACCCATTCCCGCAGAGTATCCTCAAAGTGTGTTATAAGAGGAAGGAATCTCCTCTTGTCCTTTAAATCTCCATCCTCCAACCAACAATCCCTCCAAAACCTAATTTTCCTACCATCCCCTAGTTTCCATTTCATATCTAACCTTACGATTCCACTACATGATCTGAAAATTCTAGAAGCTAGACCCTTTGGGAAGAATGTAGTCATGCTTGAACAAATTATCCATATTATTTTGAAGATGTTTATCTTGAAGGATCTTGCTCCAAAGTTTCTCCCTTTCCTCATAGATTCTCCAAACCAACTTCGCTCCTAAGGCCTTGTTCATCTCTTTGCATTTTCTAAAACCCAATCTGCCCACCTTGATAGGCTTGCAAATCTCCTCCCACTTCACAAGGCTGTATTTGAATTTTTCCTCACTCCCTCTCCACAAAAACCCCTTTTCAAATCTTTAATGTTTTTAGCCATCTTGCTTGGTATTTGAAACACTGACATAGTATAAATTAGAATTATTGCCGTCGAAGCCTTAATGAGAGTAATTCTACCTACCAATGACAGCCAATGACCCTTCCAAGAAGTAAGCATGCCTTGAATCCAACTTAGTACATTGCTCCATTTTAACTCAAAAGGTATTTTATTCACTAATGGCATACCTAAATATTTCTTAGGGAGATTATCAGTTTCAAAACCCAAAATGCTCTAAATTTTCAAACTCTCCAAACAAGGGTCCTTCAAGAAGAAAATCCTTGATTTTTTCCCATTCACCTTTTGCACTGCTGTTGCTTCTCTTCAATACTCAATCCTCCCTCATTGTGGCCTCTCCAAACAATAATGTATTATCTACAAATTGAAGATGTGTGACATTATTAATACCTCCAGAGATTTGCAACCCTCTGAGATTACTTGTTCTGACCTCCTTATTCAATCTTCTACTTAACACCTCTGCAAGAATAAGAAACAAAAATGGGGATAAAGGATCCCCTTTTCGTAGTCCCTTTTAGCATTGAAAAATTCCATTGGAACTCCATTTATTCAAACAACATAAGAGGTGGTCGAAATACAAATTTGAACCCAATTGCACCAAGATTCATTGAACCCAAAATTTCTCATTATACTTATCATAAATGTTAGAGGTGAAGGTGTAAACCACACAACGGAAATCTGATTCAAACCTTATTAATGTCCTCTAAATAATGTAGAATCAATGGAGATTGCAACAGAAATAAAACCCACTACACAGAAATAACATGCATTAAGAACTGAACATATAACACAATATGTAATGTGGAGAAAACCCTTTCAGGTAAGAAACTCCACCAAGAAAAGAGGCTCCAAGTTGTATTATCTCCAAATATGAGATTACAATACATGCACTTCCTCTTCTTCTTCAGTCTTCAATCTAGTGGCACTTGTTACTCTCAGCTTTGATAAAAATGTATTACAAATATCCTTGTAAAAGGGGGTTGCCTTCTAGGGCAAGAAAATTGACATAATATCAACCGTTAGATCTGTGACCTAGAATGACAAATGGTCCAAATTTACAATGATAAAATTTGGCTCTAGAGGCATTATCAAACTCCATTATCTACTAATATATTGATGTAGAAAGGACATACATACTACTCAATAGACCATCAAATCCTTTATCAAGCAATCTATTAGTTACATAATGTGCTACATTTATATTGTCAAACCAAGGAATTGTATTCTTCTTCGATGATGCTTGTACTATGTGTACAATTAAGGAATCGTGAGTTTTATCCTAGAGGTTGTGTAATGGAAATAAAACAATTACAATATTCTAAGTAAATAGGAATAAAGGAAAGCAACTAGATTATCCAACACAACAACAATCAAATGTCTTTATGTAACTTCTATGTAAAAGAGGAACTGACAAGTGGTTCATTCGATAATCACCTTGACACAATGGACTTAACAACATAAACTATGGAGGTTAAACTACTTCACATGATTCATAACAACAAAATATCAATCATACTCGCACACACACACACACACAATTCATAAACCGAATATATAAACAAGGTGGAGAAGCATAGTACCTCAAGTGGTCAGATTGAGTGGTTGTGGTCACACAAGATCTAACTAAATCTCTACTGAATCTTTGTAGTCATAAACATAATTCAAAAACAAATATTCTTCATTGAATGCTGAAAGTAATAAAGGTACAATAAAATCTGCTACTATATCTCTATTCAAAAATTGTATGAAACAAAATCTATCTATTATCCTCTAATCTAGCTAATCAAGATTAGCATTGTCTTTTTATTCAAGTAAACTTATTGAACAATAAATGTCTTAACTACCCATTATCCCACATCATAGGAAAAGGAATTTATTATAGAGCAACTAAAAATAGGAAACTAACTAATATGAAGGCAGCAGAGAAACAATGTCCTACTACAATTCTACCTCTTCATTATCCATAAAGAATAATCAAGGCTTAGAAAGAGAATCATAAAGCACGATCTATGTTCCTCAACTGCATCATTTATTGAAATATAACCATTATAGAGTCATGGGTGACTCATACCAGTTAATTTGGGATCTTCTTCCTTTGGCTATAGGTAACTGTATCATCTTCTGCGGATATGAGCATCTCCTTCGGTTGCGAGTTGTTCAATATTTTTCTTGATATGAAGCCAAGATTTTGTTGCATGAGGAGTTAGTACTATATATAATATTTATGCATCACTTATCACTTAGAATCAACATAAATACTAACTTATCACATGAACAATCTATGATCCACACATAATTAATTATCAACGTATTATATACCATCTTCATGCTTTAGTGTCTTAAGGATAAAAATGGACATAATTAAAACATATATAAGTCTGGAAATGTCTTTGGGAAATAGGTAATTAAAGCAATAAAAAAAAGACAAATGATGGTCCCATCACACCCCCCAACTAATCATCTTGTTGGTCCTCTAGCAACCAAGGTCTTAGATTGCATTGGAGGGCTATCTCCCTGTAGTTTGTTGGCTCTTCTACTCCTCTTTCCTATTTGAGGTAGAATCCTTTCTGGCTTTCCAATCTTTCCCATCTATTTTGTTATCTAGTCTAATTAGTCCTCTACCTCATCTAATGTGGAATAGGATAGAGCAATAGAGGAGGATGGAAGACTAGTGGTAACCATGTTATCCCATGTTCCTTAGTTGACCTTATATATCTTTGTGCTCTGTGAATTGTTGCTGACAAGTTAAAGACAAAGTGAGGCTCCCTTCTCTGTCGTGTTGGTGTCAATTTCTTCCATCTGTCTTGTGAAAATATCACTATTTCCTTACCAATCTTCCCTACTAATTCCCCAAATTTTTGATAGTCCATGGCTTTGCATTCCAATAGCTTATTTTCTACCTCTTGACGTTCAATCAAGTCCACCCATTCCTCTACTATCTTCTAGGGGTTTGGAGATTCTGCCCTCAATTTGAGAGGGATTGACTTCTCTCTTTCATTATATTGCTACATTAATTCTCCCCTCCTATGTTAATTATAAATAAATGAGGCCAAGGCCCTCAATTATACATCCCCAATTACAACTAGGGGATTCCAGTGAGTGTCATAAAGAATGGCAAGTTCATGTAGGTAGAATTCACATAATTAATTTTGCAATTCAAGGGTAGCTTTTTGGTAAGTGGTTAGGAAAAAGTTAGGTGTCAATAAGGAGATAGGGGCATCACTATATAGTTCACTAAATTGGAAACTAAGGTACTATTCTTGCAAGTAGAGGGCATACACCCTAGCAGGTGGCCTACATCTCATCAATTGTATAGTCATGTCTGCCATCCTGTCTATCTTGAACTTCAACCTCTTTATCTTTGCATTTTTCATCTCAATTTCCTTACCATGTTGCTCCTTCAACTCACCTTATTCCTTTACTAATTTATCTATTTCATTCCACATTTGTAAGGTTATTAAAAGTAAGGTAGTTGGAGTAGGTTCTACAAATTGCTCTTCTGGTTGCACAGGCTCTTGATTTCTCCTATTTATCTCAATGATGGCCAATTGGGCCAATTGTTCAAGACCTAATCCCTATTTTTGGTAATCATGCAATTGTTCTTCTAACCTTCTAACCTTGTCACTTAGTCTAGTTTCTTTCTGTTGATAATCCTTAAGTTTCTCCTCCAACTCTGTAATCTTATGCATTGCTCATTGTAACTCATCTTTCTCACCCTTTGTTGTTTCTTTTGATTCTAACAATAACTCATCTTCTTGTATTTCATCTTGAGGGATTAAGAAATATGATTCTTCATTATCAGAGGGAGGCCTATGACTTTTCCTAGATTTCCATATATTTTCTTCCTCAAACTCTTGATCAGACTCTTGAACAAGTGTGTAACCCAAATTTTTTTGTCCTCTGTCAACAAACATGTTCTTAGGTTCCCAAGATCAACCACATTCCTCTTCTTAGGTTCCCCTAAAAGTTCTTTTGCTTTCATGTGACCTAAATGCCTATTTGTTTGAACATGGGTTCCTTGTTTGTCTTTAGCTCTAGAAGAAGTGGATTTCCTTTTCTTGGTAGCACTTGGAATAGAAGAAGTTTCATGGGTAGTTTCAGATGCTGGGGTTTCACATACAGTTTCAAGAGGTAGGGTTTCACATGTAGTTTCAGAAGCTCTAGACTACAATTTCCATTTTAGCTTTCTCTTTTTATGGCTTTTGGTCTAAGGAGATACATGTTCTATAAATGGGGTTGAAATAGGTGAGACTATGGGTGTAGGGGAACTAGAAGGTTGTTCAATGGGTTCAGCATAGCTTGGAGCTGGCTGCTCCTCAACAAATGCATGGCTACGGGTAGGAGAATCTTCTAGGGGAGAAGTTTCTACCTGTTCCTCTTCTTCTACTTCTACTTGTACTTCTAGTTCCACTCTCACCGACCCCTCATTAATATGATCAACTTCAAGAAATCTTTTCCAACAAAACTCAAGGGAATGGATAAATAGACTCCTCTTCACTAATAGGATGATCAAACCATGGAGGGACAATGAGGATAGACAATTTCTCTTTTTGTATTCTGTAGACATCCTCTTTAGTAAATTGAACAGAAAGTTAGGAACATTAACTATCCTTCCATGGAGAAGATGGCTCAGGAGTTTAAAATGAACAGTATAAAGTAAAGAATGCCTTCCATCAAGTGTAAGGTACTGAATAACCCAAGAAGCTACTGAGGCCCAAAACCAGGGTAAGGAAATTCATTTAGTACCTTGAGAGGTTTATTTGAACCTTTCTCCTAGTTGTATGAACTCGGATCTTGCAGAAATGGTGTCTGCTTTAACAGGAAATTCCTCCCCAACTGCTCATAACCCCATGACCTCAACTATGGCTGCTACAAAAATATCAACCTTTAAACCTTTTACTACAGCTTCCTCACTATGGAGTGTCTCTGCAAACTTTTGAGTGATGTCCTCATTAAACTCTATTATCTTGAGAAAATACTGCAACCAACTTGCTTGTTGAAAAACCAACAACGACTCAACATCAACCAATAGTGTTGTGTGAATAGTAGGCTCTCTTCTTATTGGGTCACCATCCATTATGATATCTCAAGAAAATTTAATCTGTTGTTTCAACTTGTTGTTCTTAATCCTCTATTTCAATCCTCTGTTTTTAATTTGTTGTGTTCTCAATCTCCTGTTTATTTGATACCCAACTCTACTTACCAAAACATTAGTACCAGCTGCATATGCCATTTGCTTGCTTAGCTTGAATGTCATCTGGCGGATGGTAATAATTATCAAATAACAGGTTTGGAAGTTGATTTTAAGTTTGAATGTACATGGAATGATTCAAATCCCCCCAACTAAAATTTCATTTGTCCTCAAATGAGAAGGATTGACAAGGGTATGAACAAACATGTTGAAGCATGTTGAATGGATATAGTATGTAATATTAATTAAATGCAAATAAAGAAAGTCATGAAAGAAGTAGCAATTAATGTCAATTAAAGTGATGAATGAGATAAATACCATTCGAGACTAGAATTGTTGCATGTAAACATGATTGCATGATGGCTTGAGGTGATGTACTCGATGAACGAGCCGGAGCATATCACAATGATGTGATAGTGAGATTGACATGGTGTGCTGATGGAATGTGTTGGATGTGTAACACATGGCAAGGAAGTACTATCTAGTGAAAAGATGGTGACATGCATATGCAGGTGCAAAAATGTACTGTATGCAATATTGGTGGCATGTATACAAGCACATCATGAAATAAACAGGTCCCATGTGTAGTGGCTATGGGTGCAGCTTTGATAGGTCCCATGTAATAGTAGATTACCTTTGGCTACAGGTCCCTTTGATGAAGGGTTTTAACATGCCAAAGGAAATTCCTAGTGGACAATGGTACTTACATGATGGAGCTTGAACTTTTGATTGGAAGATCACCATGTTTTATTGCTATTGCTATGTGGTGTGTGTACATTGTGTGTTTTTATTTATGTATAATGTTTGGAGAACCCAAACTTACTTATGGAACTTTAGTCAAGATGATAGCTTGACCTAAACCCAAAATAGTATTATTAGTTGATACTTGGCTAGAATCTGCTGTAGATGCAGAGGGTTGTGAATTTTCATTCAATTTGGTAGCTGGGTTCAATTCTAGAATAGTGCTATCAACTACTATCATACTGGAGACCTAATCTGAGGCAAGAGGCTCTGGAACATCATGAGTGATATCTACCTTTAATTGCTGAAGAAATGCAACTTTATCCAAAGGATTCTTATACAATTTCAATCTATGCCTATTAACCATCAGTGAAAATTTGACTTGGTCTATAGTGGTTAATTGGACTGCACCATTTGTGAAACCATCCTTGATCTCATAAGGCCCTAACCATCTGGTTTGCAACTTGCTCTTATGATCTTTGTATCTAGAGTCATAGATAAGTGCCCAATCACCTACCTGAAAGTTCTTAGTTTTGCTGTACTGATCATTCCATTTGATTCTTTGGTTTTGGATTAATTCAATGTGAAGAACTGCTTCCATACTGAGCTCCTCCAAGGCATTAAGCTGATGCAATATTTCTTCTTGAGATTTTGACAAGTCCATACCAAGTTGGACAATTATTCTCAGTTTTTTATATTCAAACTCAATAGGAAGGATCACTTTCTTGCCATAAACTAACCCATAGGGTGTGTATCCTGTTGTAGTCTTCCATGTAGTTCTATATGCCCAAACTGCTTCAGAGAGTCTTGCTGCCCAATCCTTCTTATGCACTACAATTGTCTTCGTCAATATTGCCTCAAGCTCTCTGTTGGTCACCTCAACTTGACCATTGGACTGTAGATGATATGCGGTGGACTTTTTATGCCTAATTTCATATTCTTGAACAAGGCTAGAAATTAGTGCAGATGTAAACTGTGGTCCTTGATATGTGACTATTTCCCTTGGGACACCATACCGTGTAAATATTTCTTCATATAGGAATGTATCAACCTTACTATCTGTGGCTACTATTAAGGCTTTCACTTACCCCCATTTTGTAAGGTAATTAGTGCAAAAAAGTATATATTCCTTGTAGTTAGAAGGTGGATCTATGGGTCTAATAAAATCAATGCCCCACTTTTCAAATAGTGTGAGCACCATTTGTGATTGTAGAGGCATTTTATTACTTCTTGTAGGTTTGCCCATTCTTTGACACCAGTCACATCTTCTTGTATAGAGAGATGTATCTTTGTGCAATGTTGGCCAATAATAACTAATATTTAGAATTTTGGCTGCTATCCTCTTGGCTACAAAGTATCCACCACAAGGTTCATCATGATGTAAGCTCTGAGGATGTCATACACTTCATCTTCCCTAATACATCTTCTCATTATATGATCAAGTCATGTATAGAAGAGATAACCAGATATCCATGAATAAGGAAAGATCTTTTATACAAGGTGGCACCTTTCTCTGGGTGAGAGGTGTGGAGGTGTTTTCCCTATGACAAGATAATTTGTTATATTTGCATACCATGGAGTTTGTATAGTCAGAGCAAATAAGTGTCCATTTGGAAAAGAATCATCAATGACTAGTTCTTCAATACAAGTGGGAAGCCTGGAGAGAAAATCAACAACAACATTGGCCTTCCCTGGCTTGTCTACAATGGTGACATCAAATTCCTAAAGTAGTAGTAACCATCTAACCAATCTGCCACTTACCACTGGTTTATTCATAAGATATCTTATTGTTGCATGGCCAATGTGAATGAAAACAGGGTAACTAGTGATATAATGCCTGAACTTATTTATTGCATAAACAAAAACTAACATTTCTTTCTTAGTAACAGTATATTTAAGTTTAGCACCTTGAATATTTTTGTTGATGTAGTAAATTGTATATTCTACATTACCTTCTTTTTGTCCTAGCACAACTCCTACTATAAAATTAGAGGCATATATGTATATGGAAAGGTGTTGCCCAATTAGGTCCTCTAAGTATAGGTGTCTTTATTAATGACTCTTTGAGATGGTCAAAGGATATCTGACAATCAGTTGTCCAATTAAATTCTGCATCTTTAGAGAGTGAGATAAACAAAGGAGCAACAATCTTACTGAAATCCTTTATAAATCTTCTATAATACCCTACTTGACCTAGAAAACTTCTGACATCCTTCTATTTTTGAGGGACAGGGAAGGTTGAAATGATTTCAATCTTATGTGGATCCACTTGAATTCTTACTTTGGACACAAAATGACCAAGCACTACTCCTTCCTGCATCATCATGAAACATTTTTCATGACTAAGGGACAGATTATGATCATGACATCTCTGCAATACTTTTTCAAGGTTCTTCAAGGCCTCCTCATAGGACTCTCCATAAGTGGTAAAATCATCCATATAAACTTCCATGAGTCATGAGCAAGGTCAGCAAAGATGCTTAAGATAGCTCTCTGAAATGTGGCAGGAGCATTGCAGAGTCCAAATGGAAGAACATAATAGGCATATGTCCCCCATGGGCATGTAAATGTGGTCTTATCCTGGTCTTCAGGAGCTATCTCGATCTAGTTATATCCACTAAACCCATCAAGAAAAGAAAAATACTTTTTACTAGCCAAAGAGTCTAGGACTTGGTCAATGAAAGGAAGAGGGAAAGGATCTTTCCTAGTGGCAATATTTAATTCTCTATAGTCTACACAAACTCTCCACTTACCTCCTTTCTTTGGCACTATAACCAGTGGAGACACCCATTGGCTATCTGATATTGGGTATATGAATCCTGCATCTAGTAATTTTTGCAATTCATTCTTCACTATGTCTCTTACTATGGTTGCCTAATTCGTCTACATCCTTCATTAATGTATATCATATGCATGCAAAGTTTGGGGTCAATTCCCTTCATATCATGATAGTCCCATGCAAATTTTGTCTTATGAATTTGTAGCATTTTAATCGACTCAGTATTTTGGAAAAATGTCAATTCACTATTGATATTGAGTGTTCTCCCAGGTGTAATGTCAACTAGTGCTGCCATAGGCATGACAGAGGCAACATCCAACCCTGATAAGTTGAGACTACAACTATGAGGCAATAGTTGATGAAACATTCTGCTAGTGGAAACATGGGCTGGAGTAGTGATTGTAGGCAGAACACTGTGAAGGGGATAGACCATTCATATTAGACATGGGTCTTCCTATATGTCTATGCCATAATTGTTTTGTATGACATTGGAAAGTACTTCATCTCTATCCTGAATAGCCAATAGTGGGTCTCTTTCAATTGTCATTAATGTCTAATGAGAATATTGGTCAGGATCCTCTAGGTCTAGCCAAATGGACTGGTCCATGTATCAACAAAATGTTGAGAAGGTGGATAAAGGACCAATTTCTTTGTTACATTCCTATTGTAAATTATTATATTTCCTAATCAGCGTCCTATGAAGGCATCTGTTGTTGCCAACTAGGGTCTCCCTAGGATAAGTGGATATCCTCCTAGGCTAGCCTTGGGCTGCAAAGCCATAAAGTCTACAGGGTATTCCCATGAAGCCAATTTGATAACAAGATCTTCAATAATCCCCTCTGGCTTGACTGTGGACCTATCTGCCAACTGGAGTACTATGGGGGTAGGTCTTAGGTTATCTAGCTGGAGGTTAGTCATTATTTCCTTTGTCATTACATCAATGGTTGCACCTAGGTAAATCAAGGTGTTTTTGATAAAAGTACCATTTATGTTTACATCAACCACAGGGCTTCCAAGATCTATATATTTTGGGACAGCCAAGTTACATAACATGATATCAACAAGTTGTCCTATAACATGGACTATCTGAGGATCTCTTCTCTTCCTTCCTAGTTTCTTAAGGCATAAACCCCGTATGGCTTTGGTGTAAGTGGGCACATCCTTGATGGTTTGGATGAGGGGAATTTTAACGCAAACATCTTTTAGTTGTCCCATGAAATCAAAATCAGGTTCAAATGAAGTCGGTTTAGGGTGCATTTTCAATCTCTCTAGAAATGGAGGGCTTCTAGTAATTGTTTCTTCTAGCAAAGAGATTTGCTCAAGAGGCTTTTATTAGTTATTCAGATGGTCATCAGTGACAAAGGGTTGTTCCTCATCAGGAAGTTCTATAATGAGTGGTGATGATGATCCAACAAGCATCTTTCCTAAGCACAGGTACACATCACTAACTTCAACCGTATAGGTTGGGTATTGGATGGCCTCATTAGTATAGGCCTATTGAACATGCTTGTTGTTAGGGTTAGGTGCAGGTTGTGCCGGCAATTGAGTAGCTCTAGGCTAGGTAGGAGTAGGTGAGGTTGTATTTGGAATAAGGGTAGGTTGCTGAGGTAGGGTTCACTGTGGCTACAGGTATTTCACATTTGGATTTTTTCAATATTGGTTTCCATGCCACTGTTGTGGCCATGGATTTTGATTAGCCTACCATTGTGGATTATAATTTGCGGATTAGGATGGCTGCTATGGCCATACCCCCTACTGATGGGTCCAACTAGGTGGCATGGTTGCCCACTACTAATGTGGCCAGTTGTACCAAGGTGTATTATTCAAATTATGAGAATTTGAGATAGGTGGTGCAAATGGCATGGATTTGGTCAAGGGGTCTTGAGGCATACCTTGTCTTTGCTACCATGGCATTCATCGTGCAATGTAGAACACTTGACCTTCTTCATCTTCTATGGCTCTAAAATTTTCTTTCTCATTCTTACCCTCAGAAATACTAGCAAGTCCCTTGCATCGATAATTGGCCTTCTTATATCAACAATATGGACAATATTCACTCAAAGCTACTTCTGATGCATCTTGTTTCTTCTTTATGTGTAGAGTGTCTAGCTGTGTCACCAAATGGCTTATGATCTCCTCTTTCATGTTGGAAGAGAGATTGTTGAGCTCTACTCTGGAGACTCCATTGGATTATTTACTTGAGGACAAGGTTCTAAAACCTCTTTTTTTCTTTAGAGTAGAACATGAATAGTTTATATAGATTTGACTGTAAATTTCTTCAAATCCCAGTCGAGATATATCTCCTACTCCAATTAGATTGAGTGCATCCATACATTCCTCACTCACACCCCTTAGAAAGACCAGCTTGAGTGACTCTGGAGAGAGCCTATTCTGTCTTGACTTTTTTATCCAAAACTGAAATCTCTCAACATAATCTTCCATAGACTCATCTTCCTTTTGTGGCATCTTGAGATTTCATCCCCCTTCATGTCTCTGCCATGACAATAGTTCTGATATTTCTACAAAAACTTTTCTTTCATGATGGCCCAAGTAGTTACAGAGTTTTTTTCTAGACCCATAAACCATCTTAATGCAACATCCTTGAGGGTGGCTGGGAAAAGCTTAAGCCTGTATGCATTTGTAGTGTAATCATAACTCCTACAGAGTACATCAAACTCAAAGAGAAATATATTAGGATCGTTAGTGATTAGCCCATGAAATTTTGGTAAAGCAGAAAGAGGGATATTTTTCAAAGTTTTAGCCCTCTCCTGGTTGGTAATAGGAAAGGCAAAGGTAACTGGCTCAACTAGATTCTCTACTTCTTCATCTGCCATGTTGTCTGGGTTGTGATCTACAATATTTTCAAAATCCTCAGTGTACTCCAGACCAAGGGATGATTCAAAGTGTTATTCTTCTGTTGAACTAGCTGGAAGAAACTTCCCTCTATGGTCTCTTGGCCATTGTATACAATAATGTATGAGCTAGTGGCTTTGTTCTTGCACTGTGTTAGTGAATATTTTGGAGATATATGGAATATCTAAGGAATCCTAAATGCTGAAAAGAAAGTATTGTGTCCTAATAAAGAAAATACAAGCATAAATCAACAAGAACTCAGAAACCCTAAAACTTAGCACCATCCCCGACAATGGTACCAAAAATGTCAAACTCTGTTATCTACCAATATATTGATGTAGAAAGGACATACATACTACTCAATGGACCAACAGATCCCTTATCAAGTAATCTACTGGGTACATAATGTGCTACATTTGCATTGTCAAACCAAGGAATCATATTCTTCTTGGATGATGTCTATACTGTGTGTATAGTTAAGGATTCCTGAGTTTTATCCTAGAGGTTGTGTAAGGGAAATAAAGCAATTACAATATTCTAAGTAAACAGGAATAATGGAAAGTAACTAGATTATCTAACACAACAATAATCAAATGTCTTTATCTAACTTCTATGTAAAGGAGGAACTAATAAGTGGTTTAGTTGATGATCACCTTGACACAATGGACTTGACAACATAAACTATCAAGGTTAAACTACTTCACATGATTCATAGCAACAAAACATCAATTATACACATATATACAAACATACAATTCATAAGCTGAACATATAAACAAGATGGAGAAGCATAGTACCTCAAGTGGCCATCTTGAGTGGCTGTGATCCCACAAGATCTAACTAAATCTCTACTGAATCTTTGTAGTCATAAATAGAACTCAAAAACACATATTCTTCATTGAATGCTAAAAGTAACAAAGGTACAACAAAATCTACTACTATATCTCTGTTCAAAAACTGTATGAAACAAAATCTATCTATTATCCTCTGATCTAGCTAATTGAGATCAACATTGTCTTTTTATGAGTAAATCTATTGAACAATAAATGTCTTAACTGCTCATTATCCCACATCATAGGAAAAGGATTTTATTACAGAGCAACTAAAAATAGGAAACTAACTAACATGAAGGCAGTAGAGAAAACACAGTCATATATAATTCTACCTCTTCATTATCTATAAAGAATAATCAAGACTTAGAAATAGAATCATAGAGCATGATCTAACTTCCTCAAATGCATCATTTATTGAAAGATTACCATTATAGAGTCATGGGTGACTCATCACAGTTAATTCAGGATCTTCTTCCTTTGGCTATAGGTAACTGTATCATCTTCTACAGATATCAACATCTCCTTTGGCTATGGGTTGTTCAATTTTCTTCATGATATGAAGCCAAGCTTTTTCTACATGAGGAGTTAGTACTCTATATAATATTTATGCATCACTTATCACTTAGAATCAACATAAAATACTTACTTATCACATGAACAATCTATGATCCACACCTAATTAATTATCAATATATTATATACCATCTTCATGCTTCAGTGTCTTAAGGATAAACATGGACATAATTAATACATTTATAAGTCTAGAAATGTCTTTGGGAAATAGGTAATTAAAGCAACAAAAACAAGACAAATGATGGTCCCATCAGGTGCTACCCCCGAGCCCCTACCTGGACGCATGGCCCCGGATCTCTCACCAAAGGGATTATCCCCTTGGACCCCTCACAGGGGGAAACCCCCTTGCGACCCCCCGTCATGGATAAATTAGCGTCAAGGACCAGATATAAACATGCAGTTGAAACAAGATCGCTTCTAGTGAAACCTTTCATCCCTTATGGGTGATTTACAAACAATAATAGGAATAATAAATTACATCAGATTTACAAGGTTGATGGCACCTTAATCATAACAAGAAATTCCCATGAAACGCTCTCATATGCCTTATTCATGTCCAGTTTAATAGTCATCCCTTCCTTCTTCCTATTTTGAACTGAATGCATTACTTCATGTGCAATCATAGTTCCATCCAAAATTTGCCTATCTTTCAAAAAACCACTCTGCTATTATAAGATTATACTATTCAAACATCCCTTGAGTCTGGAGGCAATGGTTTTAGACACCACCTTATATACTGTGTTACACAAAGTGATGGGCTTGTACTAATTAAAGTAATTTGGTTCCTGCATCTTTGGGATTAAAGCCATCAAAGTTGAATTGCATGGTTTTAGAATAGCTATGTGCTCCCTACTTTCCTCTATCACTAGCCAAACATCCTCTCCCACTACATCCCAATATTTTTGAGAAAACTCTATTTGGAGCCCATCAAGGCCGGGAGCCTTCCTTGCCCCCATTGAAAAAACCATCCTCCTAATCTCCCCTTTGGAGACTAGGGCAAGTAGTACTTCATTCTGCTCCTCCAAAATTATGCTTGGGATATTACTTAGCATTTCCTCCTAGGCCTCTAATCCAATCTTAGGAGGTACTTTGAGCAAGGCTTGGAAAAATCTCTTCCCTTCATTTTTTATTGCACCCAAATCCTCTAGTTTTATTCCTGCTAGCATCTAAATTTTCAAAATCATATTATTTTGTCTCCTATTTTTTGTAGCATTGTGAAAGAAATTGGTATTCCTATCCCCTTCTCTCAACCATTTGACTCTAGATTTTTGTTGCCAAAAAACTTCTTCCATCCATTTTGTTGTTTGATCAACCCATTCTCCTCTATTCCTTTTTCTAGTGTTAACCCATTTGAGGCTATGTTCATTTCCAACCTCTATAGCTCTGCTTCCACTTTTTCCTTATTCTTGAATAGATCCCCTATAGTGTTCCTATTCCATACTCTTTCTTGTCTTTTTACTTCCTTCAATTTGTTATGTAGAATGAACCTCTTATATCCCTTAAACTCTGTCTTCCACCAATCTTCTAGGACATGTGAAATATCCAAGTGCTCATACCAAAATGCTTCCATTTTGAAAGGGAAACACCTAGGTTTTTTTACAATGTTCACATGAAGAGAAATGGCCTAGTGGTCAGAACCCCCACAATGTAACACATCTAAGTGGAAACAATCCAAATTCAGGATCTAGTTTAAGTTAACCAAAAACCTGTCAAGTCTACTCATAATGTTGTCTTATCCTACTCTCTTATTATTCCATGTGAACCAACCAGACTTAGGTTTGATGTCTATGAGTGATAAATCTTCACACAATCTCTTAAAGGCTAAAGAACCCAAATTATTTTGGACCCTATCCCCCTCTTCTCATTAGGTGACAACACAACATTGAAATCTCCTCCAACAATCCAATTCCCCCTCTCATGTACCTCCCTAAATTTCTTGATATATTCCCAAACCTCCAATATGTTTCTTTCCAAATTTGGCCCATGGACATTTGAAATAATCATCTGTTCATTATTCTTAACATTCTTACACCTAGCTGAGATACAAAAATGTTTAGCTTCAACCAACATACCTAAAATTGTGTCCTTATTCCATATTATAGCCAATCCACTAGTTGTGCCTATAGCATCTCCTGCCACTACTTCATTATTACTCCAGATTCTTGGTATCATTTCGATGAATTTCTCCCCTTCCAACTTAGTCTCCTAAATTAAAAGAATGTCCAGACTCTCTACTTCTATCAGTCATTTTATCAAACGATGTTTCTCTGGGCCATTAAGGCCCCAGATATACCAACTCATGATTTTCATAACTTCTTGGTTTCAGGGAGGTGCTTGCCTCCAGTTATCAAAAACTACCTCATTGAGCCCTGAGTTCCATTCCCAACTTCTTCTATGGCTTTAGTCTTGGATTTTGAAACCTCTATCTTTCTTCCCCTACTGTTAGCACCTCCTGAGTCTAAAGGAATGTTACTTTACCACCAATTTTTTTGTTCTCCTTGTGGTAATTTTCCATTCATTCTCCTAATCATACTCTTCTCCTCCCCAAGTATCATTATCAATGTCCCTTTCCTTCTTTGTCGGTACTCCTATCACTGGTTTTGATCCAACATTCCCTTTTTCTTGGATCAAGTGATTAGTATTACCTATATCCTTGAACAACTCCTCCCTGCCTAGACTATCATCTCCACCACCTTCCCCAACCTCCTGGGTATTCTACCCCGCCATTGCCAAAACCTAATTTTCCACACTCTAATTTTTGACATTAATCCTTATCATTTCTTTTCTCTTTTCCCCTTTTGAATTCGGGGAGACTCCTCCTGCAGTCCTTCTCCTCTCCTCCTTTGTGTCAATGGAATTGTCTGAGCTGCCCTCTGTCTTTCCCTCCTCACTCTTTTTATTTTCTGGTTGAGCATTTCCTTCTTCCTTCTCCCCTAATACCCTTCTCCTTTTGTCAATCCCTCGCCAAATGTCCAACTTTCTAGCAGCCAAAGCATATGATGGGCATGCATTCATAGTCTATCTCCCATAATCTTTCTCCCAAAATCGAGGAAAACCTCATGGTATGTCTTAAGGGCTTGCTCAAATCCATTTTCACACAAATTCAAGCATATGTGGCTAGCTACTTATTGCCAATTGCGAGTGAACATTGTATATATTCTCCCTGCGTATTTCAAATAAGCTTGAAAACCTCCTCTGTCCAGTTCTTGTAGCAACTTGTACATCTTGATCCACAATGGCGCCTCCTTGATTAATTTCGAATGCAGGCCAAACCCTTGAGTCGAGGCTCAAATGTACAACCCAACCTTCCCCAAAAACCATGGACCCCCTTCAAAATCTTATCTCTCTCAAATTCTGATTGAAAAATAATCTGGATGAACCCTAAAGCCATAAAATTAATCTTCATACTTATACCCATCCATGTTTGAGCCACCCATCTCTTAATCCTCTCCATCGATGACCATATCCCAATGAACTTTGCTATGGCAACTTTCTTTTTCAACCTTTCCACCTTGGAATGTAGAAAGTGCTTTGAAATTTCAATGTTTGAATCTCCTCTATAATCACGATGTTAGCATTTATGATCGCAATCTTAGAGATTTTCTCCCTATTCTCCTTTGCCTTCTCCTCCAACCCCAAATCATGAAAAAGACTACCCAAGGCTTGAGCTTCGTGAAACCCATTTTCTAATCTAATGCTCTCCTTTTCTTTGTTTTGCACAACCTCTGACTCTTTTTTGACTTTTTCCTCCTAGCTTGACTCTGACAATTTTCACTCCGCCTTGTGATTAATGTTATATTAATAACTAATATTATTATCATATACATAAAATTAATTATTTTATATAGGATAATTAATTATAACATAAATAATTATATTATACACAATTATCAAGCATAATTATATAGAACATACTTTTAATAATGGCATAGTCATTATTATACAATAGTACATATTTTTAGTTATTTTACATATATCACATATTATAAAGATAGTTCTTCTCCAAGTAATAGTGACATTATTATAATTATTAATTACTATTATTAATTACAAGTTTTTGGGATAAATTATATCATATATATTCACATATATATGTATAAAAATTAATAAGTATGTTAATAATATAATTATTAATTTATATACTAATTATTAATTATTTGTCCCATTTACATATATACATGTGTAATTATAATTGTTCTAAACTTAGATAATTTTCTAGATATAAAACAAGTTTTATTATTACAACACTATAAAGACGTCACTAGTGACACTTGTTTTAATTAAATTTAATATGTAAAGAATTATCATATATGTTTGAAAAATAAGTAGTGTAGAATTCAAATAACAATGAATTAGAAATAAAAAATACAAAAAAAGACAACACAGATTTATGTGGAAAACCTGGCAATGTACCAAGAAAAAACCATAGGCAAAGATCTATCAATTTTATTCTTATAAGAAAATTTGCAGTTACAAAAACTTTTCTCATGCCTTGGCATTCAAGCTCGACTAACTTAAATAACCATGAAAAATACATGAAAAAAAATCAAATCTAAAGATAGATTTTCATGCATAAAAGTGCGAGTGACACTTCCACATGCAATTTTGCATGGTGTACTATGGTACTTGTTGTTGACTGCTCATCACTGCTAGAATAATTAAAACTGACTTTACATTCCAACAATCTCTCACTTGTAGTCAAGTTTCTACCTTGCGAATAACTCCAATTGAAAGATCAATGCCAATGCTACCTATCATCAAGTGATGTGGAACCCAAGAGAAGTTCTGCACTATATGAACTTTTCTCTACTAGTAGGCTTCATCAAAATATCTATTGGATTTATATCAGTGTGTATCTTAGCCAAAGAGACATATCCTCCTTCCACCACCTTACATACAAAGTGATATTGTACATCACTATGTTTCATTCTAGCATGATAAATTGAGTTTTGTGCTAAGTGTAAAGCACTCTAGCTATCACAATGCAACACCATGTTATCCTGCTTTACTTGCAATTCACCCAAGAGTCTATGAAGCCAAATTGCCTCCTTGCTAGCCTGTGTCACTGCCATATATTCATCTTCAGTAGTAGACAAAGCCACCATTGTCTACAACTTTAAAACCCAACTAAAAGCACCTCTTGCTAAGGAGAAAGCATAACATGTAGTAGATTTTCTCTTATATCTATCTCCACCAAAATCCGCATCCACATATCCATTAACATGAAGACTACTCCCACTATAACAAATAGCAGCATTAGAAGTGCCCCTCAGATACCCAAGAATCCACTTCACAACCGTCCAATGATCACAACCTGGATTCACAATGAAACAACTGACTACTCCCACTGTTTGTGCAATGTATGGTCTGGTGCACACCATAGCGAACATAAGTCTACCAACTGCTGATGAGTACAGTACACAAGACATCTATGTCTTCTCCACTTCTATGTAGGGCATTGTTCCAAAGACAATTTAATATGAACAGCAAATGGAGTACTAACTGGTTGCACATTTTACACATTGAAGCGCTATAAAATCTTCTCCACATAAGTCTTCTGTGACAACCAAATCTTCATGTTCTTTCTATCTTTATGTAACCTCATTCCAAGAATTTGATTTGCATTTCCCAAGTCCATTTCAAACTCCCTAGCAAGCTGAGTTTTTAACTCGATGATTCTATACATGTTGGCAGCTGCTACCCACATATCATTACGTCGAGAGGCGTTCCTACATTCATAACACGGATGGGAGCTGAAAGATTCTAGAATTTCTATGTAAACTTATACGATTCCAATCTAGAATCTTTATTAAAAAACCAAATAGTCACTCCACAAATTTAAAATAAAAAAAAAAGAAGCTGAAAGGAATTAAAAATAAAAATAAAAAATACATACAAGATGGAAAGAAAGGTGGATGGCAGTTTCAAAGAAGCCATCACTATGCACTAAGATGAAAGAAAGAAATGTTACAAAATAGCATATGAAAAGACGCACATTCAATCTATTTATATGGCCTCCTTCCTCAAAGATAGTTTTGCTATTTTAAACCAAAATACATATTAAAAATAAATAAAAAATAAAAACCAAAAACCAAAAAAGATATTGAAAGATATCTCTTGGCATATTGTAGATATATTTTTTTAATATAAATATACTAGTCTACATACAAAAGTAACCATTCATACCTTTTAAAATAGGCACAATGATTGGCCTCACATTTACTAAAAACCCAAACTCATTATAAAAGAATCAGTAAAACTGATTTCACATTCTACCAATATACACATTTTCAAAACATAAAAGAAGGAAATCACATTGTTTATAAGAGGCAAATTTAGAAATATAAAGAAAGATGATTCAATACCTTTAACGAAAAGATTGTCCTTGAAGTAAAGAAATACTCCACAAAGGAAATAGAACGCATAAAACGAATTAATTTTTGCCCCTTCCATTTCTCACTTCCCCTGTATTTGCGCGCATTGCTCCATCAATTTTTTTGATTACATATCTTTTCACTACAACATAGCAGACAAATTAAATTGCATCTCTCAACAAAATAGAAAATATAAATTCAATTAAGTTTTGCCCTCACAATTCCCACTTCCCCTGTATTTGGTTCGAATTTCTGAATGAATAAGTGAGTGCAATGCTCCCATCCATTCTTGATCCGCCCTCATCTTGGCAATGATGGGCCAGCTAAGTTTCACACCAGTAGCCTGTCCCGATTGCTTCCCCGCACCTTTAAACAAAATACTTCCATCATTATATCTAATTTCCTCAGTTACCTCTTCTCCAAACAATAGTGCTTCTTCTACCATTAGGGTTTTGTCCACATCAATATCTTTTCCTGTCACACCTCGAGTAGAATATATCTCTTCCCAGAACTTTTCCAGATCCATTTTGTAGAAGGGACACTCCATGAGCTGAATCTTAGGATCCTTCAATCTGGTACCCAATCCATTGATAAAGATAAAGGGACAGTATCACTCCCCAAAAATAACAATGGAGGGCCTTCTCTGTAACAAAGAGAAATCAAAAGGGGAAAGTTGTGCTCTAAGCTCAGCATTTTCCCCTCCAAGATGAGCAAGTCTGCCATGATTACCACGCATGTCTTGGGTACCACTCTCCAAGTCTTCATATGCAGGAATTGAGGAGGGAAACCATCAGAAGCTATGCACTTTGATGTGAATCCATGCTTTGTTGAGATTATCTGCATATGTTGATATGAGTTAGCTGGTTGCAAAGATCTGGGACGAATGTCTTCCACACTTCTACAACAGCAAATTGTCGCCATCTCTTCTTTAGTAGAGCTTGTTTCCACATACAATCAGGTAGGTAGTTATTCATAATACATATGATTGTTAATTACCCCAAAATACAGATTCAGTACTTTAAGCAATAGATAATATGAGGATGCTAGATGATAACATAACCTACGATATGATTGTTAATCTCTTAATATTTCTACTAAAATTCTATACATTGTTGAGAAATATGCAGAGGAAAAATTCCCAAGGAACAAATTACATAAAAGTGCCTATTTCCTTACCCCTTGTGTCCCCACAAGGAACAAATTACATAAAAGTGTCCATTTCCTTACCCCTTGTGCAATGGGAGGAGATGGGTTGGCCAAAAACAGGAATCAAATACACTCCATGAGATATTGTTTGAGAATTTTGCCCATTACTTACAGTGTATTGGATTCTTAAGCATTTGACTTGGGGAAATGGCAATTCTCGTAGTAGGCTGTCTTTGAAGAATCCCCAACAGCAGGAGGCAGATGCAGAGTCGCCATTCTCATCATGTTCGTCTTCCTGAAGTAAAAGATACGCAGAGTAAGGATCAGCAGGCGGTGAGGATAGACCTGGGCTCTGATTTGAGTTGCAACAGTTCTTGCTTGCCTGTAGGCCGCAATAGATATTGTGGAATACATTGATCAGATTAATAGAAAACTGAGAATAAAGAAGACAGCAGTAGCAGATAACACAAAAAGGAAACTCAGAACTATTTCCTTTATTGACATATATGTTTATTTAAACACAAATATGGTTGTATAGTCACATTGGAAGTCCCCAATCTCTACACTAACTACCCCCTATAATTCCTCATACACCTACATCTAATCAAACTGTTAACAACACATATACACAAGCTGTCTACATGCACAACAGCTCACTGTTACATTTATTAATGTTGGAGCATATATTCCAACACCCCCTCTTAATGCCACAACATTAAACTGACTAATAACATAAAACAATAGGAAATACATTATGCAGAAGCTATTCTTTGAAAAACAGTTCTGGGACCAGTACGACTTCTTCAAGCTGCTCCAGGTATAGTCTCCCAGCTGTAAACCAAGTTCCCAACATCATAAGACACCATTTGCACATGAAGTGTCTCATTACCCTTGTAAAGGTATGATGCTGAACTTCCAGATCTCAAATCTCCCCTGAACTATTGGACATCAATCTTCACATGTATGTCTCATAACCCCAATGAGGTATAGTTTCTCCGATCCACAAGCATCTTGGACTATTGAACATCTATCTATGAAGTCATCAAACTCAACATGATAGGCGCTACACAGCAAGTTCGAATCTCATCTGACATGTGATGTCTTCTCGCCAAGGATTTAGAGCACACCCAGTGGTGCGTACAACAGCTCACAAATTGTAACGTGAATTGCTTCTTATCATTGGCAAAAGGGAGAAACAGGTCGACGAAAGAAAAAAAAATTGTCGCACAAACTAAATTGCAGACAAACTAAATTGCATCTCTCCACAAAATAGAAAATATGAATTCAATTAAGTTTTGCCCTCACAATTCCCACTTCCCCTGTATTTGGTTCGAATTTCTGAATGAATAAGTGAGTGCAATGCTCCCATCCATTCTTTTCAATACATATCTTTCCACTACAACATAGCAGGCAAATTTTCCTTCCATCCCAGAGCCACTAAATGATTTCTTCACCCTTATATCTCTTCCTCCTTGTTCTAATCCATATCTATCTTGATCCGCCTTCATCTTGGCAATGATGGGCCAGCTAAGTTTTACACCAGTAGCCTGTGCCGATTGATTCCCTGCACCTTTAAAGAAAACACTTCCATCATTATCTCTAATTTCCTCAGTTACCTCTTTTCCAAACAACAGTGCTTCTTCTATCTTTAGGGTTTTATCCACATGAATATCCTTTCCTGTCACACCTTGAGCAGAATATATCTCTTCCCAGAACTTTTCCAGATCCATCTTGTAAAAGGGACACTCCATGAGCTGAATCTTAGGATCCTCCAATCTGGTACCCAATTCATTGATAAAGATAAAGGGGCAGTACCACTCCCCAACAATAACAATGGGGGGCCTTCTCTGTAAGAAAGAGAAATCAAAGGGAGGAAGTTGTGCTCTCAGGTCAGCATTTTCCCCTCCAACATGAGCAAGTCTGCCATGATTACCACGCATGTCTTTGGGTACCACACTCCAAGTCTTCCTACGCAGGAATTGAGGAGGGAAACCATCAGAAGCTATGCACTTTGATGTGAATCTATACTTCCTCGAGGATATTATCTCCATATGTTGATATGAGTTAGTTGGTTGCAAAGATCTGGGACGAATGTCTTTCACACATCTACAACAGCAAACTGTTGCCATGTCTTCTTCACTAGAGCCTGTTTCCACTAATCTGTCCAATTATCCAAAAATACAGATTCAGTACTTTAAGCAATACATAATATGAGGATGTTAGATGATAACATAACTTTCGATATCATTGTTAATCTCTAAATATTTCTACTTAAATTCTATACATTGTTGAAAAACACACAGGAAAAATCGCCCACAAAGAACAAATTACATAAAAGTAGCTATTGTTTTTACCCCTTGTGCTTGCCCTCAGCTCGCACGACATAGTAACAATGGGAGGAGATGGGTTGGCCCAAAACAGGAATAAAATACACTTTATCACATTCTGTTCGAGAGTTTTCCCCATTACTTGTAGTGTATTGGACTGTTAAGCATTTGTCTTGGGGAAATGGCAATTCTTTCAGGCTGCCTTTGAATAATCCCCAACAGCAGGAGCCAGATGCAGAGTCACTATTCTCATCATGTTCATCTTCCTCAAGTAAGAGATACCCAGAATAAGGACCAGCAGGAGGTGGGAATAGAACTGGGCTCTGCTGTTGAGCCTTGTCATTTGTTGCAGCTGCATAGGCCTGCCTGTAGGCCGCTATAGATATTGTGGAATACATTGATCAGATAGCAAAGATGATTGTGGGAACCTCGGTAATAGAATAATACATTGATTGATCAGATACCATATAAGTTTCTAATTTATATATTAATAGGGCTTTCTGAGGTATACTCAGTCAATTGGTAACGTGCAACCGTGGGAGCACACAGCTTTTGAGTCTTTGACCATTCCATCTGAGGAATTCATTAAGATAGCAAACTTAACGTTTAAGATAGTATTTGGGCTTTCTGAGGCAGGTATACTCAAGTCAATTGGTTGGCTTTGAATGAGCAGGAATAGTTTTTTTTCAAACACCTTCACATCTTTAAATTGTTTGAACACTCCATCTGAGGTATTCATTAAGATAGCAAACTTGACGTCTAAGAGAGTAATTGGGTTTTCTGAGGCAGGTATACTCAAGTCAATTAGGCTTTGAATGAGCAGAATAGTTTTTTTTTAAACACCTTCATATACTCAAGTCAATTGGTAATTGGTAGGCTTTGAATGAACAGGAATAGTTTTTTTTTAAAACACCTTCATATCTTAAAGTTTTGTAACTAGTAAAGGTGCAATGGGCATGCCAATATAAGTTTTAAATTTCCAAATAGTTTGAAATAATGGTAAGTTTTTCAGAAGAAAATTAATTATATCAAATAAGGAAATTGAATTTATTTACTTAAGTTTGTGGATTGTTATGAATTAGAATTTGTGGATGGTATAAGGATAAAAAATAATTTATGGACAATATTTTATAAAAATGTAATTAGTTAAATTTTTACAATAACAAATATAGTAAATAATAGCGATGTATCTTGTACACATACATGTGTAATTGTCATGTATGAGAACACCAACATCAAACACTTAATACGTGAAAGAGATGTTTAGGTAAATCCATAAGGAGACATACACAACATCTCTTCAAAAGAAAGGTGGCTTGTATCTGCATGCAACACACCCACATAGTGGAACAAAATTAAGAAAGAAAAAATACATCGCATAACATCAAAAGAGTTACATTTTCTACATGTTCAGTCCTTTAAGGAACTAAATGAAAGTAAAGGGAAGCAAACAAACAAGCATAAGGGAGATAATCAATCTCTAACTAACATATTGAATAGGACAAGTAGCAATATACACCTACTTAACCTTCATCCTTTAGAACACATCCATGAACATATAACATTAACCAACCATGTGATCATATAATAAGAAAATGAGGTAAAACATATTAAATAGGACAAGTAGCACCATACACCTACGTAACCTTCATCCTTTAAAACACATCCATGAACATATAACATTATCCAACCATGTGATCATATAATAAGAAAATGAGGTAAAAGGAGATATAACCATAGTAAAGGGGGAATATTACATTCCCATTCATATTCATTCAAGACACATAGACATGCGCATGCACGCACGCACGCACGCACGCACGCACACACGCACACACACACACACACACACACACAGATTCCCAATTACAATCTTTCACAAGCCAAACATGTAGATTTGATAAGGTCTACCCTTTTTAAGTTTCATTTCATTTCTAAATGTAAAACCTACACTTCTATTTCATTTCCAAACATATTATCAACAAGAGATAGAGAGATATCTATTTCTTTTCCATAGAGAGAGAGAGATATCACATTATCCTACATAAGTTCTCTTTTCCATTTCACAAGTAAAGACACAATCATAGAGTGGAGACAATACATGTTCAATAACACCCACTATATAGTCAAACCCTTAGGTAGTCCATTACAATTCAAGTACAAGAATTACATATATTCCATTACTAAATTTATCCAAGACATTCCAAGGAGAGAGATAGAGTGAGAATGTAATACAACAAATTCACCACAAATTATACCATTAATTTTCTGCACTAAAGACATGCCATATCACTTCACACAGATTAGGTTCTCAAACCTATCCAAATTGGGTAAACCCACAATACTGAGTCCCAAAGTTGGAACATTAAACTTTTGAACGCGGATGTAGAAAAAATTACAAGATACCTTCATTCGAAGGTATTTCTTCAAACGAAGGTACCTTCATTCAAAGGCATGATAAAAATCACCTTTGAATGAAGGTGAACCTTCATTCAAAGGTTTTTATATGCATGAACTTCGAACGAAGGTCATTTTCAAAAAAGGAATAAAATGAAGGTCCCTTTTTATTCCTTTTTTGGAAATTTCCATAAAAGGAATAAAAAGGGCCCTTTGTTCTAAGGTCCTTTTTATACCTTTTTTGGAAAATTTTCAAAAAAAGAATAAGAAGGGACCTTCAAACAAAGGTCCCTTTTATTCCTTTTTTGGAAATTATTTTTCCCTCAGGTATCTTCACATGAATGTACCTACGAACGAAGGTAATATCTTCGATCGAAGATACCTTCGATCAGGGCTTAAATTTGACAGTCGACCTTGACTATCAAGCAATTTTTTTATGGCAGTTATCTATTCAATGTTGCCTTTAAAATACTATGACATATCTTATTATAAGTAGATTATATAAAAACCAAATATATATATCAGCATAATCCTATATAAATTTTGATAGTTTGTCCAAAATCTCTCCTTTCATATTATACAAACTTTTTAAACTTTTTAAATTTACAGCAAAAATGGCTAAATACAGCTATACAACTGTCAAATTTAAGCCTTGCCTTCGATCAAAGATACCTTCGAACGAAGGTCCTTAGCTAGACACTCTTTATGTCTACTTCAAAATTTCCTAAGGAAATCTAGTTTTAGGCCTCAAGTTGGACTTTCAAATGTAATTAACTTAACAAGATAATTTGTAAGATCGTAGTCCTCAAAATGAGCTTTCCAACAGGTATAATTTTGATATATTTTCATTTTATTATGTATTCAATTTTTTATTTTTACTGAACATAGGTTTTTCACCGAACATCAAGTTCTTCGTTATACACAGGGGGAAAAATAGTGAAACATTAAAAAAAATTCCAAAAAAATCTTTGCACTAGGTATTGATGTCCTTGTCTCACCAAAAAAATGAATTTCAATAGATACACAACAAGTTATGCTTGACAACATACACCTATGTCCAAAATATAGTTACCCTGACCTCTAAAATTAATTAAAAAAAATATGTAACAAAAAATTATGAAAAAATATTCATACACTAGATATTGATGTTAAAAATCTATCTTTTAAAAATTAGAATTTTATCCTTTCTAGAAAAAAAGTTATGTTGGACGACATAAACATTACTTTCTGAAAATATTGTTTACTATTAAAAACTAGTTATTAAAAGAGACGTTGAAAGATTCATGATTTATTTCAAAAAAAAATTAAAAAAATATATTTATAATCTACACATAATTTGCCACAAATCACTAGTTCGCATCATCTTAAAATTCTTAACGGTTTAGTTGTTATAGGTCTCAAAAAGTGAAGATTTAGTTAAAAATGTTTATATAGATGTCCATCTTGGTCAAAAAGTGGAACTCATTATTGTGGGATTACCCAATTACAAGATTACAAACATGACTCCTTAAGCTTGTAGAAACATACATACTCTTATGAAACTTTACAGCATGATCATAAGACAAATTTTACACATTTCATGATAAGACAAAAGAGAGAGAAAGGAGAGTAAATCCCCTCCTATCACCTTCCCAAGCATACTTAAACACACATGCATCAAGATAAAACAATTTTCATACATTTGGTTCAAGATATAAAATACTATACAAGCTTACATTTACGAAACATAAAACCATTTTCATTTAACCCTCATATATGAAGAAGATATAAAATCAAGGTAAAGAAGCAAAGGAGAATACCTCCCCTTTCAATGCAAATACATGGGGTTGAAAAATATATTTCTTTCATTTTCTAAGATATATTACATAAGAATCATACTAATCATACTATATGCCTTCTTATGATTCTTATGCCTTCATATTCTAGGACCTACTTATGCTCTCAACCATACTAATCAAAGGATGAATATAATCCACACATAGACCAACTATCCAATAAGTAGGTCCTAGAATATGAAGGCATAAGAATCATAATCAAGAAGAGTATTACAAGTCATAGAATGGTTGGGCCTTAGAAAGGGTATGTTACATGTATTGGGAACACACAGAGTGATTGTTGATGAGGGATAGAGGAAGATCTCTCATGGATTAGGGAAGTAGTTGTAACTTGGGTTTGCTACTTTAATGTAATTATTAGAGACCACATACTGTTAGGAATTGCATGCAAAAGATATCAATTAAATGCAAATAAAGATTAAATAGAGGAATGAAAATACACAGAAATAATAACAGTGAGAGACAAGTTTTAACGTGGTTCACCCAAACTCGGGCTACATCCACCAACAGAGAGTCCAATATTATTATCCAGTAAATCAAACTGATTACAACCAGCAATCTTTGCAACTCAATACCGCTGCAAAATGCTACAATACATCAACAGAAACCCTAACCCTTAGCCGGTTTTATCAAGCCTTATGTTGGTTACAAAAATAGGGTTTTTTAATATCGGCCAATAGAAAAATTACTCTCGATGCCTTAATAAAATAATAAAAAATAGTTGGAGGTTTCGGGGGCGCTGCCCCTCGACCCCGCCCTATATCGCGACAGGGAGTGTGCTAGGGGCACTACCCCTTGACCCTATCTTGGGGGCGTTGCCCCCAAACCCTTGTAAGGGGCGCTGCCCCTTAACCCCGTTAAATAATTTGGGGGGAAACCGCACCAATAAAAGTGGGGTAAATTTAACCTCCGAGTCTGATTAGGCTCCATATAACAACACATACACCTATCAAGTCTATACAAGATCATAAAAATCACCAACTACATCATTAATGCATGTTATATATTTCCCCCTTTGTAGATGACAAAATCAAAACCAAACATAGTCCCCTAGCCTTTAGCATTGTTGAAATCATCAATCATGTTGTTGGATATTTTGGTACCCTAGATTAACTATTGATAAGAAATAAATGCACTAATTGGGATGAGGATATGAATTGGAGCTAGTGTTGTAATAGAGAAACCTAGTCTTGAATCCTAGAAAGGGCACAAGAACAAGGAACATGAAGACAAAAATGAAAGACTTGACTCTTATATGAGTGAGGAGTAACACTCCCATCCTTTTCCTATTGGGTAGTGTTGCAATAGGAAAGGAATACTATTCTTGCATAGTTTTAGGTTTTAGTTTGAGTGTGTTAGCCCACATTCATCAATTAACATACATCAGTTGCCATGTTCAATCCACCCATCACAACCAATTGGACTTGTCACACTCACATCAAACATGTTGATAGATATTTTGATGACCTGCATATGTCACTATAGCCTTAAGGAAGACGGAGTTGTTGACTTGCCCTCAATTGCTATCCCTGATGACCAAACCACAACTTGGTAAATGTGGCTCATTCATTTGTGTGGCTCTTTCATGGCTCATTCAGTTGTGATGGTTCCACTGATACATATTCAGTTGACCATGTTGTTTATAGTTTAAGTTTTGATCATGATGTTTACTAATTGATATAGTTCTTAATTGATATGGTTGATTACATTGTTTGACTTTGGTATGGTACCTTTGGCATACACTTGACACAGTTGCATCATGATGTGGTCTAATGATTCAGTTGGCATTCTCTATTGGATCTGACATGATACAGTTAGCATTCTTTGTTGGTACAGTATCTTCTATTTGTCTAGCAGGCATCTCACAAGTTTCAAGGGTTACAATCTCATAAATTTCAAGGATTACGATGTTGTCATAATGTTTAACCTCTGGAACAGGTTAATGTGGATTTAGTAATACAAAAGATGAGTATTACTCACCAAATCTTTTGAGTTTTACTGAAGGCACCAGTCATCAGATATTTACTGGCAAATGTTAGGGTTTTGTACTCATTGTTGCATACTTTTCATTTTTGGTCTTCGACGGCACATGGAAGGGTTTCACATGGCTAAATCATCATGAATTTGCATGGAACTCTAGTTTGTTGAAAGCTTGTTGACCCAATGCTAGTAATCATGGAGAATAGTTTGAGAATCTTCAAATTTGATGTGACAGAGCTCGGTTACCACTGTGGTAAACATTTCATTTGTGTCTTCTACTTTGTTCCACAGGTGACTTCTTTTGCTTTCAGGCTTTTTACAAAATATTTTACAATTTTTATTAAAAGAATGAGGAAGAAGAAAAGGAAGGGCCAAGGGTTATTTTTTGTTTGGTCTTTGAAAAAGGAAGATATATGTTCTGTGATGGTAGTTCTGTGCCTTCATTGCTGTGTTGTTTCAAAGTTCTTTAAGACTATGTAAAGGTTTCTTCTTCTTTTCATCTATGGTGTTTAGGGTTATGTTCTTTCAAAATTATTTTATAAGGGTTTCCTCTTTTTAGACACAGCTCATTTATTTTTGTTTCCTCATGAAAAGATTTTGCATTTGACTATCACTGCCGATGGTTTTCTATTCTGTCTTTGGATCTTTAAAAATAATATGCAAAGGGTTTGAATATTTATGACTGTGATCATTTGATGACAAGGGCAGATTTCATGGATGAAAGTTATCAGTGTTGTAGGGATTTTCTTCTCTTTTTAACTCGACACATGATGAAGAGATTATTACTTGTCTTAAATCTTATCAATAATAAAGGCACACAATATTTTTTTCTGTTATGGGTACTTGTAAATCTATTGCAAACAGTTACAATAGTTTGGAATCAATTACTTCTTGTTACCTTGAGCAGTTACATTCGAGTTTTGGTTGACAACAAACTACTTTTAGCTGTACAGACAGGCTGTAAATGTTCTAGTTTCATATGAAAAGCATTTTGTTGAATATAACCTCTTGTTTGGTTATAAACTTCCAATCAGTTTTAGTTTTACAGTTATGACTCTCTAACTGTCTGTAGAGAGAAAGAATGACTTGGACTGAATGTCATATGTTGTATATAACCTGATATAATATGAATGATGAGTACAAGTGTATATACACCTAATGTAATGTTGAGGATATATGACCAAGTGCATTATCATTGATGTTAGATCAGAGTTGTTGTATTGGACTTAGAGAAACAGTGTCCCTCTGTATTGGTTTTTTCTTCATGATTGAAACATGTATTAAAAGGTCAAGTTAGTGAGACAAGAAATGACCTTTGCCAGTGAGGCATTTTGTAGCCAGTGAGGCCTGTAATTAGTGAGATTCATTAAATAAGCCAGTGAGGCATTTTTTTGAGTGGTTTTTATGCCCCAGAGGGTTTTCCACTTAGGACAATCTCTGTGTTATGGTTACCTATTCTGCTCATGAGTTTTTGTTTATTATTTCATAATTTAACTATTAAATGATGCTTTTAGTAAAACAGTACAAATGCATAATACTTTGATGCTTATCTCAGTCCAATGAAGTAACAATCTACCTCTATTGTTCATCTTGATGAACTGTTCAAATGATTCCTCATAGTTCACAAATAGTTGTTCTGTCTTTTCATGCTCACAAGTTTGTTTGATAGTTCATCCTAGTTCTTAAATGAATATCTTGCCTTCACCATTCAAGATTGAAGTTCACAGTTGGTAAAAGTTAATTAGGTGTTGCCAAAAACAAGTCTGTTTTATAAGACACTGATTCACCAACCCCCCCCCCCTCTCAGTGTCTTGCTACTCCAACAAGAGTGTAACTGACCACTTGCAAAATTACATAAAAGTAGAGAAAAAATAAACATGAAGAAAATTATGAGCCCTATTATACTTTGAAATTATTTATTGGACAACACTATATATAATTCACTAGACCATATGTTAGGCAATTCATATGTTTAATTCAATACAAATCTCATGTCCATTTTAAAAATTGAAGTGAAAGAGCAAAGCTACACTTGTAACTCATAAACATGTATCCAAAAGTTATTCATATAGGAAATGAAAAACATAAGGATGTAATGGGGAAATGTGGTATTTCAAAATGAAAATTATGTGATGTTTCAACAATAATATTTTATTTATTCATATTTAAGAGACGAGGTGAAAGAAATAAAGAGTATTAAATACTAATTGAAAATATCTAGCAACACAATAATGCAATAATGTACATTGTAACGTTGACACTTTCCCATTTTTGTTTTGCACGATCATCTTTCCAAAATAAAATACAATTAAAAATTTTTTAATTTTTTTTGTATAATTATACAATGTATGAACTCAAAAATTGGAATGTTTCAATCCCCACCCTTTCTTCCTTTCCATCTATAGAAACTCAAAAGTATTGAGATTTTATGGTGACAAGAAACAATTGGCTAATTGCTAGAAAAAACAATATTTATGCCAAAAGTTTGCAAGAAATCATATTGTAGAGAGTTGTAATAGCCTATTATGTGGGGAAAGGGTGTTTATGAGAGATGAACATACAATTTTTACAAAGCATTAACTCATGAGTGTATTTTTTGTGGTGCTCAAGTATATACTAAGATGACGTCTCTAAGAGGAACATTAAACTAACAAATAGAGTAACACATAAGGTATGTAAGGATATGAATCTTCTCCTCCTCCCCCAATGTTAGTGTTAATTGATTTACTTGACTCACAATACGGTCCAATCCTTATATTCATAGGCTTAAGAAAATTTTTGTTGCCATTTATTTATTTTTACATGATCAATAATATTAAGCTAACATTGGTTTGTAATTTTTTAATATGCTTAATTGGATTCCAAAATATAAAATATCTAGTCCATTCTTTCTCTTGTTTCTTATGACAGCTCCAAACAGGACAACTTCATAACACAAAACAACTCGAAAAGAATAGAACAACTCTTGACATGATAGCTCTAAAAGTTTTAGAACAGCTCCAGACAAGGAAGCTCCAGAAATACAGAATGATAATGAAAATACATGATGGCTCAAGATTAAGGGGTGCGTTGGAAATATGTAATCCTTGAGCCCATCAACCTCATTTAATGTCATCGTCAGAGTGATCCATTGGGATCCATTTCCCCCTACACCAGCTATCATGTTTAATGCATTTTAGTAGAGAATTCATTTTGGTTGGTGAATTTGAATTGGGTGGTAGATCTTGGAGAAGGAAAGAAAGAAAAAAAAAAAGAATGAACAAAGAGAAGTTTAGTCAGTTAGAGGAATGCATCTGTAGTAACAAAGGAAGAAGAAGCTTGTAGTAGCAATAGAGTATATTGCATAGAGAGCACAAAGCTCTGGAAGGCAGCACACAACATAACTACGGAAGCACACAGAATAAGTCTAGTCATCTCTAGAAGCTCCAAAAAGGTGTGCATTTTTGTAAGAAGGAAATGCAAATCCATAGCTTTGGGATTTTGTTTGTAAACATTCTTTGAATGTAATTTTTGAAAATAAATGCAAATAGTTTTCTGTCTCCTTGTTTTGTATGCTCTTGTTTGGTCATATTTGCCCACTTTAGTTGGATTTTGTCCAACAAATTTCACTCATCCAAATTTTGAGTCAACATGCTTTTTAGAAATAAAAATGATTTAAATTGATTTAATATTGTAACAGAAAGTAACAATAATGCTAAACCTAAATATCTTGACAACAGGGAGAAAATTAGGATATCGTGAGCCTAATATGTTTCTAGTTTCCAACTAATGGAAGTTCACTCTTGTTGATTCCTAAACATGGAAGTTTGAATCTTTTATCTTTTTCATATTTCTAAAAATGCATTTGAGAACCACTCTTTTGAGTTCAAATCATCAACATTTTGTGCCTTTTTCTATTGGATACTATTAGTTTTGTTAAAATTTAACTTTTTTTTCTATTTTTTAAATTTAATAGTTATAGGCAAACACAATTTTGGATGGTGATAGGTCCACTGAGGCCAAGGAATTTATGTACAATATTCTCTATATTAGAGCACCCTTATATTTGTATTCTTTATTGAACCATGATGGAGGAGCATCAAATGATTTTGGAAATATTGAACTTGCATGCCCAATGAAATGACAATCAAACTATTTGGAAATGTGTGTGACACTCTTACTCAAGATTATTTGCTTGAATCTTATTTAAAATAATGTGGAGTTAGATAGAATTGTTGTCCTTAGTAAATGGTTATACAAATATTATACTACTCTAGTTTCTATCTAGAAATGTAGATAATTTTAGGGATATGCTTATATAAGTAATAGCCAAATAAAATTTACACCTAATGTTTGTATTTAAAATTTGAATTTTGAATTTATTGAACACTAATTAGAGATAGTAAATCAAATTATTGTGTTACATAATCTTGTATATATACAACATGAAAAGTTAGGTTTAATGGAGACCCTTTTCATAAATAGAAATGAAATAAAATTATTATTAATGTCTACAAAAAACTACAAAGGATAATTTGGAATTGAAGATAAAGTCTAGTACAATAAGTCAAGAGGTTCTTCTAAACAAAACAAAAGTGAAAATATGCACTATAAAAAAGGCTAAGAAACCAAGGCCAAATTCAAATTCTAAAATTAAGTCAATTGTAAAAGAAATATGCAATATGAGTGTTTTTATTAGGACTTATATGTTGCAGTATTTTTGAGACCTTATACTTCCTATTAACGGGTATCTAAAAACCTCTTTTAACTAGGTATAGCATGTAAAGAACTACCATATACATGTTTTGAGCCACAAAATGAAGAGAAATCACATCATTTATGTAAGACAAATTTAGGGTATAAACAATGATAATTCAATATCTTTAACAAAAATACATAGTAATATATTAGATGCGCTCTTCCCTTTTAAGGAAGAAACCTCCCATATATCTCTATTGTAAGTTTGATGCAATGACTTAGTTCCTTGGAGTGTAAAAATGGTATATCTCTAACAAAATAGAACATAATAATAATTAAGTTTGCCCCTCATACTTCCCACTTCCCTTGGATTTGGTTCAAATTTCTGAATGAATAAGTAAGGGCAATGCTCCCATCCATTCTTTTCAATACATATCTTTCCACTACAACATAACAAACAAATTTTCTTACCATCCCATTGCCACTAAAAGTTTTTTTTACCCTTACATCTCTTCCTCCTTGTTCTAATCCATATTTATCTTGATTCACCCTCATTTTGGCCATGGGCCAGCTAAGTTTCACACCTATAGCATGTCTTGATTGCTTCCCCAACCATTTAAACAAAATACTTCCATCAACATCTCTAATTTCCTTATTACCTCTTCTCCAAACAATAGCCCTTCTTCTACCTTTATGGTTTTGTCCACATCAATATCTTTTCCTATCATGCCTTGAGTAGAATATATCTCTTCCGAAAACTTTTCTAGAACCATCTTGTAGAAGGGACACTCCATGAGTTGGATCTTAGGATCCTTCAATTTGGTACCTATTTCATTGATAAAGATAAAGGGGCAATACCACTCCTCAACTATAACAACTAGGCACCTTCTTTGTAACAAAGAGAAATCAAAGGAGGGAACTTGTGCTCTTAGGTCAAGATTTTCCCCTCCAACATGAGCAAGTCTACTATGCCTACCATGCATTTCTTTGGCTACTACTCTCCAAGTCTCCATATGTAAGAATCTAGGAGGGACACCATTAGAAGCTATGCACTTTGATGTGAATCTAGACTTCTCCGAGAAGATTATTTGCATATGTTGATATGAGTTAATGGGTTGCAAAGATATAGGATCAATGTCATTCACATTTCTACACCAATAAAATGTCACAATGTCTTCTTCATTAGAGATTGTTTCCACTAATCTGTCCACACCATCAACAAACAATCAAGTAGTTAGTTATTCACATGGTGGTTAATTACCCAAAAATATAGATTAAGTACTTTAAGAAGCAAATAATGTGAGGATATTAGATAATAACATAACTTTCATATCATTGTTAATCTCTAAATATTTCTACTTAAATTCTAAACATTGTTAAAAAAACTCCCATAGGGAAAATTCCCTAAATATGTTGATATGTGTTAGTAGGTTGCAAAGATCTAGGAGGAATTGTGTATTTCCTAGATCTACAATAACAAAGTGTCACCATGTCTTCTAGAGTAGAGCATGTTTCCTCTAATATGTCCACACCATCAACATTCAATTAGATAGTCGCTAATATGATCATTAAACACTCACAAATGTAGATTCAATACATTAAGCAATAGGTAATGTGAGGATGCTAAATGATGACACAACTTTCAATGTTGTAGCCTTTGAATGTGTTAATCTATAAATAGCTACTTACATTGCATATATTGTTGAATAACCTACAAAAGAAAAAAAATCCCAATAAATCACATAAAAATAGTTATTAATGAATTACCTACAATGAAGGCACCCACTAAATTGGAATGATGTAGTTGGTTCAATGCAAAGTAAACAAAATTCTTGTTCATAGATATGGAGCAAATAAAAAATTAGAAAGGTATCAATGTTGGAAAGCACTAGAATCAAGAGTTAAGTTGAACTGTGATGGGGCATCACAAAGTTATCTTGGATTAGCAGGTGCGAGATACTTAGTGAGAGATGATGTAATCATTTTCGTAATAAAAAGATTATGTTATATAAGTAAAAAATCTAATAATGTTAGAAAATTGAACTCTTATAGCAAGGTTATCTTTTAACTTACAGTGTATAATATTATAGAGCTATTGTGATTAAAGGAGATTCTCAAGTAATGATCAATGTACTTTAAAAAGGGCATTGCCCTAAATGGTAGATGAGGGCTTATTTAGAGGAAACACCTATTTGAACAAGTAAATTTTCTTTAGTTTTTTCAATAATTACTATCATAAGTAGAACAAGGCGACATATTTACTATCATAAGTAGAACAAGGCAACATATTTATTAGTGAATAAAGGGACAAGGCAACATATTTATTAATGAACAAAGGGATTGACTATCCGCTAATAAATATTAATGAATAAAGGGATTGTCAATACATATTTATTAATGAACAAAGGGATTGACTATTATTGAATAAATATGTTGCCTTGTCAATTTATTAATGAATAAAGGGACAAGGCAACATATTTATTAATGTGTGAGGGAACATATTAAAGTTTGTTCGAGAGAGGTCTTGCCTCACACATTAATTGTGGTTGGGGATTTTTGTAGTTTTGGCAATAATGGGAAGTAATGGGATGGTTGGTGTTTCCTTGTTGAATTATTATGGTGGTTTTGGCGCATTGGTGTGTATTGGTTTGTATTGGCTAGTTTTTTTTATAGGATAAAAAAAAATTTAATAAATTTTTATAATAGAAGTAGCTTAAGATAATAAAAGAATAAATAGAAAGTAAAGATAATATGCGGTATTTTCATTTGAGAAAATCTTTTCAGTTAAAAACCTAATCCAGTAAAATTCTTCACTATTGTAAAAACTCAATGGTCATCAATTCATCAATAGGATAATGAATCTCTTATTTCACCCTTAAGGTTGTGTGAAAATAAATAGATACATCAAAAGGGATTTTACATAGTGCATGAATCATGCAAAAGATAAACATGAATGTTTTAAAACTTGGCCAAAATAGAAAAATCCAAAATAACACCCAAATTAGTATTTTTTAGAATCAGAAAATTGCTTCATTAACAATTAGGTTCATCCCAACTATTAAATATGGGAAGTATATAACACTTATCCAACAACTCTAATTAAATGAATTTTTCTTTCATGACTGGTGAGGGTGCAGAGATATCAACAAATCAGGTTTGAAAATGAAAGGTCTCAAAATTTTTGTTTAAACAAGATTTTCAATTGCCCCAGTGTGAAGACATTAAAGCGGTGCCTGGCCCAGACTGTGTGATGGATGTAGGTTTTTATCAGACTAGGACTTCCATATTTTCATAATAAACTTGCATTTTTTGTTAGTAATGGAGAGGTGAGATGTTGCATCAAAAACCTTTGTTCCTTCAATACAACTGATGATTTGGAGATGTAGGAAGCGGGGCAAATGGAGGAATCCCCTGGTATTTTGTCCACAGTGGTGGCAAAGGAGATGGTCTATGTCAAAAAATTTAATACATTGAGTAAGGATGTGGGCATTTTAATGGATCTGTTCCTAGGTATTCCTCTATTAATCAAGCATATAGTGACATCTCACCACAAAGGAGAGATATTTCCCGTAGTTTTAATGTTGGGAAATTAGTTGTCTCAACCTTGCATATTTCCTATAGCATTTATTTGTATTTAATATTTTTCCATGGTTAGTTATTGTTTTTATTTAGCTCCAAAATAATGAAGGGGCATTTGAATTCTTAATTGGCACTTTTGCCACATGTTGGTGCCTTGAAAATTGAAATATTAGTTGTCAAAAGATGCCCACATGGTAGTATATCATGGAAGGACTATTTTTAGCTATATTATGATAGATTCTATGGCAACTGTAAGGGTCAAAAATAGGGGAGAACATTTTGGACGTGAGAGCTTATTTTTAGATTGGAATCTTGGCTAAGAAGTTAAACACATGGTTTTGTAAAACCTCAGTTGGTTTCTTATATAGCCAGAAGTCTATAAATTGAAGGCTTTCAAGGACAAGTTTGTGGAGAGGAGAGTTTTATGCAGGGTTATGCTATCGGTTTTTCTTCCAGAGGAGCAAGATACAAATCTCCATGTTAAGGCTTTGAGCTTGCAAGTGTATTGCAACATGTTTGTTGTTGCAAATTAATACATTGGTTTGATGCTTTGGAGTGTGGGGTTTTTTACCCGAAAGGGTTTTCCCCACGTATATTGGTGTCTCTTCTCTTCTATCTATCTTTCTTCTATTCTTCTTGTTTCATGTTCTTAATTTACATGTCGTTATGCTGCTAGAATTTTCTTAAATCTGTAAGCTACATTATCTTTCCTCTAAGAGTTAATGAGATGGGAAATCAACTATGTTTGTTTCTGCTTTAAGGGCATAGTAGTATGTGCTTGCATCAAGTTATTGAATATATGTTTAATTAAAATATAGGATGTTGTAAGGTGCATGTTGGGTTCCTATTTCCCTTTCAAGTGGTAGCAAAGGAGGTGGTCTATGTCAAAAAATTTAATACATTAAGGATGTGGGCATTTTAATGGACTTGTTCCTGGGTATTCCTCTATTAATCAAGCATATAGTGATATCTCACCACAAAGGAGAGATGATGAGTGGACATTTTCTATCTACTTTGGAGAATAACCAATTCACATGATCGATATAGAGGGCTGAGCTTATAGATGGTATCTTATCTGCTGGTCTGGATGCTTTATCAACTACATCTTTAGTAAAGCTCTTGTTGGTTCTAATTTCATGCAATGGAATCTCTAACAGAACGGGAGAGTAACGGAAGATTTTTCCAGGTGGCACCATGGTTTCATGGTGGAGGTTTTTGAATTATAATTGTTCTACTTATATGTGTTTGGCCTCATAGATGATGTTTTATTTTGTTCTGGTCGTCTTACTAGTTTTAGGTTTCCTATTGTAATATGTTGTTGGTATAGTGTTTTTTGCTTTAATTTTAGATTTAATTTAGTTAAAATAGCTAGCATTTCTATAGGGGCTCCACCCTTGAAAATAAGAGATAGTGTGGGGTGGGGAGGAATGGTAGGGCAAGGGCGAGGGTCCCCCTCTTATCTTATATTAGGGACCTATTAAATTGAGGGAGAAGGGTGTTCGATTTGGTTTCTTTCATTATGTAAACTATACAATATCATCATAACTAACTATATTCTATAACTATATCTAATTTGTAAAATAACATAACATTCTTACAATTTAAAATTAGGAAAAACAACAAAATGCTCATATGTCAAAAAGACATACTATAGAATAATAAACACAACAAAATGGAGCACCACATTTAAACGATACCTCACTTTTTTGTACCCACTAGAGCATCCTCATGATCAATCACAAATTCCTCAACCCACACAACCAAACTAGGAACCCAACTTACAAATATGTTGCTTGGAATGCACTTGATACTTTGGAAACCTTAGCGCAAAGGACATATCCTTATGGCATATCGTTGTGTGATTTTGGTTGTAGCTAGGTGTTTACTTTTTCTATGGGCACATTGTTTTCAGTTTGGTACATAATAATGGTGATTTTGTGGTATGGTTGATTGATAGGATTTCTTCTATTCAAAACATATCACCCTTGCATGGGTTTTTGCATGAGAATTTTGTTTATATTGTAGTATGTTTTATTGAAGGGATGGGACCCATTGATCCCCAATATTATAAATAAAAATTATAAAGTAAAAAAAAAATTTGTCTAGAATTATTTTTATTATTTTGTCTAATCTAAATGTTTTTTTAGTTTTGTGGTGTCAAAGCATGTTCACATAATAGTGAGTATTCTTTTAAAATTTTGGAAGGAAAAAGGCATATAAATGGCAACATTTGTTGCAGTAGATCCTCAAAAGTTTGAGGAACATATCGATTGTGTTGATTTACTCTCTAGAAGCTTAGAATAGGGTCATCCCACAATAATGGGTTACACTTTTTGGCCAAACTTGACATTGAAATTAACATTTTGAACTAAATCTTCACTTTCTGACACCTATAGCCACTAAACCGTTAGGAATTTGAAGATGATGCAAACTACTGATTTGTGAGATTTTGTTTGTAGATTCTAAATATATTTTTTTTTAAAAAAATGGAGTTAAATTGTAAATTTTTTTGTCTCCTTTGACAACTAGTTTTTAATAGTAAACAACATTTTTTTAAAGTGACGTGTATTCTGTAGCACATAACTTTTTTCTACAAAGGATAAAATTCTATTTTTTTTGAATTTAGATTGGTAACATCAATATATAGGGCATGCATTTGGTTTTATAATGTTTTGTTGAATATTATTTTTAATTAAGTTTTGAAGTCAAACCAATTATAATTTAGACATAGGCGTATTCCGTAAAACATAACATTTTCTGTATGTATCGAAATTCTTTTTCTTTTTGTTGAAACAAGGACATCAATACCTAGGGCATAGATATTTTTTAGAAATTTTTTCACTAATTTACTAATTTTCCATGTGTGTAGAACATAGAACTTGGTGTTCGGTGAAAAACCTACATTCACAAGAAATAAAAAATAAATATAATAATCAAATTAAATTTATTTAAAATTATACTTTTTGGGAAGCTTATAATAAGGACTACATACTTACAAAACATAAATTTTAAATGAATTCATTTGAACCCCCAAAAGGTAAATCAAAAGTGGTTTTTTATCAGCATTTTGATAGGTGTAGAGGAGACTCCATTATAGGTATGTTTTAAAACTAGCGGGGTTCTATTCAAGGGGGTTTGAATCTAAGGGGGTTTGATCAAACCCTCTTCAATTAAAATCCTTTAAATGGAACCTTTCAAGGCTTAAATCATTATATTTTCTAAAAATATGTGATTTCAGTAAAAATCAGGATGCCCAAAAAGTGTAACCCATTATTATGGCAGCACCCAATAGAGATGTTTTTGTTGAACACAAACTTGCTCAAGATAGTTGAGAGGACTAAAACTAAACCTACTTAAAATACAAACTTGATGAGTAAGTGAGAGGTAGAAGAAGGTAAGGTATGTTCCTATATACTTTTGAGTTTAGGTGATAATGTGCTTTTGCATGTAAATGAGTAAAAAGGAACAAAAGAAGATTAGAATCAATTGATTAATTTATATCAATCAAAGGATGTGAATACAATATTGCATGTAAGGAAAAAGTGTTTTAGTTAAAAATGCAAGTATCACAAAGTATATTAGACCACACAAACCAATGTAATTCTCTCAAAAATCAATTGGTAGTGTTTGAATCGGTGCTTACCAAAAAAATGTTGTTATAACACTTCTTGGTAGTTTTCTTGAATCTTATTCAGGATTTGTAGTCATACTAAGCACTCAATTTTGTTTGGACTAGTAGAAAGTACTAGCAACATTACTTCAAGAGGAAGTTAGAAGGAAGGATGCAGAATTGAATGCTGAGACACCTACAAGTTTCTTTTCAATAGGATTTAATGGAAAAGAAAACAAGAAGAGTGAAAGAAAATCTAAAACGTATTAGCACAATATCTCCAAGAATAGCATAAACATAAAGGAAGAGAAAAAGAAGAGAAATTGATTGCATGGCTCTCAAGGAAATTTGAAGAAAGATTACCCAAAATGGTTAGCATGGGAGGTTAAGAAAAGAAAGGTAATTCAAGCTAAAATGTAGTTTCAAGTACTGACCAAGAAATTTATTTATAGTTACTACATCTAGAAATTTTGATACATTAAAATGCTTGTACTTAGTCCAAGGGCAAGTCAACTTATGACTATGCGAAGAAGTTAATTCATGGCATACAAAGAAGGTCCATAAAGAAAGCATTCCATTCTTGGAGATAATAACAAACATGAAATGATGGGATTGGGTTATATATTACTTTTCATATGATCAATGGTATATGTAAGGAACTTTGAGATGTATGGTATGTCCCTCCTTTAGCTAAAAAACTTAAATAGTAAAAATAGTAAAATTGTTGATGTAGGCATATTGGTATCGTTTGAAAACAATGCATTTCTTGTAAAGGGTGTGAATAGGACTATTTCTAAAGTATTTATATAGAGAAACATGTACAAGTTGCATACAATAATTCCAAAATAGGTTTGGTAGTAACAAATTATGAAAGATATATCTGGTCCTTTGGTACCATAGATTTGGACATGTAAGTGTACAATCAATTGGAGAATAAAATATGAACAATAGAGGATTTGAATCTACATTAACCAATCAGATAGGAATGTGTGAAGGTTGTAATTTAGGAAATCAACATAAATTTTCTTTCTCAAGTAAAGAGGCAACAAGAGAAATTGAGCAAATGGATCTACTATGTATTCCATTGCCTTTGTTGATGAATTCTCTAGAATCAACTTTGTTTATTTTCTTAAAAATAAATCATTTATTCATTAGAAATGTTTATGGTGTTTAAAGCATTTGGTCAGAAAAATTTAGGAATTCCTTTTAAATAGTAAAGATATGATTATGGGGGTGATTATACCTATAAAGGTTTGTTGCAAATGAAGGGATCAAGTTAGAGCACATTGCTCCTTATTTACATCAAAATGGTGTTGTAAAAAGAAAGGTCAAAAATATTTTTGGAAGTGCAAGGTGTGCATACTTAAGAGTAGTGGGTTGTCTAATTCCTTTTGGGTTGAAGAATTTATATAGTTTCATACATTTAAAATATATTTGCTATGCCCTTAATATTGGTGTATATTGGGTTATGAATAGTCGGCTTGTGGCTATCTTAACTCCTAATTAAGTCATGTTATCATTATTATATTATTATTTAGTTAGATAGGTCAGACTAGGTCTTATATAGGGGTGTGTCTATTCATCCTAAGAATAATTAGGTATATAGGAGGATGTGAGTCTTATTTCATCATCATATTGTGAAGTGTGTTCTCATTGGAGATATTTGAAGGTTGCCCCCTCAAAGTGGCCTATTATTCTCAGTTATTATCAAGTATTTGTAGAATATTTCATATCATCTTCTTCCATTGTGCAAGTTATTTCATTACAAGTGGTATCAGAGCATGATCTTGGCACCGTAGAGGCAAGGTTTTTTCTCAATATTGGAGGCAATTTTGGGAAGAGCATAAATTTCAGATTTTAGCAAAATTTTTAAAAAATTTTAAGGGGTTTTTGAAGACCATATTAAAGAAGCTACAGCCCAGATTTTAGAGGAATTAGAGCAGAATTGAGCAAATTATTATAGAATTATGATTTCTACACAATTTATTTGGGATCTACATATCTCTCATATTCGGCTGAATTAGAGCCTGATTTTTATTGAGTTTTTGAAGACATACCAGAGGAGACTACAGTCCAAAATTTAGATAAATTGGAGTATAAATAAGCGAGTTATTACAAAATTAGTGTTTCCACAAAATTCACCCTCAAGGCTACAAATCTACTTATTTCTTGGAGATTTTTCTAGGTGAGAGGTATTTTGACCCTAGTAAGTTACAGTAAAATTTTTAGTTAATTTAGGTTTCATTTGTGTGATTTATTTCAAAATTATTGGTTCCAATCATGACGGGGCCTACAATAATGGGCAAAAAGAATGTTGTCACACCAGGGAAGACTCCTGATAAGGATGGGGTAACAATAGAGGATACTAATCATAATGAGGAAATCATTAAGGTCACGGAAGAAATTTCCTCAATTAAGGTGGATATGTGTGACCTAAGAGGAGATATATCAGATATATGAAGCGTGTTAAGCACCTATATGAATGAACCAAGAAAGGAGTTCTTAAGCAACCAAGGTGAAACCTCCAAGTTGGGTAATACTGACACAAATTTTAATACTCCTATGGGATCTAGGAATTTGTTTCCAAAGGTGGATATGTGCAAGTTCGATGGAAAGGATCCTCTAACATGGATAAACCAAATGGAGAATTTTTTTGAAGTACATCAAATCCCATATGGACAAAAGGTCACGATGGCTTCCCTGTATCTAGAACCAAATCAATTCATTTGGTATTGTTGCCTTTGTACTCATCGGAGAAAAAAAGGTCTCACCGTCTCATGGTCAATTTTTACAAAGGAACTCCAAGCACAATATAGCAATAGTGTGACAGAAAACTTCTTTAGCCAGCTTGCTAGACTTCAACAAACAGGATCAGTTAAGGATTATATTCAAAAATTCCAAAATCTATCCTTAAGAGTGGATACAATTGCAGAGGAGAACTTGAATGATTTATTCTTGGGTGGTCTCAAGGATCACTTTCAACATGAGATACACATGTTTAGCCCTAGATCAATAAATGAGTCTTTTATCTTGGCACACAGGGTAGAGGAGAAGTATTTGATTCCCAAGAAGCAATGGGCTAATGCGACAAGAGAGAAAGCATATTCAACGCCTTCTCTTCCTCAACCTACTAGGTTGACTCCACAACAAATTGAGGAGAAAAGAGTAAAAGGGTTGTGTTTCAATTGTGATAGCAAAAACAGTAGAGGACATAAATATAGTGAAAAGAAATTGTTCTATATATTAAAGGTCCAAGTGAGGAAGAAGAGGAGGAACCCATATTAGAGGAGGGTAGGGAGTCAAGTGAGGAATCATATGATTCTCAACCAATCATTTCTTGTCATGCACTCTCAGGTTTCAGTGCGCCACAAACTCTCAAGGTAGTAGGTTTCTTAAAGAAGTAGAAAGTAACAGTGTTGATCACACTCAGGTAGTACTCATAATTTCATCAACAAAAAGTTGGCAACTCGTCTAAATTGTTTTATATATCTAGCCCCAGGTTTCAAGTTTTGATTGTAGATGGTGGTATAGTTAGTTGTTCAAGGAAGTCTCCTAGCATTAAATTATCTATGGGAGATTATCAACTTGATACCCCAATGTATGCGATATCCATGGGTGCAACAGATATTGTTTTGGGAGTACAATTGCTTACTACATTGGGAAGAATTGAGATGAAATTTCAAGAACTATTCATAAGATTTCAATCAGAAGGAAAGGTAGTAGAGCTAAGGGGGTTGAAGGCAAAATCCCCACAGATGGTAAGCTCTCATTAAATGCAAAAGTTGCTTAAGAAAGGAGCGGATGGATTTGTGGCCCAGCTATGTTCATTAGAAGTCTCTCAATCTAATGCTCCTACTCATCCAAATTTACAAGCAATAATTGATCATCACTCAGTGGGTCTAGGAGATATGCCTAAAGGACTTCCTCCTAAGAGGGATCATGATCATGCCATACAACTAGTTCTAGGGATCCAACCACTGAACATTAGGCCTTATAGATACCCACACATACAAAAAAGTGAGATAGAAAAAATTGTTGAGGAGATGCTAGAGGCAGGAATTATCAAGCATAGCTAAAATGCTTACTCCTTGCCTGTGGTGATGGTGTGTAAGAAGGATGAAACTTGGCACATGTGTCTGGATTATAGAGTGCTCAACATGTACACCATTAAAGATAAGTTTCCTATTCCAGTCATTGATGATTTTCTAGATGAATTGAATGGAGCTATGTATTTTACCAAGTTAGATCTTAGATGTGGTTATCACCAAATTCAGATTAAGGAGGAAGATATTTGTAAGACAGCATTTCAAACTCATGAGGGTCATTATGAATTTTTGGTGATGCCATTCGGTCTTACCAATGCACCATCTACATTCCAAAGTTTGATGAATTCTATTTTTAAGAAGTTCTTGAGAAAGTTTGTGTTAGTGTTCTTTGATGATATATTGATTTATAGCAAGACTTGGGAAGAACATTTGCAGAATGTAGATCAAGCATTACAATTACTTGAAGATCATCAACTCTACGCTAAGCCATCCAAGTGTGATTTTGGTCTTAAGGAGGTGGAGTATTTGGGACACATAGTTTCACATGAAGGAGTAAAGGTGGACCCTAACAAAATTAAGGCTATCATGGAATGGCCTATTCCAAAAACCATTAAGAAACTAAGGGGTTTATTGGGATTGACAGGGTACTATAGAAGATTTGTGAAGAATTATGGTCATATAGCAACACCCCTCACCACTCTATTGAAGAAGGATTCTTTTCATTGGAATGAGTCTTCTAATGTAGCATTTGAGAAATTGAAGGAGGCTATGTGTACAACTCGAGTGCTTGCCACTCTGGACTTCACCAAGGAATTCATTGTGGAATGTGATGCTTCTGGAAATGGGATAGGAGCAGTTCTCATGCAAGAAGGTCGACCAATTGCTTTTGAGAGTCGTTAATTAAGGGGTAAGAATTAGCTCAAACCTATTTATGAGAAGGAAATGCTAGCCCTCCTTCATGCAATTAAATAATGGAGGCCTTATCTAATGGGTTGACACTTCAAGGTTAAGACAAATCATGATAGCCTAAAATATTTTTGGAACAAAGATTATCGTCTGAAGAGCAACAAAAATGGGTCACTAAGATGTTGGGATATGACTTTGAGATTGTATATAAGAAAGGGAAGGAAAATATTGTGGCAAATGTACTTTCTAGGAAGGATGAGAAAGATGAAGCCTTATTATGTGCTCTTTCAATATTACAAGAAAATTGGGTGGAAGAAGCCAAAGTAGAGTGGCAAAATGATGTTGCGACAAGTAATCTCATCCAACAATTAAAAAGTGATCCTAGTAGTTTAGATAGGTTTTGTTTAAAGGGGAATACTCTTTGGTATAAAGATCGCTTGTATCTTTGCAAGAATTCCACTCTTAAACACAAGATTCTCACAGAGCTACACGAGTCCCTAGTTGGTGGTCATTCAAGATTTTTGAAGACATCATCGGGTCAAGCAAGATTTTTTTGGGGAAGGGCTAAAAGGTGATGTTCAAAAAGTTGTGGCTAAATGTTTGGTTTGTCAAATAAATAAGGAGACAATTAAGACACTAGGTCTCTTGTAGCCCTTATCTATTCCTAGCCAATGTTGGGAAGAGGTATCCATGGACTTCATCATAGGGCTTCCCAAATCTAAAGGTCATAATGTCATCATGGTAGTAGTTGATCACCTTACCATATATGCACATTTTATTGCATTATCAGATCCTTTTACAGCAAGTGCAGTGGTAAAAGTTTTTTTGGAGAATATCCAAAAGCTACATGGTACACCTAAGGTTATTATCAGTGATCATGATCCTATCTTTACTAGTCACTTTTGGAAAGATTTATTCTCATGTTTGGGTACTCAATTGGCTCATAGTTCTTCATACCACCCTCAATCAGATGGAAAAATTGAGGTTGTTAATAAGTGTTTGGAAGGATATCTACATTGTTTCACTTCAGAGAAATAGTCTCAATGTGTAGATTGGCTACCACTTGCAGAATGGTGGTATAACACTTCTTTTCATAGCTCATAAAAAATGTCTCCATTTTTGGCACTTTATGGATATCATCCTCCTTCCATCACATCATCATTAAAGGTGTCACCAAGAGTTTAGGCAGTATAGGACCACTTGCTTCATCAACAACAGGTACTTTCAGGACTCAAGGAGAATTTAGCCATGGCACAAAATTGAATGAAACAACAGGTGGACCAACATCGTAGTGAAATAAATTTTGAAGTTGGGGATTGGGTCTTCTTGAGATTGTAGCCTTATAAGCAAATCTTGTTGAAGCAACAAAAAAGGAATAATAAGTTGTCTCCAAGACATTATGGGCCATACCAAATCATGCAAAAGATTGGTAGTGTTGCCTACAAGCTAGAGTTGCCACCAACAACAAAGATACATCCAATTTTTCATGTTTCTTGTTTGAAGAAGGTGATTGGGCATAATATTCCTACTCAAATAGTACTACCAGAGCTCAATGAAGAAGGAAGAATCATTTTGGAACCAAAGTGCATTCTTTAAACATGCACAAAGAAGCTAAGGAATAGAACCCTCACTGAGTATCTCATCCAATGGAAGAATTTACCAGTTGAAGAGGCCACATGGGAGGACAAGGAGTTCATTCAAAAGAATCCACACTTGATTAGCATTGAGGACAATGCTTCTTTGAAGAGGGGGGGCATGCTACACCCTTAATATTGGTGTATATTGGGTTATGAATAGTTGGCTTGTGGCTATCTTAACTCCTAATTAAGTCATGTTATATTTATTATATTATTATTTAGTTAGATAGGTCGGACTAGGTCTTATATAGGGGTGTGTCTATTCATCCTAAGCATAATCAGGTATATATAGGAGGATGTGAGTCTTATTTCATCATCATATTGTGAAGTGTGTTCTCATTGGAGATATTTGGAGGTTGCCCCCTTGAAGTGGCCTGTTATTCTCAGTTATTATCAAGTATTTGCAAAATATTTCATATCATCTTCTTCCATTGTGCAAGTTATTTCATTACAATATTTCCCTAGTATTGCAACACATTATGAATCATGCCATGGAATAAACCAATTGCCAAGGATTTGATAATTTTTGGTAGCCTATCATATACACACTTACCAAATAAAAGACAAAGAAAATTAGATGACAAGAGAATAAAATACATAATGATTTGGTATAGATTGGACTCAAAGGCATGCAAGAATTATGATCATATAACATGAGCTTCTAATAAGAATATATGTCAAAGGTTCAATTTTGCATAAACTAGAACTCAATAGAGAATATGACACTACAAAAATAAGATTTTTTGATTGTAAATGTAATCAATAACTTGAGCATGGGGATTCTACTTTAGAAAGACTAATAAGAACATTACAACCAATAGGCATACAACATATAAATCTTGTACAAGAACAACCATAGTTTAGAAGGTCAATAAGAGCAAGGAAGCCAACACAAATCATATGCTCTCCATGTAGAAGTCAATGAATCACTTAGTTTACAAGAAGTAATTAAGAGTGATCATGCAACATATTGGAGGGCTTGTAATGGAAGTTGAATATTAATCATTGATAAAAAAAATATTAGACTTAGTAACTCAAAAGTCTTCCTCCCAAAAAAAAAGTGATTGGATGCAAGTGGATGTTAAAAAAGATTTACATGTCATATGGATTAGTATATAGATACATCCAACTAGCAAGTTTGGATTATCATGATACTTACTCACATATCGTCAAAATAATATCCATCAAAGTTTTTTTTGCAATCATCTCACCCTTAGATTTTCATGTTCATCGAGTAAGTTATAGAAACAACATTTTGAAACAAGCCTTTAAAGGAGAAAATTTATATAGAACAACCTAAAGGTTACATACAAGAAGGAAAGAATAGTTAGTTTGCAAACTAAAGAAGACATTGTATAGACTAAAATAATTCATAAGATCATGGTTTGATGGGTTCTTCTAAGATGAAGGATATGTTCATAGCAATATGAATTCAAATGTTTACATTAAGAATAATAGAGAGCCCATTGTAATTCTTGCTTTAAATGTTGATGATATTATTATTGTAACTACAACAATCTAAAAATATTAGACTTGTGTAAGATTCAAATTTTGAGAGAAACAAAAGAAACAAAATCATCTTAAAACCAAGAAAGCTTCAATAAGAACATTCTAAAAAAAACAAGATGGATAATTACAAACCAAAAGGTACTCTAATGGGAACTAATAATAAAGTTCTGTAAACAATGTGCCTCAAGATACAAGAAGAAGATTATATGACTATTGTTCAATATAAGAGTGCAGCTAAAACTTTTATGTATGCAATGGTCTCTAGCAGACTCAACATTGCACTAGTTGTAAATATAGTGATTTAATTGTTGGAAATATGCAGCCATATAGACTAATTCCTCATAACCCAATAAGGGATTTAATATGTAGTAAACCAGAAATCCACATGCAAAAGATGTTGAAAGAATGTCTTTGGAAAGATATTATGTTATTGATGCTGCTACTGACAACATGAGCATGAGCACAAGGAACATACAATTATGTATTATAGTGTTTTCATTGATGTCAACATTAAATATTTTGGTATGATGCAGATTGGTCTGGTTCTCTAATTTGCAAGAGGGTTTTGATAAAGTGTGATCCGATAAGGAAGATCTATTGTGAATTGGCTAAGTATAAACTCTATATTTCTAAGTTATAGAGCATCCAATATTCTGGTCCGCATTTCTCCGCTATTGAAGAGTTTTCTCTACAGTTCTAGCATATTGTAGTTGGTTGTCAGAAGCTTCTAAATCTAGAATTTTTCATGTTTTGAGATATGGTTTGAAAGTTATGAGTAACAGAAGTTCAACTTGATAGAGTAAATGTATTTTCAGTTTAGAGCAGGTGTGTAGGAGAGTCCGCATTCCTCTGCAGATTGGATTTTATTTTTTGTGGTTCTGAGGGGATGTTAACAAATGTGATTAGAAGTGTGATTTTTAGGTTGCATGTAATTTGAAGATATTTAGGTCAATATGTGGATCTACAGTTAAAAGGATTTTGTATTAGGTCTTCAATGGAACCGACCTAATAAGTGTAAAAGTGTGTGGAAGGAAATCAAGCTTGCGGAGTTAATTGGGAGTCATTTTAGGTCCATGCCGACCTCATTCATGTTGTTTCAAAGTTTGAATCTTGGCATGGTGAAGCATGTACATGAAGGTTTGGGGCCGAAAAGTTATACTTTGATATTTTGACGATTACACTCATTTAGGCCGACCTAATTGATATTGTGTAAGAAGCAGATATATATGAAGGATTATTTTTGATGTTATGGGTATGAATGTGTTGACAAGTGATCTGGATGATGCGACAAGTGCCTCTAGATTAAAGTTGAGTAAATGTCAAATAGTGCAGTTTGATATTTATGAACGGTATGATAAGTTTTGTTTTAGATTTTTGAGCTTCATTGGAACTATACTTCATGCATTTGTTAGATGCAAATGTAAATAGTTTAGTCATAGCAGTGAGCTGCCCATTCTCTTCCATCTCTTTCTTTCAGGACAGTGAGTCCTTTGGCAGTAAGCCACCTACAGTGAACATTCTTGGACATTGAGTCCACCATTTGTATTAACCTTTAATGGTTGCTTTATTCTAATATATTGTGAGCTAACCCTCACCGTTGTTTTTCCCTCTTCAGGTTTTCCACGTAAAAATCCTAGTGTTTATGTGTTATGGATTATGGTTGCATGTTTTTGCTTGATTTCATTCACTACAATTAAATATGCTAAATGATTTGAAATTCTTGATGTGTAAATAGTCTAAGAGAATATTGATTCACCCCCCCTCTCATAATTCTAGGTATTTAACAAAGGAAGTAGACAATCATACCATCAATGGTGACACAATATATACCCTGGGAAAACCCTCATAGAGGAAAAAACCCAGCCTCCAAAATCATGCATCTCTCATGTATTATTCAGCAATAAACAATAAATACATATGTAGAGATCACCTTTGAAACATCAATCTCTCTCTACCTACAATCCATGTGAACAAGCATGTAACCATACATCCCATGCCATGCTTCAAACCCTCACACAACCAACTTGCAAGAGAAGCTACAACCCAGCCAAAGGCAATAAGACTTCACTCTCTTACTACAACAACTACCCATGTGTTTTCTTTTATAGACGTAAGCTCACACAAATACAAGATGTGGTATTGTAATACCATTTTCCCCAAAACTATTTGTCTACAAAATGATTGACCCCACATTTGATTTGGTACTAAGTTTTCCCAATTAATCAAATAATTACAAATAAAGTAATTAACCCAATGTTACATACAACAATTACAAGTGGTGTCCAAATAAATATCCAATGTGGCTAAACACATCACATGATGCACCACAATTAAATATTTATTTTACATAATAAAATAATACCAATGTTATGCAAGGTGTAAAACACACCTACTCCAACATTCTCCCACTTGTATACATTGCATAATGGCTCAACATATAAACTCAAAACATCAAGAGAAACCATCATGTGTGCCCAACATGTACCATATAACCATCCATGTGCTCCATGTGCTCCAAGATACCTACAACAATAATCAAGGTGTCCACGATCTCAAACAAGAACCTCCCCATCCTCCATCTAGCCTCATGAAGAATAAGATCCTCTAAAGAGATGCCACACTAAACTATCACATAGTCAACTCATATCTAGACACAAACACCAAATCCAATGGTAACAAATAGGCTTGAGTAGCTATCAAGAATTAGTCATAGTTGAAACAGAAACCACAACTAGTTTCTAATGCAATAACTAACCATACCTCCAAACCATAGTATACAAATGATAACAACTAGACCTTACGACAACAACATATCCAACTCAAATCACAGTGATAACAAGTCCTTGTATATACTCAATCCTGTATAAAGAAGTCCTCCAAGGTAACAACACAACATGTGATAGCAAACCTCAAGACCCTCCATACCACAACATAATGAGAAAATCCAACAAAGGAATCATATACATCATAGAACTCCCACTGCATGAGTAAATGTCAAATCTAAAAATACATCAAGGCATCCAAAGATCCACTAATAGCATGCACATAGAAGATGGTGCAGTCATAGTTAGGAGGGTCCACAAAGTGACTAGTCCAGACTGTGCAGCAAGAGTAAACACGATAGAAACAACTCAAAGATAGGATACAAATGTAGATTTAGTCATTGAGTATATCATAGATTCAAAATACAAACATGCCTGCAACATGCGGGTTTACAATTAGGGCTCACATGCCTAATTCCTTCGTTACAATGTATGCATAAGATATGGCTTTGAATCGCCTCACAAAAGAAATTCAAACTATCCAACTTGTCAACTATGTTAACTACTTTCCTATGCATCGATTACATGATTATATATCATCTCCAGATCACAGAATTCCTCCATGTCAGCCAAGGATGATTACAAACTCTGATGAAAGAGATGTAATGTGTGTACACGTATAAGTCGAATCTAATCATATAAAACTCCTCCACAAATTAATGGAATAGCTTGCGGATCTCAAGGAAGGTTGGCCACGATCCAAAGTTCCTTGAATGATGTGTAATTTAGCTTTGCAAGTCATGACATTGCTCTGCAAGTCTTCTCCTTTAGCTATTTGTTTGAGACTATTAGGATGCACTATTCTAAGAAAACAATCGATCTTCTAATAGCGATATCTTTCTGATACCTGATCCAAATGATCTAAGTTTTGGATATGATGTGCATGAAGGTGTCTAGAAGCTAAGTCTAGCTCCACAAGGTCTGAAATGAAACTGTAGCAAAATGCAGACCAAAATACAGAAACTACTACTAATTGAATTGACTGTACTGAACTAGAAAATGAAAGAAAACAAACTAAAATGCAAATGTTTTTGTTTGATGCAAGATTTCTCTTGAATCAAGGATGCTCCTACATCAGACATCTAGGGTTGTTGAAAAAAAGTGAGTCCCTCACTTTGCTGGGGCTAGAGGAAAACCAAGATGGTCCACCTCAGCCTAAGAAATCCAAGATGAGTCTTCTTACGATTTGTCTTTCCACTTTACCAAATATTCCCTGTATTGCTTGCCTCTAGTGTTGCATTGAATTCTATTGTCCAAGATGTCTTTAATCTACTCTGGTGCTTGTTGTGGTAACTGCTTCTTCAAGTCTTCTTCAATGTTGTCATAGGTTTCTGCTTCATGATACTGATATAGGTCTGCAATGTTGAAAATAGGTGATATTCCCAAAGTCTCTGGTAACTCCACTTGATATGCATTTCCTGAATCAAACTTCCTAAGTATCCTACATGGTCCAAAATTCTTCATCTTCAACTTGTTATATGTCTTTAATGGAAATCTCTCTTTTTTCAAGTACACCATCACTTCATCTCCAACAACAAATTCTTTATGTCTTCTCTTCTCATTTGCTTGCTCTTTATACTTACTATTCATCTCCTTCAAATGTTTCTTAACCTGATTATGCACTGTCTCCATGTGTCCTACAAATTCTTTTACTTCTGCACTCCTCTTATCTTCCATGTTGATATCTCTCAACTCTGCCACTCCTCTAGGGTTAGTTCCTATTACAATCGCAAACGGTGTCTTTCTGGTACTCCTATTTACTGAAATATTGTATGCAAACTCTTCTTGTGATAGAATCAAATCCTAATTTCATGTCTTCTCTCCAACGAAACATCTCAACAAGTTTCCCAAACTCCTATTTACTACCTCTATCTGTCCATCAGTCTATGGATGAAATGTTGAACTAAACTTCAATTCTATCTTCATCTTCTTCCAAAGTGTACTCCAAAAGTATATGTCTAAAACTATACTCTTAGGTAATCCATGCAATCTCACAATCTCCTTGAAAAATAGGTCAACCACATGAACTACATCACTTGTCTTCTTATAAGGTATGAAATGTGCCATCTTTGAAAATCTATCCACCACCACAAATATAGAATCATGTCCTCTCCATGTCTTCGGCAATCCTAATATGAAATCCATTCTTATGTCTTCCCAAGGTCTCTCTAGTATTGTCAAAGATTTGTACAATCTAGTATTCTAACTACTCCCTTTTGTAACTTGACATACTCTACAACTCTGCACAAACTTCCTAACATCCTTATATATATAAGGCCAAAATAATTTTCACTTACCAAAGCCACTGTCTTATCAATGCCAAAATGTCCTACCAATCTACCACTATGCTTCTTCTTTATCAGATTATCTCTCATTGAACTCCTAGGTATGCATAATTGGTTTCCTTTGAACAACATATCCTCTTGAATGAAATAATCCAACCACTTACTTCTATCTATCACAACAGGTTCCTTACATGCTTTCCAAGGTTCTGTAAAATCAAGGTCTTCTTCATACATGTTCTTCAGCTCCTCCAAACCTAGTACTTCAACTCTCATCGCTGTCAGCAAGTTCCTTCTTCTACTCAATGCATCAGCAACTTTGTTTGACTTTCCACTCCTGTGCTTCAATACAAAAGTGTAACTCTACATGAACTCTATCCATCTCATATGTCTCTAATTCAACTTTCCTTAACTATTCAAATACTACAAAGCTTGATGATCTGTATACAACACAAACTCCTTAGGCAACAAGTAATGTCTCCACTTCTTCAAGGCTTGAATTATGGCATAGAGAACTCCTGATCATAAACTAAATATCTTCTCCTTGCATCATTCAACTTCTCACTTAAATATGCTACAAGTCTACCTTCTTGACTTAACACTACTCCTATTGAATTCCCACTTGCATCACAATCTACTTGAAATACCTTATTGAAATCCTATAATGCCAACACAGGTTGCTCTGTCACTTTTTTCTTCAACAATTCAAAACTTTTATCTACTCCTGATGTCCACTTAAAATCTTTTCTATCACCTCTCATTGTCTCTCTCATAAGGTTACATACTAAACTAAAATTTCTAATGAACTTCCTATAGAAACTGGCTAATCCATGAAATGATATGACTTCTCCAATGCTCTCAGGTGTAGGCTACTTAACAATTACTCTCACTTTCTAACGATTCATCTTCAATCTTTCTGGAGAAATCACGAATCCGAAGTATACCAATTATTCCTTCATAAAGATACACTTCTTAATGTTTATCAACAATTTCTCTTCTCTCAACCTCTATAATACTTGTCTTAGGTGCCACAAATGTTCTTCATTTGTCTTACCAAAATTTAGAATATCATCCAAATATACAATAACAAACTTACCCAAGAATTTCTTCAAAACTTCATTCATCAATCTCATGAAAGTACTCGGTGCATTTATCAATCCGAAAGGCATCACTAACCACTCATACAATCCTTTATTTGTCTTAAAAGTAGTCTTCCATTCATCACCTTCTCTGATTCTGATCTGATGGTATCCACTCTTCAAGTCTATCTTTGTAAAATATCTTACCCCATTAAAACAATCCATAATGTCATCCATCCTAGGTAAAGGGAATCTATACTTAACTGTGATCTTGTTGATTGTTTTAGAGTCTATACACATTCTCCATTGTCCATCCTTCTTCAGTGCTAACACTGCAGGTACTACACAAGGGCTCAAACTTTCTCTGATCAAATATTTCCTCAACAATTCATGTATCTATCTATTTAGTTCTTCGTTCTCTATCGGTGTCATTTTGTGTGCTGCTTTGTTAGACAAACTAGCTCCAAGTATAAGATCCATATGATGACCGATACTCCTGATTGGTGGCAATCCTTTAGGTAAATTATCTGATATGAGGTCTTCATACTCTATTAGTAACTTATTTATCTCCTCAGTTGTGATTCTTTAGTCTCTGTCTTCAAGTTTTCAGGCTTCGTAGGAATCAAAGCATAACACATATTCTCATGTCTCAAACCATCTAGAAATTTTCTTCCATCTACCAAAAAAATTCTAGCATTCCCACACACTTCACTCTTAGGATCATCTTCCAAAGGAATCAAAGTAATTCTCTTTCCATTTGATGTTATAGTATATGTATTATTTCTCCCATCATGTATAGATCTTCTATCATATTGCCATGGTCTACCCAACAAAATATGACATACATCCATAGGCATAATATCACACAATACTTCATCATGATAAGATCCAATATGAAATTTCACCAAACATTGTTCACTCACCAGTACCTTATGATCATCCTAAATACATGCTATCTAATATGGCTTAGGGTGTTTCAATCTTTCCAACTTCAACTTAGTCACCATCTCCTCTAAAACTAAATTATCTGAACTACCACTATCAATTACAACCTTACAACATTTACCTCCCGATTTGCATCTAGTCTAGAATAAACTTTTCCTCTAAGGTGGTTCCTCATTGGTCTCTGCTTGAAATAGTGCTCTCCTCATGACTAGTTATTCTCCTTTCTCAGATTTACCAACTAAACTAGGTGATCCAACAGGTTCTTCTTCTACATAGGTTGCTCTTCCATTGTTCTCTATTTTCTTGCTTGTACTTCCTTGATTACATTCAAATGCTTTGTGTCCTTCACCTCCACACTTAAAACAAGTTCCTCTGAATGTTCTCCTATCAAGTCCTCTTCCATCTCTTTTGTCTCCTTCACTCTGGTATGAATTAGGGTTTCCTCTATGGTAGAAAGTTCTATCATCTCTCTGGTATGCATTGTTATCTTTGTCCTCCTTAAATGTACTCTCTTGTCTATTCTACTCTGCATATGATCTATCTCCTCCAAAAAATGTTCTACCTCTCTAAAATTTACCTCCTCTACCTCTCTATCTTTGCTCATGTCTCTTGCTCAATTTTTCTTCAACTTTCAGGGCAAACTAATATGCTTCCTCCAATATTGTCATCCTCACTAGACTCAGTTCTTCTTGAATGTTCAATCTCAGTCCATTGATTTATCTAGCCACGTTCTCCTTGATTTCGTCACTATGTTCTAACCTTGTGATCATCTTGTGAAATTCTTCATTATACTCCTTCATAGATTTCTCCTTTTGTCTCAGGTTTTGCAATCTTTTCAACAATTCCAACTCATAGTCAGTAGGTATAAACTGATTCTTCAACTTTGTCACCATTCTATCCCACTTTGTAATCTTCTCTTTTCCTCTTCTATTTCTATCTAACTATACTTCTTTCCACCAAATAGTACCATGTCCTTTCAACTGTCTTTGCAAATTTCACCTTCTCCAGATCTTCAATTTCTTCATATTCAAAGTATTCTTCTAGGTCATTTATTCAATCAATCAACTCCTTAAGATTCAAATTGCCAATATAGTCTGGTACATCAACTCTAGGTATTTTCTCAATCTTTGAAATAGCTCATAGCATTTTGACTTGTTCTAATTCTTCTTCTTCTTCTAGGGTTTCTTCATTTTGATCAACGGGTTGAAATTCATCATCATCATCGCTTTCAACATTATGTCTAGGTGTAAGTCCTCTTCTCCAATCTTCTTCAACAACATCCAAGTGAACTCGCATTGTCTTCATCATTTCCATCATCTCATCCATTCTTCCATCCATAGTACCAACAATAGGTATTCTCCTTAGCAGCATCTCTTCTTAGGATCAAGTGTAACTGCCTCAAGCTCGGCAATCCAACTACAAGGTGACAACAACCTCATAATCGGTGATCAATTGATAACACAAGTAGTCTGCCTCAGATACGGTGATCTGTCCATAGCAGGATCTTACAGAATGCCTTCACAAACTTTGCTCAATTTGCTCACTTCACTCCCAAAGGATTATCACATGATTATATATCATCTCTGAATCACAAGATTCCTCTACGTCAGCTAAGGATGATTACAAAGTCCGATGAAAGAGGTGTAATGTGTGTACACTGATAGGTCAAACCTAATCATATAGAACTCCACAAATTAATAGAATAGTGTGTGGATCTTAGGGAAGGTTGGCCACAATCCAAAATTCCTTGAATGATGTGCAATTTAGCTCTACAATTCATGAAAGTGCTCCGCAAGTCTTCTCCTTTAGATGTTTTTTTGAGACTGTCAGGATGCTCTGTTCTGAGAAAACAGTCAATCTTTTGATAGCAATATCTTTCCGATACTTGATCCAAATGATCTGAATTTTGTATATGATGTGCATGAAGGTGTCTAGTGTTGGGAATTAAGGTGTCTCAACCTTTGCAAGTTCCTAGCATTTATTATTTAATTGTATTTATTTTTCACCTATTATTGTAATTTGTATGCAAATCTTATTTTGTCACTTTGTGGGAGTTGGCATGGTAATGTGTCATCCTACATGGAAGGTGACTAAGTGTATTTTTGTCCTCATATGAAGAGATAGGCATCCCACTTTGTGGTGGAAGAATTTTTCCATGTGTCAGCATCTTTTGGGTTTTGTAAGAGGTTTATGATGTGTAAGAGTTATGACAAATTCCTATGACAGAATCTATGACATGTAAGAGCCAGAAATAGAAGATCCTATGACAAGTGAAGACAAGTGTCAAAAAGTGATGAAATGGGAAACTCTCCCTTTCAAATATGCAACACAAACACACACAAAAGCCTATGCAAGAAGGCTACAAATGAAGTGAAACAACAGAAAATGGAAGAGAAATCTACAACACTTATTTTATTTCAATCTAAAAATTCATTACATCAATATGAAGCTTATGAGCTTCTGGAATCATACATCTAACACCTGCAACAAACAACTTTTCCAACATCCTGGACTCATTTCAACAACATTTGGCTATGTCAAAATCTTCCCCTCCAAATCCCCCTTCACCAAATGAGCAAGCATCAATATATAGAAATTGTGTGAGAAGAAACCGCTATTGGTTTCACAAAACAACGTCCACTAAACCACCAAGAAAACCTGTCATTTTATTCCTATCACTTCTCCCTCATTTTTCCTAATTTTCTAAAACCGTTTGTAGGTTTTGTGTGTCTCCTTCACTGCTTTCTATAATATTTTGAATTTTTTATTTCAATCCGAAATGTGAAAGTTATGCCCATTTTACTGAGACTGGGTCTCACAATTACAACCTAGACATGCAACAACATGCAAAGCTTGTGGCCAACATGCAAATGCATGCAAAGAATGCAATTGAACATGCAATAACATGCATACCAAGTGGTCCCACCTAGAAATGGGATGCCCGAATGGAAGATTCCACCATTTATGCCTTTGAAACATTTATGAGAGCATAATTCCTCAAAAATTACATTTACCAATATGCCCAAGGATAATTACATTTGTTGCAAATTAAAATATTATTTTCTCAAGCCCATAAACCTTATTGAAAACATACACCCAAGTTTGATAGTGACAGGTTGTAAGAGAATCTGCTATTAATAGTCAGTTATGACAGATTCTCTTACATCTGTAAGATTTGTCATATATGACAGATTTTATGACATTGTAAGAGCATCTGTCATACCTTAATTGGGCAAATTTGGGGTACCCAAGTTGGGGGTTGTAAGGGATGAAAGAGAATCTCTTACAAGTGTCATACACATGTTTTATGGCCTTGGAAATTGGGCCAATGAGATTCCTATGTTGACTTGCTCTAGAAGCTTCCCCTTTTCGTAGTACTTCTTTATATACAGGTGCTTGGATTTGGAGATGTATGGTTCATTTGCAGGTATCATTATTTTGCTAGAATTACACTAGATTTGACATTGTGACAACACCTAGAAGAACTTGCATTGCAAGTGTGTTGTAATCTCCTTCAGATTTGATAATACATTGTGCAAGTTTTGGAGTGTGGGGTTTTTCACCCAAAAGGGTTTTTCTCATGTATACCTTGTGTCATTGCATTTATACTTGCATGTGAATGTGTGTTAATCTCTCTGTTAATGTAAAACATAACTATAACTGTAAAGATCTAAGAAAAATTTGCACTGATATCCCTCATTAGATTGGTGTAGCAAGTTGTTTCCACTTACCTTGCTTCCTTTCAGTTGGTATCAAAGCCAAGCTAGTTTTGGTCCTAGCTGCTAGGTAGAGGGTTTTTTGTACTAATCTTCGATTGAGTGGGAGTCTTGTAGAGCATTTTGTGATCTTGTTGTAGTGAGAAGATGGCAAGCACGTCTGGGAGATTCGACATCAAAAAATTCAATAGAGGCAACTTTGAGTTGTGGAAACTCAAGATGGAGGATATGCTAGTGGATAGAGATTTATGCCTCGTGATATCTGATACCAAACCCTAGAGCATGAAACAAGAAGATTGGGATTTTAAGGATTGAAAGGCCAAGGGTCTCATAAGGCTTTGTTTGGCTGATTTTGTGCTCTTGAACGTCCACGAGGAGAAAACTGCAAAAGAGTTGTGGAAGAAGCTTGGTGATGTTTATCAGGCTAAGTCCTCAAGGTAAACAAGCTATTCTTGAGAAATAAGTTATACTTTTCAAGGATGGAAGATGGAGGATCTGTGGCAGATCATCTCAATTCTTTTAATATGCTTGTTTCACAGTTGACCTATGTTGGTGTGAAGATGGAGGAGGAGGATCGTTTCATGAAATTGTTGTGTTCTTTACCAAATTCATGGGACCACCTTGTGATGGCCATTGGGAGTACCACTACCACCTTCAAAATGGATGAAGTGGTTTCTTGACTATTGTCTAAAGAAATGCAGAGAAAGTCTTCCAAAATGGCTAAGGAGGCTCTTGCAGTTCGTGGTAGGTCCAAGGAAAAAGGAAAGAAGAAGGACAAGAAGAAAGAAGACAAAGGAAGATCCAAATCCAGTGGGAGATCAAAGTATCTTGGAAAGTCCAAGGCTTTATGTTGGAACTGAGCAAAACTTGGTCATTTCTGCAAGGATTACAAGAAGGAGAAAAAGAAGAAGAAAAACCATGATTCTGACTCTGACAAGTCCTCTGGAGATGATGGAGAAGCATTTGTTGTTGCCTTAGCAACACATGCATCTGAGGATGTGTGGTTAATTGATTTTGGTGCATCATTTCATATGACATCCCATAGAAACTAGTTTTCAAAGTATGAAGAGTTCAATAGTGGGAAGTTGTACCTGGGTGATGACTCTCACTTAAATATAGTTGGCCATGGAAGAGTCCTGATTAGATTCCCTGATGGTCGAGTGAAGGGGATCAATGGTGTACTACATATCCCTGGGTTGGCATGAAACCTGTTATCTATAAGAAAACTAAATGATGTGGGTGTGCATGTTATTTTCTTGAGTGGAGGATGTAAGATGACAAGAGGAGCTATGGTGTTGGCTAAGGGTGTTCAGATTGACACTCTATTTCAGCTTGATGCATGCATGGTTTAGTGTAATAGTGCCTCTGTTTCGAAGAGAGCCTCAGATTCTTCATCCTCACCATTAGAACCAACACCCAAGAAGACTGTAGTATCTACTTCCAATGGTCGTGCATTCTGGGTACCCAAGGGTGCTCATTCTATGGAAATGAAACTTCTTGCTGAGAAAACAATGTTGTGGCACCAAACGCTTGGCCATATTGGTGAAAAGGGTATTGACGAGCATCGTTGCAATCCTCTTCATTTAATTTATCAATCCGGGGTGGTGTCCAAAGGCTGTATGCATTAGGAATGTAAAGATTTTTTATTTGGTAAACAATTCTTTCTAACAAAAACAGAAAAGAAAAATTAAATTAATCTAATGAAATCACACATACAAAATTTAAACACACTTGCATAAATTAAAACTATAAATTTAAAACATGTTTCCATGAATTAAAAATATAGAAATAAAATAGCTCTTGCACTAAAATCTAATTTAATACATTTAAAATAAATAGAAATGGATGAAATTAAAATAATACAAACAATAAAATAAGTACCAAATGTTGTCATTTTCCTTAGGATGAGCAATTTTCTTGCTCCTCCATTGGAATTGGATCAAGATCATTCACCCAACTTTGTGCTCAATGCTCCATATATCTTATTTCTTCAACAAAATATTACAAATTTACTTCTAAAATTGCTGTAGTTTTGTTATTCCAAAAATTTGCCAAAATAACAACTCCTTTCTTTAGAGTTGAGAAGTTTATTTATACATTGAAGATCTTCACCCAACTCCCTAAACTAGTGGAAAGCATAAATACACTTGTCTTTCCCATTCCTATGATAAAGGAACAACTCCCTTTATGCTCTACACATATCTCTCCTACTCCTATGCTAAAGAAAACAAATTCCTTTATTCTCTCTATATAGGAAACAAATTCCTTTATTCTCTCTACTAATCCTATGCTAAAGGAACAACATCCTTTATTCCATCATTACAAAGTGACAACACATCCACATCCTTTTAAGGGAAAAAGGTTTTATTTTTGCTACTTTTATTATTTTCCTAAAATAATTTTTTGGAATGCTGGGACAAGACGAGGACATGGATCTATTCGAACAAACAAGTTCTGGAGCATCGTTGGAAGATGCACCAGAATTTATGCTCTTCAGAGATGAAGCCCTTTGGATGAAATCAAGCTGGAATACTTCAAAGTTGGCTTTGGAAGTGATTTCAGAATGCTTCAAGGTTGGGTAAAAGAGGCTGGAATACTTCAAGACTAATTCTGCATCATTTTAAAACATATTGCATTCTATTTTTTCCAATAAACATTAGAAAATGTTAGCAATTAAATTGCAATAGGCTTCTAAGAACAAACCAACATATATCTATATTCTATTTTAAATAAGCGAACAGTTCATAAAACTACATTTAAATCCACTTTTAATGCTAATTTTAAGAGAAAATAGAGATGAATTTAGATGAGACATTTCTAGTCTCATCAGGTATGAGGACCCTGAAAAATAAAAACCTCATTGAGGGTATGGATGGTTGTAACCTTGAGTTTGATTTATGTGAACACTGCATAAATGGAAAACAAAATCATGTTCAGCTTTATTATAGTTCTCATAAATCTTTTGAGCTATTGGATCTAGTTCACTCTGATGTTTTCAGTCTTGTTAATGTTCCTTCAATTTCAAAATCTGTGTATTTTGTTTTATTTATTGATGACTACAGTAGAAGAACATGGGTATATTTCCTTAGGAGTAAATTTGAAGTTTTTGCAAGATTCAAAGAGTTTAAGGCTCTTGTTGAGAATCAAAAAGATAAAAAGATTAAATATTTGAGAACTGATAATGGTGGTGAGTTTTTCTCAGTGGATTTTGACAAGTTCTGTAAAGAATGAGCTATTGAGAGGCATAAGACAACTCCATATACTTAGAAAAATGGAGTTGTAGAAAGAATGAATAGAATGTTGATGGAGAGGGCTCGAAGCATGTTAAGTGGAGCTAGTCTAGAATAAATGTTTTGGACTGAAACTGTTGCTATCGCTTGTTACTTGATTAATAGGTCTTCTACATCGGTGCTCGTTAACAAGACCCCTATGGAGGTATGGTCTGGTAAGAAGCCTTTGTTAAGACACACTCAAGTATTTGTTTGTGAGGCATATGCACATGTGCCTAAGGAGAAGAGGTCCAAGTTGGAGAATAAGGCAGTTAAATGTATCTTTATTGGTTATGGCATTGGTGTGAAAGGGTACAAGCTATGGGATCCAGTGGATGAAAGAGTTATGTATAGAAGAAGTGTGATCTTCAAACATCTCAATCCTTCTTCTGTTGTTCTACAACCAGAGAAAGAGATAAAGAAAGATGATGTGGTTCAGCTTCCTCCCACCCTTGAGAAAGTTGAACCGAAGACACTAGTTGGATCTGACGATGAGGAGAGCTCTAGCAGCTCTAAAAGTTCAGAAGAAGAAGATGAAGAACCTCAACCTCAACTTGTGAGGAGGTCCACAAGAATAAGGTGATAACCTAAAAGGTTTGGTTATTCATTGCATGATTCCAATTGTATTTTTGCTTTGATTTCTAATGGTAGTGAGCCTAGGACCATAAGGGAGGCTATGGGTATGAAAGATGCAAGTTCTTGGAAGAAGGCCATGGAAGAAGAGATAGCTTTTTTGGAAAAGAATAATACTTGGGACTTGATTCCTTTGCCTGAAGGAAGAAAGCATGTTGCATGCAAATGGGTGTTTAAGAAAAAGTTTGGTTCAGATGGCAGCATTGAGAAATATATGGCAAGGTTGGTCGCAAAGGGGTATTCACAGGTGGAGGGAATTGACTATGGTGAGATTTTCTCTCCAGTTGCAAAGATGGCATCTATTTGGTTCCTATTATCTCTTGCAGCAGCATATGATTTAGAGGTGGAGCAAATGGATGTGAACACAACATTCCTTCATGGTGACTTGGAGGATGAGATTTATATGTCACAACCAGAGAACTACATTATGAAATGTAAAGAAAATCTAGTTTGCAAGTTGAAAAAGTCTTTGTATGGTCTTAAGCAATCTCCCAGGATGTGGTACCAAAAGTTTGATGCCTTTGTGTTGAGTATTGGATTTCTGAGATCGAAAGCAGATCATTGTGTTTACTTCAAGTTTTATAATGATCACATTCTCATTATAGCATTGTATGTTGATGATATGTTGCTAATTGGGAATGGTAAAGGTTTGATTTCTGATTTGAAGTCTGAATTGTTAGCACAGTTTGAAATGAAAAATTTATGGGCAGCCAGGTACATTCTAGGGATGAAGGTCAGAAGAGACAAAGAAAACATAAAACTTTGGTTGAGCCAGAGTATGTGAACACTGTGTTGGAGAGATTCAGCATGGTAGATTGTAGACCTTTGAGTGTTCCTATTACTATGGGGACAAAGTTATATGTTGCAAATTGTTCGAAGTCTCCATTTGAGATGGAGGATATGAAAAGAGTACCTTATGCTAGTGCGGTTGGCAATTTGATGTATGTGATGGTCTGTACAAGACTAGACATTGCCCAAATAGTGGGAGTCCTTAGCTGATTCATGGCTAATCCTAGATGGATACATTGGGATGCAGTAAAGAGAGTTTTCAAATATCTACGGGGTACTTCCAAGTATGCCTTGTGCTATCATGGTTATCCTACTAGTTCTCAGCATTCTGTGAGTATTCATGGATTTGTGAATTCAGATTGGGCAAGTGATATTGACAATAGGAGATACACTAATGCTTATGTGTTCACTATGTTTGGTGGTTCTATTAGTTGGATGAGTAAGTGAAAACCTGTGGTCACTTTGTCCATGACTGAAGTAGAGTACATGGCAGCTAATCATGCTTGTAAGGAAGCCATTTGGCTTAATAGATTGTGTTCTGACATTGGATTTGATGCAGGAAAGATTACCATTTCTTGTGACAGCCAGAGTGCCATATGTTTGGCGAAGAATCCTACCTTCCATCTGAGGACCAAGCACATTGATGTGCAGTACCACTTTGTACGTGATATGGTAGAGGATGGGAAGGTGAATTTGGAGAAGATTGATACTTTGGCGAATGTTGCAAATTCCTTAACGAAGCCCATGAACACAGAGAAGTTCAAATGGTGTTCAGAGTCTATAGGCCTCTTGGCCCCTAGCAGTTAAATCTTGTCATTCTATTAGCTCTTGAAAGGTGTTTGAAAAGTGGGAGAATGTTGGGAATTAAGGTGTCTCAACCTTTGCAAGTTCCTAGCATTTATTATCTAATTGTACTTATTTTTTGCCTATTATTGTAATTTGTATGCAAATCTTATTTTGTCACTTTGTGGGAGTTAGGATAGTGATGTGTCATCCTACATGGAAGGTGACTAAGTGTATTTTTATCCTCATGTGAGGAGATAGGCATCCCACTTTGTGGTAGAATATTTTTTCCGTGTGTCAGCATCTTGTGGGTGTTGTAAGAGGTTTATGACACGTTTAAGAGTTATGACAAATTCCTATAACAAAATCTATGACATGTAAGAGTAAGAAATACAAGATCCTATGACAAGTGAAGACAAGTGTCAGAAAACATTTTGTATGGAGGAAGTAGGCACCCAAGTTTGACTATGACAGGTTGTAAGAGAATGTGCTATTAATAGTTAGTTATGATAGATTCTCTTATAGATGTAAGAGTTGTCATATATGACAGATTTTATGACATTGTAAGAGCATCTGCCATACCTTAATTGGGCAAATTTGGGGCACCCAAGTTGGGGGGTTGTAAGGGATGAAAGACAATCTCTTACAAGTGTCATACACATGTTTTATGGCCTTGGAAATTGGGCCACATGGATTTGGATGAGATTCCTACGTTGACTTGCTCTAGAAGCTTCAGGCCCCATTCGTAGTACTTCTCTCTCTCTCTCTCTCTCTCTCTATATATATATATATATATATATATAGTTGCTTGGAGTTGGAGATGTATGGTTCATTTGCATGTATCATTATGCTTCCAAAATTACTCCAGATTTGACATTGTGACAACTCCTGGAAGAACTTGCATTGCAAGTGTGTTGTAATCTCCTTTAGATTTGATAATACATTGTGCAGTTTTTGGAGTGTGGGGTTTTTCACCTGAAAGGGTTTTCTCCACGTATATCTTGTGTCATTGCATTTATACTTGCATGTGAATGTGTGTTAATCTCTCTGTTTGTGAAACATAATTGTAACTGTAATGTTCTAAGAAAAATTTGCACTACTATCCCTCATTAGATTGGTGTAGGAATCTATTTCCGCTTACCTTGCTTCCTTTCATCTAGAAGCTTAGTCCAGCTCCACAAGGTCTGAAATGAAATTGTGGTAGAATGCGGACAAAAAAATAGAAACTACTTCTGACTGAATTGACTATACTGAACTGGAAAATGAAAGAAAACAAACTAAAATGCAAATGTTTTTGGTTGATGCAAGATTGTTCTTGAGCTAGGGATGCTCCTGGATCAGAAGATGTGGTTGAATCCTTTATCACATCCTGTCAAAGAACATACACATAGATATGCAAAATCAGCAAACTAAATAGCTGCAACATAACTCTCCTCAAGTCCATATCTCTCACAAATCCTCCACATCATAAGAGAAAGAAGTCAAAGAGACTCAAAAGCTCCATACACATTTCAACTCCAATGTCATATGAACATGAATATCTAGGAAGAAGAATAAGACCAATAAGAGAGATCCTGCAAATCATAACTATGTCCTTCTATCCACACTAATGTGCTATAGTTGTTAAAAGTATGATCTCCTCTACAACCCAAGAAACAAGAAGCCTCCACAATATCCAATAACAAGATGCAAGCCAATCAAACTAAAAGGTAGATCAAACTCATAACCATCCCAAAGTAGGAATAAGCCTAAAGCCACTAACCATCTCCATTACATACAATGATCTCATAACAACTCAGGATCAAACATAATGAGATAACCAATTATGTCCTTGCATCTACTCCTCAAACAAGTCCTCACAGTGATAATCCATAGCTCAAGACTCATCCATGAGAAGATAAGATTCAAATGAAAAATGCATTTGAAAATCAGGTGGGCATACCTATCAAATCATTCACTACCAAGTGGACCAAGAGTGGGAATGAGATTGCTCCTCCAGGATGCACCAAGCCTCAAAGACTCTCTCTAAGGACAATCTCCTCAATATGTCCATGTTGGACTCATGTCCAACCAAGGTGTAGGCTCCTCGGTCTTGCTACTAAAATCCTCATCAAAGAGTAACCATCTCAACACATGTCTCTAATCCAAGAGAACTCAAGCCTCATCTAAGTCTCCAAGTATCCATGAGTACCTCCATGATCAATCCATTCTAAACTCCAAATACAAAACCGTACCATCATGAAGCTCCCAAGCACATAACCAATGCACCCAATACCAAGAGAACCATCAAGATCATAGTCAAAGCTCCCACTACACATATGCATAACCAAGGAACATATCATGACATCGTGATCTAATCATCTCCTAAAGGAAGATCTCATGCACTAATGCACACATCTTGTCTCAAGAGAACCTGTATCATGCCAATACTCAAACTAGTATCTAGAGTAAACCAAGAAACAATACCAATCATCCTGTAAGCAAGGATCACCTATCAAAACTGACAAACCATAACCAAAACCTCAACCAAAGAATCCAAGAGTCCTCCATGGTACCAAGATGTTAACATCTCCAAATCACATGAAGATAACCATATCCTGCCAAAGCTCCCATTGAAGTGTGATACCGAGCTATACATAGCAACAAAATAAACATTAAATGGTGTAGGAGCACCTAGTGGATTTCATGCCTCCATGAGGCCATTATGTCATTTTTGGTTTTAGTTTTTGGTCTTGTCCATGTAATAAGATCTGTGCGACCATTTTGGACTTGTTCTTGCATAGGTGTAGTCATTTAAGGTCATGTTTAATCATTTTTGTAAATATTGCAAAAAAAGTTACAATTGTTGATGAAGATGAAGACATAGACGGTGGTACTGAGGCATATGAACGAGAACTCAAATTTTGATACCTTGAAGTTGAGAAGATGCTAAGCAAGAGATGGTGCAAGAATAAGAAAAAGGGTCCAGGGAAAGTTGTAGAGATGAAGGACAAGTTAGCGAAGAATTGGAAGACTAAGAAGAAAGAGAAAACCTACACTCAAGTGGACTTGAGTTTTTTTCTTCCCCTTGGGAGTAGGGTGCAGGAGCACCCAGTGGATTTCATGCCTCCATGAGGCCATTATGTAATTTTTGGTTTTAGTTTTTGGTCTTGTTCATGCAATAAGGTCTGTGGGACCATTTTGGACTTGTTCTTGCATAGATGTAGTCATTTAAGGTCATGTTTAGTCATTTTTGTAAATATTGCAAAAAAAGTTGCAATTGTTATCAATGCAACTTTGCATTTTTTATGTAAGTGGAAGTTGAATGGTTGGATTTTGAAAGGTAGTTAGTTTTTGGTGGGAAATAGTTAGAAATGTTATAAAATGCCTTTGTATGGTTGAACACAGTAGTGGATGACATGTAATGAAAATTTTGATGAAGAAATAAACACAATTTTTTGAGTTTTACCACGTTTTTGCCTGTTCTCTTAATTTTGTATGGTCTATGGGGAATTTTTGTGACCTGCACATGATCATATCTTGTAGAGGAATGAATCACCTTTCATTTGCAACTAGTTTGGTAGTTTTTCATTGAGTTTGGAGAATGTTATAGGTGATTTACTGAAAACTATCCAAAACCCTGGTTAGGGTTTCTAGTGGCCTTCAAAATGTAATTTCTCACCATTCCCATGGTGGAAAAATCTAAAATCTTGTGAGATGGAGTATTTTTGTGTGTATTTACTTATTCCAAGATTACAAGTTCCAGGGTTTTTGTTTTCGTGTGTTTTGGTGATGCCCTAGGTCGGATTTCCTTATGTTTTTATTTAATTGGCAGAAGAAAAGTCAATTTTTGAAGGTCTTGGTCCAAAACACCTCCACCTTCACTTGATCTATGTTGTGTAAGAGGATAATGGGTGTCCAAAATAGTTTTTATTTCATGGGTTGGAGTTGTTCCTTTCAAATTATGTCAAAAATACCCCATTTGTTGTCCTAATTGGCCTAATGTTGAACTATAACAGTCAATTTTAGAGGGTTTTGTTCCAAAACAACCCTATCCAAAATTTTGATATGTTTCTAAAGCGAATAAAGGGTATCTAGAATGGTGTTTGGTTTCTAGATTTGAGGCCTTCTCTGAAATTTATTGTGGAAAAACCTTGTTTGGAGTACTATTAGGGAAGTTGAAGAGTTTGTGAGAAAACCCACCAAGTTTAGGGTTCCAAAGTTGCAAAGTTTGTTCATTTGAGATTGTGTTGTTAACCTCCACCCTGCTCTGCATCATTAAACCATCAAACCATCACTATCAAAAGCTCTCTCTGAAACCTATAACAAAGCTATCCATCTCCTACATGAAGATCATCCATGGCCCCAACATAATCAAAGAATCCACTGTAAATGACACAGGTACCAAAAGGTTGAGTAAACCATAATCTCTAAAACTAAGAAGATGAACAAAACCTGTAAACCAAACATCAATCCAACATCACCAAATTTGCACCTGTAAAACAATCATGTCATGCCAAAGTCCCAACCAAACAAGGAACATCCATGACACTATGATCAACACCCAATGCACTTGCACTAACTTCCCATCAAGTCTCACATAACTATACCATATAGTCAACAAACATAGGTACCAGATTATGACTGTATCAGGTAATACCATATCTCTCTATATCTCATAATGACAAGCAAACCAATGCAACATGTGACTAACCCAAGCCACAAATCAGAATCTACATCAACACTGAAACATCTATGGCCATAGACAACCCACATCCAAGTCATAAATGCAAGTTGTAAGCATAGACAACCTATGACACTACACAACTTGTAGATCTCACAATGCAACACACAAACTCAACAATACATGTGTAATGTTGTCAACCAAAGATAATCAGAAATAAACATGTAAGTATGCAATGACCCAAACACCAAATCATCCTAGATTCAATTTGCCATCAATTCACAAAATCACCAAAAGTTAAAGGAACCAAAAGTAGCTCAAACTAATATAATCTGAACAAACCTCATAATATCATCTCCAAACCTACTCTACTATGTAGTACTCAGAAATACCTTTCCAATGCCTATAAGATGTTTGAAATCTGACTTTGTATGCACATGTTATGCCTAGTCAAAGCTCAAAACAAATACCTGGCTTCCAACTGGCAAAAAATTAGTCAAATTTGAAAAATCTGAAGAAATCTCTATCACCACTACATAGTATGCGGAAAGAGAGACTATAAAAGGTCAAAAATCTGACATGCTAGGCAAAAGTTATGCCCCCTAGAAAAAATCTACCCTCCTAAGCTTATCAACCAGGCCCTAGAGGCCCTCTAGTGGCCCTGTGGTGGTTAGGTGGTGGCGCGCCTGGGCAGTGCACTAGCTGCTGAGAGGTGATAGACTTGAAACAGTGTTTAAAAAGGATTTATTTTTCGTATGAACAATTTATGAAAAAATTTAAATATTTTATATAGCCCCCAGTGGGGCTTAAGGCTAGTCCTCCACGAGACTGGGGGCCCAAGCCTAGGGGTAAACCCCGCCGGTCTTAGAGCCCACTACTCAGGGGCAAGCAGGGAGCCACCGGCCTGTAGAGCTATATAGCCTGTAGCTGGTGCAAGCTGGTCGGGGGGGTACGACCCCCCCCCAAATCTTTAATTTTTTTTAATTTAAATCAAACTTTGTAGACAACAGGTAAATTTTTTTATTAAAAAAAGTTCTGACGACATGTGTACCTAACACGTGACCTATACCGTTGATCCATACAAAATCTTTAAAGATTCCCTAGGGCACAAATTAGGGAAAAATCTCTCTATTTTTTAACATAGGTGAATTATATGTTTTTCTTCACTTGAGATAGCTCTTGAATCCAATGGCAGGATTTGTTTTTTCCCATGAGGCTTCTTGCAAATGCTAACCTCCAAAATCCTCCATACAAAAAGCCCAAATCAAAAACCCACATGCCAAATGTACATGAAACCCCAGACTTGCAACAACCCAAGTCTGCAAATAGCCTTGTAACCATGAAAATGCCTTCATTTCTTCCATGCAAAGCCATGGATTCCACTATACAAAAAATTCACTCATAGCTAGGGTTATCAAACAAGGATTTCCTCCCAAATCATGGCAACCAAGCTCTGACACCAAATGTTGGAAATATGCAGCCATATAGACTAATTCCTCATATCCCAATAAGGGATTTAAAATGCAATAAACCAAAAATCCACATGCAAAAGAAATAGACAATCATACCATTAATGGTGACACAAGATATACCCTTGGAAAACCCTCATAGAGGGAAAAACCTAGCCTCCAATAGCATGCATCTTTCATGTATTATTTAGCAATAAACAACAAATACATATGTAGAGATCACCTTTGAAACGTCAAGCTCTCTCTACCTGTAATCCATGTGAACAAGCATGTAACCATACATCCCATGCCATGCTTCAGACCCTCACACAACCAACCTACAAGAGAAGTTATAACCCAGCCAAAGGCAATAAGCCTTCACTCTCTTACTACAACAACTACCCATGTGTTTGCTTTTATAGACATAACCTCACACAAATACAACATATGGTATTGTAACACCTTTTTCCTCAAAACCAGGTGTCTACAAAACCATTGACCCCACATTTGATTATTTGTACTAAGTTTTCCCAATTAATCAAATAATTACAAATAAAGTAATTAACCCAATGTTACATACAATGATTACAAATGGCGTCCAAATAAATATCTAATGTGGCTAAACACATCACATGATGCATCACAATTAAATATTTATTTTACATAATAAAATAATACCAATGTTATGCAAGGTGTACAACACACCTACTCCAACATTAATTTCTAAACAATCATAAACCTCAACATTGGATAACTATCAAAAGAATTTTAGATATCTTCAAGGAACTATTAAGCATTTGATTACATTTAGTGGGAGGTCAAAAGAATCTCTTAAGCTAATTGGATATTATGATGTAGATTGGGCATGGAATATTTACGATTGAACATCAATGTCATGATACTACTTTATAATAAGTGGAGGTATAGTTTCATGGACAAGTAAGAAACAATTGATAATTTCTCTTTCTAGTGGAGGCTCAAAATACATATTAGTATGTCAAGCCATGAAGGAATTAATATGGCTAAGAAAATTGTTGAAAGATATTGAGACTATTCAAACCCAACTAATAATGTTGAGATGTGACAGTTAAAGTTCTATAGCAATAACAAGAATTCAAGGTATCATTGTAAAATTAAGCATATTGAAGTACACATTTTTTTTGTAAGCACACTAAGAAAAGCACTATGCAAATGGAACAAGTGCAACAAAATGATGGTAGAAGGTGGATTACCAAAGATAATTGCCAGAAGAAAAGTTCAAGTTTTATAATTAAAGATTCAATGTACAATTATTTAATTGAAGAATATTTAACTAAACAAAAGTGTTGGAAGTAAAAAAAGTGTTACATTTAGAAAAATAACTAAATATTCATAATTTCTATTTTTATTAAAAGCAATTTCTATTTAATAATATAACAAATAAATAATATATTTGAAGTTATTTAATTCTAAGGTTGAATTGTATACATGTACATATACACACACATACATGTATATGTATACATACATACATATATAGACACACATCTTTTAAGGGTCAATATCTACAAAGTGGGCTACATATAGGGTCTAAATTTGATGGTTGATCTTATTTGTAAGCATTTTTTTATGAAAGTCATCCATTTAAAATTGTCTTTCAGACATTAAAACATATATATATATATATATATATATATATATATATATATATATATATATATATATATATATATATATATATATATATATATCCAATTTTAGTTATGGAAAAAATTGCTATATGCAGGGTTAAATTTGATGGGTATTTTTGTCCTAATATACAATCAAAATTTTAAGAAGATTGTGTCATATGAAAGGAGATATTTTGAACAAATAGTAAGCATACTATTTGTTCAAAATATCTCCTTTCATATGACACAATCTTCTTAAAATTTTGATTGTATTTTAGGACAAAAATACCCATCAAATTTAACCCTGCATATAGCAATTTTTTCCATAACCAAAATTGGCCTCAATTTATCCAAAACATTTTTTGTTTTTTCTAGAATTCTGGAGCTTTTTTAATAAAGTACAAAGATTGGCCTCAATTTATCCAAAACAATATTTCTTTTTCTAGAATTCTAGAGCTTTTTTAATAAAGTAAAAAAAAATCTGAAGAAATTAAAAAACATAATATGAAAGGTCAATATTGATAAAGATTTACTACAATTTATTACCCCTTGTGTTCGCCTGCAGCACGCACGACATAGTAGCAATGGGAGGAGATGGGTTTGCCCAAGACAGGAATAAAATACACTCTAATGGAGTCATCGCCGTCTTCAATTGATAAGCATCTGTCTTGGGGAAATGGCAGTTCTCGCAGATTGCCAGATCCCCCAAAGCAGGAGGCAGAGTCACCACTCTCATCATCTTCATCTTCCTGAAGTAAGAGATATGCAGAGTAAGGACCAGCAGGAGGTGAGAATAGACCTGGGATCTGGTTTTGAGCTGCACCAATTCTTGCCTGCCTGTAGGCCGCCATAGATATAGTGGAATACATTGATTGATCAGATAACAAAGATGATTGTGAGAACCTCTCGGTCTAGTGTCTGATTTATATGGTTGGAGGTGTACAAGGTCAATTGGTAATTTTCTTATATTATTTAGATTTTATTCAATGGTCAAAGGTAAATTTGATAGTCTTACAAAAATTATTTTTGATTTCTTTTGTTTAGAAACACCATAAATAATGGTTTGTTGCCTAGACACTTAAGTTTGTTGGTGAAATAGTCAATGTTGTTGCATCTAATCCATTTGTATGCAGACATCATAGGAGCCAAAAGGTATAACCAATAGGTTTAATTTGGTAGTGAAGGCTCTTACATCCACTTCTAGTTGTTCAACCCCTTCAAACATTATAAGACACGAAGATCAACATTAGTCTATAGGGAATCTCCCTTCTTATATTCTAATGCACGCAAGATACTTTCCTTTGAACTAGTATACCTATTAATAGGATAGGTCATTCATTTATGTGCTCAACCAATCATTGATATATATGCTCTCCTCTCCTCTACCCCAAGGGAGAGATCATGTTTGGAATGTTTCTTCAAACAACCACCTTGGGGGGCCTAGGTACTCTAGTGTTGGGCAAGGGGGTACTCATTAGGGGGTAGAGTAAAACTCTCTAGTGACATTATATGGTTAGCCTTTGTATAGTAGGAATTGACTTTAGAAAGGGGTACAAGTGATGGAACAAGCTCTACTTTTAAGTATGAGAATAAGGATTGTAATTAGGTAAGGATCCCTATAATTGTCACGTGGTGATCCATTCTTTATTGGTTACTTAAATCCATAGCTCGTAATGAATAAGATGGTTCTACCTATCAGAGAAGAGACGAGGATGTTACATCAAGATAGGGGTGATGCCTCTTACTCTTCTACCTACTGGAGAAGGGACAAGGGTGGCACCTTAAATATATAGTTGTTTATCCTATCTCACCATTGAATCACACTTGCAATGCCATTAAGGATCCTTGCTTTGTAGTTCATAGTTTATGGAATTTTCAAATAGAGGATAGTCAAATAACTACCAAGTTGTGGATCACAAATAACCTTCTCCCATTAAGCTTTTGAACATAATGCCTTCACCAATTCCTCCATATTAGCATGCTTATGTGTCGCCTTGGTCAAACTCCCTATTGAACATCCATGGTGGTCTAGTTTGAAGGTCTTTTACAAGTGAAAGCTAAAGCCTTTGCCTTCACCCGTGTGCTTTTGTTCTATTTTGATGTTCACTTGTTATTAGCAATCATCTTTTATCTTGAGCGACTTGTTCATGCCTTCTTAAAGACCAGTTTCTAGCTTGTGAACATTAGCCAACCAAGAGTAGTAGGTTCATTTTCATTCTTGTATGTATCTAAGAGTCCAAGTCATCAGTATAATTGGCATCTAGTGTCGAGATTTTCTTTGAAGACAAGTGGCAGCCTCTAATTGTTCGGTTATGCAATGGTTGTTGGGACCTTGTGATGACAATATGGGTTTTTGCAAAGAGGAATACAATTTAGGGGTCATGTTGCTAATTGTAGAGGTTGTGGCTACGAAATGAATAGGAATCAATTTCTGCCCATGTTGATTGTGGAATTCAAGAAGGATTTTGTAAATTATCTCATCGCATATTAAAAGCATATATATGAAAGTCAAATCATCCAAAACTTTGAACAAATTATCTACACTCAAACCACCTCATCTTTTAGCTTGCCTCTTATAGTAAAAATCTACCTTTTAAGTAATATTCTTGTAGGTTAAATCAAAAGTACAATATGAACCTTACAAATTTCAAAAATATTTCTCTAATATTTATATTATACCAACACATTACAATTTTATAATAACAGATTGTAATAATTATAAACAAACATTAAACTTTCAAATACATTCAAGAAATGATGATGTATCTAGAACAATGTATAAAATGACATTTTAATTGATAAAACATAAGAATTTATATGAACAAGAGAAATTGATTACCTTCCAAAACTGTCATGACAAAATTCAGGGAAGTCAACATTTATATTTTATGCATAAGATAGTTTAAAGCCATATAAATTATGGGGATCTCGTTGGAATAAGTGAAAGACTCGGTCCGAACAATATTTAAATGCGGAGGATTCTAGGAAGGTTGGCAATCATATCTCATCGGCAACAACAATACGAGCAGTAAATAATGCTTGCCGCCTAAGAATAAGCATTTGACTGCATACATCATCATAGAACATTAGGGCAGTACATTGTGAGAACATCATAGAGTGAACAATAATACATCATGCTAAGTACTAATGGGTTGGAGATGGGATTATGGAATACAAGTGTTGTCTAGAGTATGGGTAAGATAATGGTGATGTGGTTTTTTGTGGTTAGGAATATTTATGTACGAATGATGATGGATTAATAGAGACAAAATCCAACCAATGAGGGCAATGGTCCAAGTCAATGGTGATCATGTAGGTATGAATCATATGATAATAGAATAGATCAATGACATAAAAAAATGTTCAATTTTGAAATTCCTTAGCACTTTGGTTTCCTATTACCTTATTTTTTAAGGTGGTCTAATCATAGACTTCAAGTTGAAATCACTTTTGTAAAGCACATTGGGCAATCTCAAGGAAGAAACCCTTTGTTTTGTTAGTTAATTCTTATTAACAACTTTCAAGCACATGTATAGGGTCCAAGTTATAAAACTATACAACTTCATCAATAATTATTGTAATGAGAATTTTGGAATGTCTCCTCAATACTCTTTAGAGTAATGTCTAAAAATACTTCATTTGCAAGATCAATGGTCTTTCTAGTATGTGGATCATAGTATTTTGCATAGGTAATGACAAGGAGGGGGAGGGGGAGGGGGAGGGGGATAAATAGAGAGAGGGGGGGAGACATGGAGAGATAGAGAGGTACAAAGATAGCCTGAGAGAGATAGGGAGAGGGAGAGAGGGGGGAGATAGAAAGAGATGGGGAGATAGAGAGGGATAGGTGGAGATAGAGACAGGGAGAGGGAGAGAGAGGAGGGTTGAGATAGAAAATGGGATCTATAGAGGTAGAAAGATAGATAAAGTGGGAGATAGAGATAGAGAAATGGGAGAGATAGGGAGATAGAGAGTGAGGGAGAGATAGAGAGGGAAAGATATATATATATATATATATATATATATATATATATATATATATATATATATATATATATATATATATATATATATATATATAGAGAGAGAGAGAGAGAGAGAGAGAGAGAGAGAGAGAGAGAGAGAGAGAGAGATGAAGAGATGTCCAGAGACATAGGGAGAGAGAGAGAGAGAGAGAGAGAGAGAGAGAGAGAGAGAGAGAGGCCATAGAGAAAACAAGATAGAGGGAGAGAAATATGTGCATAGAAAGAATCATAACTGCTTCAAAATGCGCTTGCATTATAATGCGAGCACAATTTTTACTGCTTTGGGAAATTCCAACCCTAAGGGTTGGATTTACCTTGGACATCCAACCCAAAGGGTTAGAGGTATTTTGGATGCCAAAGACATGTTTTCAATAAAAGTTAGAAAATTCAACCAAATATTGTGTGTGCTCCCCATCATAATTACACATTTTTCAATGTCAATATGAAAAAATGCCAGGACAAATTCAAGTTTTTTTTATTGGTAAGTGTGAGGATATTTTAGGTTGGCCCACTCCAGCAGAGGTCACAAGGGGGAACTCCTCCCCGTCCACATAATCAACTTAAAGCTTAGAAGCCACTTATTCAACTCAATTCAACTTAAGAGCCACAATGGAAGTCCAAGAGCCACAACTTGGAGTTCCAACTATAGATGTTACTTGGGGGATTTGAACTTGGATCTCCATCTTGAGAACCTTATGGCCTTACCATTTAAGCACAACCCCTTTCACGACGACTTCGAGTTTTTGATTATCTTTTAAACCATGTATTTTTTCAAAAAGTTGATAACATTAAGGTTTCCATCTTGAATTTCTTTTGCTAATGTGTTCTTTTTTTTAGAAAAACTATGTCTAGTATTTTTGGTGTCATTTTTTACACGTTTATCAAAATTTGAAACAAATTACATTTTTAGATTCTAGACTCAATTCTATACACATTGAAAAAAAATTGTTTTTTGATTAGTTTTCCAAAAAATAGGGGGGGGGGAGCTCAAATTTTTATTTTTCAGGATGTGTCCACTTTGAAAATTCAAAAAAATCATATTTTCATTAAAAAATTAACAGAAAAATCAAGGATAAACTACATGGTGTTAACTAATTTTCCACCGAAGTGATTTGTCAAATACTTTAAAAATTTGACATTTTAGGGGGAGAACACCAAACACTATGTTATATTTTTTTGACAAAAACAGAAGCACTTTGTGAGCTCCCCCTATTTGAACCTCTTAATCTCCATCATTTTTAGAAAAAAAAAATAGTAGTTTAGAAACTAGATTCTGAGCACTACAAAACTTGTTCTTATCACATCTTCTAATTTTGAGCATGTCTATCTTCAATTTCTCATCCAAGATCAGTTTTTACTGATTTTAGAAAAGAAAAAAAAAATGGCCACTTTTGACCTCCTTTTGGTCCCCTGTTTCTATGCACTTACCCATCCTACAATATGTGATTTCAAGAAAAAAATTAGGATGTCCCACAAGTGGGACACACTATTGTGGGATCAACATCACCTTTGATTGAAAATCAGATACCACCTCTATTTCATCATTCCTTGATTGATAGAAATTAGGTGCCACATATCCCTCATTAGGTGCCACCATTGTCTCTACTTGTTGAGTTATCTTCTCTCTTCTTTGAAGTTAACTCAACCCCACTTAGACACTTGTCATTGTAGCTGATCTATTCCAGAGAATATAAATAATTACATATTTTATTTTAATTAGGGAATGAGAATGCCAATTTCTATTCACCTATATTTTCTATTTCATCTTTAGTATAGAAAGTTAAATGGCACTCACTAGTTTAATTTACTAAGGCCTTCGATAAAGTTTTTAGGGTCAATTCTAAGATCCTCCAAATACAATTGATCAAACACTCCAAGGAATGGTTATAAATCACTTTCTTATACGCCTAAATTAGGTCAAGTCCCATGAAGTGCCAAGTGTCCTTGTAAAACTTGTAGGGAAAGCCACTTAGGACTAGTGCCTTATCATTGGTCATGTGCATTATTACATCATGCAACTCCTCCAAAGTGAGTTGAGAGTCATAGGCCACATTGGACATGTGATTGAACCAAGTTGGCACCACCTCTAGACATTATTGAAGTACATAATGACACTTCTATGAGTTTTATGCAATTGAAAAACTAGACTATAAAGTTTGGAAATGGCATGAGAGATCCTAGGTAGAAAAGAAAGCCTCCTAGTAGCAGTATTAATTACCTTACTATGAGAACAATATTGTCTTCCACATAAGGATTTGAAAAATTCCTTCAAGGATTTATCTCCCACCTTAAGCTAGTAAAGATGAGTTTTTATTTGAGCCCATTTGTTGTGACATGTCAATAATCTTGATAGTGTGTTGCAAGTAGACAACCCAATTATGCAAGAGAATGTTAAAGGGATCAACTTCAAGCTTACAATAGACAAGAAAATTTATTAGTAATAGTATCTTGGACTTGCTTACAAATATGGGCAATTTGCATACCCAACCACTATAGGAAGGTGATGGCACATTTTTTTTTCCTTGGAAATTATGTGGATAGTCCTCTAATGACTTGGGAGTGATGTGTTCAAGAAAAATTAGATGTGTCAAATTTTCATCAACACAAAAATCTATTCTACCTTAAAAGTGATTAGACTATGGATAGAGAAAATGATCTCAAGATACAATATCACAAATCTTCCATTGTGATTGAAAAGTTGGAACATGTGCTTCTTAGAAATCAAAACATGATTGAGATGTTTGAGCATTTTGTCCTCACCAAGTTGAAGGTTGGACCACGTAAACCATGGATTAAACATGGAAAGTCACCGTGAAATATATAGATCTACCAACCCCTAATGGTTTTTTATATATAGCAAATCTATAAAATTACAATAACACCATTATAGCTTATAACAGTTATAATGTTACTTTTGTAACTCATATAAAATAAAATTTTCCCCATAATCTTAATAGAAGGGTCATATATTGATAATAGTATATTATTGGCATCTTACAAACCTATGTCTTGGTTGAATCCCTTGAGAGAATGAGGGAAGAGTACATAATGTAGCTATTGTCTTCAAATATATATGTTTCTAAGCATCAAATGGATTTGCAATGTGTTGAGGATGCTCATGAGAAAATTGGTGCTAATGAATGTTTAGTAAAGGTTAAGATGGATAGTGTGACATTAGAGGATAATTGTGCTACTAAGAATGATAGTGTTTGCATTGATTTGTAGTTAGATGGGTCATCTTATTGCAAGATAGAAAAGAGAGGCCTAATCAATTATGAACTAGCTAGATCAATCTTTTCTATCAAACATTAGAACACAAGTCGACCAAGACTTGTGCACTTGGCTACAGTCCTCAAGGGAGAGCCAGGATGTCTGGGGCTTCTATTCTTTATGTTGTAATAGTAGAGATTGATTTGATTATAGCAAGATCTAGGGTTTTAAGTGACCTAATTGACAAAACAAACAACTTACATGTGTTGCAGATTAACTATGTAGAAATAGAGGGCAAATCGAGAAGGAGTAGCGCTGTCAGAACCTATAGCTAGAAATAGGCGCAGATCTAGGAGTACAGCAACTGGGTACCCAAGTCCTAGGGTTTTAGACTAAAATTTAGGCAGATGATCTATCTTCTAGGATCTTTCTGTCTTCCTAACATTATTTCATGTTGAAACCTTCTGCTGCGATCTTCACACATAAAAGAGGGAAAATGTTTGTGTTATATAGGGGCTTGCCTCAGTCGAACCCAATTTTAGTGTTCCCACCTCCACAACAATAGTGATAAGAGTGATAGAGAGAACATGCTCATGATGAGCAAAAGAGAAACATATGATAAAGAATGTCGTAATCAAATGTAATGAAATAGACTTACCATGAAACCCTAGATGGATGGATGTCGCAACATGGATCATCCACAAGGATATGGTGTAGAAGGGAGAAGATTCCTCGCAGACCTGCAAGGGTTAGTACCTGCAATAATAGACTTCATAAATAGAGAGCTTGTAGAGAGAGAAAGAGATAGATTGTTAGAGAGAAAAGCATCATAGAGAGCATCTAGGAGAGTTATTCGTGTTCAATATTTGTTTATATATGAATCCCAATTACTTTTCGAGGGCCCAATTGAGTTGAGGATAACAAGGTGCATCACTTAAGTCATAAGGCTAACATTCAAATATAACCCTTTGAGGCCAAACTGGTAAAGTGCTAGGCACCCTAGTCTTGGTGATTTGGGTTCTTTAAATGTCATATGTCAGAGGATTTAGCCTTGTATCTTTGAAAAGTACTAAAATATGCATATCATAAATAGAGATGGACATACAAGCCAAAATGGGTGCCAAACCTAGTGTGAAATTGGAAGAGGTATCAATTTTCTACACTACATTTAGCCCCCACTTTAATGAGGGTATGAACTTACACTCATATGCTCGCTAAAGTACGGAGAAGACAAATCTCTATGCCAAGACGTTGAAACTATAGAATTTTGCTAAGTTGAGAGTTGTGCTATCCCCCAAGCTTACAATTCTATGAGTCTACAATTCTTAGATAAAGAGATTACACACACAAGACACATGGCATAAATCACACATACACATAAAGCATTCATAGAGCATACACGAAGCATATATGGAAAACACGGAGCATACATGGAAAACACGGAGCATACATGGAAGACATGAAACATTCATGGAAAGCATGAAGCATACATGGAAGAAAACAAAGAAAGCACAAAGCACACATAGAGCGTAGATGGAACATACATAGAGTACACATGGGAAAAAAGCATGAAGTGAGAAAACACGTAAGCAAATGAAATTGAATATTTTGAGTCAGCAAAGTAAAGAGACCTAGGTTGAAAGGTTGTCTCAATACCTTGCATCGTCCCCAAAATATAACAAAAATAAAATAAAACCAAAAATAGAGGAATTCTAAAAAGGAGGTAGAAGAATGTAATGAGTTGATCAATTTATTTAAGGAGAGAAGACATACAGATAGACATGGGAGCAATCAATACAAATGAGGAAGAGTACATGACTCTGGCACTAGCTTTCTCTATCACTAGGGGTCATGTAGATTGAGATACCTTCATGGATCATGGGCTAGAAAGTTGTGTTATGCTAGGTGATCATGAGTGTAACAATATTAGGTCGTATGAAGCACATAGGCTAGCAAGTTGTGTTATGCTAGGTGGTTCATAAACTATACGGGTCATAGGCTAGCAATTTGCATTATGCTAGGTGACTGTATACTACCAATGCATCAGGGAGCATAAAAATAAGCAATACCTTAGGGAGTGTAAAAATAAACAACAACGCCTCAGGGAGTGTATTGATAACCATGCCTCAGGGGTGCTATGAAAAACACCGCCATAGGGGGGCACATCAATAAGCCAAAACTCAAGAGGAATGAATAAGGGTGCATGTATGGATGCACATGTGAATAGGGAATATATGCCCCCCACCCCCCGAAATATTTGCATGTATAATAAGCAAATGTTTTAAAGTAAAGAAGAAGAGGGGAAAGTGTAAGAGGAGGGGAGATCCATAGAAAGAATGCCTACCCCTTTAAACCAGTTGTCCCCTTCCCCCAAGAGTACAGGTGAGAACAACCATGAAAAAGAGAATCATTGTTATTTGAAAAGAAAGAAAGACAAGAGAACGTATCGCCATGCATAGAAATGAGCTTAATAAAGGAAATATATAGGTGTCATACAATGGTTAATGACTCAATAGAGTGAAGTGATTCATGAAATCTACATCAAAAGGAGAATGCAGAAGAGAGGTATCCAAGGTTAGAGTTGAAGCATGAATGAATATAGGGTTTATAGTAGGGTCACCATCAATGGATGAAAACAACCTCTCATCACTAGAAGGGAGAAGTGTATCATCGCAATTGAGGTGACTAATTCTATGTGTGAATGAAGCATGAAGATCTAGGTGAGCTAGACAAAGGTAAATCTCAATGTCCAAGAAAAATGCACCTAGCCAGGAGAAGTAGAGGGAACATTCTATGAAGATAATGATGTGATTTTAGTGAATGTGGAAGATAGAGGAAGAACATCATGAAGGGACCAAAACATTAAGGAAGAAAGAGAAGTGTCTTTTAATTTATGTTTAGAGAAGTTCTTGTAAGTATGAGCGGGAAGAGAAGTAAGAGTGATTGGTGCTTGCTTACTTTGATTGTTGTTGTTATACGCGTGACCAAATGCGCGACTAATCGCATGATGCTGAGGTTGTTGCGACATATTTTAGTGGTTTTGAGTAGGTTTTTTTAGAGTGTGATTAGGGGGTCAAGGTGGGTTTTGAACACTTGTAACAATGAGGACAAAATCATAATGAAGATGCACAACAATTTTAGGTTTTGTAGATTCTTTTTGGGAATTGGAAACATAAATTGTGTTGATTTGGTTATTATAATCATCAATGTGTGTGATCCAATGTGATCTTTGATTCTTCATTTACGAATGCTTCATCACTACAATGGAGAACATCGGAATAAAGAGTATGTGAAGTAATGTTGAGAAAAGTATCTATGATTGTGTCCTTGATGATGTCCAATGGGCTTGAACATGTGACCAAAGGAGGAGGAAAGAGGTATCCACCTCCTTAGTGATATCCAAGGGACTTGAACATGCACCTAAGGGAGGGAGAAAGGATGAATATGCCTTCTCATCCTTAGTGATATCCAAGGGGCTTGAATATTTAACTAAGGGAGGGAGAAAGGATGAAAATCTCTTCTCATGCTTAGTGATATCCAAGGGGCTTGAATATGCAACTAAAGGAGGAAGAAAATATGATAAAGTCTTCTCATCCTTAGTGATATCCAAGGGGCTTGAATATGCAACTAAAGGAGGAAAAAAAGATGAGGTCTTCGCATCCTTAGTGATATCCAAGGGGCTTGAATATGCAACTAAAGGAGGAAGAAAAAATGAAGAGGTCTTCTCATCCTTAGTGATATCCAAGGGGCTTGAACATGCAACCAAAGGAGGAATAAAAGAGGTCTTGACATCTTTAGTGATATCCAAGGTACTTGAACATGCAACTAAAGGAGGAAGAAAAGAGGTCTTCACATCCTTAGTGATATTCAAGGTACATGAACATGCAACTAAAGGAGGAAGAAAAGAGGTCTTCACATCTTTAGTGATATCCAAGGGACTTGAACATGCAACTATAGGAGGAAGATCAATAGGATAAGTCATGGAATCATCATTGAGTGTGGAAAATGCAGTAGAAGTAGAAGTAGTATGCTCAACATCTACTAATGTCTCATCTCTAGAAGAGAGAGCATCAACATGAAGAGAAGGTAAAATTAATTAAGGAATGTATTAATGATTTCATCCTCTTGTGCCAAAATATCCTCACAAGTAGTAACAATTTTGGGAGAGGGATCAAAAGCATAGGGTAACACAAGCAAAGCTAGGCCACCATCATGTGCATTAAAGGGGTTATCACTAGGAATAGACATAGAATTATCATGGCCTATAGTAGAAATGGACTTAAAGAACTATCACCATCATCTTTCTCATGACAATTCATGGAGATGAATTTAGTAAAGTCTTCTAATATTAGAGGATACACACCCATAAGAGTCATGAAGCTAGAAAAATTAGATATACAATAAAGGATCTCATACATGGAACATATAGAAATATCAATATCATACATGGATACTATGTGATGTAAGACATATGGATGAATATTAATGAATTTAGAAAATTTGTCAAAGTCTATAATGTATGCATGCAAAGATTCTAAAGAGAAATAATGTGAAGAAGCCATGATGAAATACCTTGTCTAAGATATCCAATAGAAACACCTAATCAAATGATTATCTAATCAAACACAACAAAAAGAAGGTTGTACAAATGTAAGAAGCACTGGGTTTATCAAAATGTAAGGTTTTTGGTAACCACGACAATAAAATCTATACGTGTGTTGCTTTCTAATTGAATATATATGAGATAAATGAAAACATACAACATAAAATGTTTAATCAGATTTATCAACTAATTAAACATAGCTACAGATTTAAGCAATGAAATCAGTAAGTGCAAGTGTAGGATACATTGGGTTCACCAAAATGTAAGATAGAAAAGAGAGGCCTAATCAATTATGAACTAGTTAAATCAATCTTTTCTATGAAACATTAGAACACAAGCTGACCAAGACTTGTGTGATTGGCTATAGTCATCAAGGGAGAGCCAAGATGTATGGGGCTTATGTTCTTTCTATTGTAATAGTAGAGATTGATTTGCTTATAGAAAGATCTAGGGTTTTAAGTGACCTAATTGATGAAACGAAAAACTTACAAGTGTTACAAATTAGCTGTGCAGAAAAAAAGGGCATATCAAGAAGGAGGATAGTTGTCAGAGCCTACATACAGAAATAAGAGCAAATCTAGGAGGACTAGGGTGTTGGGTGACCAAGTCCTTGGGTTTTAGACTAAACTTCAAGTAGGTAATCTATATTCCAATACCTTGTGCCTTCCTATCTCTATTTCATGATGAAACCTTCTGATGCAATCTACACGCATAAAAGAGGGAAAATGGTTGTGTTGTATAGGGGCTTGCCTTAGTCAAACCATGTGTTAGTGTTCCCACCTCCACAACAATAGTGATAAGAGTGATAGAGAGTGCATGCTCGTGATGAGTAGAGACAAAACACATTATAAAGAATGTTGTAATCAAATGTAATGAAATAGAGTTACCTTGAAACCCTAGATGGATGTATGTCACAATATGGATCATCCACAAGGAGATGGTGTAGAAGGGAGAAAATTTCTCATAGACCTACAAAAGTTAGTACTTGCAATAATAGACTTCACAAATAGAGATCTTGTAGAGAGAGAGAAAGAGAGCTTGTTAGAGAGAAAAGAATCATAGAGAACATCTAAGAGAGTTTTTTGTGTTCAAGACTTGTTTATAGATGTATCCCAATTACTTTTCGAGGGCCCAATTGAGTTGAGGCTGACAAGGTGCATCACTTAAGTCATAAGGTCAACATTCAAATATAACCTTTCGGTGACAAACTAGTAGGACCCAATTGCTGGGTGCCTAGTCCTAGTAATTTGGGCTCTTCAAATGTTAGATGTCAGAGGATATAGCATTGCATCTCAAAAAAGTACTGAAATATGCATATCATAAACAAATATGAACATACAAGCCAAAACGGGTTCCAAACCTAGTGTGAAATTGTAAGAAGTGTCAATTTTCTACACTACACTCATGAGTATGACAATAATGATAAGTGCATGAATGTTAACCTTGAAGAATGTGTGGGTAGTTGTTTGTTTAGTGATCTCACATACTTTGTCCCTCTTGATGATAATACTAGTGATTCCCCTACCATGAGTTTTTGTTCTCATGAAAGTGACACAAAGGTTCTCACCCCACAAGATTAAAGTGTTGATTGGACAAATGGTGTTAGCTTGTGCCTTGAGTATTCTACTCTTGAGGGACTATATGCAATTGATAATGTTTTTGTAGGTGTTTTTATTGGGGAGACTATGCATAATAATTCATGTGGCATCCTTAAAGAATTTTCCTCTTTTATTGATGACCTTTATACTGATTTATATTTGTCAAATGATTCAACTATTACTAACATCAATAATTATTAACATCATGTATGATGATATTTCAAGTTTTTAGGCATGTTGATGATCTTTATATTGATTTGTATTTGTCAGATGATTCAACTATTACTAACTATTACAATAAATTCCTTTCACCTCCTACAACTCCTGCGTTAGCTTGCCAATTCTTGATTCTAGGATAGTCACTATCTCCTTGAGTTTTACATTTTTCTGAAAGAGGACCTGCAAGGCCTCCTTCTCCTTCTCCTTTAATATTTTAAGCTATAAGTCCTTTAAATCCTTATTCATCATTTTATTCTCATTAATTACCCCTTTCATAATACATAACTGGGAGTTAAGCACTTTTTCTAAGGTCCCCACCTTACTAGGAATGTCATTATCTAGATCCCTAGGGATTGAGGAAATAGGGCCCAAATGGAAGGGCCAAAACTAGGATGAGGGATGTAATAAGAATCTTTGACAATAATTACATACTCTAAAGTAGGACTCAGAGAAATGCCAATACTAGACATAGGGCCATACTCTAAACTAAATTCAACACCTTTAAAGTGGGTGAGTTTCTTAAGAGGAGTAGAAATCATGACCTTCTTAACCATGGCATTAGGCTCTAAAATTTGTTAAGTAGATAAGTCCTTTCTTTGACCATAAAAATCTATAGAAGGGGATTTTTAGCCAACTATAGGGGTCTTCCTAGTAGAATCACCTTTCCATTTACCCAAGGTGTTGAGACCAAGATTTTCCTTATGAATAATTTTTGGGTGAACAACCAATTTTTAGACTAGAAGAGAAGGAAAATCAGGGCCTAATGGATAGGCATATCATTCCTCTCCACCTGGTAATCCTTGACTATGGTCTCTAAAACATTAGCAAAAAAATACTCATAATCCTACCATGCCTAAAATGGTTAAGAAATGAGAAATGATAGGAGAAGATTTTTATATACTTTCCCTTAAGGGTTACATACATCGCGATTTGCATGAAAGCATGCTCCAATGGAGGTATAAGAGAATTCCTTAATATGTGATCTTCTTGCTCATGATTTCTCTCATTATCTTTGAAAAATGCATAAATTTCCTCCTTCGTTCATTTATCCTTGAAGATCTTAAGCCCTTCGGTAAACATGCTAATTTAATTTGGCCACACTATCTTCAAAAATCTCTATGTTACTGCATCACATTGTAATATTTCCATCCCTCCATGCATGGGTGTAGCCCTGAATCACTTTGTTTAATATTTTCAATTTAGCAACTAAGCCCGCTCATTTTCACGATATTCCAAACAGTAGCATTCTTTTTAAGATGAACTCATAAGATGAAGGTTTGATCCTTAGATGATCTCCTCCCATTCTAACATCTTTGGGCTACAAGAAATACCAAAGAATGACTTGATCTCTATGAAACTAGAGAGCAATGGCAAAAGGGTCTCTAGAATGAAAGGGAACATTGCTCATGAAAGCCCAAATGATGGCAGAAACAACCTTGATTTCATTTGGATTGAGAAATGATCATTCATACACTTTACTGAGGTCATGCATATGAATTCATCTTTTGGAACCTCTAGATCGTGATTTTGAAATGATGATAATGGTACTTGCCACACATATCATAACTTGAGTATCATACTTGCACCACATGAAGAAAATACCCTTCTTAGTTCCTCACCTCCATTTGATATTACAAAGTTTGTTGTTAACCATTAGCATATAAAATTAGCAAGAGGTTATTAAACCTAGGGACATCTATGGCTCTATCCCATTTAGTAAATACAACACTTGAAATGCCTATTAGCATACCAATCTACACAACAATTTCCTTCACAATAAATATGCTAAAATTTGATCTTCTCAAAGTTCTACAAGAGATTCTGGGAATCAAAAATTACATTGTCGATGGTCTAGCTAGGAGAGGAAATATCTTTCAAACACTTGATGATGTTAAGTGAATAACCTTCAACAATAAGGTGGCTAATGTTTAGCTCCACTGGCACTTGATTTCCCTAGAGGGTAACCCTTGCTTCTACATAATGGTTTGTTTGGATACCAAACAAACCCACATAAATATCCACTAATGTTCTTTTATTGTATTTAATCTCCCCTCTCCCAACTCTGCCTGGGTTTCCTTTTGATGCACCATCAAAGTTAATCTTGAACTAGTTAAGGGGAAGTCTAGACCACTTGACATTAATTAGAAATTTTCTTTAGTGATGAATCTTCTCAGATGAAGCATAAGTTCCATTTTTGGGCTAGGATCTCTTCCACTTTTGGTATCAAGAAGGTATATTTATTAATTGAGGAGAGGAAATTATCCTTAATAGATATAACAATCTTGACCCCAACTCTTAAACCATTTCTTTCTTTGCCCATGAAAATTCTATAGTTTCTTTCTATCCACACCCCCCATAGGAGATGGGGAAGAGAAATATTCCAAATACTCATTAAAGGAGTATATAAGAAATGAATTTCTCTTTGAACAATTAAATCCAATAGAGAGCATGGTCTATCCTTAAACATTAATAATCCCAAAGAAATGATTATTAACATTGAAAATAGCCCATAGTGCATGATTGGTGGAGTCATGTTAGCAAGAAATAGAGAGGGATACCAATTTGGAGATCCGGTCCTTAGTCAAGTCTTTGTAGTTAGTCTATACCTTAGTCAAGTAGTTAGAGATTAATATAAAAACACAAAGAATAATAGAAACAAAGTATCATAAACAGATCATAACAGTAAGACAACACAGAACTATCTGGTACTGGCAGATCTCCATATATATATAAGCAGTAATCAAGTATCATACATCCATCCTTCGGCAGGTCTAAGTTTCTACCTCATCCATCTACCTACATGACTTCTGTGTCATTCTCATATCATCGCCTATCACCTAGCATGGTTATCCTATATCATCATATCCTATATCTATATATATATATATATTGTATCTTTTACATCTAGGGATGTGTCTTCTAGAATCTTCTATTAGCCTGCAGTCTCTGCATAATGTATGCACCAGCTTCTGGTTGGCTCTACTCCATGCCCTACATCCTACTAACATCATCCCCCCTTAAAAACTGTCTTGTCTTCAAGACATGCTCTGCTCCGATTGAAAATATTTCTTGAGTCTGGCACTATTGACATATCTATTTGATATTTGTGCCTCCATATTCTTCAGTCTGACTACTCCAGAATCTACAATTTCTTCAATGTAAAATGGTCCCAACCATCTTGTTTTCAATTTTCCCTGCTTTTTAAACTTGTTGTCATATAGGAGTACTAAGTAACCTTCCTTGAATGTCTTATTCCTCAGGTTTCTATCATCCCAAGATTTTTGTCTTTTCCTTTTCAGGTTCATGTTATATGTTGCCATCAATCTATCCTCATCAATTTTCTCTAAGTCTTCAATCCTTTCTGTGAGAGAGTCTTCTTCACCCAGCTTGAGAGTCCTTGATGTGAGGGAGTTTAGCAGTATGAAGTGTACTAGTATTGTAGCATCTATTCCATACACCAGTTCATAGAGAGTGAACTTAGTGGTTCTTTTGAATTTTGTTCTATATATGCCCAGAGTACCATAGGTACTTCTAGATCCCAGTCTGTCTTGTTCAAATTGCACATCTTTGTCAATGCTACCCCAATGATTTTATTCAACACTTCATTTTCTTTGTTTTCTTGTGGATGATACAGTTAACACTTGTTATGTGTTATCATGAAGTTGTCCAGTAGTTTTGAAATCATCTTGTCTACAAAATGTTTACCTTGATCACTGGTTATACTCAATGGGCAGCCAAATCTAGTAATTATGCTCTCATAGATGAACTTGGTGACAGTTTTTGCTATGCAATCCTTATTTGGTTGTGCTTTACCCCACTTTATTAGGTATTCCACTTCGGTAATGATGAATCTATCTTTTGACTACTTTTCCAGTGGGTCTATAGGTCCAATGAAATCAATAGCCCATTTCTGAAAAGGTAATTATGTTGGAATTGGTCTCAATGGCATTTCATCTCTTGTAGTAGGTCTTCCTATTCTTTGACATACATCACAATTCTTAACATATCTCTTTGCATCTTTGAAAAGTGTAGGCCACTATAACCCAACTAGTTTAATTTTTCTTGTTCTTATGTCTCTGGCATTATGTCCTCCTGCTATCCCTTCATGTGCTTCTCTTAGAATTTCTTCTCTCTTGTGTTCATATACTACCCTTTTCATGATATCATCCTTTCATCGAATATGTAGCTCTCCTTCAATCAATGTATATGGAAAAGACTTCTGCATTAGGTTTTGTCTTTCTTATGTTGAAATCTCTATTGGAGGTTACCTATAGCCAATAGGTATGCTATACCTTTCAATTCTTCTAGTACTGCATTTACTTTGAAAAGATTTACGCTAGGTAGTTCCTCTTCATGTACCTCTGGATCTTCCCCTGTCTCAATTCTAGACAAGTAGTCTGGTCCTTGATTGTGCTTCCCTGGTTTCAATATGATTGAGAATTTAAATTCCTAAAATAAAAGTAGCCATTGGCAAATTCTTCCTTGAATGATTGGTTTGTTGAGTAGACATTTCAATGGTTCATGGTTAGTGTAGAATACAAAAGGTGTAGACAAGAGGTAATGTTTGAATTTATGTAATGCTTATACCATTGCTAGGGCTTCTTTTCAATTGTAGTATAATTCTTCTCTAATTTTGACAATTTCCTGCTTGTAAATACTATAGGATGATCCTTAGAACCCCTTGTTTGTGTTGGTATTTCTCCTACTCCAATCCCTGATGTATCAACATGAACATGGAATGTATTGTCCCAATCTAGAAATATGAGTATGGATGCTTCTTCTATCTTATGTTTCAATGTGTCGAATCCCTTTTGGTGTTGCTCATTCTAGGTAATATGTTTGCACTATTTTTTCTTCAATAGTTTTTCTATAGGTGCTAACATTGCTGCATAACTCTTGATGAACTTCTGGTGGTAACCGGTATATCCTAGGAATGTTTTGACATCATATGTAGTTTTTAGTGGTGGTAAGTTTTGAATAATTGCAACTTTGAGGGGATCAATCATCAAGCCTTCTTTACATATTATATGACCTAGTAGTGTTCCAAATGGTACCGCAAAAGTACATTTCTTCAAGTTTAGGGAGATTTGCAACCTTCTACATTTATTCAGCATCAACCTCAATGTTTGTGTGTGATCTTTTACTAGGCCAAATACAATCCAATTATCCAAATAGACTTCTAGGAAATCATGTATAAACTCCTTGAATGCATTTACCATAATTCTATTGAATACTACAGGTGCATTTTTCAATCCAAATGGCATAATAGTATACATGAAAGATCCTAGTTCAAAAGCAAATGTTGTTTTAGGTTGGTCCTCTTCTCTAATTTTTACCTAGTGGTATCCGGAGAATGCATCAGTGAAGGAGTAGATCTCCCTGCCAGAAATTGATTCCAAGATTTCTTCTATGAATGGTGTAGGGAAAGGATCATGAATACAAGCTTTATTCAATTCTCTATAGTCTCTGCAAATCCTGATTCCTCCTATTTTCTTATTTTGCAATACCGTTGGACTAATCCACTTTGCTTCCTCCATTGGTTTTATGATCTTTGCTTCAAGCATCTTATCAAGTTCTACTTTAACTTTCTTCTTCATGTTTGGATTCAATCTGTATGGCCTTTTCTTGATCAGTTTACTGCATTCCTTTAATTGAATTTTTGTTGTTATGGCCTCCTCTTTGATTCCCTTCATCTCTATGAGTTTTCTAGGAAACAAATCCTCATACTTAGATAAAATTTCTACTTGTGCCACTACCTTCTCATCCCAATAGTCTCCTATTTTGGCTAGCTTAGGATCTCCTTCTTTGGCAATGTTCTCTTCCCTTAGCTAGATAGGCTTATTGTAGTATTTCTCCTTGATAGTTGTTGACTCTACCGGCTTTCTCTCTCCTTGCTCAATCTTTATTTTTGGTTCCCTACTTTCTTCATCCTCCTATTGTGTTGTTTTGTAGCATTTGTGTCTTTCTGGATATGATTCCTTAAACATCCATTCTATGATTTTCCATATGCCTTATGTTCTTTCCAGTGGTGAGCTTTGTTCTAGTTTTGCTTCTTCTTCTTCTGCATTTTGTTGAAAGATGATCTCCTTGATTCTAAGGAGTGTTGTGTGTATGTTCTTGTCTAGACTAAGGAATGAGAATGTGTGAATGAATTCCTTTTATAGTTCTTCCCAATATCTAGTTTCTTTCCTTCTTTCCCAATTTATATACCGTTTTTGTGCAATTGGCGATAGTGTCCAATAAAAAAAATGGGTATATAGTATCTCATTATATTCATTTATTTCTCTCCATACTATTGTACACATGGATAAATGTTCTTGCAATGATATCTGACCTGAGTATTTAGCTATTATGCCATATTCTCCTTCCTCCAGCAAATATCTTATCTTGATGACTATTTTGAATGTTGGTCATTGATTGATTATGTCTTTGTGTGTGTTCCACCAATTTCCAACAATGCATACCAATGTGTGTTGTGCAACTTGTAACCTTATATCTTCATTTGAAAAAACTATCTCCATTTTTCCTAGATGTGTATGTAGATTATGTACTCTTGAAAACCTAGGCAACTTGATATGTGAAATGCCTTTCAAAATGTGACTTACCTGGTAAGGTCTTTGATCCATATCTTTTGTATTCTCCATAGGTGTGTTGCATGTGATCTCTGGTGAGTTTTGATGAAGTACGAAAGATTGTGGTATGTCTTCATCACCAATTCTAACCATGAATATCCTTCGATAACCAACCATTTTTCGTGTTTTGAGTTCTGATTCTTCTCTCAACCAAGCATCTAAAACTTCCTCACTATATGTGCTATAGTGATCATCTTCTATCTCCAATTCTCCATCGGAGTTAGGCTCTTCTGTTGTTTCTTCTGCATCTAGCCTTGAAATTGTGTAGATATTTTATGAATCTTTCTCACTATCTTTTGCTTGATTGACATCTTCTATGTATGCTTCTTCCATTGATTATCCCAAGGGAATATGGACAATCTTGTTATCATTAGAAAATGATAGCTCTTCATGCTCGGAGTTTATGATACTATTTGCATCTACAAACCATCTCAAACCCAAAAGTGCATTGAAAGCTTCACCTTGAAACTTCTTGGCTACAACAATAAAGTCTAAGACTTGTTTGACCCCTATTAGGTTAACTTCCACTTGATTCCATGTTCCCATCTGTAAAGATTATGTTGTAAGTTATCTCTATCAGTTTAGGTCTTCCCAACTATTTCCAAAGCTTCTTTGTGATCATGTTGACATCTGCTCCCAAATCTATCCTAACATTCCAGAGTTTTCTGTGATTGATATGAACATCCACCATAAGTGGTTTTGTCTTCCATTCTCTAACTATTCTTTCCATCCTCTAGAGTTGACTCTTTTGACCTTACTCCTATTGAACACCTAAAATACTGAGAGGGGGGGTGAGTATTTTTTGAAATCACTTAATCATTTAAACATTTATTTCACATAGCATGTTTAACTTGCATTAAGAAAGGAAAGCATGAAATCAACCATTAAAGCATATCACACATGAACACCAATTTTTTTACATGGAAAAACCAAAAGGGAAAAACCACGTTAAGGATTAGCTCACAATATATATTAATAAAGAAATTGGTTAAGGTTGATACAATTGGTGGACTCACTATCCAAGAATGCTCACTGCAGGTGGCTCACTATCATGAAAAGAAAGAGATAGAAGAAGGGGTGGCTCACATCCAAAGAGAATTGTTAGAGTGCATCTGACTTATGTCGAGGACACAGGTCCACTGAAGCTCAATATACTAACTTGATACACTTCATCTCCACGTCAAACTTATCTGATTCCTTTTCTCATCAAATTTTGCTCAACCATACACACTTAAACTTTCACACACACCACACAATTCAAAATCACCTCTTCACACAAGTAATCAATCTTGTATATATATTGCTTTCAAGTAAACCATAAATTTGGTTGGTAGGCAAATGTATCATATGACTCCTTAACTTGTCAACCAGAAACACAACTCAATTCTCTTTGCAAAGAGAATCAAAGCATGTAACACATTGAGATAAGTCGGCATGACCTATATTTTCTCCCATGACTCTATTCCAAACATGTCTAAACTCTACACAATTGTAACACCTTTAGGTTGGCTTAACTAGTGAAGCAACAATAACATGAACTAATTGTTAGTTCATAATTCAGTGTGCGGACCACCAAAATGCTTATCATTTGAATCATACACACCTCTGACATCCATAACCTCTACCTGAAAACCACATGGCAAGATATTCATCTACGGTGGAATGTGGAGCATTCCAATCTGTCACTGGCACTGTCATTACTCTATCATTATAGAATCCAATACTCTTTCAAGATTATCTTTCACTCTGAAGGACTTCAAAATATGAATCTTTGGATTTTGACTCCTTTAGCATGCACTATCATTACCTTGCAACTGCAAAGTAAAACTCGTTATAGCGGAGAAGTGTGGACTAAAATATTGTGACCCTATCTTGGGTTCTGTTCAGTAAATGCCTTAGGGAAATCTTTAATATATTAGACTTGACTGCAGAGCACCAAAATGAAGGCATATCGTGCTTGGATGTATTCTTCATCATACTACACTTAGTAGTTTCTCCGGATCAATACTAAGGATGTCATACTTAACTAGACCAATGTAGCTATACATGTATACCTTACTGAACCTCTCTGGACCAACACCACTAAGTCTTTACTCTATGTTTCCATCAATGACAACACTGCTTACTGAAATGCACATCATTCTCTCCATCATCATGCTTATGTTGCCAACAATCTCCACCTTTGTCATTGATGGCAACATTGTTGGAGACACTACTGGTTTGATGAAGTTTGGCTGAGAATGATGTTTGATAGTGTTGTCATTGATGGAAACAAGAAAAGGAACAAAGATTCAACAAGGTTGGAATAGATATTTTGGTCTGGCAAAGCAAACTTAAGCATTTTGGCTAAGTGTTGGCAGAGTACAGAGATAGCAATAGAGAGAGTATTTTGATCAGTATTGGTCCGCAGTTGAAGATCTAGTCTTGCAGTTCTGGTAAGATGTTTATTGTCCTTAGATGATCTTAAATCCAAAGTTTCAACTTTTGATCATCTCTGGAAGTGTACCTTCAAGTAGCCTAAGTCCAACATGACAAAATACAGTACTAAATAGAGCAGAACACCTAATTGTTTTGGTCTGCATTCCTCCAGTAATAGATATTTCCTTATGCGGCTTTGAGGTGTTGTAAACACTTGTTTGAAGGTCTCAAATCTAAAGTTCTAGATCATGGAGTCCATGAGAAAGATAGTTATGAGCTACTGAGTATCACTACAAGGTTAGACAGTGTTTGACAGTGATAGTGCAACTTCTGATCATCTGCATTTCACCGTATGATTATATTATGCTATGCAGTTCTGAAGGAAAGCTTGGGGATGCCTAAAGAGTCTTAGATATGATTTTGAGCAAGTTTTGTGGTCCACGCTGAAAGTTTTGTTCTAACAGTTAGAATGAACTTGTGATAGTCTATGTATGAGGCCAACCTGATACTTTAATTTGTGTATGGTAAAATCTATTAATTGGAATCATATCCTAACTAGTTCTATAGTTGATGCCAACATGTATGAATATGTTCCAAGCATTGATTTGGTTTGTAAAGTATTTTGATGAAAGGATTAGGCCGACAAACTACATAAGGCATAACTACACGTTTCATCCTTGTATGCTGACCTAATTTGAAGATTACAAGTGATGTGGATATATATATGATATTTACTTTGGTGTTTGAAGGGTGTAGTCCTACATCGTACCCTATTGAAATTAGATAGGCCTCCATCCTTATACTCAAAAATGCATAATTCATTCCGTCAAACAATTGTGCTTTGTTTGAGTGAGATCCTTCTTTACTGGCGATGTGTTCAATTGTTGCAAATATTTTCTAATCGGTGTTGTCATTGTGTTGCAAGAGTATGAGTAGTTTGGGTTGAGCAGAGATCAGAGATAAGGTTGTGCAGAGATGAGGATATGAGCTATTGCTGAAGGTGATTTGGTTGCTTTGTAGAGATGCTGAAGATGTTGAGAATATGCTTCTATTATTTGGTTTCCAAGTGCTTTTGAGAAAATTTGATTAATAAAGGAAACAATGTGTTGAAGATGTGTTCTAACTTAACATAGTAATGTTTTGGTTTTGCTTTGCATGTATTCCTCATTGAAGATCTTATTTTGTGGTTTGAATATGTTGTTAGGAGGTGTTCAAGGATGCTATGTTCTAGATTTTGTGCTTTGGTTTGTTGTGCAGAAAAAGTTGTGTTCACTAGTGTGTGGACTGTGTTTCTGGGTTGTAGAGAGGTGTTTGGGAGAAACTATTTTGCTCCACATTTCACCGTAGATTTGTTTCTGTCTTTGCAATTTTGGATTCATGCTTATAAGGTCTATATCTTTCTTCAATTCAAGTGGTTTGTGGTTTGGTTCTCTGCAAGTTCATTTCTTAATTTATAGTTGATGAGAGAGTAATCCAAGTGCTCTAGTGTGAACTTTCTTTAGGTGAAAGATGTTACAAAGGATTTTGTTGGTTTTCAGGTGCTTGTGGATGTTTTTAGATCATGTTCAAGCTTGGAGCAGGGTTTGCATGTTGTCTTTTGGTCTTAAGGAAGCATGAACTTAACAGTTCATAGTGTTAACACAAGTTTGGCCAACTTGGTTGTTTGCACTGATTACAATTGTGCTTTGGTGATTGTGAAAGCGTGATGAAGAATGTATGTATGGATTTAGGTCCATGCTAAGGTGTGATGTGGTTTGCATTCATTCCTTTCCTCCAAAGGAATGTTTTGGTCCAGACCTAATTTGAATTTTATGGGTTAAGATGTGTTGCTGACCTTGGAGAATGTTTTCAAGATTGATGATGGTATAAATAAGTGTCAAGGATTCATGACTGGATAGATGTGTGATGAATATGATGTTTATGATGCAAATTTGATCAGTGTAGTAAGAGCTATGTGTTAGGCTACTAGATGCAGTGATAAATAGGTGTCTACTATTTTTTAGTGTTGTTGCAAAGGTGTTGTTTGTGTTGTGGTGAGTATTGAGCTTCATTGGAACTGAACTCCATGCATAGGTTAGATGCAATTATATTAGTTCATCCCTAGCAGTGAGCCTCCTCTTCTATCTCTTTCTTCTAGACAATGAGTCCTTTGGCAGTGAACATTTCTTTCTTCTAGGTAGTGAGCCCTTTTATAGTGAGCCTTTTTGTAATTTGGTGTTTCTACTACTTTATATTGTTAGCTAATCCTTACCATGGTTTTTCTCTTCTTGGGTTTTCCACGTAAAATCTGGTGTTGTCTTGTGGTTGGTACTGTTATGATTTAGTTTATGTTATTTGCTATTCATGCTTAATCATCATAACAAGTTTAAAGGTTAATGTGGATCTAAATATTTGTGAGGGTTTGAAGTTTATGATATAACCGATTCACCCCCCTCTTAGTTGTCTTGTGCATTAAACAATTGGTATCAGAGCAAGGTTCCTTTGAAGAAAGATTAACAACTTGAGGTAGATTTAGGATGGTGCACAAGAAGGATATTCTCTTGTTTGATGGATCAGACTATGCTCTCTGGATGGTAAGGATGGAAGCCTTTCTAATTTCTCTTGGTTATGAGATCTAGAAATCTGTTAGTTCTAATTACATTATACCTGAGAATGGTATAAAAATAGATGATGAGATCAAAGCTCATGAAATCGATGGTAAGGCTAAACATTCTCTTTTAAGTGGTCTTCCTAATTCTGAGTTGGTGAAAGTTGTGAATTTGAAAACTTCTAATGAGATTTGGAAAAAGTTGGAAAGTGTTTATGAAGGAGATGATAAGGTCAAACAAGCTAAAATACAGAATTTCAATCTCATGTTTGAGACCATGGGAATGTCTGAAGATGAAAACATTACAAGTACTTATAGAAGGTGGATGAAGTTGTCAATGGCATCAAAGGACTTGGAAAAAATATAGATGATAAAGAAATGATATTGAAGGTACTCAAAACTCTTCCTAAAGCTTACAGTTATAAGGTTTCTTCTATTGAAGAATTACAAAGTTTGAATTAGTTTACCAAAGATCAGTTGCTTGGCACCTTAACTGCTTTTGAAATAAGAGAGTTTGGCACAACTAGTGGAACTGCAAAGGATCACTAGTATAGAAACAACAATATGTGATTAAAAAAACTACTAAAAACTTCTTATAAATGACTAAACTTGGTCACACGGCCATTAGTAGTTTATTGACAGTCATTTATAATGCGGCTAAATTTATGACAACCAATTTTAGTCATTTATTTAGTCGCTTTGATCGATCGATTTGGTAGTATATTTAGTCATTAATTTAGTCATTGATTTAGTCATATTATTCATTGAGCTTGGTCAGGTGACCATTAGTAGTTTATGCCATTCATTTATTTGGTTGTTTTGATTGATCAATTTGGCAGTATATTTTTAGTCATTAATTTAGTCATATTTATTCACTAATTTCTTTCAATTGGTAGTATATTTATTCACTAATTTCTGTCAACTGGAAGTATATTTAGTTATATTTAGTCACTAATTTCTATCAATTGGTAGTATATTTAGTCAATTGGTAGTTTATTTAATTGTTTTTGTTCATTGATTTCTACCTAAAACTGCTAGAAATGAGACAATGCTTTTGAGGTTTAAACATAAAACATAGAAAACCATAATCAATTATTCATTTGTACATAATGAAACAACTATTAAGAAGGCAAAATATTAAAATTTTATTGAGAAAAAGTGTTCATACAATAGATACAAGATAGAAATATGTGTCTTTGTTTTGGAAAATGTGTTACAAAGTGTGTTTCTGAGTATTGTGACTGAGAAAACTAAGTTACAAAGTGTGAGGATTGTACTCTCTACAAAGAAATTTAGGCTTTTTGAGGTATACGACTTGCCATTCCAAAACTATGATATCTGCTCTTTTGGTACTGTATGCATAGGTTTCATGAGAGTCTTCATTCATTGAATATACTTCAATGGAAGTTTGTCCTCTACAATGCATAAACTACCCCCATGACTGTCCATGCAAACTTTGATTAATAACACTTTTCACATCATGCACTTTGATAGTTTTTACTTGACACTATCATGGTTCTCATGGCCTTCTCCACTCGCAATAGCTTCTTTGGACTATGCAGCTGAATACAAAAAACCAATCTTATAAGTTTGCACCTATCATTTACAGATAAAAATCATAGTGCAAGCATGTGCATCCAATTCAAAGGCAATAAATTCAACATGTATTTACACAAGCATGACAAATTCAAAGTGGTTATACAATTCTTACCAACATATCCCTTATCCATAAGTGAGCATGAATAGGTAGTCTTGAGAGTAAGAAACAATATCCCAAGGGCCAAAAAGGTACAACAAATAGTAAAGGCATCATTATCAAGACAAGAGAATGATGATGTCTGCAACTTAAAATGGCATTGGTAAAATGTTCTATTTCTATTAATGGTTTGTATTTAAAAATTTGCTTATTTATTTGTATCTACAATATGATTCTCAAAACTTGCATTTGGCTACATACCCTGACTTTCCCATAAATTCCCGAATGCTACCATTTACCTTTCATGCATGACAATAGTTCTTATAACACTGTGTTCAAAATTTGAAGCCATTTAATAATATAATTGTCCTTCAATCATGTTGCCATCAGTGTAAAATAGTGGAAAAAATGCTTTCTAAGAGTTTGCTTCCCTAAAAGTCTGCAACTTGAAATGCCATTGGTAAAATCATAAATGTTTACTTCTACTAATGATTTGTAATTAAAATTTTGTTTATTTACTTGTCCCTACATTGTGGTTGTCAAAAACCCGCACTTGGGTACTTACATTGTCTTTCCCATAAATCCAAGGATGCCACCATTACATTTCATGCATGAAAATAATCCTCATATCACTGTGTTCAAGATTCAAAGCTATTTAATAAGATTGTTGACCTTCAATCAAATTGTCATCAATGTGTAGGAGAGAAAAAATACTTTCTAATAATTTGCTTCCCTAGAAAATTTAAGAAATTTGTATTGTAAAGCCTTTTCTTTTAACTTTGATTTCCCACTACCTGCATGCATAGACTATATTGATAGAAGGCATTTCACTAAATTTGTTCCAGTTTGAAATGTTGGAAAAGTAAATGGGTATTGGCGTTAACACTTGTATACTGGCACTAGCAAGATAATAAAATATACACAGGAATTAAGCAAAAGTTTTAAGGAAGCTAACTTGGACAGAAATCATTTACAATACCTAGATGCTTATCAGCCACTACTGCTGCCATAGAGCTAGTCCCTATAGCAGTGCCCTGAAGAAGAGTAGTCATAAATACAATACATAATAATTCACCACAAGAAAAAGAAAAGTTGAAAATCAAACTAAATACTACAGATGAGATGTGAAGGCTAGTTGGAATTTACAATAGGTCACTTAAGTGCATTGGCAATATGTGTTTGTTGATACTTCAAAATGGTCCAGTCAAACACAAAGTCAAACTAAAAGCCTGCATGCTCGTAAAACCCAAAATAGCACTAAGACTTTAAACATAACACTTATTACAATTGCCCCCAGACAGGCAAAGAGTCTAGCTCTATCATACTAGCTTTTCTATGTAGTTTCTAGTAGCATAAATTATGGTATAAGAAAAGACCATATGTAAACCTTCACGAATGAAAAGGGCATGGAATATTCTCTTCAAGTATACACAATCTGGTTTATCATCAAAGTGTAATGATCGATAATAATGAAAATATGACGCAAACTCTGATGGATAAGACTTACACAAGACCTAAAAAATGCAAATCCAAGAATCAATACTCTAGCCAAATAGAGTCAAGTAAATCTCACAAAATCCCCAAAATTATACAATTTATGATTCAAAATTCATTACCTCAATAGGGGTGGCAACCTTTTTCTCACTGATTTTTTCATATTTCTTCTTTTTAGTACCATCTTTCAGTCCCTGGTATGGGAGACTACAAACCACAAGTTCTGCTAACCCTAAAATAACAGTAGAAGAAAACCAGAGTTTATTTACAATTTATATAACAGCATGACAAATTCAAAGTGGTTATATAATGCTTAGCAAATGATGCAGGAGCTTCCAGTGGTGTAAGGGCAATCTTGCATCAACCAAAAAGAAGTTGATTCAAAATCATTGTAGTTGTTTTCATTTCTTTCCATAATTAGTGTTTCTGGTTCCATAATCTCTTGAATAATGATGTAGGACTTTCAATTTTTCCAAACTACTAGTTTTAGAAAATTTAATTGCCATTTTTGGAAAGTTTGCATTTAGGTACGAATTAAAGAAAAAATTTACAGAAAGCTTCATAACTGAAATATAAGACCTTTGGTAAAGGAATCAGACAAGATCATTTGTGAGCTAAAACATATTAAAGTTTTTGTTTTCTGAAAAGCCCTTGAAATTTTTTGAAATGAGATATGAGGCATTAAAACATCCCATAACATCCCAAAAAGTTGACAAAAATCCATTTACAAATTTCTACATGATATTTCACATCACGAGATTTTCGGTGCTTAAAACGGTTCGTCAATTGGACACCCAAATCAAAAGTTATGCTTCCTGAAAGTTGACCTACTTTTGGAGGGAGTTGCAAATTTTGAAATTTAACTAGAGGCCACCAAAAAGTGCTATTTATGACTATTTTGGGAACCCTGGGCAGTAGTAGAGTTAAGGGGGAAAGTGTAGAGTCAAGAATAGGTGGGAAAATAGAAACCCTAGCTGATTTGGGGTTACAGAAGGCAGAAGATTCTAGGGTTTGGTGATGTGTCGCTATAGTGTGTTGCAGCCTATGGAGGATTGATTTCTCTGATTGTAATTGAGCTTCTGTAATGTAATGAGTTGTCCAAATCAATAAAGAAATATTCTATTTTCTGTGTGTCATTTCTATTGTTGTGTGTTTTATGATTTGCCCCTTTCATCAAGTGGTATCAGAGCAAGGGTTCCTAAGTGTGTAGACAGATTGCTGACTGTGAGGTAGTTTGCACTAGGACCTGAGGTTGTGGGTTTGCTATGGAGATCAAGATGCCTCCATGAAGAAATCATAATAGAAGGAATGTTTTGACAGAAGAGGGTTTTAGAACCTTGCAAAGACAAATCTATACATTGCAATAGGAGCTGTGAAGAGGGTTTGAGCTGAGAACAAGAGAAGAAAGCGAGAATGAAGTTGAAGAAGAGCTATCTGAGGAAGAACAAGAAGTTGTAGGAGATCTTGTAGAAGTTAGGTTGTTGAGGGCCATTTCAAAGATAAAAAAGAGGCCCAGGATTGAAGTTTCTACCTATTCTAGAGTTTTGAATCTAGAACAGCTTATTGATTGGATCAATGACATGGAAGAATATTTTGAGTATGAAGATGTGGAGGACCCAGATTGGATCTAGTTTGTAAAAACAAAGTTGAAGGGCCATGCCAATATTTGGTATAAGGAGGTCTAGTTAGAGAGGAATGGAATAGGAAAATGAAAGATTACCAAATGAGATTGAATGGTGGAGAAACTGATGAAGTAATTCATTCAGATGGACTATGAGATGGAGTTGCTAAAGAAGCTGCAAGGATTGGAGCAAGGTAACAAGTTTGTTAAGGAGTATACAGAGGAGTTTTATAAGATTACTATCAGGACATGCCATGTAGAGGCCAACAAGGAGAAGGTAGCCCATTACATTAATGGGTTGAGGCCAAGTATTCAAGAGGAGCTAAGCTTGGTCAAAATGACCACCATAGAAGATGCGTACCAGTTTTCCTTGAAGGTGGAAGAGAAGATGAATAAAATATTCAATAACAAGCAAAGGGGAAGAGGTCAAGGTGGAAGGATTGGTGGAAGACCCTATGGAGGTTGTAATGAAGATCAAAATAAAAGTGAAGAAGCTGGCACCAGTCAAAATCAGAGAGGGGATAATGCCTATCACCCTCATGACTAGAACAATGGTGATCAAAGAGGAAGAGGCCGACCTAGGCAAAGGCTTGGAAAAGGAGGTTTCAAAGGAACCTATTTCCAATGTGGAGAAGAAGGGCATCGAGCATATGAGTGTTTGCAACATCAAGGAAGGACAAACTAAAGACCTGAAGGTAATGTACTAGTTGCACATGTAGATGAAGATGCGCAATTTGAGCGTTCTGAAGATGCTAAAAGGGGAGAAACCCTAGTTGTCATAAGAACTTTGTTGAATGAGGAGAAAGAACCCAATTAGAAGAAGAGTTTATTCTGCACAAGGTACAAATGTGAAGGTAAGTGTTGTGATATTATTATTGATAGTGGAAGCACTGACAATTTTGTTTCAGAGGAGATGGTTGATAAGTTGAAGTTGCCAAGAAGAAAGCATCCAGATCCATATAGGATTGCATGGTTACAGAAGGACCATAGAGCTTGGTCAATGAGCAATGTTTAGTGAAGATCAAGATTAGGGACTACCATGATGAGGTGCTATGTGATATCATACCGATGGATGCATGTCATATGCTATTGGGTAGGTCATGGCAATATGATAGGAGCACTGTCCATGATGGTCGTACAAACACATATTCCCTAACAAAGGATGGAGTTCATCATAAGTTGAAGCCCTTAAAGGAGGTGGAAGAAAAGGTATGTAGTACTGCCAGAATTTACTTGGTAGATGGTAGGAAATTTTTGGAGGGTATGAAGCATGAGCATCATTACTTTTCATTGATTCCTAAGATTAGTCAAGAGAAATGTGAAGATGTACTAGTAGAAGTTTCAGATATGTTGGAAGAATTTCAGGATATTATATTTGATAATGTACCAAAAGGTTTACCACTAGTGAGGAAGATAAGTCAGAAAAAAGATTTGATACCAAGAGACAGTTTGCCAAATAAGGCAGCCCACATAATGACTCCAATAGAGAATGAAGAGTTGAATAGACAAGTTCATGAGTTGTTAAGGAAGGGACTGATAAGGGAGAGCCTGAGTCCATGTGAGGTACCTGCAGTATTAGCACCAAAGAAAGATGGAGAGTGGAGAATGTGTATAGATTCTTGAGCCATAAATAAGATCATGATCAAGTACAAGTTTCCATTGCTAAGAATGGACGACATAATGGATTGTTTGAGTGTAGCCAAGTACTTCACGAAGATTAACCTGAAGAGTGGGTATCACTAGATCTAAATTAGAGAAGGAGATGAATGCAAGACATCCTTCAAGACAAAGGAGGGTTTGTATGAGTGGTTAGTCATGCCATTTGGGCTAACCAATGCACCGAGCACATTCATGTAGCTCATGAATGAGGTACTGAAAGAATTTTTGGGAAGTTTTGTTATTAATTATTTGGATGATATTTTGATTTTCAGGAGGACTTGGGATGAGCATCTGATGCATATTAGAAGAGTTCCAGAGAAGTTGAGGGAGGACAAGTTGTTGATTAATTTGAAGAAATGTAGTTTTACAAAGAAGGAGTTGGTATACCTGGGATTTGTTGTCTCAAAGGAAGGTCTTAAGATGAACCCAGAAAAAGTAAGGGTTATTATTGAATGGCCTACACCAAGGAGTGCTACGGAGGTATGATCTTTTCATGGTTTGGAAAGTTTTTATAGAAATTTTATCAAAAAATTTAGTAACATTTGTGCACCCCTATCTAAGACAATGAGAGGGGATATAAAAGAGTTTAGATGGACTAAAGGAGAAAATAAAAGCTTTGATACATTGAAGTAGAAAGTCACAGAGCAACCTATTTTGGCACTTCCAGATTTCAATAAGGTGTTTTAGGTACACTGTGATGCTAGTGGTAGTGCTATAGGAGCTGTTTTGAGTTAAGAAGGTAATCACATTTCCTATTTTAGTGAGAAGCTTAATGATGCCAAGAAAAAGTATTATGTTTATGATCAGGAATTTTATGTAATTGTTTAGGCTTTGAAGAAATGGAGACATTATCTATTGCCAAAAGAGTTTGTTTTATATACTGATCATCAGGCTTTGTAGTATCTTAATAGTCAAGAAAAGTTGAACCAAAGGCATTTAAAATGGGTTGAGTTTTCAGAGAGTTATACTTTTGTTTTGAAGCACAGGAGTGGGAAGTCCAACAGATTGTGGATGCCTTGAGTAGAAGGCAAAATTTGTTGACATAAATGAAGATAGAAGTAGTTGGGTTCAATGAGCTCAAAAGTTTATATCTTGAAGATCTAGATTTTGTAGAGGCTTGAAAACCTTATCTGAAACCTGTTACTTTGGACATGACAAAATGGTTGGATTTCATAATCCAAGATGGCATGTTGTTTAAAGGAAGCCAGTTGTGCATTCTAAGGAGTTCCATGAGAGAAAACCTGATTAAGGAGAAGCATAGTGGAGGATTGGCCAGACACTTTGGTCGAGATAAGACCATTGCTATTGTTGGTAAAAATTATTATTGGCCACAGTTGTAGCAGAATGTGAGGAAATTCATGCAGAGTATGTCAAATGGCGAAAGGAGCAAATCAAAATATAGGTCTATATCAGCCATTAACTGTATCGAAGAAGCTATGGGATGATATTAGTATGGATTTTGTTTTTGGTTTACCAAGGACATAGAGAGGACATGATTCCATTTTTGTGGTGGTGGATAGATTCTCGAAGATGACACATTTCATTCCTTGCAAGAAGACTAGTGATGCTATTCATTTTGCTAAATTATTTTTCAGAGAGGTGATGAGATTACATGGTCTACCAAAGAGCATAGTTTCAGATCGAGATACCAAGTTTGTTGGTTATTTCTAGAGGACATTGTGGAAGAATTTGAAGATAGATTTGAAGTTCAGTTCTGCACACCATCCACAGGCTGATGGACATATGGAAGTGGTGAATAGGAGTTTGGGTAACCTACTACAATGCTTAGTAGGAGATAAGCCCAAGGGATGGGATTTAATTTTACCATAGGTAGAATTTGCTTATAACAATTATATCAATAGGAGTACTGGTAAATCACCATTCCAGATTGTATATGGCAATAGCCCAAGAAATGTTTTTGAGTTAAGGAAGATGGACAAAGGAGAGAAGACAAATGCTGAAGCCGAAGACTTTACAGAACATTTAAAGAATTTGCATTAAGAGGTGAGAAAGCACATTAATTGTTATATGGGCCTAACTGGTGTTGTCATTAATGTCAACATACTCCTATTGCATTGATGATAAGGATTGGATGAGTTGTATGCTGAGGATATTGAGAAAATTAGTCCTATCAGGAATAGAGAAAGAACAATGAAGACAACGGGGTGAAGATCCCAGTTAAGATGAAGATTAGATGATGCGTATAAAAGGGTTTGTAAATATGTGTCTTCAGATGATCCAGTAAAGATTTGAGAGGTCTTCATGAAGATTTGAAGAAGTTATGGCCACTTGAGTAAAACTGGTTCTATTAGATGTTCAGAGGTAACAGAATGACACAGATAGGTCCGGTGAGATCTAGAGATGCAATATCTTATTATATAGATTTGGTGGAGTGTTTAGGAAGCCAATGTCAATTAACAACTCAATTGGTTTGTGGTCTAGAGGTTTGCAAGCATCTATTCCAATATGATAGTGATGATAGAGAGAAAGGTTTCAGTAAGCAGAAGTAGTGTGGATGTTCTTGGTGATTTAGACAAGCTTGTGGAGGTCTTTGGATTGTGTCTAGTTCGTGTTAGTGGTCCGCATTGAAGATTGAGCTCATAATTGAAGAATTACTTCTACATGATGATGTTCTTCCTAAGTCTAGCCGACCAGATGAGTTAGACATCCTACGGATGATCTTGAAGATGTTCTGTGAAGCATGGCATGTTCCTCAAAGAAGATTGAAGTCTCAGATTTGTGTAGCCGACAGTGTGTTGATCTGCATGAAGTCATTTTATAATTATTCATGTTGTATTTATGTACTTGCTCTGTAATGTATGCTGACTTGGATGATTATCCCAAAGTCAAATGTCTTGTATAAATAAGAAGTTGTGAAGTCATTTCAAATGCATATTGTGGAGATGAGTGTGTGGTAGAGAGGAGTAAAGTGAAAGGTAGAGTAGTGAGCTTAAATGGAAATGGCTCAAGCATGGTGAAGATGCTATTCTTTAGTTCAAGTATGTAATATTTATTATTCTATAGATAGTGTGTCTCTTATAGGCAGTGGGCCTCTTGTGAGCAATGTGCTCGAGCAGTGAGCCTAAATTGGCATGTGCCATTTATTCTTCTTATTCTTTTAATAGAGAATACAATCTTGGGTTAGTCACCTTGTGGTTTTTCCCTTAACCGGGTTTTCCATGTTAAAATATTGGTGTCATGTGTTAATGTGTTTCTGCTCTTAAATTATTACATCATTGATTTATTATTATGCTGTTGAATTACAAAGAGGATTTAAGTGATCAATAAGAAAAAAGTTTTGGGACAACTGATTCACTCCCTATCAGTTGTTTGTTTTGAATCTAAGAATTGGTATCAGAGCTAAGTTCCTCTAAAAGAGCTTAACCGCTTGAGGAGATCTAGGATGTCATCCTACAAGAAGGATAGTCTGAGGTTTGATGGAGCTAATTTTACTTTTTGGAAAAGTCGCATGGAATGTCACTTGCAATGTATGGGAATGCAATATTGGATTATGGCTTCAAAGAAGTATATTCCTCCACAAAATAGTCCAAGTACAGTAGATAAAATTAGAGATGCTAAAAATAATCTTCAAACTAAAGAAGCTCTACTAAGTGCCTTATCTGATTCAAAATTGACAAATGTTATTGATCTAAAAATTACATATGAGATTTGCCAAAAACTAGAACTTCTACATAAAGGAGACAAGTATGTTAAATGTGCCAAGCTACAGAGTCTGAAAGGAAAATTCAAAAACCTGAAGATGAGAGAAGATGAAAATATCACTACATTTATGCCAAGAGTAAATGAGCTTGTTTGTGGCATTAAATGTGTTGGTGGAATCTTGGATGAAGATGAGATTGTTGCCAAAGTTCTCAGATCCCTTCCTAATTCTTACAAGTACAAGGTTGCTGCTATTGAAGAATTTATATCTTTTTCAAATATCACAAGAGATCAATTGGTTGGTAAATTAGCTGCATTTGAATTGGCCAAGTTTGGAGATGCACCCCCCAAGACTAAATCTACTTTCAAAGCTAGTGCCTCTGTAAAAGGAAAACAAAAGTTTGATCCAGGAGAGAACTCTTCAAAGAAACTATCATGGTATGAAAAAGCAAGAAAAGATCTGGAAAAAGATGAAGTAGAAGCCACTCATCTTGAAGCCCTTATTGCAAAAAGACTACCAAGAGGATCTGGTAAGTATTAAGGAAAATTACCCTTCAAATGTTTTAATTGCAATAAGATTGGTCATTTTGCCTTAAGGTGTCTGGAAAGATTTTCAAGAGCAAAACCAAACAGATCAAGATTCAAGAAGAAATGCTACTATGTTCATGAAGATGATGATGATGAAGGAGTAACAGATGATGAATCAGAGATAGGAAACAAATCTGGAAGTGACTGGGTGTTTATTGCCATCAAGGAAGAAGATCCATTACCCTCTAAATCTATCAATCATAAAATGGTAGAAAGAGCTCTGGGTACCCAAGTTGAAGAAAAGGATGATTGGGTCATTTAAAGTGGATGCTCCCACCATATGACAGGTGACAAAAATAAGTTCATAGATTTGGAAAGATATGAAGGAGGAGTGGTAAAATTTGGTGATAATTCTGCTAGCAGAATCAGAGGTAGAGGAACCATTTCTTTTGATGGAAAGAAAAAAACCAATAATGTAATGTATGTTGAAGGTCTGAAGCACAATATTCTTAGTGTTGGATAGTTGGTGGACAAAGGTTATGATCTCTGATTCAAAAATGGAAAATTAAAGATCTTTGAAAGTTTCAGAACATAAATTGCATCCAGTACTCAAACAAAAGGTAATATCTTCCACTTGGTTGGTACTAGTAAAAGTTGTTTATTTGTTCAAATTGATCAGAGTTGGTTGTGGCATAGGAGAATGTGTCATGTGAATTTTGATAATATCATTAAGATAAGCAACACTTAGGCTATAAGAGATCTTCTAAGACTGGTGAAACCTACTAATAGTTTGTGCAAAGAATGTCAGTTGGGTAAGAAAAGCAGGGTCACATTCAAAAGTAAGGAATAGTAATCTACCAGATTATTGGACTTAGTTCATACTGATCTATGTGGTCTAGCAAGAATTAGGAGTGTGCAAGGTGATAGATACTTCATGTTATTAATTGATGACCACTCCCGGATGATGTGGGTGGCTTTTCTGAAAGAGAAATCTGAGGCTCTTGAGAAATTCAAAATATTCAAAGATATGGTAGAGAATGAAATTAGATTAAACATAAAATGTCTCAGGTCTGATAGAGGTGGAGAATTCACATCCGGGGAGTTCATAGAATTCTGTGAGAAACATTGGATAAAAAGACAGTTGTCTACTCCAAGGACTCCACAGTAGAATGGAGTAGTGGAGAGAAAGAACCGGACCATCCAGGAAGCATCTAGAACCATGATGATGGAAGTAAATGTTCCTCAAATCTACTAGAGAGAAGTTGTAAGCACTATTGTCTATACTCTTAATTGAGTACAAATTAGAAGCAATACTAGTAAGACCCCTTATGAACTCTAGTTTGGCATCACTCCCACTGTGATGTATTTCAGAGTCTTTGGTAGAAAATGTTACATTAAAAAAGATGAAGATCTTGGCAAATTTTATTCTAGAAGTGATGAAGGAATATTCTTGTGTTATTCTACTCAAAGCAAAGCATACGAGTGTTATAACAAGAGATTGAGAAAGATTTAGAAAGTACAAATGTGAAGGTTGATGAAGGTATTCAAAAACCCTCAAAGTTTTATGAATATGATCAGAATGATGTTTTGGTCCAAGAAGTCTAAGACCCTTCTGAAATTCAGATCCAAACTGATCCAGTGAATTAAGAAGAAGAGATAAGTTTGAATGAACCTGTTCAAGAAATAGAAGTGCAAGAAATTCCCAAAGTTCCCAAGTATGTAAGACTGAATCACTCTGAAGATTAGATCATAGGTGATAAAAGAAAAGGTGTTCAAACAAGAAGAAAGATTACTCAAGATTTAGAAGAGTATTGTCTGATTTCAAAGATTGAACCAAAGATAGTGAATGAAGCATGCAATGATGAAATCTGGACTAAAGCAATGGAGGAACAACTGATGCAAATTGAGAAAAATCACACTTGGGATCTTGTTCCCAGACCTAGAAACAAAAATATGACTCGAACCAAATGGGTCTTCAGGAATAAACTAAACGAAGATGGTGAACTAGTTAGCAACAAAGCCAGATTGGTCTGTAAAGGTTATTCTCAAATAGAAGGAGTTGATTTTGAATAAACTTTTACTCCAGTGGCAAGAATTGAAGTAGTCAGATTATTTATTTCCTTTGCTGCCTTCAAGGATTTCAAAGTATATCAGATGGATGTCAAGTCTACCTTCCTGAATGGTGAATTGGAAGAAGAAGTATACATTGAGCATTCAGATAGATTCCAATTGTTTGATCATGGTGATATGGACTGCAGGTTGAAGAAAGCACTGTATGGACTCAAGCAAGCCCAAAGAGCCTAGTATGAAAGATTGGATAAGCATCTTTTGAAGATTGGTTTCAACAAAGGTACTGCTGACAGTAACTTGTACTTCAAAATTGATCATGAAAACATCTTAATTGTTGAAGTGTTTGTTGATGATATCATTTTTGGAGGAAGAGATAGTATGTGCAAAACTTTTGCAAATCAAATGAAAAGTGAATTTGAGATGTCCATGTTTGGGGAAATGAATTTCTTCTTGGGTCTATAAATCATTCAAAAAAGAAAGGAATCTTCATTTCACAGACCAAATATGTGAAAGAATTGTTGAAGAGATTTGGGATGGAAGACTCAACCAATGAGTACTCCCATGGCAACTGGATGCAAATTGAGCAAAGATGATGACTCTCCTTAGGCTGATTAGAAAAAGTACAGTTCAATGATTGGAGGACTATTGTATCTTACTTAAACTAGACCTGACATTATGAATGTTGTTGGTCTTGTTGCTAGATTCCAAGCTGATCCTAGATAATCTCATGTCATGGCAATCAAGAGAATTCTTAGATATCCAAAAGGGACAATTAAGTATAGTTTATGGTATCCTAGAGATCATGATTTCTCACTTCATGCATATATAGATGTAGATTGGGTAGGAGATGTGGATGACCAGAAGAGTACCAGTGGTGGAGCATTCTTTTTGGGGAAAAGATTGGTTTCTTGGCTGAGAAAGAAACAAGAGAAAATATCTCTGTCCACTACAGAAGAAGAATACATTGCAGCAGTAGGTAGTTGCACTCAAGTATTGTGGATGAAGCAAATACTAAGAGACATTAGAGTGGAGTATGAAGAACCTATCACAATCTTCTATGATAATTCAAGTGCAATAAATATATCAAAAAATCTGGTGTTACATTCAAAGACAAAACATATATCCATCAAGTTTCACTTTTTGAGAGAGTAAGTGAACAAGAATGAAGTCATATTAGAGTTTGTGCTTTCCAAGGATCAGATTATAGATATTTTTACTAAACCTCTACCTAAGGACTCTTTTGAGTATCTCAGGGAGAAGTTAGGGGTTATTACCCCTCCAGTTTTGAATTAAGGTGTACTAATGTGCATCAGTCTGGTGGATCTCATAGTCATATCTTGTGGTCCAGATTGATGTTGGGAAGCTGCTACTCAGGGGGAGCAACTGGTATGATTCTAAAATGATGCAAGTATGTGCCCTTTGCCATTGATGTCAAAGGGGGAGAGAAGACATGTGAAAAATAAAAAGTGGTTGCTGATCAAAGGGGGAACAGTAAAGGAAGAGAAGACATGTGAATGGTTGTTGTTGATAGGGGGAGTTATGTTAGTTAGTGAGAAGAAGTTCTTGTCTTGATGGTTAAAACAATTTTTCACATCATATGTTGCCATCAATGACAAAGGGGGAGATTGTTGCAAGTATGGGCCTAACCAATGTTGTCATTGATGTCACCATACTCATGTTGCATTGATGATAAGGATTGGATGAGTTGTATGCTGAGGATATTGAGAAAATTAGTCATATTAGAAATAGAGAAAGAATAGTGAAAACAATGAGGTGAAGATCCTAGCTAAGATGAATATTAGAGGATGCATATAAAAGGGTTTGTAGATATGTGTCTTAAGATGATCCAATAAAGATTTGAGAGGTCCACATGAAGATTTGAAGAAGTTATGGAAACTTGAGTAAAACCAGTTCTTGTAGATGTTCAGAGGTAACATAAGGACATAGATAGGTCCAGTGAGATCCGGAGATGTAATATCTTGTTCTGCAGATTTGCTGGAATGTTTAGCAAGTCAATGTGAATTGACATCTCAATTGGTTCATGGTCTGGAGGTCCACAAGCATCTTTTCCAATATGACAATGATGACAGATTGTGTTCTTGAGGTTTTGGATGAAGGAGAGAAAGATTTTAGTAAGTAGAAGTAGTGTGGATGTTCTTGGTGATTTAGACAAGCTTGTGGAGGTCTTTGGATTGTGTCCAATTTGTGTTGGTGGTCTGCATTGAAGATTGAGCTCATAATTGAAGAATTACTTTCAGATGATGATATTCTTCCTAAGTCTGGCCGACCAGATGAGTTACACATCCTGCAGATGATCTTGAAGATGTTCTGTGAAGCATGGCATGTTCCTCAAAGAAGATTGAAGTCTCAGATCTGTTTAGCCGATAGTGTGTTGATCTGTGTGAAGTCTTTTTGTAATTAGTCATGTTGTATTTGTATTTGCTCTGTAATGTATGCCGACTTGGATGATTATCCCAAAGTCAAATGTCTTGTATAAATAAGTTGTGAAGTTATTTCAAATGCATCTTGTGGAGATGAGTGTGTGGTAGAGAGGAGCAGAGTGAAAGGCACAGCAGAAGTATTGAGCTTAAATGGAACTGACTCAAGCATGGTGAAGATGCTATTCTTCAGTTCAAGTATGTAATATTTATTATTCTGTAGATAGTGTGTCTCCCGTAGGTAGTGGGCCTCTTGTGAGAAGTGTGCTCGAGCAGTGAACCCTAATTGGCATGTGTCATTTATTCTTCTTATTCTTTTAATAGAGAATACAATCTTGGGTTAGTCACCCCATGGTTTTTCCCTTAACTAAGTTTTCCATGTTAAAATATTGGTGTCATATGTGTTAATGTGTTTCTACTCTTGAATTATTGCATGATTGATTTATTATTATGCTATCAAATTACAAAGAGGATTTAAGTGATTAATGAGAAGAAAGTTTTGGGACAACTGATTCATCCCCCCTCTCAGTTGTCTGTCTTGAATCTAATGTTAATAATATGAATATTCAGTACAAGGCTAAGGCAGCTCAGAAGAGGAGATATATAGAATTCTAGGAAGGAGATGAAGTCATGGTTCACTTAAGAAAAGAAAGGTCCCCAGTTGGAACATATAATAAGTTGAAAATGAAGAAATTTGGACCCTACACAATCCTGAAGAAGCATGATTCAGGAAATTCATATGAGGTAGAGATGTCAAGTGGGATCAATATTTCTTTTGTGTTCAACATTACTGATTTAACAAAATATCATGAAGGTGGCACAGAGGATGGACCAACAGAAGAATAGTGGAGTATTCCGGCATCTACTTGAACGGAGGAGATAGAAGAGATCCTGGATAGTCGTGTGGGAAGAAGTACTCAGAATAGGCAATATGAAGAATATCTGGTGAAATGGAAAGGAAGGCTTGTTGAAGATTCTTCTTGGTTGTCTAAGGTAGAGGTTGACCGTTTGGGTTTTCCTCAAACAAACACCTGAGACGTGATAGGGTCACTTCTCAAATTACCTTGGGTGTCTGATGCAGGAGCATACAATGGTGTAAGGGCAATCTTGCATTAAACAAAAAGAAGTTGATTCAAAATCATTGTATTTGTTTTTATTTTTTTCCATAATTAGTGTTTCTGGTTCCATAATCTCTTGAATAATGATGTAGGACTTTCAATTTTTCCAAACTGCTAAAAACAACAAATTGCTAGTTTTGGAAAGTTTAACTACCATTTTAGGAAAGTTTGCATTTGGGCACGGATTAAAATAAAAATTTACAGAAAGCTTCATAACTGAAATATAATACTTTTGGTGAAGGAATCAGGTAAAGATCATTTGTGAGCTGAAAGATATTAAAGTTTTTATTTTCTAAAAAGCCCCTGAAATTTTTTGAAATGAGATATGAGGCACTAAAACATCCCATAACATCCCAAAAAGTTGACAAAAATATGTTCATAGATTTCTAGTGTGATAGTTCACATCACGAGCTTTCTGGAGCTTAAAATGGCTTGTCAATCGGACACCCGGATCAAAAGTTATGCTTCCCGGAAATTGACTTACTTTCGGAGGGAGTTGCAAATTTTGAAATTTAGCTAGAGGCTGCCAAAAAGTGTTATTTATGACTATTTTGTAAACCTTGGGTAGTAGTAGAGTTAAGAGAGAAAGTGTAGAGTCAAGAATAGGCAAGAAAATAGAAACCCTAGCTGATTTGGGGTTACAGAAGGTAAAGATTCTAGGGTCTGGTGATGTCTAGCTATAGTGTGTTGCATCCTGTAGAGGATTGATTCCTCTGATTGTAAGTGAGCTTCTGTAATGTAATGAGTTGTCTAAATCAATAAAGAAATATTTTATTTTCTGTGTGCCATTTATGTTGTGTATTTTATGATTTACCCCCTTCATTAGCAAAAGTAAGGGCAAAGAACAAAGGTGAAATTAAAAGCATTGTAATGGCATGATGACAGTAATAGAGGGTAGTTATAGGATTGTCTTAAGGAAGGAGAACACTCACAAAAGATAGTGACAGTGGTTGTCATAGAAGACCCTATTTTACTTAGCTTTCATAATCATTATGACAACCATTATTAATATCACCGTCTCCAAATGGATAGTTATAGAAGGGGTATACAAGAAAAGTACTATCCACAAATGACAATAAGGGTAGTATCAAGAGGTGTGCTACTTACTAGATTCAATTCAAGGCATAGTTTCTAATTCTTTGAATAGTTTAAGGTTTGGCCAACCATTAATGAACAGTCAGGGGCTCTCATGGTTACTACAATAGCTTGCAATAAGTACTATGAATCCTATAAATTTGGTCTAGGTGGATAGTAGCCATGGTGCAATAACAAATGGGAAAAGGACAATTTATAGTAAGGAGGACTATCATAGAGAAGGGAATAGTCCCAAGTGATGAAAATTGTCATAATGAATCCATACACATGAAAAGGACTCTGCCCTAAAGGAGATAGGTGGCAAGTTGGTAAAAAACCACAAGGGAGTCACTTGGAATCACATGGGTCAGTCACATATAATGCATAGTCCATGAAAGTAATGGACAGTACAAAGAGCATGATTAAATCTTCAAGGGACAATCCACAGTAGCATGAGGGTAGTTCATGAAATTAAATGACAATGACCATGCAATAAAAAACAACACAGTGCCCTTGCTACCCAATCTCTAAAACCATTGACAAGTGTAGTGCCTTATGAACCATTTAGTATTAAAGTTCAAATTTAAGAAAAATAGTAAAAATGCAAAAATCTATATAGGAATTTTGAAAGATATACACAAAAATGTCAGTTATCCACAGCCTGATATTTTTAGGTTTTGAAGGCCAAAATCATAAATTGAAGAGTGTATATCTATATGCGCTCTAAAAAAGTCTCATTCAAGACTATGGAAATCATCCATAGAAGTCTAAAGCTTAAAACTAGAGCTGAAATAACAACAATATTTGTTGAGTAATAACGTCTACATACAATTATATGCTTTTTAACAATATTAATGGTAATACTGTTAAAAGAGCTAAAGGTCATCTACATAGAGAAGAAAACTGTCAAAAGATGCCACGTCTACTCATATATTTCCTAAAAATTGAGAAGTAAATGAGTTAAAAGCTGATTACTGCAAGAAAAACTACACACTATTTCATCTGGTAATTTTATAAAAATCACCAGAGCTCTCTCTAAAATGTGTCTAGCTTACTTTGGGGGTCTCCTTTCTATAAGAGCCATACAGTTGGCAACTATTTGCCCTGAGCTCTTCATGTGGCTCAAATGATCTAAGCTCTCTATGACAATCTTCTCAATAAAATAAAAAATGCTAGAAATGGATTAGCAAGTCTTGGGCTTTATCAAAGTCAAATCCTTAGCAGGAAGTAGGGAAATAGCACATGCTTTGTCCCATTTGAGACCAGCCACCTAGTTTCCCAGTGCTTGAGTATCATTACCTTCAGCACAAGTACTTTTTAAATTCATATTATAAGGGTTCTATTAAGGGGTCCCAACCCTACCAACCAAAAAAAATACATACTAAAAGAAAACTACATAAATAACCTATAACCATGGATAACAGTATAATCAGCGACCATAGATAGACACTATATTAGACATAGACAACATTCCATTACACCATAGCAACCAATGAAAAAGCAGCCCTATCAAAATAGAACACAAACAAATGACCTAAAAGCACCAGGCACCAGCTATACATAGCACCTTAGGGGAGTTCCTGCACTAAAGGACAACACAATGTCATATATTATAGTTACAAGTGCCTTACTAGACATACATGAAAATGTGGAAGCATAGACAAGGCAAGCAAACTATTTCAAAAAATGCCTCAAAGAAATGTGATATCATGGATACTCGCTCTCCCGCAAGCACTTCAAGTCATGCATGCAGTGATGCAGGGCCCCGCATCACTGCATGCATGACTTGAAGTGCTTGCGGGAGAGCGAGTATCCATGATATCACATTTCTTTGAGGCATTTTTTGAAATAGTTTGCTTGCCTTGTCTATGCTTCCACATTTTCATGTATGTCAAGCAAGACACTTGTAACTACAACATATGATATATGTAAGTGGTAGATGAGATTCAATGGTTTTTATGGCATTCATTTATGATACATGTTCTTGTTTCAGTCCATCTTATCAGGTTATATTCTTGAAGTAGTCTATGTTGTTTTGTTGTTTTTGTTTTGTCACCTCCTACATTGATTTTCTTGAATCCTACCCAAGAAGCCCTAGATGATGGTGTAGATACATGTTAAGGTAGATATCACAGTCATATAAGTAGGGAATGATGAAAAAAAAACTGGAAAAGGTAGGCAAAAAGAGTATGGGATGCTTAGAAAAGAACCTAGAAGACAAAGGATAAAAGACACACAAAGATGTTCATATACAATACAATGAAAAATAATGTGTAGGATATCATGATATTGAACAGTTTCAATCCAACATATAAACCTATAATTAATGTCTACAACTCATGTAAATTCCTCACAAGCATGATAGTCCATGGAGAATGCAAAGGAAACATTACTAAAGGAGTTTTTTATGACAAGTTCTCTTCAACCTATACAGGAGGGAAGAGATGTTGTAGAAGGTTGAAGGCTAAGATGAAGGTATATATGACTATCAAGCATGAATAATAGAGACAAAGTCTTCAAAAAAATAAGAGACAGTGATGATAGTGATAGTAGCCTCTATCTAAGAGAAATAATAATCATTATAGCCATGGTGTTAAGAGGTAAAGAGTGAAAGTGGGAAATAATGAAAAAATATTTACAAAGGACGGTTAATAGACATGATTTAATATGAATATGTGATCAAGTGATCAAAATCATAATGTGAAAAGCCAATGCAAAAGATGACAGCCATTATAATAAAAGAATAGAGTTAATGCATTTGTGGGATCATTGCATAAAGTTTCAATTTAGAGGATTTGAAGGCATACGCTACTTTGATTCAAGATGATGATGAAGTTCCTTCTTTGAAGGAACATCCAAGAGAATCAAAACCCATAGGAAAACATTTTTGGGGTCAATGGGAGTAGTATCAAACTTTGACTCTTTATTGACCATTCACTCTCACAAAATGGAGTCTATTGCCCAAATTGGAAGGAGTCTATGGCACATTAGCATACAAGACTTCATGCTATGTAGTGGGAAAAGAGAAAAAGGAGACCCCAAACCCTAGGATAGGAGCAACGAGCAGAGAGCAAAGATTTAAGGAAATGGACTTCAAAGTAATGCATGACACTTTCCTATAGATTCCCAAAAGAGATCACAGTCATGACTATTCAAATAAAAAATGATAGTCCATGGTATAACCATGAAGGGGGCATTGAAATTAATAATAACAATGATAGGGTAGTATGACGGACTTTAAACATACATAAAGACAAGTAACTGAGCAATCAAGAGGGCTTTTAAAACATCATAAATCTTGTCAAGGGTTCATTGTCTTCAAAGTAGTATGGTAAACTAATAAATATTTCCATCTCACAAAGTTTCAAAAGAGGACAACCTACAAGTGTATTAAGTAGTGCATGAACAATATTTCAAGGAGCTACTATAGTCAATTTCAAGGTGTTGATCATGGGAAAGAGAGGTTTACATGAAGTGGGATAGTCCTTAAGAATACAGTCAGATGGTAAAGAGGATAGTCCATAAGATAATATTCAACCATAAACATTGTATGGACTTACAAGATAGAACTTATGGTGCATTTATATAATCACACCTATAGGTCTTATCAAAGATCATGAGTCCATTAGGATATGAAAATGAACACTAAAAAAATACCTAACTATGAGCTAATTGTGAACGACTTTAAAGACACACAAAATAATGAGTTGTTAGTAGACAATTCATGATCAACAAGGATAGAGTTAAATAAGATGGACTGTGATAATCACAAGTGATAGTAGCCATTCATATGATAATGACAAGGGGTTTAATCACATTCCACAAGACTGTCATAAAACAATAAATTCAAAACTCAATAGATGGCAATTCCAAGGCATTGTTAGAGTCTTAATGAAGAACAATGTTGATGGAAGTGTGACCTTGTCTCTTCATTGCCTATCACCGATGACCTTGTCTCTTCATTGCCTATTGGCAAGATAATAGCTATCAGCCCAAATTTTTGGCCATTCACCGATGCTGAATGTCACACCAAACACTTAACACTAACTCTACCATCGACCAAACTTATACTATCAGAGTGACTTTCACTTTGTCCTCTGATCTACCAACTCACACCAATGACTTCTTTCCTTCGCACTTGTCAGTATGACATAGACCATCGGTGCTAGCAATGAAACTTATGCAGATGCCTTTGGTCACCCCGATGAACCTTCACACATCATGCATCAGTGTGACTAAGACCGTCGGTGGAACATTACTCTCCTCCACTGATAATAGATCTCATGCTGATGCGCCGATCATCAACTCGCCATCGGTCAGACTTTCCACATCGGTGAGTCTCAACTTTGCTCGGCTGATACTATGACTTATGCCGATAGACTCTTCATCGGCAACACTTTATATTTGTCACCCCAATCGGCGAAAGTGTCCTCTGTTGGCGAAATGAAAACTTTTCAACCTGATGGTTCTTTTCACTTAGCAATTTCGACACAGATTTTCAATCTTTGAATCCTAGCACATGAGGATGCTAGGTTGGCTCACTGCATGCAATATTTCAGTCCCAACAACATGAAATGTGAAAATAGAAAAATAAAAATGCAATCTAAACTACTGTACATGTCCATTCCACCGATTCAAAGAATCAACCGGTGGAATGGATGAATGATTCCATCCCCACTGTGAAACACGAAATATGATCACACAAATAGATCGAAAGATTAGACAAACAACACCAATGGGATCTTCTTTATTTCCAATTCAAGAATGCATACGAATATCTGACTTCATAGTCCCACTGCACAGCACTGCTTTGTCAAATCCCCAAACACAATGTATCTATTTTTCATATACAATACTGAACTATCGACTCCCCTAAAACAAACTGATCTAGGGAAAATATATCTACTCCTCATGAGTAGTACATAAATGATTCCCAGTGGGTGGGAGCTTCCAAGCAGCTGGGAGGACAGCTAGCATAACAAACTATAACAGACTGCACATAACCCTAGATTGACTTAAAGCATAAGAATTGGTCACATGGACCTTATTACATCACAAAGTAAAACATACTATAATTAGACCTAATTTGTATTTTGAAGGGGTGCTCCTACACCAAAGTGCTTATGACCTAGGGTAAGAATAATTCATGACAATAGGGAGCTTTTAAAAAGTAGAATGCATGATCGAACCACAATGACAATGCACTGGTAGAAGTTTCATTATATAGAGAATAGTAATCTTCAAGCGATAGTCGCACCAAAGGAGAGATCACAATGATAAGAAAGATGCACTGGAAGGTGAAAATTTTCTTCAAAACATAGAGTTTCATTACTGATTGCGAGGGCAAGTTCATCCTAAAGAAGATAGTGTTGAGGACAGTCACAAAGTCTGTCATAGTATTGTCACAAAAGATATCCTTGCAAAAGGGTAGTACTAGCTAAAAGGGACATTCAAGACAAGTGGAACAAATAATAATAGCAGGAGCATGCATATTCCAATGACAACATGGCAGGAGTATAGATAAGGCAGTGAACTATTTGAAAAAATGCCTCAAAGAAATGTGGTCTCATGGTGATGGAATGCTATGACAAGCACATTGAGACCACATTTCTTTGAGGCATTTTTTCAAATAGTTCACTGCCTTGTCTCATGGTGATGGAATTCCATCACAATCCATAGCAATTTTCTTGTCATGGAATTTTGTTGCAATAGCCCTCGTGAGCTTGGAGATGTATCTCCTCCCTATTATATATGAACATATATGCATACTAAGCCTAGCTTTACTGATCCACGTACACCCAAAGTAGCTTAAGTGTTGATTTAGTGGAAAAATTACAATGTTCAAGATGTCAACTAACAAAATGACCATAGATGGGCATTTTATCAAAACACGCAAAGCTTGTGTGATTTATGATATATAAAATATCAAAAAACCATAGCAAAACTCTTTTTTCCTAATTGTTTTGGAGGTTAAGTTTCTTTTAGCATCATGCATAAGATACTTTTTAAGAAAACTTTTAAAATAAAATTTTCAAACCTTAACTAATACCATGATATGTGAATTTATCATTTCTGATCCCCCAAATAAATATTCTCATACAATTAAGCTTATCACATGAACATCATGAAACAACAGAAAAATGAAAAATGAATATGACAGGTAGAGAGAGTTCAAGAGTTGAGTTACTTTACATCAGGAGGATCAAACTTGGCACCAAGGTTACTAAGTTTTGCATGAGCCTCTGCATAGTCCTTGAAAAATGCATCCTGATCAACTACATATTTCTCAGCACATACCTTTAAAAAAATTTAAAATCCAATTAGCACTTTCCTTATTATTGAAAGGAAATCAACTATAGGCATCCTCAAAAACTTTATTTTAGATGCATATATCCTTCACTAAGTTGAATTATCTAGTAAAATGTTTCTCAATTTTTCAAAAAGGAGAAAAAGATTTCCTACAAGACTTAAGATATTGGCTTAGAATTATTAGTATGTTATGTCAATGGAAAGATTGATTCTTTTGACATATTTCATCAATATTCTTCAACTTTTTTGAACTTGCATAAGTTGACATCAAGCTTTGTTGGAGTTCAAGATGGATTTTAAAATGCCCAATTTTGAAAAAATAAGGGCAGGTTAAAATGGAGTATTCTTTTTGAGCTTGAAGAACCAGAAAGAAGAAGGAAATTATATTAACACCACAAATGACCAAAGTAGGTCCATGGGGACTCTAAAGTACAACCGGTTAAAGAATCACCTTGAATCTAGGATCTTCAAAAAGAACAACATTAGCTGGAAATACCAAAAGATCTAGGTCCCTCCTCTCTTTTATGTCCTTCACAAAATCAAGAAAAAAAACTTTTGCTCATTCATGATCAAGGTAAATTCTAGTACATGAGGTTTAATTCAGTTGTACTATGTACCTTGAAATAAGAATTATCAAATTTAAGTCACTCTATTGTCCATGATTGACCTCTTTGTGCCCTAGGACCATATTTCTGCACCAAAAATAATCACATGGTTATTCAAATTTACACTTTTCTAGACTAGAACACTTCAAGAAGTTTCCACATTCCTTGATTGTCTTATTATGGAACCCTATAATTAAAGTTAGGTGCCAATGTGTTAACATTCACCATATATGTTGAAACTTTATACCCAAATGTCAACCTTTTTTACAAGTGTAGAAGTTAGCAGAGTACCCCAATCAACCTACACCCAAAGTACTATATTCATTTATATTTACCTACTAAGGGTTATATCAAAATACCCCAGGAGCATACCAAGTGGTATCAGTCTATTAGAGCATCTACTAATTTCTTGGCCTGTATTTGCCTTCCAACGCAATAATGTGTGGCCATAATTATTTGATTTCTCAGACTTGTGGCTATCCTATTATTGAATTGTATCAGTGAGAGCCATTTCTCTATTTGTCTGAGTTTGACATTATATATGGTCACAGGTTTTATCAGTAACACATGACAGTTTAGTTATTTATTCAAATATTATAGCCATTCATATGGAAATATGACATATGAAGATAGGGGTGTCATTTTAAAATAGGATACAAGAATATATGAATAATGGTACAGGTTATATCCCATTTAAATATAAGACTCTAGAGCTATAGGTAGAGGTATAGGGGCAGAACTAAAGTTTCCTAGTGACTATGCTTTAGATGATTTGTTGAAATAGATAATAACTACCCTGGAATATTTATCTAGGAACTTCATCATCAATTTCCAACACCAGGATTGACTCTAAAAGAAAAAATTCTCTAGATTTATTAGGTTACCATGATAAAGATTAAAGAAAAGACTGAGATCCATTTAAAAGCCACTGTCATGAAGATATTAAAGATATCACATGCAAAACCCTAGCAACTAGAGTAATGAATACAGTGCCAAAGAGGATAGTGAGTTGGGGCAGATTTAGGAGATCTCTAATCATAGGCAAATACATCATTTATTTATTTATTTAAATTAAAAGAAATCATTCTAAACCCTATATAGGATACATTGATACTTTAAACGTATCTAAAGGAATTTGAAATTATGCAAATATATGTCAATTAAATACCTGGATTACAAACAGTAGCGTGAACAATGTAACCCTTGTTGAGCAGAGTAGGAATGAGATAAGAAACAATAAATCCTATGCCTCCTATCATGCACATCTCCTTACCATTCTTTGTCATTCTCTACTAAAACACTTCTCCATTTTGGTGGGCTACGCCTGAAAATAAGGTTTCAACCAAGGTTTTAGAGTATGTTTATTAAAATAAAAACTCCATTTTGGGGGTTACTCCTGAAAATAATATTTCGATGAAAGTTTTAGAGTATGTTTATTAAAGTTTTCAAGTATTTTGGTGGGCTATTGATTCTTGATTCCTTAAATGATTTATTCAAATGGATTGTGACTAAATAAATTACTAACTATTTAGTCATTTTTATTTGTGTGACTAAGTAATTTTTTAGTCAATAACCAAATTAGTCATTTATTTACTCACTTATAGCTGAGTTACAAAAAATTAGTGGAATTTAGTCATTTTTAGTTGTTGTGACTAAAAGTTTTAGTCACTTAGTCATTTATTTTCCAAAAAAATACTAGTGGATGAGACTACTTTTAAGGCTGGCAAATCAGAGAAGACTGTGGAATTAGATCTGGAAGACCTTGATCAAGTGGAAGCTAACTTTGTGAGAAGGATGAAAAAGGGTACTAAAAAGTTCAGTGGTAAGTTGCCTTTTAAATGCTTTAGTTGTGGAAAAATGGGTCATTATATTTAAAGATGTCCAGATAAAGCTCTGAGAATTAAGAATAGGTAAAATAGAGGTAAGATGGTTAAGAAAAGTTACTATGTTAGAGAAGATGCAAGTATATCTGATGATGAATCAAATTATGAGGATGATAATGATAATAAATGCTTATTCATAGCCCTAAGAGATGAAACTGTTTCTACTAAATTTGGAAGTTGTGTGAAGGAAAAGGGTCTGGAAGCAAGTACTAACCTTGAAGGCACAATAATGTCTGCTTTTCATGCTAGAAGAGAAAAAGATGACTGGGTCATTAACAGTGGATACTGAAATCATATGATAGGTGATAAGAGTAAGTTTGTTAAACTTGAAAAACATGATGGTGGAGTAGTTAGGTTTGGTGATGATGCAGCTGCTAAGATCTGTAGAAAAGGTTCAATCAGTTTTGATGGAAAGCATAACACTGATGGTGTTCTTTATGTTAAAGGTTTAAAGCATAATCTCTTGAGTGTTGGATAGATGTGTAGCAAGGGTTACAATCTTATGTTTCAGGATGATGGCTATGAGATCAGAAGAGATTCCGAAACTATGATAGTTGTTGGAAAGAGGACTGGTGGAAATGTTTATCATCTCAAAGGTGGTGATAGTTATTTCTTTATGACTCAGATCAGTGAGAGTTGGCTATGGCATAGGAGATTGTGTCACATCAATTTTGATAGCTTGGTAAGGATAAGTTTAGTTCAAGTTGTGAAAGATCTGCTAAAGATTACAAAGCCCATCAATGATTTCTATAATGAATGTCAGATTGGAAAGCAAACAAGAAAAAGCTTCAAATTCAAGGATCAGTCATCTATTGGATTGTTGGAATTGGTACATACATATCTTTGTGGTCCTACCAAAGTAGGGAATTTTCAAGGTCACAGGTATTTTATGTTATTTATTGATGATTTCTCTAGAATGACATGGGTTACTTTCCTTAATGAAAAAGCAGAAGCCCTAGATAAGTTTAAAGACTTTAAAGCAATGGTTGAAAATGAAATGGATATGAAGATCAAATGTTTGAGGTCTGATAGAGGTGGAGAATTTACTTCTAATGAGTTTAACATGTTTTGTGAGGATCATGGGATAAAGAGGCAATTATCTGCCCCTAGGACTCAGCAGAATGGAGTGGTTGAAAGGAAAAACATGATTGTTCAAGAAGCTGCAAGGACAGTGATAAAAGATGAAAACCTACCAAAATTCTAGTGGACAGAAGCAATTCATACTACTGTCTACACACAGAATAGAGTACAAGTAAGAGAAAATGACACAAAGACTCACTATGAGCTATGGTATGGAAGGATTCCTATTGTTAAATATTTCAAATTTTTTAGAAGAAAATGTTATAACAGAAGAGATGAAGAACTAGGAAAGTTTAATGCAAGGTGTGATGAAGGTATCTTACTTGGATATTCTACTAGAAGCAAAGCTTACTGGTGCTACAACAAAAGGCTAAGAAAAATTATTGAAAGTGCTAATGTTAAGGTTGATGAAGATATACAGAAGATTTCATAGGTTAATACATATGAACTAGATGAGTCTTCTTGTGGAGAAGAAGAAGAAACTAAAACAAAAAGAATTATAGGTTGAAGAAGAAGAAGCTCTAAAAAGAATCCCTAAAACTCCCAAGTATGTGCAGAAGCATCACTCTGAAGACCAGATCATTGGTGATAAGAGCAAAGGTGTATTGACAAGAATGAGATCTATTGAAGAACAGGTAAATCTATATTTACTTTCTAAAGTTGAACCTAAAACAGTGGTTGAGGCATGCAAGGATGAGTATTGGATCAAGGCTATGGAAGAAGAACTAATGCAAATTGAGAAGAATTAGACTTGGGAACTTGTCCCAAGACTAAAGAAAAAAATTGTAATTGGAACTAAGTGGGTATTCCGGAACAAATTGAATGAGAATGGAGAAGTGGTAAGGAACAAGGCAATGCTTGTGTGTAAAGGCTACTCACAAGTGGAAGGAATAGACTATGAAGAAACTTATGCTTCAGTGGCAAGAATGGAGGCCATTAGGATGCTTTTGGCTTTTGCAGCACATAAGGATTTCAAAGCATATCAAATGGATGTGAAGTTTACATTCTTAAATGGTCAGTTGGAAGAAGAAGTGTACATAGAGAAACTAGAAGGATTTCAGTTGTCAGATTAGCTAGATATGGTTTGCAGGTTGAAGAAGGCACCATATGGATTGAAGCAAGCCTCCAAAGCTTGTTATACAAGGCTAGACAAGCACTTATTATAACAAGGATTCAATAAAGGTACTGCAGATAGCAATTTGTACATCAAAGTAAGTGGAGATCAAATTTTGATTGTGGAAGTGTATGTAGATGATATAATTTTTGGTGGAAATGAAGGTATGTATAAAAGTTTTGTAGATGAGATGCAGAAAGAATTTGAAATGTCAATGTGTAGGGAAATGAATTTCTTCCTTGGCTTACAGATCAATCAGACAGATAAGGGTATTTTCATTTCTCAGTCAAAGTATGTAAAAGAGTTTTAAAAAAAGTTTGGAATGGAAGATTCTATACCAATTTGTACTCCTAGGGTTACTGGTTGTAAGTTGAGAAAGAATGATGAATCTCCTAAGGCTAATTAGAGCAAGTATAGATCAATGATTAGAGGATTACTATATACGATTGCTACTAGACTAGATATTATGCATGCAGTATGTCTTGTGGCTAGATTTCAAGATCCTAGAGAGTCACATGTTATGACAATGAAGATGATTCTAAGATATTTAAAGGGCACTCTAGATCATGGCTTCTGGTATCCAAAAGATATTGACTTTACTCTAAGTTCTTATATAGATGTAGATTGGGCTAGTTGTGTAGATGAAAGGAAAAGTACAAGTGGTGGTGCATTGTTTCTTAGATGTAGAGTGGTGTCTTGGCTAAGTAAGAAACAAGATTCAGTGTATTTATCTATTGCAAAGGCAGAATATATTGTTGCAGCATCATGTTGCACACATGTGTTATGGATGAGACAAACCGAAGGATATCAAAGTTGTGTATGATGAGCCAATTTCTATTTTCTATGATAATACAAGTGCTATTAACATTTCAAAGAATCTAGTGATGCATTCAAGGACAAAGCATACCTCAATTAGGTATCACTTTCTAAGAGAGAAGGTTATAGATAATGAAGTGAAGCTTGAGTATGTTCCTACAAAGGATTAGGTTGCTAACATATTCACTAAGGCTCTTCCTAAGGATACATTTGAGTATCTTTGGGAGAAGTTAGGGGTCATTGCCCCTCCTTCTTTGAACTAGGTGCATAAGGAGGTACATCAGTCTAGTGGAGTTCAAGATTCATTCTTTTTTAGACTGATGTTGGAGGCTACCTCTCAGGGGGAGCAGGTAGTGGTTATGATAATTGCTGTAGTCAAGGGGAGTAAGAATTGATATAGTTTGGTGTGCACTCCTAAGGGGGAGTATTCAAAGAAGTGAAAAGAAAAGATAATGTGACTTGATAAGAATGAAAGAAGAGGTGTGTCACCCTTTGCCATTGATGTCAAAGGGGGATAGAGAGAAATGTGAAAAAGAAATGAATCAATGATCATGGAGAGAGAGTAAGATGTGTAAAAGAAAGGGGGAGAGTAATAAAATAAAGAAGATTGGTGCAAAGTTGTGTCTTGATGGTTTTTCACATTATATGTTGCCATCAATGAAAAAGGGGGAGATTTTTGCAAGTATGTGCTAATCGATATTGTCATTGATGTCAATAAGCTTGTGTTGTCATTGGTGTCAACTATGTCAAGAGTATGAGTTAAGAAATGATAAAAGAGAATGAGTAGTTTGTGTTGAGCAGAGATTAGAGATAAGGTCGTTTAGAGATGAGGATATGAGCTATTGTTGAAGGTGATTTGGTTGCTTTGTAGAGGTGCTGAAGATGTTGAGAATATGCTTATGTTATTTGGTTTCTAAGTACTTTTGAGAAAATTTGATTAATAAAGGAAATAGTGTGTTGAAGATGTGTTCTAACTTAATAGAGTAATGTTTTGGTTTTGCTTCACATTTATTCCTCATTGAACATCTTCTTTTGTGGTTTGAATATGTTGTTTAGAGGTGTTCAGAGATACAATGTTCCAAATTTTGTGCTTTGGTTCGTTGTGCAGAAAAAGTTGTGTTCACTAGTGTGTGGACTATGTTTCTGGGTTGTGCAGAGGTGTCTAGGAGTGGAAGTTTATTTCTTAAGTTGCAGTTGATGATAGAGTAATCCAAGTTCTTCAGTGTGAACTTTCTCCAGGTGAAAGATGTTGCAAAGGATTTTATTGGTTTTCAGGTGCTTGTGGATGTTTCTAGATTATGTTCAAGCTTGGAACATGGTTTGCATGTCATCTTTTGGTCTTAAGGAAGCGTGTACTTAAAAGTTCATAGTGTTAACACAAGTTTGGCTAACTTGGTTGTTTACACTAATTGTGGTTGTGCTTTGGTGGTTTTGAAAGCGTGATGAAGCATGTATGTATGGATTTAGGTCTTTGCTAAGGTGTGATGTGGTCCGCATTCATTCCTTTCCTCTACAGAATGTTTTGGTCTAGACCTAATTTAAATTTTATGGTTTAAGATGTGTTTCTGACCTTGGAGAATGTTTTCAAGGTTGATGTTGGTATAAATAAGTGCCAAGGATTCATGACTGGATAGATGTACGATGAATATGATGTCTATGATGTGAATTTGATCATTGTAGTAAGAGCTTTCATGTGTTAGGCTATTGGATGTAGTGAGCAGAAGGTGTCTACTATTTTTTATTGTTGTAGTGAAGGTGTTGTTTGTGTTGTGGTGAATATTGAGCTTCATTGGAACTAAATTCCATGCATAGGTTAGATACAATTATATCAATTCATCGCTGGCAGTCAACCTCCCCCTCTATCTCTTTCTTTTAGATAGTGAGTCCTTTGGTAGTGAGCATTTCTTTCTTTTTTCTGGGCAGTGAGCCCTCTGGTAGTAAGCCTTTTTGTAATTCATTTTTTCTACTACTTTGTATTGTGAGCTAATCATCACCATGGTTTTTCCCTTCTTGCATTTTCCACGTAAAATTTGGTGTTGTCTTGTGTTTGGTGTTGTTATCATTTAGTTTATGTTATTTTCTTTTCATGCTTAATCATCATAACAAGTTTAAAGGTTAATGTGGATCTAAATACTTGTGAGGGTTTGAAGTTTATGATATAACTGATTCACCCCCCTCTCAGTTGTCTTGTGCATTCAACATCAATCTCCCAGATCAACCTTTAGCTATTAAGCTTCTTTAAAGAACTTGGCTTTGATACCAATTGTTAGAAGACATGCAATCTACTAAGAGGGGGGGTGAATCAATAGATTTAAGTACTTAAAAAATTCTAATATCTAGAAAGCAGAAAATAAATTTTAGTTCTTAAGTAAGAACAATATGAGATAATACAAACATCAACACTAGATATAAATGGAAAACCCAAGGATGGGAAAAACCATGGTGAGAAAAGTTCCTAGGATCTACCATCCTAATCTAGCCCCACAGAATAAACCATTGATTACAATGTTTTAAGGGCACCCACCTTAAGGAGTCACCAAACCCTTGATGTAAGAGCACCAACCCTAAGGAGATTACAATCCCTTGAACTAAGCACCAACTCAGTCCACAAGAGGCACCAACCTCTAAATCTTTACATTTTCTAATATGCAGACATTTGGTTCTTCACAAAACTCAAATGCACCAATTCAATTCAACAAAACTTCAACTGATCTAGCCTATTGCTCAACTGATCAACTTGATCTTAGAGTATTGAACCCTAAAAATAACGTACTTAGCCCAAAAATTAACGTAAACATTCATCATAATTAAGAGATTAGATAACAACATGATTATCCATTTCAATTTAAACAATAATGATTCACTATCATTTCATCAACTAAGCATGTTATTCTAAATAGAATATAACAAAGCTTACATTTCCAATAATCATTTACATATCTAAGTGAATGGCTTTCACTATGTATGTACAAGTTATGCTCAAGGCATCATATATCAAATTATACATTACAATTGACTATCAAGTCATAAAATGAAAAACATTGTATTTGGAACATAAGACATCAGTCTTCATAAGGCTCAGCTCGTCTCATGCTTGGGAAGGAGAGCATCATCCTGGTGCTTTTCCACCAACCACAGACCTGTGGTCCCCTACTCAACTTCCTAACTGGAAGTGGCCCTACCCTTCATAGAGGGGCTAGATATTAGGAACCATTGGGTTAGCCATCTAAGTGTTTGGTGTTCTGTCCTTCATAATGTTTCTCAATCACACAACTATAGATCCACTCTAACTATGTATGACTCTACTAGAGACACTATGCCATCTGGGACATTGTGGACCAACAATGCATGCAAAGACAGATGCATTACTTTGGCCAAAGATTTACATACATGTACGTTAGACAATGAACGTCATCATATTCCACCACCCTAAACCAACTTAGAAGTTGTCTCATCCTACAATAAGTTTGATTTGACCTCTCTCTAGGTCTAATGCATGTGGGATCAATTCGATTCAAAGTCCATATTAGGACTATTGACTCCCTTCATAAGAATTGTAATGACTTAATGCATTACTTCTGAAAAGAGGGACTTGTGACTCCTCGTCACCTTGTTCCATTTATAAATTATATTAAAGTCAACCAGATTCGCCAATCTAGGTCTCCCATGGTTTACGTACTCAATACAAGTCAACAAATAGGTTAAGATTTCAATTATAGTACCATAGGCATTTACAACCTTAACTAGCTATAATGGTTTCATAATAAAAGATAACTCAATTTCCCCATATGAGCTATTAATGATAACCGCTCTTTCCATAGGGTTCAATCATAAGTTTGGTAAGGGTTTAAAACTTGTGATAATATCCATATAAATCTTAGTTAATCATGCTTCCCATTCTTCCATGTTACCAATAGTAAGAAGGGATTCCTTGTTAATGATTTAGTTAGCATGCAAGCTACCATAGTAATAATATAGTGATCTTTTAAATAACACACCACCTCCTTACTCGAGGGGTAGACAAGAACAATCAAGGTTATTTTAATAACCTTTTAAACCACAATCAGGTTCTATGTAAGGTGAAACAAGATTTTGTTTTGAGTACTATAAGCACAGTTTAAGACTAAGGTCATATCGACCATCACCACAGGTCATGGTCGCCACATTGGCCACATGCAGGCTGAACCATCGAGTATGTACTTAACTCAATAGTTTTATACTTCTCATGCCATGAGCATTTCCTACTCAACTCACTATAGTTGTGACACTATTACTATTTAAGCCACATCGATAACCATCATATAAAAGTTACCGTGGATATGTGCTTGGCCTTAATAGCCTAGAGCTATAGTTTCAATAAAGAATATGATGAATTAAATCTTAGCCTTAGTGGCCTCGAGCTACAATCATAATAGAGATTACAATGAAATAAAGCTTGGTCTTGCTAACCTCAAGCTATAGTCATAATAAAGATTATAAAGATTACAATGAAATAAAGCTTGGTCTTGCTAACCTCAAGCTATAGTCATAATAAAGATTATAATGATTACAATGAAATAAAGCTCAGCCTTAATGGCCTTGAGCTACAGTTATAAAGAAAGTTTAAGGGTTAAAGCTCGGCCATAACAGCCTTGAGCCACAGTATATAGAATGTTTCAATGGTTATACAGGCTCGGCCTTATTAGCCTCGAGCCTCTACAATAAAGTATGAATGAATGAAGCCCAAAATAGTAAACATACTATGAACAACTTGACATAGATAATACTTACAAAACCATAATGTAGACAAATGAAAGACAACATTTTTACAACTTTCATTCTCACTGAATGAAGTCTTTCAATGCAATCTTTCCAGTTTGGTTCACTATTCTTTCTTTCTTTGTATCTCCTTCCTCACATAGAGAGAGCACACAAACATTACCAACAACCCAAAGATAGTCCCCCAAAAATGATAAACAAAACTTGTTATCTTTTCTCTTCTTGGCATGTCGATCTTGGTGGAAACTACCACCCTCGCCATAACGTCGTGGGTGGTCTTTCCCACTTGGCCAACCTCTAAGTTCATAGGGACTCATCGGCAGATACATGATATTATCCAACCTTTTGGTGAGCTCCAAGCTTCCATTAGTTTCAAATATTCAAAATATCACTCCACTATTGTGGGTGATATCAACTATAGCAAATTAATAAACAAAATAGCATATCAGTAAAATTTGATATTAGACTAAATGATCATAGCATAATATTATTTTCATGTATCTACTAGATGTATGTAAATACTTGTATTAATCAAGATGTCATATTTTGACATCACCTCCTTCACAAAGACAGGATCAATCATGTGATTTAGGGATTGAGCACCACTCTCTCTTCTTCGCTAAGAACCTAAAACATAACAGACCAAGAATAATAGATTTATGATCCCGGTTTGGGAATATTCAAAGCAATAAGAAAATGCTCTAATGCATGGCAAGACTATCTCTTGACTCTTATTAACATTCCAAGAATGTCACTAGGTTGAGTCGATGCAACTTTTTCAAAATGACTAAATCGACAAGATGACTCAAAAAGAAAATCAACTATCCAAAAAGAAATGTAACTTACACCAACTTACACAAGTTGTAAGGATATAATGTCTGACACTTATATGGCTATTAACCTCATTTCCTAACATCTAATTCTTCCTCCAGGATGATACTCTCCTTCAGTCTTTGAAGGACGTTGCATTTTTCTATTCACACTCAAGACCATAAAATCATGATCAGTGCATCATCATCTATTTCTCAATTCAAATTAATTTAATATTCATATGAACAAATAGTTTTATAACTAACTATCATCAATCATTAACCCCATAATCAAAGATTAAATCAGATATTTCCACAATATCAAATCAGTTAACTATGATTAATCTTCCTAATTACCATGCAAGGTTAATATTAGGTCTAATTATAAGTTGGGGATGTGACATATCTCCCCCCATGTGAATCATCATCCCCAATGATTAATTGTCTTAAAAGTTAATCAACATAATACGAAAATGTTTCAAGAGCATAATAAATAAGTTTTTTAGAAAAGATGAGAAAATCTAGCATGAAAGTCATCATAGTTTTCCCAGGTGGCATTTTCCTTTGCATATTGGTCCCACTAGACCTTGTACTATGTTATCTCTTTGTTATGTAAGCGTAGCTTATGCGTTTCAAGAAACTTGATGGGCTCGATCACCACCACCCTTGGGTCCTTCACCTATATAGCATTCTAATCAAGCATAGGAATTTGATTATTAGTAGTATTAAACTCTTTCAAATATGAAACATGAAACACATTATGCATCATGGAAAGGATTGGTAGTAGAGCAATTCTGTATGCTACTAGGTTGACTTCTTCAAGAACTTCGAAAGGACCTGCATATGTTGGTGCCAGTTTGGACATCTTTCCAAATTTAATAGAACTCTTCTAAGGTTTTACCCTTAGGAGAACTTTCTCTCCCACTGTGAAATGCCTTTCAATGCACTTAGCATTTGCATAACTCTTTTGTCTATCATTGGCTTCTGCTAGCCTTCTCTTAATCAGATAGACTTGCTCTTCCATCTTTGACACCATTTCTGGACCAAGGCTAACCCTATTTTCTATCTTGTCCCATCTTATAGGGGTTGGCACTTCTATCCATATAATTCCTCAAATATAACCATCTTAATAGTTGAGTGATAGGAATTATTGTAAGCAAATTCCACCAAAGGGAGATAATCCTCCCACTTGTATTGTTGATCCATGCAATACATTCTTAATAAATCCTCCAACACTTGGTTCATCCTCTCAGTTTATCCATCTATTTTAGGATAAGCAAAGCTTATATTCAATTGGGTTCTAAGTGAAGAGAATAAGGTTTGTCAAAACCTCAATGTCATTCATGCATCCCTATCTGAGATTATTTTCTCAGGAATACCATGTAGTCTGAAAATCTCTTGAACAAATTTTTGAGCAATGATGGGTGACCCATCTGTCAAGTTCCTAGGTATAAAATGAGCAGCTTTGGTGAGTCTATCCACCACAACCAAGATAGCATTGTGCCTTTTCGTTGACATAGGAAGCCCTTGCACAAAGTCCATGCTTATAATTTGCCATTTCCACTCAGGAATTCCATGAGGGTATAAGAGTCCTACCGGGTGATGGTGTCCCACCTTCACCCTCTGGCATTCCATACATGTAGTTACAAAATTTGTAGCATCCCTCTTCATTCCTTTCTAGAATTATAGGGGTTTCACACCAACAAGTAACTTTTTTAGTCCAGGATGCCCAGAATATGGTGCAGAATGAACCTCTTTCCATACCATATTCCTTAACTCTACTGAGTTAGGTAAATACATCCTTCCTTTAAACCTTAATAACCCATCAGGTTATAGGTTGAATCCTTCATATCTTAGATTTTGAGGGTTTTCTTCAAGGGCTTGTTTTACTTGCTCGTAAAACTCATCTCCCTTGGATTTTTGTAACACCTGATTCCTAAAATTAGAATGTATAGAAATCATGGAGGAGATGTGTCTTCTCCTACTCAAAGCATCTACCACTTGATTTTCCTTTCCTTGAATATATTTAATCTCAAAATCATAATATGATATAAATTCCAACCATCTTCTTTGCCAAGCATTAAGATGTGGTTGAGTGAATAGATATTTGAGTCCTTAATGATCTATTTTCAGCTCAAAAGGTTTCCCAAGTAAATAGTCTCTCCACATTTGAAGTGCATGAATGACTGCTACAAGTTCTAAATCATGTGGGGCATAATTTTGTTCATAGTTTTTTAGTTTATGAGATTCATATGCAATGACCTATCCATCCTAGACTAGTACACCACCTAAGCCTTCTCCTGATGCAACGGTAATGACTACAAATTGACCCTCTGGGCTAGGTACTTTCAAAATTGGTGTTGAAGTCAATTTTTTCTTCAGTAGGTCAAAGGCCTCTTGGCACTTATTTGACCACTCAAATCTCTTACTTTTTCTCTACAAGGAAGTTATAGGATATGCAATTTTAGAGACGTTTTTCACAAACTTCTTGTAATAACTAGCAAGGCCCATAAAACTTTGGATCTCATGAACATTTCTCAGTATCGACCATTCCAAAATAGCCTTAATCTTAGCTAGGTCCACAGCTATCCCCTTAGCTGAAATTATGTGGCCCAAGTATTGTACTGTTAGAAACAAGGTAGATAACTGAGAGAGGGGGGTGAATTAGTTATCTCAAATTTCTTTAACTTTCTTTTCTTTTTGTTATCTTAAATCTTTCTTGTAATTCAATAGCATAATAATAAATCAATCATGGAAGCACAATGCAATAATTCAAGAGTAGAAACACATTAATACATATGACACCAAGATTTTAACGTGGAAAACCTGGTTAAGGGAAAAACCACGGGGTGACTAACCCAAGATTGTATTCTCTATTAAAAGAATAGGAAGAACAAGATGGCACATGCCAATTAGGGCTCACTACCTGAGCACACTGCTCACAAGAGGCCCACTGCCTATAGGAGACACAATGTCTACAGAATAATAAATATTACATACTTGAACTGAAGATTAGCATCTTCACCATGCTTGAGTCAATTCCATTTAAGCCCAACACTTTTGCTTTGGTTTTCACTCTTCTCCTCTCTACCACTTCCTTATCTTTTCAATACTTTGAAATGACTTCACAACTCTTATTTATACAATAATTAAAGTCAGCACAATATACACTTTATTTTATTACAGAGAAAATACACAAATACAATTTGACTTATTACAAAAGAATTCATGTGAATCACCACACTGTCGGCCACACATATCTGAGACTTCAATATTCTTTGAGTAACATGCCATGCTTCACATAACATCTTCAAGATCATCCGCAAGATGTGCAAACCATCCAATCGGCCATGATTAGGAAGAAATCACTATTTGGAAGTAAATCTCCAATTACAAGCTTAATCTTCAATGCAGACCACCAACATGAACTAGACACAATCTACAGACTCCCACAAGCTTGCCTAAATGACCAAAAACATCAACACCACTTCTGTCTACTGAAATCATTTTCATCTTCATCCATAACCTCAAGAACACATTCTGTCATCACTGTCACATTAGAATAAATGCTTGCAGACCTCCAGACCATGAACCAATTGAGTTGTCAATTCACATTGGCTTCCTAAACACTCTATCAAATCTACAAAACATGATATTGCATTTCTAGATATTACCAAACCTATTTGTATCACTCTGTCACCTCTAAACACCTACCAGAACCAGTTTCACTCAAGTGGCCATAACTTCTTCAAATCTTCATATGAACCTCTCAAATCTTGACTGGATCATCTTTAGACACATATCTACAAGCCCTTTGATGCGCATTCTCTGATATTCATCTTAGCTAGGATCTTCACTTTATAGAGCTTCACTATCTTTATTGTTCTTCTCTATTTCTTGATAGGACTAATCTTCTCAATATCCTCAGCACACAGCTCATCCAATCTTTGACATCAATGCAATGGGAGTATATTGACATCAATGACAACACTGGTTAGGCCAATACTTGCAACAATCTCCCCCTTTGTCATTGATGGCAACATATGATGTGAAAAACTATTTTAACCATCAAGACAAGAATTTCTCCTTACTAACTGGCATAGCTTACCCTATCAACAATAGTCATTCATATGTCTTCTCTTCCTATACTACTCCCCTTTTGATCAACAACCACCTTTTGTTTTTCACATGTCTTCTCTCCCCCTTTGACATCAATGGCAAAGGGCACATACTTGCATCAATCAAAATCATACAGACTGCTCCCCTGAGTAGCAGCTTCCTATCATCAATTTGGATCACAAGATATGACTATGAGATCCACCAGACTAATGCACATCAGTGCACCTTAATTCAGAACCAGAGTGGTAATAACCCCTAACTTCTCCCTGAGATACTCAAAAGAGTCCTTAGGTAGAGGTTTAGTAAAGATGTCTGCAATCTGATCCTTAGAGGGCACAAACTCCAATTTGACTTCATTCTTGTTCACCTGCTCTCTCTAAAAGTGAAACTTGATGGATATATGTTTTGTCTTTGAATGCAACACCGGATTTTTTGAAATGTTTATTGCACTTGAGTTATCATAGAAGATTGTGATAGGTTCCTCATACTCCACTCTGATGTATCTTAGCATTTGCTTCATCCACAATAATTGTGTGCAACTACCTGCTGCTGCAATATATTCTACTTCTGCAGTGGATAGAGATATTGCCTCTTATTTCTTGCTTAGCTAAGAAACCAATCTTCTCCCCAAAAAGAATGCACCACCACTGGTACTCTTTCGGTCATCCATATCTCCTACCCAATCCACATCTGTATATGCATGAAGAGAGAAATCATGATCCCTAGGATACCATAAACCATACTCAACTGTTCCTTTTAGAAATGTGAGAATCCTCTTGATTGCCATGACATGAGATTCTCTAGGATCAGCTTGGAATCTGGAAACAAGACCAACATCATTCATAATGTCAAGTCTAGTTTGAGTAAGATACATTAGTCCTCCAATCATTGACTTGTACTTTTTCTGATCAGCCTTAGGAGAGTCATCATCTTTGCTTAGTTTACATCCAGTTGCCATGGGAGTATTCATTGGTTTTGAGTCTTCCATCCCAAATTTCTTCAACAATTCTTTCACATACTTGGTTTGAGAAATAAAGATTCTTTTCTTTGTTTGAGTGATTTGCAGACCCAAGAAGAAATTCATTTCCCCAAACATAGACATCTCAAATTCACTTTTCATTTGATTTGCAAAAGTCTTGCACATACTATCTCTTCCTCCAAAGATGATATCATCAACAAACATTTCAACAATTAAGATATTTTCATGATCAATTTTGAAGTACAAGTTATTGTCAGCAGTACCTTTGTCAAAGCCAATCTTCAAAAGATGTTTATCTAGTCTTTCATACTAGGCTCTTGGGGCTTGTTTAAGTCCATACAGAGCTTTCTTCAACTTGGAGACCATATCACCTTGATCAGATAATTGAAATCCATCTAGTTTCTCAATGTATACTTCTTCTTCCAAGTCACCATTCAGGAAGGTAGACTTGACATCCATCTGATATACTTTGAAATCCTTGAAGGCAACAAAGGCAAGAAATAATCTGACTTCTTCAATTCTTGCCATCGGAGCAAAAGTTTCTTCAAAATCAACTCCTACTTGAGAATAACCCTTGCAGACCAATCTAGCTTTGTTTCTGACTACTTCACCATCTTCATTTAGTTTATTCCGGAAGACCCATTTGGTTCCAATCACATTTTTGTCTCTAGGTCTTGGAACAAGATCCCAAGTGTGATTTTTCTCAATTTGCATCAACTCTTCCTTCATTGCTTTAGTCTAGCTTTCATCATTGCATACCTCACTTACTATTTTTGCTTCAATATTTGAGATTAGACAATACTTTTCTAAGTATTGAGCAATCTTTCTTCTTGTTTGAACACCTTTACTTTTATCACCTATGATCTGGTCTTTAGAATGATTCAATCTTACATACTTGGGAGTTTTGGGAACCTCTTGCACTTCTATTTCTTGGATAGGTTCATTCAAACTTGTCTCTTCTTCCTATATTTCAGGATTCTCTAGATCAGTCTGGATCTAAATTTCAGAAGGAGCTTAAACCAAAACATCATTCTGATCATCTTCTTCATATTCATAAAACCTTGAGTGTTTTTCAATGCCTTCATCAACCTTCACATTTGTACTTTCTACAATCTTTCTCAATCTCTTGTTATAACACTGGAATGCTTTGTTTTGAGTAGAATAACCCAAGAATATTCCTTCATCACTTCTAGCATCAAATTTTCCAAGGTCTTCATCTCTTTTAATGTAACATTTGCTACCAAAGACTCTAAAATACTTAACAGTAGGAGTGATGCCAAACTAGAGTTCATAAGGAGTCTTACCAGTATTACTTCTGATTTGTACTTGATTAAGAGTATAGATAGCAGTGTTTACAACTTCTCTCTAGTAGATCTGAGGAACATTTACTTCCATCATCATGGTTCTAGATGCTTCCTGGATGTTCCAGTTCTTTCTCTCTACTACTCCATTCTACTGTGGAGTCATTGGAGTAGATAACTATCTTTTTATCCCATATTTCTCACAGAATTCTATGAACTCTCCAGATGTGAATTCTCCACCTCTATCAGACCTAAGACACTTTATGTTTAATTTGGTTTCATTTTCTACCATAGCCTTGAATATTTTGAATTTCTCAAGAGCTTTAGACTTCTCTTTTAGGAAAGTCACCCACATCATCTAGGAACAATCATCAATTAGTAACATGAAATATCTATCACCTTACAAACTTTTGATTCTTGTTGGTCCACATAGATCAGTATGTACTAAGTCCAATAATCTAGTAGAAGATTGTTCCTTACTTTTGAATGTGACTCTGCTCTGATTACCCAACTGACATTCTTTGCACAAACTGTTAGTAGGTTTCATCAATCTTGGAAGATCTCTTACAGCCTGAGTGTTGCTTATCTTGATGATATTATCAAAATTCACATGACACATTCTCCTATGCCACAACCAACTCTGATCAATTTGAACAAATAAACAACTTTTTCCAGTACCAACCAAGTGGAAGATGTTACCTTTTGTTTGGGCACCGGATGCAACCTCTATTCTAGAACTTTCAAAGATCTTACATTTTCCATTTTGAATTGGAGATCATAGCCTTTGTCCACCAACTAACCAACACTGAGAAGATTGCGCTTCAGACCTTCAACATATATTACAACACTGGTTTTGTTCTTTCCATCAAAAGAAATAGTTCCTCTGCCTCTAATTCTGCCAACAAAATTATCACCAAATTTTACAACTCCTTCATATCTTTCCAAATCTATGAACTTATTTTTGTCCCCAGTCATATGGTGGGAGCATCCACTATCAATGACCCAATCATCCTTTTCTTCAACTTGGGCAGCTAAAGCTCTTTCTATCATTTTATGATTGACAAATTCAGAGGGCATTTGATCTTCTTCCTTGATGACAATAAACACCCAGTCACTTCTAGATTTGTTTCCTGTCTCTGATTCATCATTTGTTACTCCATCATCATCTTCATGAACATAGTAACATTTCTTTTGAAATCTTGATTTGTTTGGAATTGTCCTTGAAAATCTTTCCGGACACCTTGAGGCAAAATGACCAATCTTGTTGTAGTTGAAACATTTGAAGGGCAACTTTCCTTCATACTTACTAGATCCTCTCAATAGTCTTTTTGTAATAAGGGCTTCAAGTTGAGTAGCTTCTGCTTCATCTTCTTCTAGGTCTTTTCTTTCTTTTTCATACCATGATAGTTTCTTTGAGGAGTTTTCTCTTGAATCATACCTTTGTTTTCCTTTTACAAAGGCACTAGCTTTGAATGTAGATTCAATCTTGGGAGGGGCATCTCCAAACTCAGCCAATTCAAATGCAGCAAATTTTTGAACCAATTGGTCTCTTGTGATATTTGATAAGGATCTGAATTCATCAATAGCAGCAACCTTGTGTTTGTAAGCAGGAGGTAGGGATCTGAGAACTTTGGCAACAATCTCATCTTCATCCAAGATTCCACCTACACACCTAATGCCACGAACAAGCTCATTTACTTTTGGCATAAATGTAGTGATATTCTCATCTTCATTCATCTTCAAGTTTTTGAATTTTCCTTTCAGACTCTATAGCTTGGCACACCTAACATATTTGTCTCCTTCATGTAGAACTTCTAGTTTTTCCCAAATCTCATATGCAATTTTTATATCTATAACATTTGTCAGCTCTGAATCAGATAAGGCACTTAATAAAGATTCTTTAGTCCAAAGATTGTCTTTAGCATCTTTGATTTCATCTACAAATGTCGGACCATTCTTTGGAGGAACATACTTCTTTGAAGTTATGGTCCAATATTGCATTCCCATACATTGTAAGTGACATTCCATACAGATTTTCCAAAGAGTGTAATTAGTTCCATCAAACCTTGGACTATCCTTCTTGTAGGAAGACATCTTGGATCTCCTCAAGTAGTTAAGCTCTTTTAGAAGAACTTGGCTCTAATACCAATTGTTAGAAATAAGGAAGATAACTGAGAGGGGGGGTGAATCAGTTATCTCAAATTTCCTTACCTTTCTTTTCTTTTTGTTATCTTAAATCCTTCTTGTAATTCAACAGCATAATAATAAATCAATCACAGAAGCACAATGCAATAATTCAAGAGTAGAAATACATTAATACATATGACACCAAGATTTTAATGTGGAAATCCTAGTTAAGGGAAAAACCATGGGGTGACTAACTCAAGATTGTATTCTCTGTTAAAAGAATAGGAAGAACAAGATGGCACATGCCAATTAGGGCTCACTACCTAAGCACATTGCAAACAAGAGGCCCACTACCTACAAGAGACACACTATCTACAGAATAATAAATATTACATACTTGAACTAAACATTAGCATCTTCACCATGCTTGAGTCAGTTCCATTTAAGCCCAAGACTTCTGCTCTACTTTTCGTTCTTCTCCTCTCTACCTGTTCCTCATGTTTTCAATACTTTGAAATGACTTCACAACTCTTATTTATATAAGACATCAACTTTGGGATAATCATTAAAGTTGGCACAGTATACACTTTATTTTATTATAGAGAAAATACACAAATACAACTTGACTTATTACAAAAGACTTCATGTGAATCACCACACTGTCGGCCACAAATATCTAAGACTTCAATCTTCTTTGAGTAACATGTCATGCTTCACAGAACATCTTCAAGATCATTTACAAGATGTGCAAACCATCTGGTTGGCCATGATTAGGAAAAACATCACCATTCGAAAGTAAATATCTAATTACGAGCTCAATCTTTAATGCAGACCACCAACACGAACTAGACACAATCTAGAGACCCCCACAAGCTTGCCTGAATCACCAAAAACATCCACACCACTTCTATCTACTGAAATCATTCTCATCTTCATCCAGAACCTCAAGAACACATTCTATCATCACTGTGACATTAGAATAAATGCTTACAGACCTCTAGACAACAAACCAATTGAGTTGTCAATTCACATTGGCTTCCAAAACACTCCACCAAATCCACAGAACATGATATTGCATTTTTGGATCTTACCAGACCTATTTGTGTCACTTTGTCACCTCTAAACACCTGCCAGAACTAGTTTCACTTAAGTGACCATAACTTCTTTAAATATTCATGTAGACCTCTCAAATCTTGACTGGATCATCTTTAGACACATATCTACAAACCCTTTGATGCGCATTCTCTAATCTTCATCTTAGCTAGGATCTTCACTTCATAGAGCTTCACTATCTTTACTATTCTTCTTTGTTTCTTGATAGGACTAATTTTCTCAATATCCTTAGCACATAGCTCATCCAATCTTTAACATCAATGCAATAGGGGTATGTTGACATCAATGACAACACCGGTTAGGCCCATACTTGTAACATGTACTTCCTTTTGAAAGAAAGTACATTTGGAGAGCTTGCCATATAGTTTATGTTCTCTCAAACTCTAGAGAATAATTCTTAAATGTTGTAGATTCTTTTCCTCATTTTTAGAATAGATTAGAAAGTCATCAAGAAACACTAAGACAAACTTATCCAGATAGTCCCTGAACACACTGTTCATAAGATGCATAAATGCCACTGGTGCATTCATCAATCCAAAAGGTAAGACAGTGAATTCATAATGTCCATACCTAGTTCTAAAGGTTGTCTTATGGATGTCCTCATCCTTCAACCTCAATTGGTTATATCTAGACTAAAGATCGATCTTAGAAAATAATATTGTACCCCTCATTTGATCGAAAAGATCATCGATGTGAGGTAACAGATACTTATTCTTAATGGTTTCTTTATTCAACATGTGGTAATCTATGCACAACCACAAAGTGCCAACATTCTTTTTCACAAATATGACTGGGGCTCCCCATGGTGACACACTGGGTCTAATCAACCCTTTATCTAACAATTCCTGTAATTGAGCTTTTAGCTCCAGTAGTTTGGTAGTGGTCATTCTGTAGGGGGCTTTAGAAATAGGTTTTGATCTAGGAATTATGTCAATGGAAAAATCAAAGGCCTTTTTTGGAGGTAATCCTGGTAGCTCATCTAGAAAAACGTCCTCAAAGTCTCTAAGGAAAGGATACATGTCCATATCTGATCTTTCTTGACCTATGGACTCCTTCTTCCCAACTTCATTATGTTTCTAAGATTCATAAAATATTAAGTCATCTTGGAGATAAGTTTCCCCATTCTCATTTAGTTTTTCCATTTTGACAACAAAAATTTGGCACCCTTTTCTTTGAGCTCTTTTCATTTGCAGAGCATAAATTTGCCTTAGTTTGACTTCCCTAGGTTTCCCTTGCAAAAAGACTTTGTTTCCTATATCATCCAGACAATCTATTGTTTTGGCATAACAATCCACTTTGGCTCGATGTCTCCATAGCCAATTTATCCCTAGGATAACATCATACAAGCCTAGTGGGGCTAAAGATTTACTTCTGTGGAAAAGCTTAGAAGTTCAACCCTAGCCTCAAACATGCATTGCTCTACCTGAGCCTTGGTGTGATTTGCATACTCTATAGACCATGTGTTTGCCATGAATCTATCCTTTCTATAAATTTTACTAACAATTTTAGGGGAAACAAAACATTCGGTAGCACCAATGTCAATTAAAATTAAAATCGGAAGACCAGATAAAATACCTATTGTCTCAATGGGAGTTATTTGGTATTCAGCTTGCCTGTTGTCTAAGGCTACATGAATGCGTTGATGGAACACCACTTATTGAGAGGGTAGATGGTTTTGTCTTGGTGGTGCTCCATGTACCTTTCTAGGACACTGATTGGCATAATGATCCATGCCACAAGTGTAGCATCCTCCCACTAGTCCTCACCTCTCCTAAGGTTTTCTAGAATTGTCTCCATTCTTCTTGGAGTGGTTATTCCCCTTTCTCTCTCCCTTGGACTTAGTTTGCTTATACTTGGTCCCTTTATCATTTTTCTCATGATAATATTGTTTCTTCCCCTTTTTCTTAGAGGATTGTGAGGATTGGGACCAATTATATCTCTTTCAGTTCCTTTCTCTATAAGCTGACATAGCTCTCAGTTTTTGTTCTTGTTTGATGGCCTTTCCATAGACTTGGTCCATTGTAGTAGGATCGTGAACATCAACCTCACCCCTAATCTGGGCATTCAACCCCATTATAAAATTCTGAATGTAAAATTCTCATCCTGTTATTACTGCGATACATACTTCAATAGTTAGGTAATTTTTTCCCAATATTCATTCATAGGCATATCAGCTTGTTTCAGATTCTGAAAGTCTATAAGTTTCTAATCATAGAACAGTTGAGGCAACTATCTTTGCCTAAAAAGTTCTATGAACTTGTCTTATGCAAGGCTTGTAGACCTCAAGCCTAGCTCCATCTTTTTGTTAATCCACCATGTGGATGCTTCAACTACCAGCTGGAATGCTCCCCCTTTAGTGACCTCATTATAGTTTATGACTTCACAATATTTTTCCATCTTCGTAAGTCATGCCTCTGCGGCATCTCTGCTTATGGATCCATCAAATTTAGGAGCCATGACCTTCTTCATGTCTCAGGATAGTTCCAAAGACATATGGCTCCTCCTATCCTCTTCTTTCCTAGCCTCAGAATTATTCTTTCTGTGCTCACTTTGGGTGGTGTCATTATGATGTTCCTCATCATCACCGCCATCATAGGCATCCCACCTAGGTCCTTGTCAGCCCCTAACCTCCTGTTTGAGAGTTTCTACCCTCGTTCTTGTTTCTTTCAACAAAGTTAGGATCTGGTCTAACTTAGACTCGGAGTTCCTTGAAGGTGCTCCTTCATCCTGGCTATCTCTCATCCTAGTTCTAATTTGAACCGTTACTGCAATCTACTTCTTCCTCAAGTTTGCAGATTAATCACAGATTAGTTTTTCTATCATTTAATGCATTTATAATACAAATCTATTCTCATTCATGTAATCTTTAACAAGAAAGGAAAGATTGTTAGAATTTTTCCATTGCATTGTAGTTTTCATTGGATTACATATAGTCTACCAAAATTACAAAAATTTTGTTTACACCTTTCTACTACAAGCCATTTATAGTTTGGGATAACTTCCCATATTCATTTCTCAACCTTGAGATTTAGCATTTCAGTCTTAGGAGGTGAGGGTACACGTAGGTACTCTTTCACAATCTCTTTAGATACATCATAATCCCTAGGATTATTTTCCACAACTGGTGCTTTAGGTGCAAATGGTTCTACTGATGCATCAGTAGAGTTAGGTGCAACCATCCTTTTTTCTTTCCTTAACTCCTACTTGATGCATTTCATGGCATTAGCAAAGGTTTCCTCATCAGTTAACCATGCTCCTACTAGGTAGCTAGTCTATTTAAGTTTTCTTATCCTTGAGCCTCTTGCTTTTTTCTTCCAGAACTTAAGGTAATGCCCTTTATCCATTACCTTCTTTCGAGGTGTTGTACTAGTTCTTACCATTCTGATATAGAACATCCAAACATTAGCATCTATAAATGTTGGATACCAATAATCATCTAGTAGTGAGCTCATAGGTCCATGTATTGAAACCAGTTGCTTTAATATCGTAAGTAACATCTCAATCCATATTGCCCAAAAATTAACATAAACATTTGTCATAATTAAGAGATTAGATAACAACATGATTATCCATTTCAAATTAAACAATAATGATTCACTATCATTTCATCAACTAAGCATGTTATTCTAAACAAAATATAACAAAGCTTACATTTCCAATAATCATTTACATATCCAAGTGAATGAATTTCACTATGTATGTACAAGTTATGCTCAAGGCATCATATATCAAATTATACATTACAATTGACTATGAAGTCATAAAATGAAAAACACTGTATCTGGAACATAAGACATCTGTCTTCATAAGCCTCGGCTCATCTCATGCTTGGGAAGGAGAGCATCATCCTGGTACTTTTCTACCAACCATATACATACGGTCCCCTGCTCAACTTCCTAACTGGAAGTGGCCCCACCCTCTGTGGAAGGGTTAGATATTAGGAAACATTGGGTTAGCCATCTAAGTGTCTAGTGTTGTATCATTCATAATGTCTCTCAGTCACACAACTATAGATCCACTCTAACCATGTATGACTCTACTAGAGACACTATGCCATCTGGAACATTGTGGACCAACAATGCATGTAGAGATGGATGCATTACTTTGGCCAAAGATTTACATACATGTATGTTACACAGTGAATGTCATCGTATGTCCACCACCCTAACTCTACTTAGAAGTTGTCTCATCCTACAGTAAGTTTGATTTGACCTCTCTCTCTAGGTCTAATGCATGTGGGATCAATTCGATTCAAAGTCCATACCAGGACTATCAACTCCCTTCATAAGAATTATAATTAATTAATGCATTACTTTTGAAAAGAGGGACTTGTGACTCCTCGTCACTTTGTCCTATTTATAAATTATATTAAAGTGAACCAGATTCACCAATCTAGGTCTCCCATGGTTTACATACTCAATATGAGTCACCAAATATGTTAAGATTTCAATCATAGTACTGTAGGCATTTACAGCCTTAACTAGCTATAATGGTTTCATAATAAAAGATAACTCAATTTCCCCTTATGAGCTATTACTGATAACTGATCTTTCCATAGCGTTCAATCATAAGTTTGGTAAGGGTTTAAAACTTGTGATAATATCCACATAAATCTTAGTTAATCATGCTTCCCATTCTTCCGTGTTACCAATAGTAAGAAGGGATTTCTCATTAATGATTTGGTTAGCATGCAAGCTGCTATAATAATAATATAGTGTTCTTTTAAATAACACACCACCTCCTTACTCGAGGGGTAGACAAGTACAGTCTAGGTTATTTTAAAAACCTTTTAAACCACAGTCGACTTCTATGTAAGGTGAAATAAGATTCTATTTTGACTTTGAAAGCACAGTTTAAGACTAAGGTCGTATCAACCATCACCACAATTTGTGGTGGCCACATTGGCCACATGCAAGCCGAACCATCGAGTATGTACTTAACTCAGTAGTTCTGCACTTCTTGTGCCATGAGCATTTCCTGCTCAACTCATTATAGTTGTGGCACTATTACTATTTAAGTCACATTGATAACCATCAAATAAAAGTTATCATGGATATGTGCTCAGCCTTAATGGCCTCGAGCTACAATTTCAATAAAGAATATGAGGAATTAAAGCTCGGTCTTAGTGGCCTCGAGCTACAATCACAACAGAGATTACAATAAAATAAAGCTGAGTCTTGGTGACCTTGAGCTATAGTCATAATAAATATTATAAAGATTACAATGAAATAAAGCTCGGCCTTAGTGGCCTCAAGCTACAGTCATAAAGAAAGTTCAAGGGTTAAATCTCGGCCATAACAACCTCAAGCCACAGTGTATAGAGTGTTTCAATGGTTATACAGGCTTGGCCTTATTGGCCTCGAGCCTCTCCAATAAAGTATGAATGAATGAAGCTCAATACAGTAAACATATTGTGAACAACTTGACACAAATAATACTTACAAAACTAGAATGCAGACAAATGAAAGACAACATTTTTACAACTTTCATTCTACCTAAATGAACTCTTTCAATGCAATCTTTCCAGTTTGGTTCATTGTTCTTTCTTTCTCTATATCTCCTTCCTTGCATAGAGAGAGCACACAAACATTACCAACAACCTGAAGATAGTTCCCCAAAAATGATAAACAAAACTTGTTATCTTTTCTCTTCTTGGCATGCCAATCTTGGTGGAAACTACCACCCTTGCCATAACATGGTGGGTGGTCTTTCCCACTCGGCCAACCTCTGAGTTCATAGGGACTTGTTGACAGATACATGATATCAGCCAACCTTCTGGTGAGCTCCAAGCTTCCATTAGTTTTAAATATCCAAAATATCACTCTTCTACCGTGGGTGATATCAATTATAGAAAATTAATAAACATAATAGAATAGCAAGAAAATTTGATATTAGACTAAATGATCATAGCATAATATTAGTTTCATGTATCTACTAGATGTATGTAAATATTTGTATTAATCAAGATGTCATTTTCTGACATCACCTCCTTCATGGAGACAGGATTAATCATGCGATTTAGGGATTGAGCACCGCTCTCCCTTCTTCGCTAAGAACCCAAAACATAATAGACCAAGAATAATAGATTCATGATCCCAGTTTGGGATTATTCAAAGTAATAAGAAAATGCTCTGATGCATGGAAAGACTATCTCTTGACTCGTAATGACATTCCAAGAATGTTGCTAGGTCGGCTCGATGCAACTTTGTCAAAACAACTAAATCAACAATATGACTCAAAAAGAAAATCATCTGTCCAAAAAGAAATGTAACTTGCGCCAACTTACACAAGTTTTAAGGACATAATGTTTGACACTCAGATGGCTATTAACCCCATTTCCTGACATCTAATTTTTCCTCTAGGATGATACTCTCCTTCCTTCTTCGAAGGATGTTGCATTTTCCTGTTCACACTCAAGACCATAAAATCATGATTAGTGCATCATCATCTATTTCACAATTCAAATTAATTTAATATTCATATGAACAAATAATTTCATAACTAACTATCATCAATCATTAACCCCATAATCAAAGATTAAATAAAATATTTCCACAATATCAAATTAGTTAACTATGATTAATCCTCCTAATTACCATGCAAGGTTAAGATTAGGTCTAATTATAAGTTGGGGATGTGACATTACCAGACTTCAGAATTCTATCTTTTTTCTCTTCTTAGGTGGACTTCAGACTTCCTCTCTTTTGTCTTCTGTGTTAGGATTCGGGCTTTTCATCCATGGAATATCCACATGGCACCCTTTCCGTGATTCTACAGAAGAGTTTTCCCCTTTTATAATATATTCCATAGAATGGCAGAAAACACTAGAACAGGGCACGTAAGCTCGATGGGACCCATACATCACATACCTCGGCACACATTTATCTACTTGTCACCTTTCCATGGTTCTGTAGGTTTTCTTTTTTCATTTGTAAATGACTCCGCAGAATGGCAGAAAATGTTCATCAGGTCATCAAATTTATTTCCTTAGCTTTTCCAAACTTCACTCATCAGACCTTTCATCCTGGCCCTTCCAACTTCCTCACCTGGTGAACGGGTAAGACTAAAACTCCAAACTTTGCTTGCCTTAGACTTTTTAGGGGTTTCCTTTGGTGGGCTTCCTTCCTTTCTGTCTTCACTATGCGAATGGTGAAGACTAAAACTTTGATCTCTAACTTTGCCCATAACTTGTCTAAATTTCATCAAAACTTCACCAAATTTGAATAAGGGATACCCATTTGGATCTTTAACATCATGAAATAATTAGTTTGGCCATACAACTTATCAAGGCAACAATTCAATAAACTCTCCCTTACTTTGCCTTAGAATAGCGTTCGGACATCAATTTGCTTTATACATAAATGACAATGTCTTAGACATCAATAACAATACTTGAACACTTTCCTTTGACATCAATGACAATAATTCAACACAAAAAAAGTGAAAAATAGCCAATGATATCTAAGAAACGTCATGAAATGACAAGGAGCACCAAGTGATAAAATACATAGACTAGTAGCAACACCCCACAAAAGGATACACAAAGCTTAGGTTGAAACCACCACTCAAGGTAGCTTCAATCCAAAATATATTAAATAACTTTTTTAGATCTAGCATCTCAATACTTAACCGAATCAGGTCCCAAGTTATCATGATTCACAATACTTGAGGTTGTAGTAGGATCACATAAAATCTTAGTAGAAGACCACACTTTTTTATTTTTATTGCTAATAGGTGACCTTTGAGGAGGGTCACAAACCACAACTGATCCAGAGTCTTTGTTCCTTATTGCCAAAGAGGCATCACCAAATGTCTTTGTATTGGACTTGTCCATGAGGGGACAATCCGCACCACCAATCTTCTCCATGGGAAGGCCAACGTCTTTCTTGGGGGAATAAGAATCTAGTCAATCCTTAAAATGCTTGTAGTCAATCCTTATTTTTGAAACTTCACATGGAACATAAGCATGTCTCACCTTGTGATAGTTGAGGCACATCACAAGGGACCCCTCATACTCTATCTATTACACTCAATCACTAAGCTTCGAAGATAAAGTGATTGAGGAGGGGAGTAGCTTGTCAACAACAACATTGACACAAAATATAGTGAAGAGGAAGTATGAGATTGTTTTGCAGATCATTTGAGCACTATTATGCTACTAGAATACAAAGGGATAAGCATATTGTATTGGTCTAACTATTTTAAATATTATTAGAAGCTTGTATCTCTTTGGGTGTGGAGATTTTCCTAAAAACGTTTCCCCATGTAAATACTTTGTTGTCGTTTGTATTTGTGTTTTTTTATTTATCTTAGGATCTTATGATCTATCATTGTTCAAGAGTTTGGATGCACTAAAGGACAACATTTAATGTTCTATGGTTTCACTCTATTCTCAACAGATTGCTCATTAGGGTTAGAGAGGATATTTAGATATGAGACGAATTTTTTTATCAGTGGATTTTGACCTTTGGGGGGTCACACCCAATGCTTAAAATGGAAATCAGAAAATAAACTAGGGCTGCTCTAGGGGAGGGCCTTAAACAAAAATTTCCCTTTATGGGAATTTTATTATAATAAATCTATTACATATGGAGAGCCTACTATTTCTCTGTGCGACCAACTGGGTATGTGCATGGAAATGGGGGACCAAAAGGGGGTCAAAAGTGGCTACTTTTTTTAAATAAATAAAATGATCTTGCATGAGAAATTGAAGATAGCCATGCTCAAAATTAGAAGATGTGATAAGAACAAGTTTTGCAGTGCTCTAAGTCTAATTTCAAAACTACTAATTTTTTCTAAAAATGGTGGAGATTAAGAGGTTCAAATAGGGGCACACAAAGTGCTTCTATTTTTGTTAGAAAAATATAACATAGTGTCTGGTTTGCTCACCCTAAAATGTTAACATTTTTTAAGTATTTGACAAATCACAATGGTGGAAAACTAGCTAGCATCATGTAGTTTATGCCTATTTTTTCTATTAATTTTTTTATGAACATATGATTTTTTTATGAATTTCCAAAGTGGACACATCATAAAAAATGAAAATTTGAGCATGCTCCCCCTAATTTTTTTGAAAACTAATCAAAAATCAATTTTTTTCAATGTGTATAGAATTGAGTCTAGAATCTAAAAATGTATTTTGTTTCAAAATTTGATAAACATGTAAAAAATGACACCAGAAATACTAGACATAGGTTTTATAAAAAAAGAACACATTATAAAAAGAACTTGAAGATGGAAACCTTAATGTTATCATATTTTTGAACAAAATACATGGTTAGAAAGATAATAAAAAATTTGAAGTCATCCTAGCATTTTTTCGTATTGACATTGAAAAATGTATAAACCATAGGGGGGCACGGACAATATTTGGTCAAAATTTCTAACTTTTGTGGAAAACACATCTTTGGCATCCTAAAGGTACCTCCAACCCTTTGAGTTAGATGCCCAAGGCAAATCCAACCCTTAGGGTTGGAATTTCCCAATGCAGGAAAACATGTGAGGGTGTTATAAAGCAGTAAAAATGAATTTTATGCATCTCTCTCTCTCTCTCTCGTATCATTCATCTTCATCTTTTTGTATCCATTTGACTTCTTTTTTCTACCTACTCCTCTCTTTTTTCACCTCTTAACCCTGGCTTTCCCAGTTTTCTTATTCCTTTCCAATTTTCCTTTAGATCCCACAAATTTTTCCTATTTTACTATTTTCCACCTCTCTTCTCACTGTTCTTCCCATCCAATTAAGTTTCATTTTATCTTGTTTCCATTTCATCCTCCCAATTTATATCCTCATCCCTCTTTGCATGTCCTAGTTTTCTTATTTCCATTCCCTTTATCGACAAGGGAGAGGGAGAGGGAGGAAGAGGAAGAGAGAGGGGAGATGGAGGGGAGAGATAGGGAAAGAGAGAGAGATGGATAGAGAGAGTCCCAGTTTTCTTGTTTCCATTTCCTTTTTTGATAAGGGAGAGGGAGAGGGAGGGAGAGAGGGGGGAGATAAAGGGGAGGGATTGGGGATAGAGTAATGATAGGGGAGAGAGAGGCTAGAGATAGGGAGATAGGGAATGATAGATAAGTAGAGAGAGATAGAGGAGATAGATAGGAAGAGATAGAGGGGAATGATAGGGAGATAGAGAGTGAGGGAGATGTCTAGAGACATAGGGAGAGAGATTGAGAGGTAGATGGATGATAGAGAGAGGGAGACAGAGGTTTAGGGTTGCTTGGGTTTAGGGTTTAGGGGTTAGGGGCATTATTTAGGGTTTATGGTTTAGAGAGAGAGAGAGACGTTTAGGGTTTAGGGGCATTATTTAGGGTTTAGGGGTTTAAGGTTTAGGGAGAGATAGAAAGAGAGACAAATAGATAGAGAGACAGCTAGATAGAGAGAGAGAGAGGAGACACAGGGGAGAGATAGGGAGATAGAGAGTGAGGGAGATGTCCAGAAACATAGGGAGAGATTGAGAGGTAGAGGGATGATAGAGATAGGGAGAGAGAGGGAGATAGAGGTTTAGGGTTTAGGGGTTAGGGGTTAGGGGTTATAGTTTAGGGGCATTATTTAGGGTTTACGATTTAGGGGTTTAGGGTTTTGTTGTTCATCCCTTTGCATAAAAAAAATGTTACAGTGCTACAAAACTTTAAAAGGTATTCTTGAATTATTGCATCTTTCTCTTCTTAAATATTTATGAAAATTGTCTACCTTCAACTCTGTTATGCATACTCTTTCAAATTTGAGACAATTTCCTTTAAATTTCTACATTTTCAACTAAGTACTTCAGATAGGTTGGGAAAAGTTAGAAAGATCTAATCTAAACTTCATTCACTCTATTTGAAGGATCTAATTGTTCTGTTATGCACTTTATAAATCATACAGTAACTTGATCAAATCCACAAACAAAACCTTAAGTGTAAGTTCTGAGCATTTTCACAAACATACACCTAAGATTGCAAGCTCTAAGAGAAATGTTTCAAACACAAAGAAGAGCAGGAAAATACTCAGAAGATAGATGCAGAATTCTAGATTCAATTGTATGAGAAATAGATAGTCATATAAGATTTACAATGTCAGAATGACTCTTAGCTTCATTGACTGAACTACAGAAAACTTACAAGCTTTACAAATACAGTAAGGAAGCCAGATGTTCCACGTATTCCATATTGTAGACAACAGGCGACCTCCTCTAAACTAAACTATGCTCAGAAAGAATTTACAATTGTGGCAAAATGTTAAAATCTTGGTGTAAAGTATTACAGTGTAGAGAGGCACAATATATAGACTTTGATTGTCCTCAATACAGCCCAAAAAACCCTAATTTAGACCCCTGGTTCAAACCTCTGGTTACAACAATAAATGCTGGTGAACTAGTCTCTCAAAAAATACCTCCAAGCATACATCAAATCTGGGTGAAATATTGCCCTTTTGAAACCTTAGCAGCTCAATAATAACTTTTGTGGTCTGCTGCAATAATGTCTTCATCTGCATTTTGTCCTCATCAATGAATGGCCTTTGACTTCCTCGCCCTTCGTCCTTATCTTCCTCTGCTCCTGAGATCTGATTTCCTCCTCTTTCTGTGATGTCACCGCCATTAAGTTTCAGCTCCTCGGTCAACTGCAACCCTGCAAAAACAGACAAGCAATAAGTATTATTTCATCAAATGAACAGTAGGAAACTAAAACATTTGATTAAATCAAGGTGTGACCGTGTGAACAAATCAATCGGGTCTTGAATCTGTGAAAATCACGCGTTTAGAATGCATTTTTAACATTTAAACTGGCCGAGTCAACCATCGTTGACCGAAAATATGCACTCAGGCTCTAAATGCCCTTTAAATTCTTACTGTTTTGCCATTTCCTGCCCATCGGCATGATATTCCTTATCGGTGAGTCCAAAAACTATTTGGTCAATAACCATTGTTTGGCCGATGTTTCCTTTGTTAATCGGCACGGGCTTCTTTTATCCATCGGCATAAGTTCTTCCATCGGTGAAAGCCTAAAGTGTTGTTCCAATCGTTATTATTTGGCCGATATGGCCCCTTCAATATTCGGCTAAGTCTTTTCTCATCCATCGGCGTGACTTAAGATATCAGTAAAGCAATTTAGAACTTCACTGATCGCCATTCTCTAGCCGATGCCCTTTGTTTCCTTCTATCGGCATAACCATAACCCTCGGCAAGACATTTTCAAATACTACCGATATCCAATGTTACACCGATGGGCATTGTTCATCGGGGAGACACAACCTTCTGTGGCTGACGGTATAAGTTATACCAATGGCAAAATGCCATTGGGGAGATCATACCCCTTCAGGGAGACAATTCATAACACTGCCGATGGCAATGGTTATACCGATGGCTACCTCTTGCATCCCTAGATATTCCAGTTGGAAATATACAATGATTCAACTCATCTTAACTTCCCCCCCTCGCCTCTGCATAATGTATACTTTGTTGTATGTTTTAATGTAGGTATGAAATATACATTATGCCAAATATCAAATGTATTAACATTGTATCATAACCCTTGGGTCTGCCATTGTATAAGTGCATTGTATATTTCCTGCAAAACATACAATCATGAGGTACAAAGTGGGTCCGAAATAACAATTCATTTTAACCTAAAACCACTTTAGATCCATCATGTATGTATATTTCAAAATTTTAACCAAATGCCTACAAGGAGAAGGACCTATAACTGACTTTGTATCATGCAAAACCTGATTGTACATTTTACCAAAATGATCATAACTTGCAAAATATGGCAAATTGTAAGATGGTTCAAAAAGCAACCTTAGCTCATTTTTCACAAGGAATCCAACCATATCATGCACTAGTACTGAAAATGCATTTTTCTCTATTTTTAATGAAGTTTGCAATTTTTTCCCTCTTTTCCCTTTACCACCAAACAAAACGACACACACAAAAGCAAAAGCAACAGCCACAGCAGGGGTCCTCATTTTGCTAAGGAGTAAAATGGGGCATGTTGTGAACATCACAACAGGTTTAGGCGCATTATATAAGGTTTAAGGGTTTAGGGTTTCCTAGGTCTAGGGGTTAGGGGTAAGGGTTTAGGGATTTAGGGTTTAAGCGTTTAGAGTTTAGAGAGAGAGGATCGATAGGGAGAGATAGATGAGATAGAGGGGAGAGATAGGGAGATAGAGAGCAAGGGAGATGTCTCGAGACATAGGGAGAGAGATTCAGAGGTAGAGGGATGATAGAGATAGGGAGATAGGGGAGAGATAGGGAGATCCACATTTAGGGTTTCTTGGGTTTAGGGTTTAGGGTTTAAGGGTTAGGGGTTAAGGGTTAGGGGCATTATTTAGGGTTTAGGATTTAAGGGTTTAGGGTTTCTCAGGTTTAGGGGTTAGGGGTTAGGTGTTAGGGTTTAGGGGCATTATTTATAGTTTAGGGGTTTAGGGTTTCTTAGGTTTAGGGTTTAAGGTTTAGAGGTTAAGGGTTATGGTTAAGGGGTTTAGGGTTTAGAGAGAGAGGAGTAATAGGGAGAGATAGAGGAAATAGAGGGGGATATAGGGAGATAGAGAGTGAGGGATATGTCCAGAGACATAGGGAGAGAGATTGAGAGGTAGAGGGATGGTAGAGATAGGGATATAGGAGAGAGATAGGGATATAGAGGTTTAGGGTTGCTTGGGTTTAGGGTTTAGGGGTTAGGGTTTAGGGTTTAGTGGAATTATTTAGGTTTTAGGGGTTTATGGATTGTCAAGTTTAGGGTTTAGGATTTAGAGATCAGGGGTTAGGGTTTAGGGTTTAGATAGAGAGAGGACCAATAGGGAGAGATAGAGGAGATAGAGGGGAGAGATAGGGAGATAGGGAGTGAGGGACATGTCCAGAGACATAGGGAGGTAAAGGGATGATAGAGATAGGGAGATAGATGTTTAGGGTTACTTGGGTTTATGGTTTAGGGTTTAGGGGATAGGGTTTAGGGGCATTATTTAGGGTTTAATGTTTAGGGGTTTAAGGTTTCTTAGGTTTAGGGTTTAGGGATTAGGGTTTAGGGGTTTAAGGTTGCTTAGGTTTAGGGTTTAGGGGTTTAGTGTTTAGGGTTTAGGGGTTTAGGGTTTAGAGAAAGAGGATCGATATGGAGAGATAGAGGAGACTGGGGGGAGAGATAGGGAGATAAAGAGTGAAGGAGATGTCCAGAGACATAGGGACAAAGATTGAGAGGTAGAGGGACAATAGAGATAGGGAGATAGGGGAGAGATTGGGATATAGATGTTTAGGGTTTCTTGGGTTTAGGGTTTAGGGTTTAGGGCTTAGGGCTTAGGGCTTAGGGTTTAGGGCTTAGCTGCATTATTTATGGTTTGGAGTTTATGGGTTTAGGGTTGCTCAAGTTTAGGGTTTAGGGGATAGTGGTTAGGGTTTAGGGTTTAGGGGTTAGGGGTTATGGTTTAGGGGTTTAGGGTTTAGAGAGATATAGAGAGGACTGATAGTGAGATATAGAGGAGACAAAGGAGTTAGATAAGGAGATAGATAGTGAGGGAGATGTCTAGAGACATAGGGAGAGAGATTGAGAGGTAGAGGGTTTAGGTTTTAGGGTTTAGGGTTTCTCAGGTTTAAGGTTTAGGGGTTAGGGTTTAGGGTTTAGAGGTTTAGGGTTTAGGGAGATAGAGAGAGAGGACTAATAGAGAGAGATAGAGGAGACAATGGGGAGAGATAGGGAGATAAAGAGTGAGGGAGATGTCTAGAGACATAGGGAGAGAGATTGAGAGGTAGAGGGATGATAGAGATAGAGAGATAGGGGAGAGGTAGGGGTTAGGGGTTGGGATTTAGGGAACTTAGACCTACCCTAAGTGCGGGGTGGGAAAATTTAGGGAGTTGAGAGATAGAGGGATGATAGACATAGGGAAATAAAGGTTTAGGGACAAATAGAAAGAGATAGTGAGAGTTTGAGAGAGAGAAAGAGGATGATAAATAGAATTTTAGCTAGTTTAGAACACGCTCACTTTATAACACAAGTGCATTTTAAACTAGCTAAAATGATGTCAAACGACCTACAAAAAGGTATGCCACATGAATTTTGGTGCACATGCTCTATTTTATTCCCTGTTGTACACTTTTTTCAACTTTGAAAGAGACTTTTCATGATTTTGAGGTTCTCCCATCATTGGTTGATAAAATTGATGCACTTTTTGTTCTTGTTTTGACGTACAAGATTCCAATTACATGTTTTAAATTCAAATTTGATATTGGAAAGTATTTTTTCATGTTTTAAGGGACTGTAACACTAGATTGAATAAATTAACTAGTTTTTTTGTTTTACATTGATAGAAAAATAATGTAATTATGCATGTTTTGTATTATAACTTGATAAATTATCATATATTTTTGTGTTCTTTTGACCATTGCTTTAGAGTGATATAGAATTCAATACAATGCCAAGGAAATGAGCAAAAACTCTAACACTCGAGGAGCGTGAAGCCAAGAATGCAAAAAAAAGAGAACAAATGAGACAACTTTGCAACAATAAGAAATTGAACTTCACAAATGAAGGTGAACCATATTTGTCAATTGAATTGGATGATGAAGCATTGAAGAGAGAGAAGGAATTGGAGAAATAAAGGGAACGAATGAAAAAACTTCATGCGAGTAAGAAATTGAATGTGGGAGAATTTGAAGGTATGTTATCTTTGCCATCTCAATTCGATAATGTAGAAATGTGCAATCTCCAACTGAAAATTATGATGCATTTGCAAATTTTGTAGGAGATGATACACCAATTGATCAAGAATTTAGTGATCAAAATTTATCTTGTGAATCAATTTTTCCATTGAGAGCACCTAAAATTTTATGTAAAAAGCCTAAGTTTTTTATTGAAATTGATGAGAATATTATAAAACCAATGGTTGATAAGATTCCTAAATGTACTTGTAGAAGAAATGTGAATAAGAAATGGAACATGTTTTTCAAAACATAAGTGAAACTGGAAGATGCCAATTATTTGTTGAGATGATGAAAAATCTAAGGTTTAGGCCAATCATGAAGATTCTTGGCCAAAGAACATCAAGATCTAATAGTGGAAATTCTGTGGTAAGAAATTTAATCAATGCATATCAAAATATTGGTTCCACCTCACGTACCAAAGATAGTAATGCTACACGACGTGTCATTACATCAACTATTGTGAGAAATCAAACAAATAAATCTCACTTGATAAGGAAAATAAGTCAATCATTAAAGATAAATTAAAAAACTTTGATGAAATCTATTGGGAGGCATGTAAGAATTGAGGACCCAAATAGCAATGAACTATAGTCATTTTTTGGTAGACTCCCACAGAAAGATAAATCCATAGTTGAAGACTTAAAATCCCTGATTGAGTAGTTTTGGTCCAATAACACAAGAACATCTCCCAATAAAAGAGATGTTGTAAGAAGGAGAATTGGTTGTGAAAATTGTGAGCCACATCTACAACATTTTTATATATGACTCAAACATAATTTTTCTCCAAATTTGTAAGTACTTATCCTTAAATTCAAATTAGTCAAAAGTATTTTGAAAAGGAAAAACCTTTTTATGTCAAGATAAATCACACATGCACAACTTGGTTTTGTACAGTTCACATGGAATTTTTTATCCATTGTGATGTTTATCGGCAATATGTGTATCTTTGCATACTAATGATATTTTGCAGAAGTGTATGATAGAGGCTCCACCTAAATTCACAAGAGATTTCATTTAAATCATTTTTGTAAAATGGTATATGGACAAATGTTTTATAAGACATCATGTTTGGATGGGACATGTGATAGTTGTGGTGGTTTGCAATGATTGAGAACTTGTGTACACATGGAGAGTGCACATGCAATTGGAAATGAATTAGTACCTTCTGGAAAATATAAGACAGTGGCATACAGTCTAAAAGATGGTAAAGAAGCAAAAAGGTGTGAATTGGTTAGGGAAGAAATACCAGTATCTACATTTATGCCTATTTTTCAAGAAAAGATAGTTTATGAGTATGCATGGCATACACATAGAGCTCGATTGTTGGACTTACAATTCAAGTTATGCAAGGACACATTTGTTCTTCTTATGATTGTGTCAATTATTGACTTTGTAGAGAATTATACACTACAATCATGGAATGAGGTTCAATCACAGTACTACAACTCCACTGAGGTTGCTATATTTGTGTATATAGAATTCATTCATGCACCTAATAGTACAGAGGAAGATAGAAATATATTGAGAGAGTATCATTTTTATATTAGTGATGATCGTACACATTCTATAGAGTTTGTGCAAGGTTGTTTTTAGATGTTCTATGGTCATTTGAGTAGCAAGAACATCATGTTTGATTAGCATATCATATGGTCAGATAATGTGCATCACAATTTAAGAATTCATGAATGTTCTATTGGTTAAGTAGGATGCATATATTTAGTGGTGTTCAATATATATGGAATTTCTCTGAGGCTAGGCATGGAAAAGGAGAGCATGATGGTGTTGGAGCATGTATTAAAGAGCCTTAACATGAGAAGATTTGAAGTACAAGAACACTGCAAAGTTGACAGGTGCAACATCTATCATCAAAATGGTGCAAATCTACAATGGGTCCAAGTAATGAAGGTAAGTCTATAGTTTGTAGATTATTTTGGTTGATAGAAGAAGCTAAAATTGCAAAATATGAACATTGTTGTACAGTGACAGGATTGAGTGAGTTCCACTCTTTTAGAAGCTCAAATGCAGCTTCATGGACTATTTATTTGAGGTAGATGGTGTGTTTTTATTCATCGTGTACAGATTTTCTTGGAATGATTGTGAGTCAAAAGAATGGGTTGATGAATGGCATGCTAGATCGTTAAGCCCACTTCCAACGTATCAACTTCCAAGAGCACTACAACTTGTGCAAATGGAATGATACTTTGACCATATTTTATATCTAACTGAACTAGGTAATATGTTAATGAAAATTATTATTTATTTTATATTATGATGTAGTATTTTTTATCATTTATTAAATTTTAATTTTTTTGTACAATTTATTGTAGGGTATGTATATGTAGTTACTACAGATGAAGATAATGATGAGGGAACATATTATTATTTATGTCATTGTGTTGAGGCAAAAAATCAATTGACAGCCCCTATCATAGATGGAGAAAACATTGATTATCCTATAGGATCGGTGGTTGTTATTGGAACATGGCTTACAAGGTATCCAATAAAGAAGTCTGATGTGTGGTTGTTTGAGGACTTTTACACACATAGGAAGATTCTTTATTATTCTAACCTTGTTGTGGCATAAAACATTCATTTGATAAACTATGGGAGTAGACTGTTGAATATAAACTTGTGGAAAGTTCATGAGTCTGACCATGAACCAATACTTGACACCATAAAGGATAGAGCAGATCCAGATGATTCATTAGATTGAATTAGTGGAATGAAAGAAAGGTATGTTATTTTTATTTTCTATCCTCATTTCACCTTCTATATTTTTGACATTTTTCTTACCTTCTTATATGTGCTCCTTGGTCTTGGTTGATTAGCTTCATTTCATTATAGAGCTTATGACTAAATGGCATAGTTGTTGATGCATTTGGATATTCCCCATAGTCATGATTGGTGAGATGGTTTGATCAAACTAAGTCAAGTGGTTTGATTGAACTCATATTTTAAGGTTAAGATATTTCAAATAATAGGGTGTGTGAATAATATCACTTCTTTTCAGCTTATGAATACCAACAGTGATGCAAATAACATAGTATGCAATTTAATTCAACCAATGGGCAGCAAGTTGCTGACTGAATTGGTTTCTAATGAGGAAAACAATGATGATGTTGAATCAATGGAAGAAAATCAAAATTGTAAGTCTTTAATTTAATTTACTTCAACTTTCAAAGTACACATTTGATTTGTACCTTTACCAGGAGGATTGGTATAAAAAAATAGTTTTTGTAATGGTTTGGGAATGTAGGAGTTCCCAAAAACAAGTGAATGTCCTTTTCAATTACAAACTGAATGCACGTAACGAATGGGAGGTTAGTTTCCTTTTTCATGACCATAGACTTGCCCTAAGTGTGGGGTGGGCATATTTTGCACGTCATAATAAGATCAAGGAAGGAGATATTTGCATCTTTGAATAGTTGGACAACAAGAAACATAGATTTATGTTTAGAGTTTATAGAGATCCAAAGATAAAAAGAAAGATCATCCTCAAAAGAGAGGAGGGGTAAGGCAAGTCAAAGATTGTACTATGAGGTATTTTGATGGTATTATCTCATTTCATCATGTTGGTGTACTCATTTTAGCTAAATAGTACAATTACATTTGCATGGAAGATTTTAGAATGATGGAGGTAAGCATAATCCTTATGAAGTTGGTTTTGGAAGGAAAGTAAGGTAGGTTTTCGTGATTATTTCATGATGATATGTCCTTTGGATTTAATTTGATGATTGTTCATTCACTTGAAGGGTCATGACATTATGTTTTCTTGAAGGGTCTTGTTTTCTTGAAGGGTCGTCCATTATCTCCTTTGGAGTCAACTTGATGATTGTTCTCATTTGTCTTGTAGGACCTGAGATTTTGAATGTTTCATAGTACGAATAGTGGCATTATTGGCCAAAATATCCTCTATCAGGCTTGGAAGCAGCCACGGTTCTTCATGCATCATAATGATAGTGATTCCTTTAAAGATTGTTTCATCATGTTACATTATGGTTTCATTCATGTAAACCAGAGTTACAAATTGTACATCAAAATTATCTTTGCATCATGACATCATACTAGGATCTTATTTCAAACTAACTTTGTCATATCCTATGAGGAGATTAAGACCATAATATCATGGTGTTGCTATGAGTTTTAATGACAACATTCCATCTTATAAACCCTCATGTGTTTCTTCACATTTGGTGATAAGAATTGATAATAGTGCTAAGGGTAGCCTTAATTGATGCAATATAACACATTAGATCAAGTGAGAACACCTTTATATTAGGGTCATGTCAACTTGAACCAACTATCAAACTTTTTCATCAATAGCCAAGTATAACACTAAGTTTAGTTTTGTCTACTAGAAAGGTTCTAGGACTAAATTTTTGCATTTGGCATCTCCTGGGGCCAAACAAACGGCACCAACATGTCTAGAATGGTAGGTAAATTCTAGGGGAGGTGTCTTTTTGGTGGTGAAGCCTCCTGGTTATTCTTGGCTACATTAGACAAAGACAATCTCTTAAGAGCTCTAGACAAAAAAGGTGTCAAACTTTTGATCGACTATTCCATCAAACTGTGACTCCTAGGAACATCTTCTTTGCATGTATAGGTGGATTTCAGGTCCACCTACAAATACCTACCTTAGTTTTTTTAAATCAATTTTGTTTGCCTATGGTGGCAAGGAACGCATTGTTCCAAAATGCTTCAGTTTCATGTAGTGGAAAGGTTCTAGGAGTGAACTATTCCAACATGCCAGGAAGGGTAGGTAAACACTAGGGGAGGTCTCTTTTTATGCACCAAGTGCCCTAGACATTCCAGGTTGCAGGCTACAAGCAAAGTCACTTGAGATCCCTAAGAGCAAAAAACTGCCAAACTTTGACGGAGTAGTTCTTAGAATTCGTGGCACCTGGAAATGTTTTGTTTGGACCTATAGAGGAATGTGGGTTCCACCCACAATAATCTCTCTTAGTTTTTGTCAAATCCAATCTGTTTAACTGTACCAAAATTAAACACATTATTGCAAAATGCTTTAGCATCATTCAATACAACCTTTCTAGGAGCCATATTTTTTGTTATGTTCATCATGGGGCTCAATGGACTGCATCAACACATCGGGGTGGGAAAGTAAGTGCTACAAGAGGTCTCTTTTCATGCACCAAGTACCCTAGACATTCTGAGATGTAGGCTACTGACAAAGTCACTTGAGATCCCTGAGAGCAAAAAAATGCCAAACTTTGACAGAGTGGTTCTCTAGATTCATGGCACTTGGGAATGTTTCATTTAGACCTACAAGTGCATGTAGAGTCCATACACAATAAACTCTCATATTTTCCCAAATCCAATCCATTGGTCGTGCCAAATTAAATAGATTCTTTCAAAATGCTTTAGTGGCATTCAACACAACCTTTCTAGGAGCCATACTTTTTGTTCAACTCATTGTGGGGCCCAAAAAACTACACCAACATGTTGGGATGGGTGGGTATATTCTAGGGGAGGTCTCATTTCATGTGCCAAGTGCCTCTGATGTTTCAGGTTGTAGGCTACCGACAAAGTTTGTGACTTTGTCAGTAGCCTACAACTTGGAATGTCAGGGGTACTTGGGGAATGAAAAGAGACCTCCCCTAGCATTTAACCACCCACCCTAACATGTTGGAATAGTCCATTGGGCCCCATGACAAGAAAAACAAAAAATATGGCTCTTGGAAAGGTTGTATTGAATGCCACTACAGGATTTTGCAAGAATGTATTTAATTTTGACACAGTCAAATGGATTGGAGTTGACAAAAACTAAAAGAGATTATTGTGTATGGACCCCATGTGCACTTGTAGGTCTGAATAAAACATTCTAGGTGCCATGAATTCCAAGAATTGCACTGTCAAAGTTTGGCAGTTTTTTACTCTCAAGGATCTCAAGTGACTTTGTTGGTAGCCTATAGCTTGGAACGTCTGGGGCACTTGGCACAAAAATAGTGACCTCCCCTAGTGTTTAACCACACACCCTGATGTTTTGGAATAGTCCCTTAGGCCCCACGATGAACATAACAAAAATATGGCTCCTAGCAAGGTTGTGTTGAATGCCATTAAAGCATTTTACAAGAATGCGTTTAATTTCAATGTGGTCAAATGGATTGGATTTGACAAAACCTGAGAGAGGTTATTGTGGATGGACCCCACATTCACCTATAGGTCTAAACATAACATTCCCAAGTGCCACGAATTCCAAGAACCACTCCATTAAAGTTTGGCATTTTTTTGCTCTTAGGGATCTCAAGTGACTTTGTTAGTAACCTGCAGCCCAGAACATCTGGGGCACTTGGTGCACCATAAGAGACCTCCCCTAGAATTTACCATCCTACCCTGACATGTTGGTGCAGTCTGTTGGTCTCCATGAGGTGTGGAATGCAAAATTTCTCTCCTAGCACCTTTCAACTGCAAGAAACTACAACATTTTGGAACAATGTTTTCCTTGCCACCACAAACAAACGAAATTGATTTAAAAAAATTGAGGTAGGTATTTGTAGGTGGACCTAAAATCCACCTATACATGCAAAGAAGATGTTCCTAGGTGTCACGGTTTGACATAACAGTCGGTCCAAAGTTTGACACCTTTTTTTGTTTTAGGGCTCTTAAGAGACTATCTCCATCCAATGTAGCCAAGAATGACCAGGAGGTTTCACCACCAAAAAGATACTTCCCCTAGAATTTACCCACCCACATAGACATGTTGGCACTGTCCATTTGGCCCCAAGAGATGTCAAATACAAAAATTCAGTCCTAGCACCTTTTTGGTAGATGAAACTAAACTAAAAGCTATGTTGTAATCTCCATTTTTAGGTGTTTCCTCTACTCTCCTTAGGTTGATATGGTGTTCTCACTTGATCCAATGTGTTGTAGGGAATTAATCAAAGGTTCAAATAGTATTGAAGATGATGACCCCATTCTAATCCATGTTAGCACAAGAAAAATGTAAAAGATATGATCGTGTTAGCACAAGAAAAATGTAATAATGAGATAGATAACATCATCTAAAATAACAAAATATAATCTTGTAAGAACATGTATCTAGTGTTTAAGTAGACAAAACATAATGGAAAAACACACCTTAAAGAATGTGCTACAAAAATCACATGAAATGGTTATCAAACTAGGGTTTATGATATTTCTGGAAAAAAATGGAAGGATTTGTTGTTGTTTGACTGTTGCAGCTATGGTAGAAGTTTCAAAATAGATTAAATTCCTTTTCAGACTTACATTGCAGGTTCATGGTCTTTCATACATATTTGATTAATGTTTGTGTGTAGGGATATCACCTATAGCTGTTAGGGTTTTTGTCTTTAGTATTACATCATGGGCTTGCCTTTTTCTAATGAATCCATGAAGCTATCCTATTGAGTTAGTCATTAGATCATCAAGGAAAGCATTATGAGGATACTATGATGGTGTCATGAGTGGAGGGTAACGTTATTAAGCATACAAAACTCTCACTATCACTGTTAAAAGAATGCAAAATTGTGATAGTCCTAAGATTGTAGCAGCAATAGGAAGATGCCTTATTCATAAGCAAAGACCTTGGTTTTCATCAATGGTGTTCTCCCCATGTCTCTCTCCCTATGTGTTAAATTACATTTCTCACTAATGTAGGTGCATAAAATGTGGGTAAGAATTACATCTTTTGTTTCAAATTATAAAACGAATAGGCATAAAGAACAAGATTGCAAATTACAAGTTCTATGAATAATTTGTATAAAAATAACCATTATTATTTTATGTCCAAAATGAACACCACCACTAATAAAAGAACCACTCACCTAAGTCAATGCATGTTTTGGGTGTTGTATCACATGTATACTTGTTGTTAAGCACATATACAACTTGTAGTGGTCTATTGTCACATGTTGTAAGCCATGTATGTGAAGATGAAAACATAGTTTATCCATTTGCACGAGAAAGTAAGTGATATAACATGTATTGATGACATGAGCAACACTACTACATATTCTTAAGTGTTGTAAATATGCATCTTCTTATTTCATCATGTTGTGCTTCATTGTAGCATGAATCACTTGTTGTAAGCATGTACAATTATAACATGTTATGCACATCACAAATGAAGGAATGTTGTAACTCCAACACACGCTCACATAAACATGGGGGAAATGGGGGAAATGTTGTCCCATGGAATGCAATGATTGGAAGATATGCACAAAATGGATTTTTTGATAAGGCTTCAAAGAAAATTTCAATAAAATGCAATTGGTAGGTGTAAATCCAAATTCCACAACCTTATCCAACATCTTCCTTGCCTATGCCAAAATGGGATCTTTAGAAAGGGTATGGACAACCATCAAAGTATAGAGGATATAGGAATTTTTTTAGATGTTGTATTTGCAACTACCCTTGTAGACATGTATGCAAAGTATGGAAGCATAGACAAGGCATGTGAACAGTTTGACATGACACCTCAAAGAGATGCCATCTCATGGAATGCGATGATTGCAAGATATGCACAAAATGGATTTTTTGAAAAGGCTTTAAAAACTTTCAAGCAAATGCAATTGGCATGTGTAAAACTAAATTCCATAACCTTTACAAGTATCCTCCCTGCCTATGCCAAATTAGGATCTTTGGAAAAGGGTATGGACAACCATCAAAGAATAAAGGATATAGGATTTTTTTCAAATGTTGTATTTGCAACTGCTCTTATAGACATGTATGCAACTTGTGTGGAAGCATAGACAATGCATGTGAATTGTTTGACATGATTCCTCAAAGAAATGTTGTCTTATGGAATGCAATGATTACAAGATATGCATAAAATGGATTTTTTGATAAGGCTTCAAAGAAAATTTCAAGAAAATGCAATTGGTGGGTATAAATCCAAATTCCACAATGTTATCCAGCATCGTCCTTGCCAATGCCAAAATGGGATCTTCAGAACAAGGTATGGATAACCATCAAAGCATAAAGGATATAGGAATTTTGTCAGATGTTGTATTTGCAACTGCCCTTGTAGACATGTATGCAAAGTGTAGAAGCATAGACAAGGCATGTGAATAGTTTGGCATGACACCTCAAATAGATGCTATCTCATGGAATACAATAATTGCAATATATGCACAAAATGGATTTCTTGAAAAGGATTTAGAAACTTTCAAGCAAATGCAATTGGCACACATATAATCAAATTCCATAACCTTTGCAAGCATCCTCCCTGCCTGTGCTAAATTAGGATCTTTGGAATAGGGTATGGACAACCATCAAAGAATAAAGGATATAGGAATTTTGTTAGATGTTGTATTTGCAACTACCCTTGTAGACATGTATGCAACTTGTGTGGAAGTATAGACAATGCATGCAAACTATTTGACATGATGCCTCAAAGAAATGTTGTCTCATGGAATGCAATGATTGCAAGATATGCATAAAATGGATTTTTTATAAGGCTTCAAAGAAACTTTCAAGCCTTTCTACCGTTAAGGGTGTAGTTCAGTGGTTAAGTCGCTCGGTTGTAGTGGTGGCCACCAAGGTTCAAACCCTCATTGGGCCAATGAGCTTGCGGGTTTGAACTTGTAGTGTTAGTGCAAGTGTTCATGCTAGGTGATGAGGTCCCTCGCGTTGTGGCCTCACCGGTACATAGCTCTGGGAAAAAGCATTCTTGTGGAGCTGGAGGGCATGTCACGCCAGCATCACCAGTCATGTTAAAAAGTTTACCAAGTGTAAACTTTCAAGCAAATACAATTGGTGGGTGTAAATCCAAATTCCACAACCTTATCTAGCATACTCCTTGCCTATGCCAAAATGGGATTATTGGAATAGGGTATGGACAACCATCAAAGCATAAAAGATATAGTATTTTTTTTAGATGTTGTATTTGCAGCGACCCTTATAAAAATGTATACAAAGTGCGGAAGCATAGACAAGGCATGTGAACAGTTCGGCATGACACCTCAAAGAGATGCCATCTCATGGAATGCAATGATTACAAGATATGCACAAAATGGAGTTTTTGAAAAGGATTTATAAACTTTCAAGTAAATGCAATTGGTACATGTAAAACCAAATTTCATAACCTTTGCAAGCATCCTCCCTGCCTATGCCAAATTAGAATCTTTGGAATAGGGTATGGACAACCATCAAAGAATAAAGGATATAGGAATTTTGTTAGATATTGTATTTGGAATTGCCCTTGTAGACATGTATGCAACTTGTGTGGAAGCATAGACAATGCACGTGAACTATTTGACATGATGCCTCAAATAAATGTTGTCTCATGGAATGCAATGATTGTAAGATATGCACAAAATGGATTTTTTGATAAGGCTTTAAGGAACCTTTCAAGAAAATGCAATTGAAGGGTATCAAGACAAATTCCACAACCTTATCCAACATCCTCCTTGACTATGCTAAAATAGGATCTTTGGAACATGGTGTGGACAACCATCAAAGCATAAAGGATATAGGAATTTTGTTAGATGTTATATTTGTATCTGCCCTTGTAGACATGTATGCAAAGTATGGAACCATATACAAGGCATGTGAACTATTTGACATGATACCTCAAAGAAATACAGTCTCATGGAATGCAATGATTGCAAGATATGCACAAAATGTATTTTACAAGGATGTTGTCAACATATATATAATGTCATGAAAATATTTATAATCTCCTAAAAATATAATGTCATGAAAATATACATAATCTCATATATACATTATGTCATGAAAATAACATATAGCTTATATATCAAGCCATATAGGCATGTACAAATAATTCTATACAGACATATACAATGATATACATCAGTAACATACAAAAGTATGTTTACAAAGCCAAATAGGCATATGTAACAAAATATCCCAAAACCAAATCCACTATGGACTACTATCAAATAATTGATGGCCCTTGCTAGGCCATGAAGATGGTAAACTAGTCAATGACTCATCCTCTATCGCCCATTGACTAGACCTCCTTGATAGAGATTTTTGAAGTTCCACCTATTAATACAATCAAACAATATCCATATTAATATAGAAAATATTCAAAATATATAACATGACATAAGTAATCAATCACTTGCTGCCAATTGGTGATCCCTCTTGATCATTTTTTGTCTCTCTTCTTCAATAGCTAGATGGGTAGGAGTTGTGACAAGACTTGAGAAGCATGATGAAGCAAATTTAAGTAAACATGAATATCATTTATGTACATTAAATGATTTGAGATAAAAAAAAAGAAATAAAAAATGACATTTAAATGTTACTGGCTCATATCTTGGTCAAAGGATTTGTAGACAAAACAATTGTAGCAATGCCCACCTTCACTGACTGATGAAGATGAGGAGTCTGCATATCCAACATCTAAAAATAGAGTTCAGGATTATTTGAGAAAAATAGATACATAACATTATTTAAATGCATAATGATTATAAATGGTAAAACTTACCTCAGTGAAAGTGGATCTACCTAGGGACCAAGGAAATCATCCTGATGGCAATGCTCCAACATCCACCTGTTCATCATCAAACTGTAACTAAATAAGATTACCATTGATATATGGAACAAAGTTTACATGTACTATATTTATAATCTTGTGATGAATTACTGATGAGGGTGGACTCCACCCAAAATACATACAACAACAATTTATAGATTTCAAATAGACAAGAACAAGATCTCAAGAAAGATTAGTTAAGCATACTGCAAACTATTTCAGAATTTCTCCATTAAACTTGCTTGTAAAAGGCTACAAATCTAAAATATAATTCCCAGGGTCATATGCCCATTTATTACAACAATATGGGTTGTATTACAATAGAAATATCTAATGTACATAACCTTCTAGAGCTACCTTCTGATATCTACCTGACCTCCTTATTCGCATGAGCACAACTTGCCAATAACTCCCTTCCTACCACTATCTCAAAAACTATTACAAATAGGCCATAAATATGCATCAGCACCACTTAGTGTATTTTCCCAAATGTTGGCTTGCTTTGAAATGTGTAACTCCCATTTAGGCACCAAAATCAACCCAATTGTCCCTTTTTTCCACCCAAGAAAGAATTTTCAAAATTTAAAAATTGAGAAACTAGGTAGCACAACTTCCAGAGTCATAACTTTTGAACCGGGTGTCCGATGGATAAACTATTTGATGCATTCGAAAGCTCGCGAAAAATATAAGGTCCAAAAAATGTCCCATTAAGGGATATTTTGATTTTCAGCCAATTTCTGGGATGTTACGGAACCTCTAAGTGCCTCAAAATTAATTCTAAAACTTTTTCCATGAACCTCAAAAACTAAAACTTTAATATCTTGAAATCTAGACATGATCTTGCGCTGAAATTTTCCAAGAATGTTTATGTTTCTATTTCAAAAATTTGGAGAAAATTTTTGGTCCAACCACTTCTCTGATATAGGGTTACTAAAAATAGTAAGTCCTGGTATTCTTAGACTTTTTGGAAACTTTGAAGGTTCTGAATCATTATTCAAGCAAATGGATATCCAAAAATACAAAAAATGAAAAGAACAAAAATTAAAATCATCATTTTTTAGTTGATGCAAGATTGCCCTTACACCATTGGATGCTCCTGCATCAGACACCCAACGTAGTTTGAGAAGTGACCTTGTCACATCTCAGGTGTTCGAGGAAAACCCAAATGGTCAACCTCTACCTTAGACAACTAGGAAGAATCTTTGATAGGCCTTCCTTTCCACTTCACCAGATATTCTTCATATTGCATATTCTAAGTACTTCTTCCCACACAATTATCGAAGATTTCTTCTATCTCCTCCTTTGAAGTAGATACTAGGATACTCCATTGCTCTTTTGTCAATCCATCCTCTATGTCACCTTCATGATACTCTATTAAATTAGTAATATTGAACACAAGGGAAATGTTAACTCCACTCAGCAACTCTACCTCATATTCATTTCCTGAATCATGCTTCTTCAAGATCCTGCATGGTTCAGATTTCTTTATTTTCAACTTATTATATATCCCCATTGGGAACCTTTTTTTCCTTAGGTGAACCATGACTTCATCACCAACCTTGAATTCCTTAAACTTTTGCTTCTGATCTACCTTAGCCTTGTATTGAGAATTCATTTTCTTAATATATTGTCGTACCTCTTGATGCATGCTCTTCAGGTGCTCTACAAAGTCTTCGGCCTCAACACTACTCTTCTCTCCTCTATCTATCTTTCCCAACTCAAAAGCATTTCTCATACTACTCCCATATACAATTTGGAATGGGGATTTACCAATACTCCTATTGATAGAGTTGTTATAAGAAAACTCTACCTGTGGTAATACCAAATCCCATCCCTTGGGCTTGTCTCCTACTAAGCATCTTAGTAGATTTCCCAAACTTCAATTCACTACCTTTGTCTTGTTGATAACTGAGAGGGGGGGGGGGGTGAATCAGTTATCCTAATTATTTCTCTATCTGAACTTCCTTATGATTAATGCAGCATTGAATCAAACATAAAAACATAACCATGAAATAAGAAACACATGACATAGTATTTTTGACGTGGAAACCCTGTTAAGGGAGAAAACCACGGGGTGATTAACCCAAAAATTATTCTCTGTTAGAAGAATAGAAAGTTACAAAATGGCACTTGCCAATTAGGGCTCACTGCCCGAGCATACTGCTCACAAGAGGCTCACTGCCTACAAGAAGACACACTGTCTTACAAAGTGATAAGAATCACAGTCTTGAACTGATTGGAAGCATCTGCATATGCTGGAGTTCAGTTCCGGTTAGGTTCAGTACACTGATCTGCTGCACTTCATCTTTCCTCTGTTCTTTAGTCTGCTATCCTTTCACATACCGGATCTTTCTTGCTACTTCTGCTCTGCTCTGGACTTGTTCGCATATCCCTTCACACATTTCACACACTTCACAACTAAATCCATCCTCTATATATATCCGCACAAGTAATTTCATCACCTTTCTAGTCGGCATCCGGAACAGTCTAGTTTCTTACAAACTTTTGTTCTGTCGGCTGAATCCTTGCTCACCAAGCAATGCGGATCAAGCATATACTTGTAGATATCATCAATTATGTCGGCCAAACATGATTCATGCCTCCACAACCTTTGTCATCAACAGTAACACATCCGGAAAGCAGTCTGATACTCTGCCAGTCAGTTCTTCCTCTGTTTTCACTGTTTCTCAGGAATCCGGTACTCAACTATTCATATCTTTTTCCTTGTCCATCTCCGGAGGCTAAATCCTTGGAATATACTACTCAAGATAGTCCTCTTGACTTCCCCAGATCCGCACTGTACCAAGACACTTCCTCTAAGAGATCCGGAGCAATCTGTCGGACCTTGCCACATGCTCTGTTCTTGTTCACCGGACCACAACAATCTTCAATCTGACTTCCGGTAGAGACATATCATGACTTGCGGATATGTGGGATGACCTTTGTTGCCATCAATGACAACAACCATGAATCCATATAGTGTCTCTTGCCAACAATCTCCCCCTTTGGCATTGATGGCAACACTTAGTGAAAAATGACTAAGTGTTTACACTATGCTCCCCCTTTGCTGATGCTCTGTCTTTATATACAATTTCCGGAACTCCCCCTGAGTTGGATTCCTCATTTTTCACTGCTCCTCACTCCCCCTTTGACATCAATGGCAAAGGGTAGGATCCGCACACCAAAATTTTCAAAAATTTTCTATATATAGCCGCATATTTACATACTCACATATACTGCAGAATGTCTGCAAAGGATGTCTGCAGTTGAATCATTTCAGTAGCCCAACTTAGCTTCATTCTGTCCAAAATTGAAATGTGACCACTCAACAAAAATGCAAAGGCTTCTGCCCGCCTGAGATCTGTCGGATCTTTTGTTTGGGCGGTGGTCTGGGCATCACTGATGGCCTCATGCATAGTTTCCAACTTAGGGACTATAATCCTTCTAAGTTCTCCCATCCGGTTGGTGATGTTCTTCCTCTCCTTCTCAAGATTCTTTATTTCATTCAAGACTGCAATAGTCTGACATTCTTGATTTATTATAGAGGAAGAGAGAGGATCAAAACTTTGAGATAAGCTTTGAAGCTTGTCCTGTTCCTCTTTTATTTTCTTGTCAATTGCTGCTGTTGCCTTTGACCAAGATATACAAAATTTGTAGATGTCACCGCCATCCTTAAGAGCATTCTCTAAGCTCTTTATTCCAATGCTTACAATCTTCCTATCCTTAGAGATTAATTCTAATATTTCAGAAAATCTCTTATCCAAAAATTCCTTCCGGACCTTTTCTTCAGCTGATTTTTCTAGAGAATTAAAATGTGTATCAATACTGCTGACTAAGGTTTTTAGATTACCGGAAGTGGAGGCTGTCGGATCTATCTGGATTGATGGCATGATCTTTACAAGTACTCTGGAAGCAGCCTCTATCAACTCACAGTCTTCCATATGAGACTTCAGGAGCTTTTCATTTGCCTTGGCATTTGCAAATGAAGCTATCTTCATTGTTTGTACCGGAGAGAGAGAGTCAAAATCAAATGGGCCTTTTAGAAGCTCCGGTTCATCAATCTCTAGAGTTTCTTTGCTCAAAAATTGTTGAACAGTTTGTGTAGTGTCTCTTGCCGGAGACAGATGTTTCTTTTCTTCTGCAGTCTTAGAACTGTCAACCTCTTTGTCTGTCACCACTGCTTCCTTCTCCTGTAATTGCTCTTCTTCTTTGGATCCGGAGACTGTAGGAGAAACCGGAGGAGAGATGTTTGTCTGTTCGGGGCCCACTTCTTCCGGAACAGATGATTCCGGATCTGCAGTTGTTTCTGTACCTAAATCCTCTACAACAGGAAGATTGAACCTTTTGAAGGCCTTCCGGAGGATCTCTTCTGGCTCTTGTGCCACTTTGTCAGTCTCACCAAGCATGAGCTGATTCATCCTGGCTTTACTTCTGAACTCATCTTTGCAGTCCTTGAAGATCATGTTCATTGTCTTGGGATCAATTTGAGGATATAGCTGAATAGCTATCTGCTCCCGGATCTCAAGATCTTTGGCATGAGCATTGTTCTTTCTTACTTCCAATTACTTTTCTAGGCTTTTGGGAATAAGAGATATGATCTCAATGAAAGCCTTATTATATATGTTCAGATATTTGATGGTGGCTTCCTGCAGAGTCTTTTGGTCAGCCTCACTGAAGTCATCATAAGATTCAGTCATTGGTTGAAGGTTTCCATCCACCGTGACTGACTTGATTATGCTCTCTAGAGACAGAGTGGGCTTTTCAACAGATCCTTCTGCCATTTCATCCTTGTCTTGGCCTGTGGAGGGCTTACCGGATCCTTTCTTCTTCTGTTTCTTGATTTCTTTTACTCCCTCATCTGACTCTGTTTCCTCTTCATCCTTTTGGCTTTCATAAGCCCTTGATGCTTTTGTCTTGGATCTTTTACCGGATGCCTGGACTTCCGGTTTTGAGCTTTTGGTTGTGGAAGGTGCAGATCTCTTTGATGATCTGGTCCGGGTGGGAGTTTCAACCGGAGCACTTTCTTTGCTTTTCTCTTCTTCCTCAGCCTTTCTCCTCTTTTCCCAGCTGGCATCAAGTGCCTCTTTTGAGATGCCTAGGCCTTGAGCAATGTGCTCTACTTCTTTTCTCACTTTTCTCTTAATCTCAGGTTCCCTGAGTTCTACATGTATTTTCACACTCAGCTCCTCAAAGGTTCCAAACCTTTCTGCCTTAGGATCTTTGGGCTGACTTAGCATGTGTTGAACATGCAGCTCCACTATCTGTTCATCAACTTCATACCCCATGGGCATGATCCAGACAGTCCTTGGCTCCACTGCCTCCATTAGGCACTGATCAGTGTCAACCATAAAGCACACTGAGTCCTTGTATTTCTCAATGAGAGACTGGGGAATTCTCTCTCTTGCTTGCATCATGCTCTGAAAGTTTTTGAAGTATCCCCATAGAGCTGTATTTCTCGCTTTTGCATCCCCAAGTCCATGCAAATAGTCTCTTATCTGGACTGCAACAGGTTTGTCATTCTGCCATACCCATCCACTTGTTCCGGGTAGCTCATTCATAAAGTAGAAGAATAGACATACAATGAGAGTACCATACTTAAAGGAGTTCTTCTTGTCTTTCTTGATTTTCTGTACATTTTCCATTAATTGGCTTAGTAGTAGTTCACAAAGATCATATTCTGCATTCTTTCTTAGCATTTCATAGGCTGTGTATATTGCAGTTCCGGATACAGAATTCTCCCTGCTGGAGTGATAGATCTTGTATCCTATTATCATTGATGCATATTTGATATCCGGATCCGAAATATCTTCAATGGTCATTGCCCTCATATCAAATTTTGATCCGGTGGCCTCAGTTACAATGTTGTTCTTGACAGATTTGAGGATAGGTACCCCTCCGGAAGAGTATAGACCAGTTACTGCTCTAATTGCCTCTTTTGTGATCTTGCAGGGTCTATCTAACCATAGAAAGTTGTCATGCATCCTGCTCAGTACATACCGGACCCATTCATCTTCTTCAAAGCTAGGGAAATGAATAAATTGCTCAAATTGTTTCTTCTGGATACCCTTATACTCTGGTTTAAGCTCAAAAGCATTGTCTATCAGTTGCTTGTGATAGAGGTCTCTTAATTTGAATTCCCCAAATTCCTCAATGTTAGCATGTACGTAAACCCTAATATCTTCAGTATGTAAAACTCCGTGAGGAACACTAGAGAAGGCTCCTAGTGGGTCTACCTCCAATGATTTGTAAGGGTGTTTCTTGAATGTGGGGCGAGGTCTATCAGAGATCTTAACTATATTTGGAGTAGCCATTCTTCAAGGATTTACAGTGAGATAATGAAAAACGGAGAATACCTTATGCGTCTTCGGTTGGCACGGAGTGGTTGGATTGATTTCTTTGTGCAATGACTTCGGCAGGAGATCCTTGGTATGCTTGATAAATTTTGTTGCAGAGCTCCACTTTTCGCTTCTTCTTGAGTGTAGAATGAGCAAATGACCTTTGAGAAATCCCTTATATTGCTCTGCAAACCCTAATATCTGTCTGCAATAAATGCTTCACCTACATTATTCCGGTTTGTCATGTCTGGACAGCTTGGAGTATCCCGGATTAGTCCTGATCAGTGAATATCATCCGGATCTTTAAATCATGAATAAATCGAGGTAACATATTACAAGAACATCCCAAGCACTCTGTCCAATCCGCAGAACAAGATCGTGCATTTCCGAATCTCTCCAGATCTTTTTGTAATCTTTTATCATTCCGGAGCATTTCCCTGAACAGGTCTTACTTGATCGATCACAGCTTCTTCATAACTCCATGCGGACCTCTGAAAACTTGACTGAAGTATCTCAAGACTCATATCTACAAACCCTTTGATCCGCATCTTGTGCCACAACCGGCACCACTTGTTTGGCTGGGGGAACAAGATTTTCTTTGAGTCTCCCCCTGAGCCTGAGCTCACCTTTTAATTTCCGGAAGAAATATCAGCACCAGAGTCTGGTGCGGATCCAACCTCTACATTCTCTGAACTTTTCTTCACCCAAATCTTGCTCATCTGATTCCTAACCTCATCCGCATTCATCTTTTGTTTACCCTTGTCTTGATTCTGATTATACACCGGACCTCTTTTGTCCTGATTCTTGTTTCTGCAGACTTTAGCATTATGACCGGACCTATTGCAGATTTGACAAATAACATTTCTTTGCATATTTGACTGATATCCCCTTGATCTGCATTGATTAGCCATATGACCTACTCTATTGCATGTAAAGCATCTACCTTTGAATGATTTGTTTACTTGCATAATTCTGCATTCATGGGATTTGTGTCCATACCTTTTGCAGTTGAAGCACTGTCCAGAGAAGGATGAATTAATCTGATTCATTCTCATTCTGCACTGATTAGCTTTGTGACCAAAATGGTTGCAGCTGTGGCAGTATCCATTGAAGGATGGATATTTTTGAGCATTTGGCTGTCTTACTGGAGGTCTTCTAGGCCTGCTCCTTGGATTTTCTGATCCAAGATTCCTCTGACCGGATCTGGAGCTTTCTCCTTTCTCATATCCCAAACCATACTTGTCATCAGTCCTCTTTTGACTTCCAAGAAGAACTTCAAGTTGAGCAGAACTTATCTTGAATTTCTCTTTATATTCATTTGCTGTTTGAAGGTCTCTTTTGAGAGAGGTAATTTGATCCTCAAGTTTTTCTTCATTATCTTTGGCATCTTCAAGATCAGATTCAAGATGTCTGATAATCCTGTCCATCTGGTGGCATTCTTCTGATTTTTCCTTAAGAGATTGTCTTAGATTGTCTTCAGCCTTTCTTTTTTCTTCAATCTCTTGAGTGAACTTTATAGTTCCTGATTCCATTTCATGTCTTAACATAATGACTTCTTTTGATAACTTTTCACATAACTTGGTTTGCTCAGTCAATTCTTCATTTGTATTGCTTTCTTCACTTTGTCTTGCCAACTGTTGGAGCAGCTCCTTTCTCTTTTTCATAGAGAGACTTAATTTGTCTTTTAATTCCCTCATGAATTCATCAGCCTGTTTGAGTCTTTCTTTTAATTCACTGACTTCAGAATTTGACTGTTCTAGATCCTCAAGGGCAGTCTTGAGTTGCTCCCTTAAACCATATGCATCCATTTGAAATCCCAGATCTTCCTCAAGCTGTTAGGCTCTATTAGGAGGAACTTGGCTCTGATACCAATTGTTGATAACTGAGAGGGGGGGGGTGAATCAGTTATCCTAATTATTTCTCTATCTGAACTTCCTTATGATTAATGCAGCATTGAATCAAACATAAAAACATAACCATGAAATAAGAAACACATGACACAGTATTTTTGACGTGGAAACCCTGTTAAGGGAGAAAACCACGGGGTGATTAACCCAAAAATTATTCTCTGTTAGAAGAATAGAAAGTTACAAAATGGCACTTGCCAATTAGGGCTCACTGCCCGAGCATACTGCTCACAAGAGGCTCACTACCTACAAGAAGACACACTGTCTTACAAAGTGATAAGAATCACAGTCTTGAACTGATTGGAAGCATCTGCATATGCTGGAGTTCAGTTCCGGTTAGGTTCAGTACACTGATCTGCTGCACTTCATCTTTCCTCTGTTCTTTAGTCTGCTATCCTTTCACATACCGGATCTTTCTTGCTACTTCTGCTCTGCTCTGGACTTGTTCACATATCCCTTCACACATTTCACACACTTCACAACTAAATCCATCCTCTATATATATCCGCACAAGTAATTTCATCACCTTTCTAGTCGGCATCCGGAACAGTCTAGTTTCTTACAAACTTTTGTTCTGTCGGCTGAATCCTTACTCACCAAGCAATGCGGATCAAGCATATACTTGTAGATATCATCAATTATGTCGGCCAAACATGATTCATGCCTCCACAACCTCTGTCATCAACAGTAACACATCCGGAAAGCAGTCTGATACTCTGCCAGTCAGTTCTTCCTCTGTTTTCACTGTTTCTCAGGAATCCGGTACTCAACTATTCATATCTTTTTCCTTGTCCATCTCCGGAGGCTAAATCCTTGGAATATACTACTCAAGATAGTCCTCTTGACTTCCCCAGATCCGCACTGTACCAAGACACTTCCTCTGAGAGATCCGGACCAATCTGTCGGACCTTGCCACATGCTCTGTTCTTGTTCACCGGACCACAACAATCTTCAATCTGACTTCCGGTAGAGACATATCATGACTTGCGGATATGTGGGATGACCTTTGTTGCCATCAATGACAACAACCATGAATCCATATAGTGTCTCTTGCCAACATGTCTATCCATTAGTCTATGGATGATGTGAAAAATTGAACTTCAAATCAATCTTCAACTTCTTGCATAAGGTCCTCTAGAAACACCCAACAAACTTGGTAGCTCTATCTAAAACTATACTCCTTGGTAGACCATGTAGTCTAACCACCTCTCTAAAAAACAACTCTATAATGTGAATAACATCACTAGTTTTTTAACATAGAATGAAATGTGCCATCTTTGAAAATCTACCAACCACCACAAATATTTAATCATTCCATCTCAATGTTCTTGATAAACCAAGAAGAAAGTCCATGTTGATATCCTCCCATGTTCCCTTTGGTACAGGTAATAGCTAATACAACCCAGTATTATGACTCACTCATTTAGTTGTCTAGCATACTCTACAACTTTGCACAAATTTCTTCACATCTTGATGCAACTGTGGCCAATAATAATTCTCACTAACAAGAGAAATGGTCTTATTTTGACCAAAGTGTCATGTCAACCCTCCACTATGCTTCTCCTTAGTCAGGTTCTCTCTCATGGAACTCATCAGAATTCATAACTGGCTTCCTCTGAGCAACATACCATCTTGGATTATATAATCCAACCATCTTGTCTTATTCAAGGTAATAGGCTCCAAACAAGCCTTCCAAGCCTCTTTAAAGTCTGGTTCTTCAGGGTACAAATTCTTGAGTTCATTGAACCCAACAACCTCTATCTTCATCTCTGTCAACAAAATTTTCCTTCTGCTTAAGGCATATGCAACTTTGTTGGACTTCCCACTCCGATGCTTCAAAACAAAAGTATAACTCTGTAAAAATTCAACCCATTTTAAGTGATTTTGATTTAACTTCCCTTGACTATTAAGATACTACAAAGCCTAATGATCAGTATACAAAACAAACTCTTTCGACAATAAATAATGTCTCCATTTCTTCAAAGCCTAAACTATAGCATAAAACTCCTGATCATAAACATAATACTTCTTCTTGGCATCATTAAGCTTCTCACTAAAATAGGCAATGGGCTTACCTTCTTGACTCAAAATAGCTCCTATAGCACTGCCACTAGCATCACAATCTACCTGAAATGCCTTATTGAAATTTGGAAGTGACAAAATAGGTTGTTCTGTGATTTTTTGCTTCAATGTATCAAAACTCTTGGCTGCTCCTGTAGTCCATTTAAACTCTCTTCTATCCCCTCTCATTGTCTTAGTGAGGGGTGCACAAATGCTACTAAAATTCTTAATAAATTTTCTATAAAAACATGCCAAACCATGAAATTATCGTACCTCTGTAGCTCTCCTTGGCATAGTCCATTCAATGATAGCCCTCACCTTCTCTGGATCCATTTTAAGACCCTCAGTTGAGATAACAAATACTAGGTACACCAACTCCTTCTTCACAAAACTACATTTCTTCAGATTAATCAACAACTTTTCTTCCCTCAACCTCTCAAGAACTTTTCCAACATGCATCAGGTACTCTTCCAAAGTCTTACTTAAAATCAAATATCATCTAAATAAACAATGACAAATTTATCCAAAAACTCTTTTAGTACCTCGTTCATGAGCTACATAAATGTGCTCAGTGCATTGGTTAGCCCAACTGACATGAATAACCATTCGTACAGGCCCTCCTTAGTCTTTAAGGTTGTCTTCCATTCATCTCTTTCTTTGATTTGAATATGGTGATATTCACTCTTCAGATCAATCTTTGTAAAGTAATTGGCTCCACTCAAGCAATCTATCATATCATCCATCCTTGGCAATGGGAATCTGTACTTGATTGTAATTTTATTGATGGCTTGAGAATCTATACACATTCTCCACTCTCCATCTTTCTTTGGTGCTAGTACTACAGGTACCGCACATGGTCTTAGGCTCTCCCTTATTAGTCCTTTCCTTAATAGCTTGTGAACTTGTCTGTTTAGCTCTTCATTCTCTATAGGAGTCATTCTGTGGGTTGTCTTATTCGACAAACAACTCCTAGTATCAAATCCATTTGGTGACTTATCTTCCTCACCAGTGGTAAACCTTCTAGTACATTATCAGAGACAATGTCCTAGAATTCTTCCAACATATCTAATACTTCTGCTGGTACATCTTCACATTTCTCCTAGCTAGTCTTAGGAATCAACACAAAAAAATGATGCTCGTGCTTCATACCATCCAAAACTTTTCTCCCATCTATCTACCAAGAAAATTCTAGTAGTACTACATACCTTTTCTTCCACCTCTTTCAAGGGCTTCAACTTATGGCAAACTCCATTCTTTGTCACGGAATAGATGTTTACATGGTCATCATGGACAACACACCTATCATACCGCCACGACCTTCCCAATAGTATTTGAAATGCATCAATTAGTATGATGTCACACAATACCTCATCATGGTAGTCTCCAATCTTGAACTTGACTAAACACTGCCCATTGACCAAATATCTATGGTCCTTTTGCAACCATGTAATCCGGTATGGATGTGGATGCCTTCTTGTCAACTTCAACTTATTAACCATCTCTTCTAAGACAAGATTATCAGTACTTCCACTATCAATAATAATATCACAATACTTACCTCACACTTGCACCTTGTGTAAAATGAACACTTCCTCTTATTTGGTTCTTTCTCCTCATTTAACAAGGTTCTTATGACAACTAGCATTTTTTTCCCTTTCAGCATCTTCAAAATGCTCAAAATACACATCTTCATCTACATGTACAACTTGTGCATTACCTTCAGGTCTTCTATTTGACCTTCCTTGATGTTGGGGACACTCGTAGGCTCGATTTCCTTCTCCACATTGAAAACAAGTTCCTTTAAAACCTCCTCTTCTAGGTCCTTGCCTAGGTCTTCCTCTTCCTTTTCCTCTTTTCTCACCATTATTTTGGTCACAAGGCGATAGGCATTATCTCCTCTCTAATTTCGACTAGTGCCTACTTCTTCACTTTTCTTTTGATCTTCATTACAGCCTCCATAGGATCTTCCACCAGTTCTTCTACCATGACATCTTCCTCTTTGCTTTCTTTTGAATCTTTTATTCAACTTCTCTTCCACCTTCAAGGAAAATTGGTACACATCTTCTATGGTGGTCATTTTGACCAGGCTTAGCTCCTCTTGAATACTTGGCCTCAACCCATTCATATAACAAGCTACCTTATCCTTGTTGGCCTCTACATGGCTTGTTCTAATGATAATCTTATAAAACTCCCTTGTATACTCCTTAATAGACTTGTTACCTTGCTTCAATCCTTGTAGCTTCTTCAACAACTCCAACTCATAGTCCATAAGAATGAACTACTTCTGTAGTTTGTCTACCATCTGATCTCATCTGGTAATATTTCCTTTTCCTCTTCTATTTCTCTCTAACTAGACCTCCTTCTACCAAATACTGACATGACCCTTCAACTTCATTTTTGCCAACTTGACCCATTCTAGATCCTCTACATCTTCATACTCAAAATATTCCTCCATATCGTTTATCTAATTAATAAGCTCTTTCAGATTCAAATCCCTAGAATAGATAGAAACTTCAATCCTAGACCTCTTTCCAATCTTTGTAATGTCCCTCAACAACCTAACTTGCACAGGATCTCCTGCATCATCTTGTTCTTCCTTAGATAACTCTTCTTCTTCACCTTCATCTTCGCTTTCTTCTCTTATTCTTGGCTCAAACTCTCTTCACAGCTTCTCTTGTAATGCATCGATTTGCCTCTATAGGACTCTAATATCCTCTTCTATCAAACCATTTCTCTCACCATGGTTTCTTCATGGAGGCATTTTGATCTCTACAGCAAACCCATAACCTAGGTACTAGTGCAAATTGCCTCATGGTCGGTGATTTGTCTACACACTCAGGAACCCTTTCTCTAACACCACTTGATAAGGGTGGACTCCACCAAAAACACATAATACAACAATTTATATATATCCAATAGACAAGAACAAGATCTCAACAAAGATTAGTTAAGCAAACTACAAACTGTTTCAAAAATTCTTCATTAAACTTGTCTGTAAAAGGCTACAAATCTAAAATACAATTCCTAGGGTCATATGATTGCTTATTACAGCAGTATGGGTTGTCTTACAATAGAAATATCTGATGTACAAAGCCTTCTAGAGCTACCTTCTGATATCTACCTGACCTTCTTATTCTCATGAACATGACCTGCCAATAACTCCCTTTCTACCACTGCCTCTAAAACTATTAAAAATAGGCTATAAATATGCATCAGCACCACCTAGTGTAGTTTCCCCAATGTCAAGGTTCTTTGAAATGTGTAACTCCCATTTGAGTGCCAAAATCAACCCAACTATCCCTTTTTCCTGCCCAAAAAAGAATTTTCAAAATTTTAAAATTGAGAAACTAGGTAGCACAACTTTCGGGAGCCGTAACTTTTGAACCAAGTGTCGAATTGACAAACTGTTTGATGTTGTTAAAAAGATTGTGGAAAATTGAAGGTCGAAAAAATATCCTGTTAAGGGATATTTTGATTTTTGGCCAATTTTTGGGACATTATGGAACCTCTAAGTTCCTCAAAATTAATTTTGAAACTTTTTCCATTAACCTCAAAAACTAAAACTTTAATATCTTGAAATCCAGACATGATCTTCAGCTAAAATTTACCAAGAATGTTTATGTTTCTATTCCAAAGCTTTGGGGAAAATTTTGGAGCCAAACACTTCTCTGATATAGGGTTACTAAAAATAGTAAGTCCTGGTATTCTTAGCCTTTTCGGAAACTTTGAAGGTTTTGAATCATTATTCAAGCAAATGGGTATCTGAAAATATAAAAATTGAAAAGAACAAAAGACAAAATCATCATTTTTTTGGTGATGCAGGATTCCCCTTACACCATTGGATGCTTTTGCATCAATTAGGTACCTGTCGACTAGACCTCCTGTCATAACCTGCACTGGACGACTAACAGATGTAGGATGAATACTTTGACCCTACAATTTCATAGTGCAAACAATTACATACATTAATTTTGACTAATAATATCTACTCATATAATAATTAGAGATTTCAACTACAAATATATTAAATTGCAAAACCTTGTAAAAAATTACCTGGGAGTCAATACCAAATGTATGTTGTAAGAGATCATATGTGAGAACAATATCATCCAATATGGATGTGTCCATCACTTATTGCTGCCCCTGCATCGCATTGTCTTGATGCTCTAGAATGCCTGCATCCTAGGTAGCATCATGGGTCCCAACATCACACAATGCCCCACATGACCTATAAAGATGGGGGACCGATGATGCATACTGCTCTCAGCCTCTCCAACTTGTGAAAGATTATCGCCATGTTGTGCTGAAGTCTGGGTGAGGGAACTCAGGGAATGCAGTGTCTCCACCTCAACACTCTCCTTCAAATTAGAAGGGAGTGAGACATGTTGTGGCCTCATAATGGGTCTTGGTTGATGGTCCTAGCCATGATGTACACCCTCTCTATCATGTGCAAAACCATCACCTCTACCTTAGAACTCTCAGATGTCAAAGTAGTTTGGGATGTCATTGAGGACAAACTTATAATAGAGTTTCTTCAAAAATATTGGGGGACATCGTTATTATTACAAGGGAGGTCATCAAAAACCATGTACCATCTATCCTAAAAGTTTTGAGATATTTCTTGATGCACACACCAATGAATTAGGAATCGTTTACAACTCCCATGTAATGGTTGTTGAGTTTTAGGATCAATGAAAAGTGCACATAGATCACCTTTTGAAAATTTCTTATCTTTGACTTGTTTGTATGATAATTTATCGACATAGAATTGTCGACACTCCTGCCTATAGTCCTTCCAATGGTGATTTTCTTTGTAATTGAGTCAATATGAGAACTAATCGACTGTAGTGAAGTGGCAAGGGTTCTCTTGTGATTGTTGCTTGTATTCATATTTTTCAATGTTTCAACTAAGGATTGAAGTTGTTTTTTGTTTTTTTTGATTTGGCTTAAATAATTTTGTTGGGTCTCACGTGGAGGGTGAGGACATGAAGGCAAAGTTTGAGGGTTTTGAGGTTACTCTTCAACAAGAATTTCAACATCTGGATCAAGGTTTTGCAATGATTCATTAACTAAAAAATTACAAAGAAAAATTCAATTAAAACAATGAAAAATAACTTCATTTTGTTTTGAAATGAAGAAAATTGATAAAACCCTACCTTCTTTAGTTGTCCGACTTTGTTTCCCTCATTCATGGCAGGATTGGTGACACGACATTGTGTTCGATGGTCTTCTCCTTCAAATCTTTCAACATGCACTCATGTTAAAGCCCTAGTCATGTTTTAGATGCAACAGGAAAATGAAATTGAAAAAGTGAGCCCACGAGACTATTTTTTCACTTTATTTAGTAGTTGAAAATGTGATCGCGTTATGATTTCCTAGCACTAAAAAGTGGGGTGACCACTTTTTGGCCCCCCATCTTCATGCACATGCCCAACTATTCATACTATAAACTATAAACTATGTTTTATCATGCTAAAAAATTGTAAACATTCAGCTTCAAGCATTGTTATCACCTAGGAAAGCCTCCAGGTCTGGTTCATCAACTTCCATCTCGCTTGACTTTGTTTCCATGTCCTCATTGAGCACTTCATTCTAGTCTACGCCCTGAGGATCTGCCACACCTTCTAGCATTTTGAGAAACTCCACACCCTAGTGAGCTTTGTGCCTCCATTCATTTGTGTTTTTTCCAACCGACTCGATGATGAAGGGAACCCACGGGCCATTATATGGTCTCAAGATGATATGCCATACCCCATGATTTGGGTGAAGTCCTAGCTCCATCACCACATCATCCAATACCTTTTCCAAACCTCTCATCCAGTGGGGTTTAATGATGGTCCTCGCTACTTCTCTGATAACATCTTTCGATTCCCCAATATACAACAACACCCCGACCAACATAGAAGAAATGCCACTATTGACCCTATATCTGTTATTTGTTTCAATAAACACATCTCCCAATGTTATCTTGATAGTATGCAACATGAATGAGGAGTCAGATTTGAACACCTTCCAGAGTCTGAGATCTGAGATGGCTCCCAAGAAAGCTGCTTGTCTCTTCTTCGCCCTAAGTCTCACCATTGTCTCCATTTTGAAAGCGTATGAAAGAGCCGAAGGTCTCGGTATTTCCCATTTGAAGTCCTTTGGGTAGAACATGTACAGAAAACCATACTCAACAATTATTACTTCATCCCTTACTGCGGGCCCTTCCCGCGAGCCAAAGTCCTCCCTTCTTTGTTTAATCAATGCCTTCATGAGTGTTGGGACTTGTATGCGCTCGACTCTGATCATTCCCCTTCAATGCTCGAAGCTCCTTGAAGAATTTTGTTTGCATGTCTTTTGCCAAGTTGGCAAGGGTGTCCGCCACTTGGTTAGTCTCTCTATAAATGTGGTTTATCTTATAGTCTCCCACTTTGGAAAGTGCTTCCCAAACTAATAGGAGTATGTTTTGAGTTCTCCAACTAGGGGTGGTGTGGTTCATTATTGCATTGATTATGATATGTGAGTCCCCTCAATATGTATGTTTTGAAGGCCTAGTTTAATGCATGCTTGGAGACCCAAGAGGATCGCTTGAGCCTCAACTTCATTATTCGATCCTTGTTGGAGTTTTTTTAGCTGTCACCACAATAGTTTCCTCCTTGTGGTTTCGGATGATGCCGCCTGCTCTTGAAGCCTTAGGGTTGCCTTGGGAAGCCCCATCAAAGTTTAATTTGACCCAACCAGGATTTGGCAAAATCCACCTAGCTTCGGCTCTCGGATTGTGATAGGGTTGTAAACTCTGCTTTCCATAAATGGGGATATGAGAGGATATTAAATGAAAGGAATTGAATGCCTTTAAATACAAGCACATAGCATTTAATTGTGCAAACATGTGTTTGGTTGGCTCACAACAACTAAAAAAATGGGTGAGAGTCAACCAAATCTGAATTTGAATTTTGAAAATTTAGGTGTTAGATCCATTGGCATGGGATTGATCTCAAACCTTTGGAAATGGCTAGAGTGATGAAATGGTAAAGTATGTGCAAGGAATTGATGTTTGACCATGAAAGACACAATAAATGTGATTTATATAAAGAGTTGTATAGAAATGGATAAGATGCAAATAAATGTATAAGAGCATTGTGCTATGGAAATAGATGAAGGTTAAAGAAATGAGCCCAACTTCACACAAGACTACACCATTTGTTGATATGTAAATATATTAAGTCATTCTCTCAAAATAAACACAAAACTAAATGAAAAATAACATAGATACATAATTTTCACCATTATAATTATATTATTATTTTTGTGTCTCTTAACACCTTTGAATTTATGTGATCTTTATTCTTACAAATTTTTTTTAGTTGATTGATTATGGAAGCATAACATTAAATATCACAAAACATTTAACAATAATAATCTTCGTAAACAAAAGAATTGCAGTATTTCATTATCAAAGAAAGCATCGTGAACTATTCAAATTATAAAATATCAAGAAAATTTTTTGATTGAAAGATCAATGATAGGGAAGTCCCTTCAAGGGCTTTAAGGGAACATTAAATATTTGACACAGCCATCAAAAGAGCACATGAACCAGCATATAATATCATGATCGACACTTAATAGAGACCTTTCAGGTATTAAAATATTATGAAAAAATATCTGTGTTATAAGTCCAAATATAGAATTGCCTAATTTGGCTCAAATTATTCTTGTATGGGACAGTGTACATGCACTCCAAGCTCAAAATTTTATATAAATCAGAGCACTCTTACATTTATCTTCTTTATTGAACCGTGACAAAAGCATTAACAAATGATTTTGGAAATATTAAACTTGAAGGCCCAATGAAATGAACTGATAATTGAATTCTTGAGAAATCTGTTACTGTTATTCAGGATTATCTGCTTGAAATTTATTCAAAAGTACAAAGAGCCCATAGAAATGTGGCACTAAGTACATGATTAAAACTTATACTACTCCATTTTCTATGCAGACTGTTTTTAAGGGGAGTAAACTTTGTTCTTATGTAACAGCCAAAAGAAGATAACAGCCTATCTTCTAAAACCAGAAATTCTAAATTTGTAGAATATTGATTAGAGATAGCTGAGTATTGTAGCAATTTAATTTTGAGACCTCTTTTTCTTAAGATGGCTTATCAATCCCAATTTAAAAGTATATTAAACCACTGTATTACATAATATTACATACATACATTTCTAAGCCAAATGAGTCAAGATGCAAGGCTATCTTTAAGAAAGATTCTTTCCATAAATAGAAGAGAAATCACATTGTTTATAACAGGCAAAATCAAGAATGTAAACAAAGATGAGTCAATACCTTGACGAGGTAAGACTGTTATATGTGCTCTTCCCTTATAAGGAAGAAACCTCCTTTATAACCATCTTGTAAGATTGATAAAATGTCTTAGTTCCTTAAGTAAAATAAGCTGCATCTCTCCACAAACAAGTAGAAAGTGTATACGCCTAAAAATGACACGAATCATCCTAAATAAATATTCTAAATATTTATTCCATTCTTCTATTAATTAAATAAATATTCCAAATTTATTTAATCAATTCACTATCTCACAATTAAATAAATTCTATTTATTTAATTAAAATTCTTCTAAAGTCTTTCACAATTAAATAATCATAAATTATTTAATTAATCCTATTCCCCCTATCCTAAAGTTCTAAATTCAAAATTCCACATCACCTTTACACCTCACCTTGTCCACCTCATCAGGTTGCACATGTAATTAAATATATTTAATATTTAATTATCTTATTTTCCCTCACCCACATGGCCTATTTCTTCTCCAATCAGAGGTCAGTTAACCAATCAATCAAATCTGTTAACTAACCTGTCAGTTGAGTCAAATCCTCAATCAATCCAGTCAGTTCCACAATCCACTCTTCTAACAGATCAATCAATTCTGTTAACAAACCAGTCAATGGAGTTAACTCTCCAATCAGTTTTGTCACATCCCACCTTTCATGATGGAGCTGGGACACTTGGCACGTTTTCACTGGTTGCACATTCCTCAACCATCCTCAACCGTTGATCTTCATATCTTCTCTCAACCGTTGATTCCTATTCCTCCAAGTCTATAAATGAAGCTTCATCCCTCCATTCTAATCATCCAGGCTTTTGACATCGTTACTCTGCAGAAATATCACCAGCGCGCCTTTGGCACCCACTTGTCATCCTCAAGCTTGAGATCACCATTGTTGCATTGGAGCTCACCTTCATTGCATATCACACCATAGCCGTTCACCATCGACTTCCTCAAACAGCTTTAAAAGATTGCACTCTCTGAGGGCTCATCTCATCTGCGAAAGGACGATTCGTGATAGGCGAACAACGAAAGTTTCGAAACGGAAGAGGTTTGCTGTGTTCGTTCATTGTTTATTTAATCTTCTTTGTTTCTCCATTCTGTTGATGTTTGGGTCATCTGTTATTCATTTGATTGATGCACTATTTTACCCTAACATTTTTGGCGCCCACCGTGGGGCCGTTGCCCCTTTATTTTACCGTTTTTGAGCTTTTTTGAAGGCAGGTTCCGTACAGGTCCCGCAGAGTCACGCACAGTTTCTTTCGGCGCATATGTTCATTTTTACGGCGCTTTTGAAGACTGTTACGGCGCTTCTGTAAAACGGCGCATTTGTTGACTGTAACTGCGCTTTTATAGACTGTTGCTGCGCTTTTGTGGAAACTGCGCATTTGTTGATTCTAGCTGCGCTTTCATACAATCTTGCGGCGCATACGTTAAAACAGCGCATCTGTTATATGTTCCGGCGCTTATAACGACTGTTGCTGCGCATACATTCAAACTGCGCATATGTTTATTTTGATGGCGCATACGTTCATTTTCACAGCGCATTCATTAATACTGCGCTTCTGTTGATCACTTCTGCGCATTTGATCACTGAAGCTGCGCTTTTGTAACTGGCTCAGGTTTTGGTACTTTTCTAGAGTATTTTGCTAACGCTAACCTTTTGCAGGTGTTTGCTGGAGCGGTTTTGCAGGTTAGGCTCGGGTTCAGTTACATGTAGTTGCATCTAACTAGCTCACATTTCATTTTCGGAGAAAAAGTAAAATGGTTGTTCATCACAAATCTTCATCTAGTCTTAATTAGGGAGGCAGTAACTTGTTTATTTCACGCTTGCATTACAAACAAACTTCCAAGTTATTGCTATCTAATACTTAAAATTGAACTCACAACTGCTTTCTGGAGTTAAAATGAACCATTGCTATATCGTGAGACCTGAATTTCAAAGTTAACAATCTCGTGCAACGTGGACCTAAAATTGAACTCACAACTGCTTTCTGAAGTTAAAATGAACCATTGCTATATCGTGAGACCTGAATTTCAAAGTTAACAATCTCGCGCAACGTGGATCTAAAATTGAACTCACAATTGCCTTTTGGGACTTAAAATTGAACCACTGCAATACTGTTGAAATCACTTCAAAGTTTTGTTTGACTAGCTTAGCCCATTTAGTTTTTATCTTTTTAACTAGGGTGGATTAATCAGTGTATTCTGTGCTTGCGAATGACAATAGGCTTATGCTCTCCCCTCTTCTGGGTGATCAGAGTGCCAGACTTGTCATTCTACTTGTTTAACCTTTAGGAGGGGCCTGCCCTTGGATGCACGCTTGTCCAAGCGGGAACGACCCTGAGTGGTAACAGGGTAACGCCAAGCCCTACCGAGCCACTTAAAATAAATTGTGCTTGAGGTGAAAACCTCCTGCAACGAGTGCTGTTATGTTACACCGACGGCCAACCTCCCCCAAAACCCTCTCAGGCGCAACCCTGTGAGGCTGGGAGACTCCATAACGGAGAGTAGCGCCGCCGCACGTGTAACCACTTGAACGGTTGCCCGAATTACAAACCTCTTGTTTTAGTGGCCCAAATCCCTTATAATCCATTTCTCGCCTAGGATTTTGTACTTGCTTTTGTCTTAAATAGAGTCGAAAAAATACAAAAACAATGAAAAACTACAAAACATTCTTTGTGCTTGCTGTGTTTTCTTGCTAAAATTTCTAATATCAGATCAGGAAGACCTTTTCCAGCCAAGAAATACCAAAAACAGAGAAAAATCCCAAAAATTTCCCAAAAAAATACCAGAATTGCGCATATATCCATTTCTGCGGCGCATATACAGCGACTTGCTGCGCTTTTGTACCGACTTGCAGCGCTTTTGTACCTTTCTGCTGCGCATATACTCTGTTCTGCTGCGCTTTTACAGCGACTTGCTGCGCATATACGCCGACCTGCTGCGCATATACTTTTCTGCTGCGCATTTGAGCACTGTTACTGCGCATACATACCTCACCAGAATGGCGCATACACTGCGACTTACGGCGCATTTATCTATTCTTGCTGCGCATCTGTTTCTGCGCATGCGTGACAGTGAGCATCTGCCCTATTTTTGAGAAATTTTCGTCAGCTGTTCGGAGTACCCATTTCAGCCTAGTTTCATTTTCCAAGGTCAGAATCAACCTTGCAGTCAGTTTTCATCCATTTCACCCATTTCTCTCTCTTTCGACAGTCATCCCGGTCACCTTCTGTCCTAGTCACTCTTACCCCAACGTCATTCTGTCCCATACCGATTCGACATAGGTCCTTCTTTAGTGATTTCACGTAAGCCTAGTAGGTCACAGTACCTTTTGCTAGTAGTCTTGTTGAACGACTAAGCCCTACACAGTGAGACTGGTATCGACTACCCTTGCTAGTGGCTAGAGTCTTGTGTCAACCGTCTTACCTGAAGTCATTGAGCGAGAGAACCCTTTGTCCAAGTCTTGTCCTAGGTATCCCATTCACTACAGTCTTAGTCGGCACCTTGCCAAAATTTCCCATCCTAGTCCATTTCATCCCACCCCACCTTGCATGGTTCTTACTCGATCCCAGTACAACAAGCTAACAGAAATGGCCGACTCTTTCGATCACATCGCCCCACCACACGATGATGATGAAGAAATTTCTCGGGAAGAATTAGTGGCACACATGCAAGATAGCAAATTCCAACGCCTAGTGGAGAGAGTACTCCTTGAGGATCCCACCAAATATTTCCATCATCTTGCTAATCTCGGACTCAAACTCCCTGCAGACTTTGACATTAGCTCCATCATGGAGAATGCAGACAATGAATGTGAGAGGGACACAAATGCCACGGTCCCAAATGCACATGAGAAAGGCACGAATGACACGGTCCCCCAGGCCAATGAAAGAGGAAAACAACACATGGATCAAAATGCTCCTATAGCGGATGTGAGACAACAAATTGAGAGTCTAAAGCTAGAAATCTCCAACCTTAAGATCGGCACCAGCTCCAAGAACTACTCCTTGGAGGATATAGCACCGTACCCCTTTGACAGAAATTTGGTCATGAAACCATTCCCCTTTCAGTTCGGAATCCTGAAATTTGACAAATACAAAGGGAAGGGGGACCCTAGAGATCACATCAGGGAATTCACGGCAGCATGTTTAGAAGTAGCTCACAACGAGACCTACTTAATGAGACTATTCCCAAGATCTTTAGGAGGTCAAGCTATGGAGTGGTTCTCGCGTCTTCCACCAGGAATCAAAACTTTTGATGAGCTTGTCAATAAATTCATAACGCACTTCTCTTACAACATAGAACACGAAGTATCTATGCTAGACCTATGCAACACCAAACAAAAGGGTGGTGAGTCTTTCGCAACCTTCTTACAACGATGGAGACAGCTAGCTAGCAAGTGTTCTTACGACATGCCTGAGAAACAACTATTGGAAATGTTTGTCCACAATTTGAATCCCGATCTTAGCTATCAGATTCAGATACAATGCCCTACCTCATTCACCAAAGTCATCGAAATGGGGCTATTCATTGAGAAAGCTATGATCGCTAAAGGGACTCTCAAGCTCTACAAGGACACACCCCCTTCCAATTACACAACTGACAAGTCAAAGTTTTGGACCAAGAACAAGAATGTGGTCAACGATGGAGTAGTGGATGCCAAGGCGGCAGCCCCTAAACAACAACCCATCTTCACTCTTAAGGAAGAAGCAAATCACGGTGCACTCAACAAGCCATCCCCTCGGGAATCTAGACCTTGGTTCAATTCAAATCCAAGGAGAAAATTCACGCCGTTAGGAGAATCTCAAGAATCTGCTCTCAGGAAATTGTTGGCTAACAATGAAATTTCTCTACCGCCAACAAGTGACTATGAGCCCATAGTCAAACCTCCCTACTGGAAGGACACAGACTATTGCGAGTATCACCGAGGAAGGGGGCACACAACAAATAATTGCATCCGTCTTAAGAACGTCATACAGGATATACTGGATCAGAATCAGGGAGGAACACAACAGCATACCTCCAATGAATCTCATGTGGCCTACCGGGACCCTCTCCTAAACCACAACCGGCCGTATAACAACAATCACAACAACGGTCACAATAACAACAATGGTTACAACCACAACAATGGTCACACTGGCAACAATCCCAATGGTCATAACAATAATGACAACAATCGCAACAGGCCGAACCAGAACAGTGGGTCGAGTAATGCTAACTATGCAAGCGTTCCCTTTGAGTACACCATTAACTGCATTTCTGAGCACATTCCGCAAGTCAACGTCATATCCCCCAACCAACAACCAGGACCTAACGGAACTGGTTGTAGTATACTTACCCGCAGTGGTAGAGTCACCATCAACAACACTCCTCCCCGGTCGTCGCCATCTTCGTCTAACCCCCGCCCATATAATGTCATCGACCAATTGCAAAAGACTCCGGCTCATATCTCTATATTGGAGCTCCTGCATCTATCTCCTTCTCATAAGGAGATTTTTGAGAAAGCCTTAGTGGAGACTACTGTCCCCACTAACCTCGCCCAAGAAAAGTTTCAAACCATGGTGGGTAACTTGACATCCTCCCCTTCCATATCATTCACGGAACAAGATGACCTTTCCATGTCTCAACCCCACAACACTCCTCTGCACATTGTCGCATTCGTGCACAGGCACCGCATCAAGAGGGTTCTCATTGATGGGGGTGCCGGTTTGAATATTTGCACTTTGAAGCTAGTCCTTGCATTGGGGTTCTCTGAATAGGCAGTGGATCCACGGAGGAAGATTACCATAAAGGCCTATGACGAGGAGGAACGCACCACAAAGGGCACGGTTGTCCTACCCATTCAAGTGGGACCGGTAATTAAAGATGTGGTGTGCCAGGTCCTTGATTGAGAGCTTGCTTACAATATTCTGCTAGGGAGACCATGGATCCATGCCATGAAAGCTGTCCCCTCCACCTACCATCAATGCATAAAGTTCCCGCATGATGGCAAGCAGGTCACCATACACGGCGACCCCGATCCCTATCAACACTGCAATTCTTTCCAAGCTAAACCTGAATGCGTCATTCCCAACAATAGAGCCCATATCTCCCCTACTCTGCCACAAGACCATACTGCTGAAGCTTCCACTTCACAGCCCAAACCAATGAAAATCACCATAAAAGAAAATGGCGTGGGAGAATACCAGATTGAGCACAGCCTCAACCTTGCAAAAATGCCCTTGTCTCCTCGCTCCTTTGGCCAGCCCAAGCATCAACCCAGGCATTTTCCAAAGCCCTCTGCTCCTCCTACAACTCCCGCAAACCCTTTTGTAAAATGGGGGACCTTATCCGATGAATCAGAGGAGCGAGATCTCTTGCAATGGCTCTATGCCGAAGAAGAAAACACATCCCAAGATCCACCCAGACTCCCTACAGAGCTCTATGGGCGAGGTGAAACCATCTTGCATAGGATGGGATATGAAGGACAAGGCCCTATCGGCCTCAGAAAAGAGGGGATCATCGAACCCATACAACCCTCTTCCTCCTCTTCAGCTAGAAACACGACTGGCCTAGGCTACAAGGGTAAAGGTAAAGCCAAAGAAAATGCCTGCCTAGTGGAGACAATTCAAACGCTCCAAGTGGATAGTGACGCAGATTCAGATGATTCCAATCAGTATGAATGGGACGAGCTGACAGAACACTCCTACGATGACAAGGAGATTGACACCACCCAAACCCTTAGCCCATATCATGAGAGACAAACGCAACGGGACAGACCACTGGAGTCTGATTTGCCCCTCCCTGAAGTTATGGCTCTCGAGGAAAGTATAGATTCCATTGTGATAAACAACCTGGAAGAAAGTACCACCCAGAACACTACCCCCACCTGTGCTCCCAATATTTCCATCCACACTATCAACGAATCAGGTCTTTCATCCGACTCCCTTCCCCTCTTACACCCTGAGCTTATAGACTGGGACCTGAAAGGGACCCCTCAATTAGATATGTTCCAGAATGATGACGCCTACATTGACTATATGGAACTTCGAGATCACTTACCAAAAGGAGATCATAAAGCCGGTTTCGCTATCGAACTCAATACTGTAGCTTACTTTGGGGAGGGTGCCAAGCCTTCTAGTCGTAAAAATGTAAAGATCAAAAAGGGATCTGACGGTGAAAACCGCCATGCGGCAGTGTCAGAGCATAAAAAAGTAAAAAGAAAGGATGTATCTGAAGGTGAAAACCCAACTGTGGCACCTGATGATGGATTGCTTGACACCCTCCCAAGTGACATGTATCAAGAAAGGTCACAGATCGTGGTAGAGCCAACAGAGCCAGTGAACATTGGAACCGAAGAGCAGCCTAAGATAATCCACTTTGCAAAATCTCTCACGCCGCCTGAGAAAACCAAGTTTGTGCCATTCTTTAAAAAGAAGAGAGGCAGCTTTGCTTGGTCATATGCCGACATGCCAGGTTTGGACCCAAACCTAATTCTACATCACTTGCCATTGGATCCAGGGGTGAAGCCCGTAAAGCAAAAACTGAGAAAAATGCATCCCCATATCGCCCTCCTGGTCAAGGAAGAACTCAAGAAATTGTTAGACATGGGATTTATCAGGGCCATTGATTACCCCGAATGGATATCAAACATCGTGCCAGTGTCTAAACCAGATGGCAGGGTGCGACTATGCAACGATTTTAGAGACTTAAACAAAGCATGCCGCAAGGATGACTTCCCCTTGCCTAACATCGATATCATAGTCGACCTCACGGCGGGACATACAATGCTGTCACTAATGGATGGATTCTCAGGGTACAACCAGATCAAAATAGCACCGGAGGATCAGCACAAAACCGCTTTCACTTGTCCTTGGGGTACCTTTTGCTGGAATGTCATGCCGTTTGGGCTGAAAAACGCAGGTGCTACATATCAGCGGGCCATGACAACCATATTCCACGACATGATGCATGTGACCATGGAAGATTATGTTGACGACATCTTGGCAAAATCACTCACCAGGGACTCACACCTGGACACATTAGAGAAAGTCTTCCAACGGCTAGACCAATTCCAAGTAAAATTGAACCCGAAGAAATGTGTGTTTGGGGTCACATCAGGGAAGCTGCTAGGCTTCATCGTGTCAGCAAACGGTATAGAGGTAGACCCGGCCAAGGTCAAAGCAATCATGGACATGCCTCCGCCCAAAACTCTAACACAGTTGAGATCCTTACAGGGCAAGCTACAAGCCATCCGCAGGTTCATCTCACAGTTGGCCGACAAATGCCATCCTTTCAGCCATCTCCTACATAAGAACGTTCTATTTAAATGGGATGAGCAGTGCGAAGAGGCATTTAACAAGCTTAAGGAGTACCTCATGAATCCTCCTATACTCATGCCTCCGATCCACGGAAAACCTTTGATTCTCTACATATCTGCTACACCTACTGCTCTTGGGGCTCTCCTAGCGCAGCAAGACTATGAGAACAAGGAAAGCGCTGTGTACTATATCAGTCGAACCCTAGTAGGCTACGAGTTGCAGTATTCACAGGTGGAACGTTCATGCCTTGCGGTGGTTTTTGCCTCACAAAAACTCTGACACTACATGTTGGCACATCCTGTCAAACTCATTGCCAAGATCGACCCACTAAAATATCTTCTCAGCAAAGCGGCTCTCACAGGTCGACTAGCCAAATGGGTTATGCTTCTTAGCGAATATGATATAGAGTATGTGGACAGAAAAGCCATCAAGGGGCAAATCATCGCGGACCAACTAGCTGAGGCACCATTACAGGACACTTCACCAATGCAGTTTGAGTTCCCCGATGAGTCTTTATTCACTCTGTCCACATCTCCTTGGAAACTCTACTTCGACGGGTCTTACACCAACCATGGATCGGGGGCAGGTATCTTGTTTATCACTGCCCAAGGCGACACAATTCCAAAGTCTTACAGGTTGTTATTCCCATGCACTAACAATATAGCAGAGTATGAGGCTTTGGTAATTGGTCTCAAGATGGCCACGGAGTGGAAAATTCAAGCACTATGTGTTTATGGTGATTCGCAGCTTGTCATACACCAGGTCAACGATGAGTATCAGACCAAAGATGAGAAGCTCATCCCATACAAGCGAATGGTCGACGATCTCAAAGAACATTTTGGGACCATCTCGTTTGAGCAAATACCCAGGATCGAGAACAAAGCAGCCGACGCAATGGCGACCATAGCCTCTCTTCTTGAGATACCTGAACAGGAGTCACGGTATGAGTTCTTAGTAGAAACAATTCGACAGCCGGCTTATGATCTCCTTGAAACCCATTCCATCTGCCACCTAGTGGGATCTGATTCACCTTGGTACGGTAAGACCTACATTTACCTCAAGGACAATATCCTTCCTTTGGACCTCTCTTCCAACCAAAAACGAACCTTTATCCGACAAGCCTCCCGTTACACCATCATCGCCAATACCCTTTACCGACGTGGTCTGGATGGTACTTTACTCCGTTGTCTAGAACAGGAAGAATCTATAACTGCCTTGCGAGACGTGCACGAAGGGATCTGCGGAACACACTCCAGCGGTCCTTCCTTAGCTAAGAAACTCATGCGTTTGGGTTATTACTGGCCCAATATGGAAATGGATTCATATCAGTTCGTCAAAAAGTGCAAACAGTGCCAGATACATGGGAACCTGATTCATGCACCTGCTCAGGAGTTGAGACCTCTAACGACACCCTGGCCCTTTTGCCAGTGGGGACTAGACCTCGTGGGAAAGATTCACCCGCCTTCTTCCAACGGCCATAAATTCATCATAACCGCCACTGAGTACTTTACAAAGTGGATTGAAGCCGTTCCCTTATCAACCGTCACAGGAAAACAAATTTCCTCTTTCATTCTGAATTACATTATCTGCCGATATGGCATCCCTTCATCCATCATAACGGATAACGGGAGACCTTTCAAAAATCAGGATGTCCAGGAACTTTGTGAGCGTTTCAAGATCCAACATCGCTTCTCCACCCCATATTACCCCCAAGGTAATGGCCAAGCTGAGGCATCAAATAAAACCATTCTGAAAATCCTAAAGAAGACTGTCAATGAAGCTGGTCGCGATTGGCACGTCCAACTCAATCCCGCTCTGTGGGCCTATCAAACCAGCATACGCACTCCCACAGGTGCTACACCTTACGCCCTCGTCTATGGTTCTGAAGCCATCCTTCCCATTGAGGTCGAACTCCCATCCCTTCGGGTGTCGTTGAAAGGTCTCATATCAGACGAAGAATACAGAGTCTCCCGACTGCAAGAGTTAGAACTGCTAGAGGAACGGCGCCAGAAAGCTTTTGACCATCTCAAAGCCTATCAACAGATGATGTCAAGAAGCTACAACCACAAGGTTAGACCAAGATGCTTCAAGGTTGGGGACCTAGTTCTAAAAGAGAACCCTCGCAACCAGCAGGACAGAGAAAAGAAAGGTAAGTTCGAGCCTAACTGGCTTGGACCCTATGTAATTGTAGCAGCTTATGGATCGGGGGCATATCAGTTGGCCACATCAGAAGGTGAGTTGTTTGATGATCCAATCAACAGCATGCACCTTCGCAGATTCTATACCTAAGAGAACCCCAATGCAAGGGGACACAATAAAAATCAAAAAAATCAAAAAAGTTACAAAGAGAAAATACAAAAAAATTGAAAAAAATAGAAAGCATGCTAAAAAATCATCCTTTGGTGAAAACCTGGCAAACAGGCGCCTTGGATAGGTCTCATGATGAAAACCTGGCAATCAGGCGTCATGTTCCTTTCTAGCTTCTCGTGCAAATAAAAGCAAGTGATGAAAACCTGGTAAACAGGTGTTACTTGTGACAAACCGCATTCTCCATCTTTGGGAATCCAATCACCTTAAGTCCATTCGACCCATATCCATCCCACAATAAACACTTGACAGTTACCTATCATGGCTTGATACTCACCTTGTGGCCTTGTCAACCAAGGTTTTGTCCCATACCGTCTCCTCGCAGTGAGCCTAGTGTAGTGTCTCTCGTCAGTGTCTGTGGTCCGAACCCGTGAACTACGTTGCCTCTGCGCCGTCACGTAGGCAAGGCCATTATTCTAATGCGCCCCCGAGGCTTCCCTATCTCCCAAGGTCCCATTCGTCTCCTCTCTGGTCTTCATTCTGGTCGTCTTTCTTCTAGTCCATCCATGGTCCGTTAGGGTTTACCCCGAACTACGTTGCCTCTGCGTCGTCACGTAGGCAAGGCCATTTAGCAATGAGCCCCTGAGGCACTAGGTCAGTCCCTTAGGGTCCGTCTTCTCAATGAGGATTGTGCAAACTTCTCATCAAGTAAGCAAATGCAAGCAAACACTCGCGCTTCAAGCAGAAATCTTGACTGTGAGCATCTTAACCTATCCAATGCAAAGCAAATACCCAAGGTCTTCTAAATGATTTTATGCAAATTAAGGCAAGAAATAAACACATATCAACGCAAATATGCTTTGTAGACCAGAAACAGGGTTAAGTTACAGAGTCTTGATTTTTGCTGTCATACCCTCCTATGCTACTCAAGGATGCCAAAAGCTAGAGATGCTATGATGGGGGCATGATTACTTTCTTTGTTTGCTATTTGGGGATTAAACTTTAGTAATGTGAAGCCTTGTCTTAGGACGTGATCAGCCAAAGATCATCGAGGACATCAAAGGTCTAACATGAACGGGGGCAATCCTTGTTTGTTGAAACGCAAGAGATACTCAGGTCATCTAGATTCAACTTTGACTAGATGCTTGTATTAACTTGCTCAATTGCACTCCATGTAAGCGATACTCAGGTCATCTCGGTTCAATTATACCTAGATGCTTGTATTCACTTACAACATTTCAGAAAAATACCAAAAACAAAATGCCCAATGATGAAATAAAGCAATCTAAAAGCAAAAGCATCCATCCTATATCCATACACCCATCCATACAATCCTCATTATTCAAACTATGCAGAGTAACGATATCAAGAAAAGTTCCTACGTCATTCTCTCGCAACCATCCCTCTGTCCATCATGTCATTCTTCTGTCGATAGCGTACATTTGGACTTCACAAAAATAAGACATATAGGAGCATATCATATCATTCGTAGGACTAGTCATGCACGTGATTAGGTTAGTCAAGTCCACCATCCAATACATTAGGCCACCAATACATCTGCATCGCATCACATCTTAAAAGCACAGCAAACCACAAAACAACGTAGCTAAGTGCATCACATATATAAGTTACATCACCACATAGTACTCATATTACAACTGCATACATTCAAAGCATTACATCATTTAAACATCCAGTAGCATTTCATATACGTACATTTACATCATAAATCATGTTCCATACACATACATTTGCATTAGATCATATCGACATCACATATATAGTTACATCATAACATAGAAATCATGATTCCAAACACATACATTTGCATCATCACATAGAAATCATTTGGCATACATTTGTAGCATTAAAAACATATAGAAATCATATAGCAGCATATCAAAGTATTTCTCATATAGCATCAGATAGACCATCTAACTATGCAATAGATCACATCATGCAGTAGAAGTAAATCATCATCTCATAACACATGCAATAGATACACAAAGCTGCATCATCATATATACTATCGTATAAATGAGGTCCAAATGTACAATATCATCGTCTCTCTCAAAATCAAAGTGTCATATACAATATGCGTCTAAATAGACGGTGATACATGTCCCAAAATGTACAAAATCTGGTATGTGTCTACCCCTGCTGCTGTGGTCCACCACTGCCAGCTCCTGACTGCTGGGGTCCCATCACGGACGCCCCTGACTGTGAAGGACCCGCTCTGTGAGCCACCCCAGACTGAGTCCTGAAACTCCCTGCCCTCTGGCTAGATGACACGGCACCATGGTACAAACCTCGGTAGTACTGTGCCTGCTGCTGCGCTCTGGCCAAGTCTGTCTGTGCCTGCACCAACTGCGTCTGCAACTGGCCTACCTGTGCCTGTGCCTGCTGCACCTGCCCAACCAAAAATGTACTCGCTGCATCTGTGCCCATGGCAGCTACTGCTGTGTCCCTCTCTACTCGGATCAGATGTACCCGGGCATCTGCCATGTCTCGCTCGCGAGTCAAACCAGCGATCACTGCTGCGTCTGTATCTCGCATCCTCTCCACTCTCCTCAGCTGTGCCTGCAGCTCCCGCACCTGTCCTCTCAGGCTGGCTATGGTCCTCTCGTGAGCCTCACCCTGCACCGGCCCCTGTGCTGCCTCTGCCTGTCCTAGCCCCTGCTGCTGGGGCACCTGCTGCTGGGGCACCTGCTGCTGTGGCACCTGCTGCTGTGGCACCTGCTGCTGTGGTGGCATCTGTGCCTGCTGCTGTCCCTCCCCCTGTCCTGGCACTGCCTGCCCAGCCCGGTCTATCCTCCTCCGCTACCTCGGCCTCTCTGCAGCTCGGCCACCACGTCCTCGTCCTCCTCTAGCGGCCCTCCGCCCTGGGCCAGCCTCTCCCTCCTCCTCTGAGTCCGCCTTGTCAATGCGAGGCACCAGCATACCAGGTCCGGAATATCTCGGAAATGGATGTGCAGTAATCCAGTCCTCATACTCCTGTGTAACCCCAGCATCTGCAATCTCTCGCCTCATATCCCAGGCCACATAGGGCAACTGCTGGAACTCTGCCAGAGCCTCCTCGTAAGAAGCCATCGGCCCCCATCGGACCCTCTCTGCATGTGTCCGCGCGAACATAGCCTGTCCCTGCGGCATGCCCTGTCTCCTGCCGAACTGTCTCAGTACTCGGCCCACCGTCTACCTCTCCAAGATGTGCCGTGTCCGGCCAATCAACCACCTGGTCTGGAAGCAGAAAGGCAGCTCATCTCCCTCATCGTCCCAAGGCTCGCAGTCCAGATATGGTCGCCAGACGACCACATCTATCCCATCCAACGTGTGCCTCCAATACTCTAGCTTCCCCAGCCTGTGCTGGGAAATCACTCCTGCGTAGCCATAGCTGTACGGCTCTCCCCTCTGCCTAGCAAAAACACATATCGGCCTGGTCACCGCTATGTGCTCCCACAGCCAAAACTGTAACAGCAGCACCCCAGCCGATAGACTCATGCTGCGGTGGTACACCACCTGATGCATGTCGTGGTATAAGTGAGCTAGCACGCAAGGTCCCCACGCGTATCGAGTGCCCTCAGTCACCATCCGCTCCATAATCCTGCCCCATCCAATGGGGAACCCGTGCGATCTCCTGTCAGGGCATACAACGCCCGCAATCAGTCCAGCCACGATCCCAGGGAAGTAGTCGTAGCAGTCATAGATATCCTGCCAAGGGATGACCTGTCCCACCAGCTCGGGATCGTCGAATACTCGCTGACACTCAGCGAGTCCCGCGTCCCGCTGTGCGTCGTACTCCACCAACTCGCCTACCACGGGCAAGTGCAGTATCCTATAGACGTCCTCCAACGTCACAGTCATCTCTCCAGTGGGGAAGTGGAAGGTCCCGTCCTCGCTGTGGAATCTCTCCACGGCCGCTGTCAGCAGTCCTCGGTTCGCCCGCACCTCGGGCATGAAGCAAACGTAATCTAGGCCCATGGCACCAAGCGCCACTCTATCTGCCTCCGTCAACATATATCTCTGCAGTAGAGGCATAGGGAACGTCTCCCTCGACTGCAATGTCTCTCGTATCTCCTCCTGCAAGCACGCAAAGCAAGGCGTCAGTCTCAAGCCGCATATACCATACTCAACATATCTATTGGACTATATCAACTAAACTTAGCATTTCAAATTGATCAAAACAGCACACTACATCTCTTGACTAGATTCCTGCAATCTCGGAGATAGCTCATCGATTCCTGCGTCAAACAGGACGCTAATCGAGTCAGTTTGGCTAAGTAATTTGCCATCCCAAGCAAAAGCGCCACTGCAGGTGGTAAATGCGCCATTTCTAGTATATGCGCCGCAACAATCAACATATGCGCCGCAAAAATGCATATGCGCCGCTACATGGCACATATGCGCCGTTCTAACGCATGCGCCGCAGAAATCCACGTATGCGCCGCCAAATTACGGATGCGCCGCAGGAAGTCACATATGCGCAACTTCAGCAAATGCGCTGCTACATTTCACGCATGCGCGGCGAAAATACAAAAGCGCCGTCCGATTATGAAAGCGCCGCCAAAGTGCACAAATGCGCAGCTTTGATGCATGCGCCGCCGAAACCGGCATATGCGCCGCGCGATCACAAAAGCGCAGCTTCGCGGGGCATATGCGCCGTTCTGCGTTTCGGCGCATTCATTTCACCTATTTTCTATGAGCATTTATGACACCTAAACTCGACCCTAGGAGAAATTTTTCGAAGCACATACCGGGGGTCCTGCCTCTGCTGGCCGCCCGAATCGTCGGACTCGCTCGAATCGATGCTCCTCGCGTGGAATGTCTGCTGCTCTGGCCGCCATGCTGCTCTAAGTTTGCTCTGAGCTCTCCTTCTCCAATCCAGATCAACCAAGTGTGCAAATGACTATTCTTGTGGACCCAGCTCCTATTTATAGCCTCCAAACCCTAATTCTGGCTAGGTGATGACTGTGACTACTTCCCGTGTCTGTTTTTTCTCCCGTTTTCTTCCCGCGTCCCTGACCGCATCCCTATTCCGCCAACTTATCCTTACCCCTTCCTTGTCATGAGATCGTCCGTCTCCCAAACTTTCGCCGTTTTTTCCCGTCCAATCTCCCGAGGGGGCATCCTATCATCATTTAACCTGTACCAGGGGCAAACTGGGGCATGTATCATCATCAGACTATCAACTTCTTTGAAGCAACGCTGTAAACTGCATTGCATCAAAGAGGGGCAAAATGTATACGCCTAAAAATGACACGAATCATCCTAAATAAATATTCTAAATATTTATTCCATTCTTCTATTAATTAAATAAATATTCCAAATTTATTTAATCAATTCACTATCTCACAATTAAATAAATTCTATTTATTTAATTAAAATTCTTCTAAAGTCTTTCACAATTAAATAATCATAAATTATTTAATTAATCCTATTCCCCCTATCCTAAAGTTCTAAATTCAAAATTCCACATCACCTTTACACCTCACCTTGTCCACCTCATCAGGTTGCACATGTAATTAAATATATTTAATATTTAATTATCTTATTTTCCCTCACCCACATGGCCTATTTCTTCTCCAATCAGAGGTCAGTTAACCAATCAATCAAATCTGTTAACTAACCTGTCAGTTGAGTCAAATCCTCAATCAATCCAGTCAATTCCACAATCCACTCTTCTAACAGATCAATCAATTCTGTTAACAAACCAGTCAATGGAGTTAACTCTCCAATCAGTTTTGTCACATCCCAACTTTCATGATGGAGCTGGGACACTTGGCACGTTTTCACTGGTTGCACATTCCTCAACCATCCTCAACCGTTGATCTTCATATCTTCTCTCAACCGTTGATTCCTATTCCTCCAAGTCTATAAATGAAGCTTCATCCCTCCATTCTAATCATCCAGGCTTTTGACATCGTTACTCTGCAGAAATATCACCAGCGCGCCTTTGGCACCCACTTGTCATCCTCAAGCTTGAGATCACCATTGTTGCATTGGAGCTCACCTTCATTGCATATCACACCATAGCCGTTCACCATCGACTTCCTCAAACAGCTTTAAAAGATTGCACTCTCTGAGGGCTCATCTCATCTGCGAAAGGACGATTCGTGATAGGCGAACAACGGAAGTTTCGAAACGGAAGAGGTTTGCTGTGTTCGTTCATTGTTTATTTAATCTTCTTTGTTTCTCCATTCTGTTGATGTTTGGGTCATCTGTTATTCATTTGATTGATGCACTATTTTACCCTAACAGAAAGTATAAGAACAACAATTAAGTTTTTCCCCTCACACTTCCCACTTCCCCTGTATTTGGTTTGAATTTCTGAATGAATAAGTAAGTGCAATGCTCCCATCCATTCTTTTCAATACATATCTTTCCACTACAACATAACAGGCAAATTTTCCTTTCATCCCAGCACCACTGAATGATTTCTTCACTCTTACATCTCTTCCTCGTTCTGATCCATGTCTACCTTGATCCTCCCTTATTTTGGCAATGATTGGCCAGCTGAGTTTCACACCAGCAGGTTGTCCCCATTGATTCCCCACACCTTTAAACAAAACACTTCCATCATTATCTTTAATTTCCTCAATTACCTCTTCTCCAAATAGTAGCACTTCTTCTAGCTTGACGGTTTGGTCCACATCAACATCTTTTCCTGTCATACCTTGAGTAGAATAAATCTCTTCCCAGAACTTTTCTAGATCCATCTTGTAGAAGGGACACTCCATGAGCTGGATCTTAGGATCCTCCAATCTGGTACCCAATTCATTGATAAAGATAAAGGGGCAGTACCACTCCCCAACTATAACAACAGGTAGTCTTCTCTGTAACACAGAGAAATCAAAGTGGGGTAATTGTGCTCTTAGTTCAGGATTTTCCCCTCCAACATGAGCAAGTCGGCCATGTTTACCACGCATGTCTTTGGCTACCACAGTCCAATTCTTCCTCCGCAGGAATATAGGAGGGAAGGCATCAGAATCTATGCACTTTGATGTGAATCCAAAATTTGTTGAGATTATCTGCATTTGTTGATATGAGTTGGTGGGTTGCAAAGATCTGGGACAAATTTCTTTCACATATCTACAACAACAAAGTGTCGCCATGTCTTCTTCAGTAGAGCATGTTTCCACTAATCTGTCCACACCATCAACATACAATCAGGTAGTTATTCGTATGATTGATAAATTACCCATTAATACAGATTCAGTACTTTATGCAATAGATAATGTGAGGATGTTAGCTGATGTCATAACTTCCAATATATAATAGCCTTCCAATGTGTTGATCTACAAACATTGCTACTTAAATTGTAAACATTACTGAAAAACCCAGAGGAAAAATTCCTCACAAAGAACAAATCGCATAAAAGTAGCTTTTTTATTTTACCCCTTGTGTTTGCCTTCAGCACGCACGACATAGTAGCAATGGGAGGAGACGGATTTGCCCAAAACAGGAACAAAATACACTCTATCCCATTCTGCTCTGGAGTTTTCCCCATCACTTGTGCTATATTGGATTGTTAAGCATTGTCTTGGGGAAATGGCAATTCTCGCAGGCAGTTGCCTTTGCAGCATCCCCAACAGCAGGAGGCAGATTCAGAGTCGCCATTCTCATCATGTTCATCTTCCTCAAGTAAGAGATATGCAGAGTAAGCATCCGCAGGCGGTGGAAATAGAAAGGGGCTCTGTTGTTGAGGCTTCCCATTTCTTGCAGCTGCAGAAGCCTGCCTGTAGACCGCTACAGATATTGTGGAATACATTGATTGATCAGATCACAATGATTATTGTGATAACTTTGGCGTAGTTTCTAATTCATATAGGAATAAGCCTTTCTGGGGTATGCCCAGCCAATTGGTAAACCTACAACTCTGTGAGCACACAGCTTTTGGCCATTCCATGTGAGTTCTTCATTAAAATAACTATGGTCAAAAGTATATGATGCTGCAAAAGAGCAAACTTTACGTATATCTTGAGCTGTTGAGGGCAATTCTGACTTTAGATTAATTTTTGGGTAATTTAAAAACTGCAAATTGCTGAAGATTTTTGGATATATATATCGCTGTCATTTATTTTTTAAACACTTTTACATTTTAAAGTTTTCTAATAATATTTTTTTAATTTAAAACTACAAATTGGTGAAGTTGCATATATTTTTTAACATAAGAAGGGGAAAAAAATTAAAACAACAACTGGTTACAAAGTGGGACTGTCAATCTTACAAAGACCCCTGACCCACCAATTCCAAAAAATCAAGAAAATCAAGAAAATCTCAATGTACTGAAAATAGACAATCAATACAAGAGAAGGAACCCTCCAAACCCCATAGATAGGGTATAAGCACTTGTTCCCTTGAAGATTGTACATGCTCTGAGTATTAGAAGTAATGTTTGTCATTATGTTAAAAAAACTAGACCAATAGGGAAACCAATTTAAAAAAGTAATGATAAAGTTTAGGGAAATCAAGAATCTAGAGAGGAATTGTAGTCAACATTCATGAAATCACTAAAGGCTTTTCTTAGATCTCGAATAGGGCAATCTTGATTATTTCTAGTATCAAACTTGATGTCATGCCAATTACAAGTTGATTTGGCCAAAAAATCGGCAACCTAATTTCCTTCCCTTCTAGTATGGTTTCATTGAACAACATTGAAACCCTGAATGAGGATGTTGACGTCTTTCTTTCATTCATTTAGTTGCCACTACTGGAAATGAGGGAAATGTTTTTTTTGAAATGATCAACCAAAATTTTAGAGTCGGATTTCAGTAGAGTATCAATAAAGTGGTTTAGCTTAGCTTCTAAAAGAGCTTGGTGAATGGCCATAGCCTCAACAAAGTTAGTAGAAACAACACCAAGACTACCAACAAACCAAAACTTAGCCTTGTCATTATGATCATGACAAACATCTCCAATGCTAATATTTCCAAGATTGTCTTTCGAAGCTCCATCAACATTAATTTTAACCAAGCCTAGAGGAGGACAAACCCATTTAGTAAGTTGATAACCTCGAGGATTATTGAAAGAGGTAGAAGAGGGAGAGGCCACATAAATACCAAGTCTCATCAAAACTCTGAATTCCTACCAAGAACTGACTTGATAATCTTGAATCCAAACTTGACAAGTTTCTTTCAGAGTGGCCATTATTCTACCCCAAACCTGACTTATATGCCTACTAGTGCCATCAAAATACTTTGATTGTGTTGCCACCAAATATTCTAGCAATTTAGACCAGGGCCAATATCATTTGCAACATATTAAGAGATTTTATCTTCAATGAAGGTTGTAGTTGATTCACAAAAATGTCTTGGATAGAGCCATAATTATTCCATGAAATTCCCAACAAATCAAACCATAAACATCGAAGGAAAGTGGAAAAGGGACACTCTAAAAGATGTCTTCCAAACTATTCATCTTGAAGGCATAGGATACATCTATTTGGACCAACAACCCCTCATTTGTAAATATTATCATGATGAACAAATTTATCTAGAGTTGTAAGCCACATGGAAGCATTCACCTTAGGCCAACATTTAGGATGCCAAACCCAGTTTCAAAGCTTAGAGTTCTTAACTTCTAGGTTTTCTACCAGAAGACTTTTATAACCACTTTGCACTATGTAGATCCCATAACCTTACAAACTCCATTCAAAGAAATCTAAATTTCTATCTAAAGAGACTTTTGGGAAGCTAAAATATGAGCTAATTGGTCAATGAGATGAGGGAACTATTGACCAAGCCAAAGATTTTTAGCTTTTCATTTCCAAGTCCTCACCCCATCCTACATGACTGCATACTAAAAATTAGAAACATAACTCCAACCAACTTCAACACATTTATATTTTAATTCTAGGAGATCAAGAAATTCCACATAAAGCATATTTTGTTGATCCCACACATCATCCTAAAAAGTCTAGCAAGGTCACCCTTCCCCACAATCTAGAAAAGGCCAACTTTAATTAGACTACTACTCAATTTCATTGCTCTCCATATTTGAGAGTCCCTACAAAGGGTCGAAATCCTAGGGATAAAAGAATGATTCTCTAGATTCAAGTACTTAAGCTTAAGAATTCTTCCCCATAAAGCATATTCCTCCACATGCCATCTCTAGTATAACTTAGCAGTAAGAGCTATATTATTGATGGAAGATCCCATACATAAACCACCTCTCTCTTTAGGATAACATATTTTATCCCAGTAACCAAATGCCAATTTTTTCTCTAAATTTCTTTCCCAAAGAAATAGTCTCATCTTATAGTCCAAATCATGAAGGATGCCTTTTGAATCCATAGGAGACATAATTCTATAAACCATGAAAGCTTCAATCATAGCTTTAGGAAGGCCTACACAACCAGCCAAAGAGAGGTGTATGTGAGTCCAATGACTAATATGACAATGAACCAAATCTAACATAACCTTCCACTCTTTTTCCCCGAGACAAGTAGGAGAAATAGGGATACCCAAATATTTGAAAGGAGGAGAAGCCACTTGGAAATGAATAAATTAGCAATATGATCTTGAAGATGAGGGTTAATATGTAAGAAGAAAACTTGAGACTATTGTTCATTCAAAAGTTGACTAGGTGCACTGATATACATGTCAAGAGCTCACCTAAGAGCCAAAGCTTCCTCAAGAGTGGTATTTCCCATCAAAAAAGTGTCATTCATAAACTGAAGATGAGAAAGTGGATCCATGCCTTGCATAATGTGAAAGTCATAAATAAAACCAAAACTTTTGAGGTGCTTTAAAAACCTACTTAATCCTTTTGCTAGAATGAGAAAGAGATATGGAGAGAGAGAGAGGGTCACCTTGACACATACCTCTCTCAGAATGGAAAATAGAAAAAGGAGAACCATTTGTAATAACAAAAAAGGAGAGATACAACAAGACATGACCCATTGAATCCAATTGTCATCAAAACCAAAGGCACATAAGATATCTTCTATAAATTTCTAGTAAACTCTATCATAATCCTTAGAAAGATCAAGCTTCATGAGCATAGAACTTTTCTTTTAACATGAATAGAGTGAATGGCTTCCTAGAAAATAATAATGCCATCAATGATTTGGTGACCTTGAACAAAACCCCCTTGTTTTGGAGAAATAATGGAAGGAAGAAACCATTTTAATGTGCTCCAAAACATGACTCAAGCACAACATGAATGAGGTAGTCTTGATATCACACATGAACCCCTCTCCTTGCCACATGAGACCTCCAAGTCACTCTTGATCTCATGGAAGAAGCCAGTCAAGTGGAGGCGAGACTCGGGGGTAGTTTTGTTCATGGAGAAGTAGAACTTCATGGAGGGTGGTTGGTCGGTCTACATGCCTAGTATGGATTGATATTTGATGAGCTCTTTCTAGGGTTTTGGTGGTGGAGACAATTATATGAACCAAAGGGTAATTAATCCTATGTCCCCTATTAGGATTACTCAGGTTTCAATGTTTAGTGGGTATACATTTTTTCTCGTTGATGAGTCTAGATTGTTGTAACATATCATCATTCATTTGAATGTGTTGTTGTACATGATGTCTCTCTATTGGAAGATCCTAAGAGTGTGTTCTTGCTCTTTTATTGTTTGTTGTGCATTTTGTGGTCATGGGTGGATTTCATCTATCTCTTCAAGAATAGCCTTGATCCAATTTCCTCTTATCCTTAGGCACATTGAATGCTTGGGAGAGAGTTTTTTGACTAAGTGTTGACCTACTTTGACTTGAGTTGACTTTGACTTGAGATCAAAGGTTGATTTTTCTTTTAGTTTTAATGTGAATTGTGAAATGTACCTCATGATGGAATCAAGGGTTTGACCTTGTTGAATGTGAATTGTACCTCATGATGTGATTGAGGGTTTTGCTCTAAGTTTCCTAATATTTTTGTGTTTTTGTATGAATGGAAGATAGTTTTGGTTCCTTTTCCAATTTGATTAAATAAAGTGATCTAATTAACTATGAACTAAAATATGAATGCAATTACTATGAATTTTCCTAAATGAAGTCTAAACTATGTTTTTGTGTTTTTTGAGACAATTTTAAATCTAATCTAGAATTAAATATACTTGAATGAAGTTGTAATCTACGAATTGCAATAAATATAATCTGAACTATGCTAATCTAATGAAATCAAATTAAATCCTATGAAGGAAATAGCAATGCAAAGATTACTTCTCCAAGAGAAAATTTGTGATTTAATTGATCCCACAGAGATTCAGGAGCACTAGGGTGGCATTTGTTCAGGCAACTATGTTTTTAGTTTTTTAGTATTTTTTTTTTCAGAATTCTCTACATCTTAGTAAATGGCATTTTCAGAGGCCTTCAGAGTGGAATTTGGGGTCAAGACTTTCATCGGTTGCTTTGAGCGGTAGCCACATGCACGACTTGATGCAACTTAATCTAGCCCTCTTGGATATATTTCTAATGAATCTGGGAAGTCTGGATTTCAACTAGCTGGCTAGAAGTTATGACCCTGCCAAGTGGGGATCCAAATTTAGTAGTTTTTTGAAATTTTGAAATTTTGAATTTTTGATAGTTAGTTGTTGTTTTTGTCACCTTCCAACTATCCATTTCAAATTCCATGGATAAGGTGACTCTTCGCATTCTTGCTTCATTGTATATAAACACTTCTTGATGCAAATAAAATCCTCTTTGGTTGCCTACAACTCTCTACAAGTTCTGAACATTGAGCTCTTGTTTATTCTTACAATACCATAGGCTTAGCGCTAGGTATTGTTATCTAAATTCTCTATTAAAATTTAGATCATTAATTAACTATGAAAGCATGAAAACCTAGATTCTCTTTGGTGTGAGGTTGGCATATCCTCAAAAGTTCTTTTGGCAACCTCCTTTCCTTTGTAGTAGCAGGGATATCCTCTTGGAAATAGGAACAAAGAAGCAATTGATTGAAAATGAGATTGAGATTTGAAAGCTATGATAGATGAACTGAGCTATTGAAGCTAATGAAGCACTATGGCTTGGCTTTTTCAAAAGAAATTTATGAGCATAACAACACTATTGAAACTTTTGAAATCTTGACAACTAAACTATGAAAGCAAAAGGCACATAAGTCTTGCGAAGAGCATAAGCATGCAATGGAGAATAAAAAGAAAATTTGGGCATAAGTTTGCAACAATGAATTTGACTCTAAGGGAAAGCTTTGAAGATTTGTAAAAACTAAATAAATAAACAAAGAGACTCAAAGGCCTTTGAAGAAGCTTGAAAAAGCTTGTGAAGATGAGTTTAGAGCATTCTCAGACTTGAGAAATAATGAAGAGGTGAGAGGTATTTATAATTTGGGAGAGATGACAAAGGGTGGAGTTGATTGAAGAGTTAACTCAATCGATTGATGAGTTAACAAGATTGATTTGGGAATAAAAATGCCCGATTAGGGAGTGAACTAGGCACAAAATCTTATCACTCAAGGAGGAAGAAGAGTTAGCATGAGAAGAAAGGGAGATAAGAATAACTTTTTGGGAGATAAGAATAGAGTTATTGGGAGTGGAGAAGGAGTTTAAAATAGACTAAGCTTAGTTAGGGTCGAAGAGCCATGCAAACTAGATAAAAAATAAAGCTAATTAAGGCTCAAATTGAAGAGAAACTTGCATGTTTAAACATGAATAGCTCACCTAGTTTAGTAAGGTAGGTCGTCCATGGGGATCCTAGATCACCCACCTAGGAGATTCAAGGTCTCCCAAGAAGATTCAAAAGATAAAGGGGTGACCTAGAAAGATAGGGTTCTGAGGTGGTTTTAGGGGCTAAGAATGGTCAGAGGGGGCTAAAGATGATCAATATCAAGACCCAAAGACTTATTGAAGGACTTAAAGAGAGTGGGTCACCTAGTTTATCAGGGCAAGTCACCCATGGGGATGTTGGGTCAACCGGGGGAGATTCAGGGTCACCAAGGGTGATATAGAAATAATAAGGGGTGACCCGAAAAGGAAGAATGAGAGATAAAATTGATGATGGGGAATGATTTGGGAGGTCAATTGGAGGCCTCTAAAATCTTGAAATAGAAGAAAGGGGATTAGGGAAAGTGAATTTTCCATCTTGCAATGCCAGAGGGTCAAATCGACAAGGTTAGAAATCAACAAAATTGAATAATCAACCAAGGGGAAATAGGGAAGGCATGGGACCTTAGAAAGTTAGCTAGGGGATAGGGGAAGTACAAACAAGATGAAAAACTTTAGTCCACATGTTTCCAAGAAGAATACTTCTGAGAGGTAATTATTACATGCTTACATGTATGTGTTTAGGACTACAACTCATTAGTGGATTACCATGTAGGCCCATGCATTTTTTTTAGTGCTTATAGTTTCAACCTCTCAACAATAGTTTTAAAAAAATCTTATAGATAGTGTTGCAAAGAATTATGTATCAAACATAAAAAAAATTCAAAACTTGATCTTTCTTAAGAATTAGAGAAAGAAAAGTGTTGCTAAGAACTTTTAGCATTTAGACAAGTCAAGTGAGAAATTTTGAATGCAAAGAATGGTATTATCTTCAATTTCCTTTAGGGTCTTAGATGCTAGAGTGTACATTAGATTGTATGAGACATTGATGTGTGTAGTTTAGCATAAGGGAGAAGTTTTAAAAATGAGTATTTTGGTCTTTGTGACAAAATATTTGGTTGCAATAGGTAGTGAAAATGAATTTACCATGACAATTTCTAAATTGTCAAGGAAAAATCATAATCATCAAGGCAAAAACACTAGTGCAAGCACTATAAAAAATGACAAATTTGTCCCATGCTAAAACACATCCTGTAACATTCTAGTTTTAATTAGTCTCTTCAATTTTTTCTTAATTGTTCTGACTTTCTATTGCTTTGTAAAGTTATGTTTATCCCATTATAACATGGATTGAGGATGAAAAGCATTTTGAGAGTATGTAGAAGGAAGTTAGAGTAGCAAATTGCAAATTTTCTAAGTTACTAAGTGATTGTTACAAGTGTAGTAGTAAGGCAGTGGGTTGTGAGAGATTTTTGGGGTCTTAGAAGCTAAAGTCAAAGTTGCTTCATGCTTGTATTGTCAAACCCAAGAGGCTTAGAGCATTGTAATTACTATTTGGAGTAGCTCTAAATGAGATTGTGCTAAAATTTGCTAGAGGTTTTACCCAAATTTGAGTTTATCTAGGGCATATTTGTGTTAGTCTTTGTGGTGATCTTATTCTCTATATTTTTCCTTCAGTTCATGTTACATTTATTACTTAATTAAAAAAAACTTTATTATTATCTAACTTAAATCAATAATTTGTTGACTATTAAATGGATTATCCATCCTAGTTTACATACATGTGGTATCAAAGTGCTTTCTTTCTTTTATAGTATCTTTTGTGAGTGTTTTGTAGGTTCATGTCCACAACAAGATCAAGTGGGAAAGATATTTTACCTTTACAAAGGTACATTATCCTTGTAATTGGGGAAGTGAGTTAAGAAGCATGGCAAGAGAAGAGGAATACATGGATGTGAATCAAGGTTCCTCTAGATGGCTTCAACTGACACTACAAGCCCTTTTCAATCAATGGTGACAATGAAAAGCTTAATAAAATCTCTCATAGAGAGGTTGGATTAAGGCAAGGCCAACTTCAATGAGGAAGAGGAGTTTTCAAAGGGTAAAAAGAGCCTTCCAAACAAACCTCCATTAAAAGTGGAGGATAAGATTGAGATTTCACCATTTGACAAAGATGTGGGTACATAAAAGTTTGACCATTAGTTGGCATAGTTAGAGGTATAATTTAGCATGTATTGTCTTCTTTGGAACTACAAATTCCTTTGTTGGTTTGATATTAGCATTGAAACATGCTTTAACTTGGTGTGAGAGTCTCTTGTATCGTATGGAAATAAAAAGGAAAGCTCCTATTAGTTCATGGGAACAATTTAAGAAATTGATTACTTGAATAATTTAATCCTATTTTTCATAGAGATAAAAATGTATGGAATGACAACTTTGAAACAAAAAGATGGTCAAAGTGTGCAAGAATATGTGAGTAAATAATAAGAGTTGTTCAAAAGGAAAAAGATATGCAAGATGAGGAGATCTTGATGAAGTACATTGGATGCCTTCATATCCATCTTTGTAGGCCCACATTGCTATCCAAACCAATGGACATAGATAAGGTATTTTTGTTGTTATATGGAGCCTAATTAGACTCGGAGGTTAAAATTTCCCCACTTTTATTAGCGCGGTTTCCCCCCAAATTCCTATGGGGTTAAGGGGCAGCACCCCTTGCGGGGGTTTGGGGGCAATGCCCCCAAGATAGGGTTAATGGGCAGTGCCCTTGATGCGCTCCCTATCACGATACAAGGTGGGGTCAAGGGGCAGCGCCCTCGTGGGGGCTCAAGGGCAACGCCCCAGAAGGCTCACATAGTTTTTTATTATTTTATAAAGGTGTTGGGTGTTATTTTTCTATTGACCAACATAAAAAAACCCTATTTTTGTAACTGACATAAGGCTTGATAAAAGCGGCTAAGGGTTAGGGTTTTCATTGATATTATATTGTAGCATTTAGAGTAGTATTGAGTTGCAGGGATTGCTAGTTGTAATCGGTTTGATTTATTAGATAATAATATTGGACTCTTTGTTTGGTGGATGTAGCCTGAGTTTGGGTGAACCACATTAAAACTTTTCTCTCGTTGTTATTATTTCTATGTATTTCTATTCCTTTGTTTAATATTTATTTGCATTTAATTGATATCTTCTACTTGCTAACCCTAACAAGTGGTATTAGAGTGGGTTGTGTTCAATTATCATCTGCAGGAAGGTCTCACAGTTGAGTGGGAGTCTCATGATTGAGTGGGAGCAATGGCAGATGAGGGTAAATTGAAGGTCGATAAATTTAATGGGTAGAACTATTAGTTATGGAAGATGCATATGAAGGATTACCTCTATCAGAAGGATTTATGGCAGCCATTGGAAGGAGTATCCAAGAAATCAGAGGGAGTGACGGATGAGGATTGGGAACTTCTGGACAGAAAGGTACTGGGAACCATTTGGTTGTGCTTGGCACCATCTGTGACATTCAATATAACATAAGCAAAGACAACAAGTGAACTAATGAAAGCTTTGGCTAAATTGTATGAAAAACACTCAGCCTCAAATAAGGTATTTCTCATGAAGTGTTTGTTTAATCTGAAAATGGTTGAAGGTGGATCTATGATAGATCATTTAAATGAGTTTAATATGATTGTCAATCAGTTAACTTTTGTAAAAGTGAAATTTGATGAAGAGGTGAGGGCTCTCTTGGTTTTATGTTCTTTGCCAGAAAGCTAGAATGGCTTGGTAATGGTTGTAAGTAACGCTGTCTCTAGTTCAAACACTTTAAAATTTGATGATGTTGTTGGTGTTATCCTTAGCGAGGAAATGCAATGAAAAAGCTCAAGAGGGTCCACATCAAGTAGTGTTTTGAATGCAGAAAGTAGGGGCAGATCCAAGGAGAGAGGAAAAGTTCTAAAGGTCATGGGAAGTCACAAGGAAAATCAAAGGATAAGAGATCCCAATCCAAAGGATAGAAGGACTGCTGGTACTGTGGGAAACCAGGTCATCTGAAGAAAGATTGTTGGTCTTGGAAGAATAAAGAAGGAGACAAACAAGAAGGCAATAAGAAGGCAATTGTGGTAAGTAATAAATCTAAAGATGATGCTTTGATTCTTTCCCTAGATAATGCTGATGATTCATGGGTTTTAGATTCAGGGGCCTCATTTCATGCTATACCCCATAGAAGTTATTTTCTTGATTATGTCCAAGGGGATTTTGGGTTGGTTTATTTGGGAGATAATGAACCCTATCAAATTGTTGGAAAGGGAAGAATTAAGATTAAGTTCTAGAATGGGAATCATTGGCTATTACAAGAGGTAAGGCATGTTCCAAGGCTCAGTAGGAATTTAATTTAATTATGGCAGCTAGCTGAAGAAGGTTGCATTGTTACATTTACTTCTAAAAATTTGGAACATTTCAAAAGGTGCCTTAATAGTAGCAAAAGGTGTGAAAGTACACACCTTATATCTTTGTACAGGTCATACTGTTCCTTCTATTTTAGTTGATGCAGAGAAAAAATAAATAGGTTCAGGAACAGTTGCTGCAGGTTTTGAGACAATGATGTGGCATAATAGACTTGGGCATATGAGTGAAAAAGGTATGAAGGTACTTCATTCTAAGAAAGTTTTAACATGACTAAAATGTATTAATATGGATTTATGTGAAAGTTGTGTGTATGGAAAACAAAAGAGAGTCAGTTTCTCAAGGATGGGAAGTAAAAGAAAAATAAAAAGTTGGAGCTTGTGCATACAGATGTATAGGGACCAGCTCAGGTATCTTCTCTTGGTGGCTCTTGATATTATGTTACATTCATAGATGATGCAACTAGGAAGGTATGGATTTATTTCCTTAGGCAAAAATTTGATATATTTGAAACATTTAAGAAATGGAGAAGCTTGGTTGAGAATGAGACGGGTAAAAGATTAAAATGTCTCAGATCTGATAATGGCGGTGAGTATTACAACAAAGAATTTGAGGATTATTGTTCCTTTAATGGAATCTGTAGGTAGAAAATAGTTCTAGGGACTCCACATGAGAATGGAGTGGCTGAGCGCATGAATAGGACAATAATGGAGCATGCAAGGACCATGAGATTGCATGTTGGGCTGCCTTTAAACATGTGGGTAGAGGCTGTCAACACTACTATATATTTAATTAACAGAGGTCCTTTAGTTTCTTTGGGCTGTGGTATTCTAGAGGAAGCATGGACAGGTAAGAAGGGAAGTTATTCTTTTCTCAAAACCCTCAGATGTGAAGCATTTGTAGATGTAGATTCTAAAAATAGAACCAAGCTGGATGTAAAATAAAAAAAATGTACCTTCGTTGGATATGGCATTGATGAATTTGGTTATAGGCTTTGGGATTTTAAAAATCAAAAAAATTGTGAAAAGCAAGGATGTTGTATTCAATGAGAAGGTGTTGTACAAAGATCAGTTATAGCAGCATGAGAAGAAAGAAAAAGGATTATATGGTGCTGGAAGATACTCCAAATAGTGTTGTTCTAGTGGTTCCTCATGCTCTGCAATAGCAACCAGAAATACCACAAACTCTAATGAATGTTAAATGGTCAACAAGACTAAGTAGACCTCCTGAAAGGTTTTCTCCCTCTTTGTATTCTATTTTGTTAACAGATGCTAGTGAACCAGAAGGGTATGATGAAGCTATGCAGGTGGATACACAAGTTCAGTGGGAGCTTGCAATGAAAGAAGAAATGGACTCCTTGCTAAAAAATTAGACTTGGGAATTATGTAAGTTGCCTATAGGTAAAAAGGCTTTACCAAACAAATGGGTTTATCAGTTAAAAGAGAAAAATGGAGGTAAGAAAAGATTTAAAGCCAGGTTAGTTGTAAAAGGATTTGCACAGAAAAAGGGCATTGATTTTGATGAGATTTTTTCTCGGGTTGTCAAGATGACTTTTATTCCTACTGTTTTAAGTATTGTGGCTACTGAAGATTTGCATTTGGAACAATTAGATGTGAAAACTACCTTTCTCCATGGTGATTTGGAAGAGGCTTACATGGAATAGCTCCAAGGATTTGAGGTCACAAGTAAGGAGAAACTGGTGTGCATATTGAAGAAGAGTTTGTATAGCCTAAAACAAGCACCTCAACAATGGTATTTAAAATTTGATAGTTTTATGGCTAAGCAAGGCTATAGCCAGTGTAATTCTAACCATTGTGTTTATTTTAAGAGGTTGGATAATGACAGCTACATTATTTTATGTTTATATGTTGATGACATGCTTGTAGCGGGGTCTAACATGGATCACATAAGAGAGTTAAAATAGTAGTTAGCACAATCATTTGCTATGAAGGATTTGGGGGTAGCAAAACAAATCCTTGGTATGAAAATTTGTAGAGATAGGAAGAATAAAAAATTGACTCTATCTCAGGATGATTATGTTGAAAAGGTGTTGCAGAGATTCTATATGGAGAATACAAAAGCTATCAGCACACCTTTGCCTAGTCATTTGAAATTGACTATGGAGATGTGTCCTAAGACACCAGAAGAGGAAGAAAAAATGTCTAAGGTACCATATGCTTCAGCTGTAGGAAGTTTAATGTATGCCATGGTATGCATGAGACCGAATATTGCACATGATATAGGAGTCGTAAGTAGGTATATGAGTCATCCTGGATTAGAGCATTGGAATGAGGTAAAATAGATTCTCAGATATTTGAGAGGTACATCCAATAAACACTTGTGTTTTGGGGCCTCTAATACTGATTTAGAAGGCTATGTAGACTTAGCTTTGGCAAGGGATATTGAGACCAGGCGGAGTACTACAGGTTATGTCTTTATTGTAGGTGGGACATCAATGAGTTAGATCTCACGGTTGCGAAAGGTGGTTTCTTTATCCACCACGGAAGCAGAATATGTAGCTGCAATAGAGGCAAGCAAGGAGATGATATGGCTACAATCTTTCATGGAAGAATTGGGCAAACAACAGGCTGACAGTTATTTGTTTACAAATAGTCAGAGTGCAATACATTTTGTAAATAATTTTGCCTTGCATTCAAAGACCAAACACATACAATTGAGGTATCACTTCATTCGATCAGTGTTGGATGATGGATAGTTAAGGCTGGAAAAGATACATACAGATGAAAATCTAGCGGATATGTTTACAAAGGCATTGACAAGGGACAAGCTAAGCTCCTCTTCAGCTTTGGTTGGTCTTCTAGACTAAAAACAACAAAAATAGAATAGCAGAGTCTAAGGTGCTTATTTCCAGTGGGACCTATAGGGTCAGCAGTGTTATGATCAGTCTCCAAGTGGGAGATGATATGGTGTGGAGTCTGATCAGTCTCCAAGTGGGAGATTGTTGTTATATGGAGCCTAATCAGACTCAGAGATTAAATTTTCCCCACTTTTATCGGTGTGGTTTCCCCCCAAATTCCTATGGGGTCAAGGGGTAGTGCCCCCAAGACGGGGTTAAGGGCAAGCGCCCTTAGCGTGCTCCCTGTTTCGATGCAGGGCGGGGTCGAAGGACAGCGCCCCCATGGGGGCTCGGGGGTAACGCCCCGAAACCTCAAATGGTTTTTTATTATTTTATAAAGGCGTCAGGTGTTATTTTTCTATTGACCAACATAAAAAACCTTATTTTTGTAACTGACATAAAGCTTGATAAAAGTAGCTAAGGGTTAGGGTGTCCGTTGATATTATATTGTAGCATTTGCATCGGTATTGAGTTGCAGGGATTGCTAGTTGTAATCAGTTTGATTTACTAGACAATAATATTAGACTCTCTGTTTGGTGGATGTAGCCCGAGTTTTGGTGAACCACATTTAAACTTATCTCTCACTATTATTATTTCTGTGTATTTCCATTCCTCTGTTTAATTTTTATTTGCATTTAATTGATATCTTTTGTCGGCTAACCCTAACAATTTTCTCATTCTCATCAATGATAACTATAATATAATTCCCCTAAAAAAATATAAAATCTCAATAAATCCTTGCTTAAGGCACTACTTTTTGTGGGGAATGTGTTTTTGGGGAAAAAAATAATTTCTATGGTGAAATTTTTCATATTTGTCAATAATGTTAGTTTTTGTCAAAAAAAAGTTAGGTAAAGAATTATAGATATATTAAAAAAAATAAAAATAATTTACTTGGTGAATTATATATATATTCAAAAAACAAATTAGGTAAAGAATTATAGATATATTAAAAAAATATAAATAATTACTTGGTGAATTTTGCAACAATTTAAAAAATTATAATGTGGTTGACAAAAATATTATATGCTAAATGATAAGGATTAAGTCATTTGGAGAATTTTTAGCTTCATTAAGATTAATTTTTTTGATAAATTTTACATCATGTGATAAATGTTGATCAATGACTTAAGTTATATTCCGGGCCAAAGTTCTAACACATCCAAATTTAAACTTAAAGTTTCTAGAATTGGTCTCCTTAAGAGACAAGTGTCAACAAGTGAATGATGCTTTGACTTTTCTATGATACAACATTAATATATTGATAATTTATTAACCTTCAACAATTTTTAGTGATTGAATGGTAAATAATGCTCATTTAATTTTGGGTGAGAACTACATAATAATTCTTAATAGAAATATAAATATTTTTTACAAATATTTTACATCATCTGATATATGATAATCAACAGTTTATGTTATATTTTGGGTTAAAGTTTTGACATACTCAAATTGAAACTTAAGGTTTTTGGAAACCTCTTACGAGACAAGTGTCAACAAATGAATGATACTTTGCAGTCACACAACATTAATATATTTTAATATATTATTAATTTAATTAACCTTCAGCATAATTTTAATGATTAAATTAGAATGGTACTTGTACTAAGTAATGTTCATTTGATTTTAGATGAGAATTAAATGATAATTCTTAATAGAAATATTTTTTTACAATTATTCTGCATCATTTGATATATGATAATCAACAACTTAAGTTCTATTCCAAGCCAAAGTTCTGACACACCCAAATTTTAACTTAAAGCTTATAGAATATGTCTCCTTAAGTGACAAGTGTCAATGAGTGAATGACACTTTGACTTGCTATGACGTAACATTAATATATTATGAATTTATTAACCTTCGGTAATTCTAGTGATTGAATGGTAACTAATACTCATTCACTTTCATGTGAGAATTAAATAATAACTCTTAATATATATATATATATATATATATATATATATATATATATATATATATAAACAAATATTTTACATCATCTATATAGATGATCAATAGCTTAAGTTCTATTTTAGACTAAAGTTTTGACACACCCAAATTAAAACTTGAAGTTTCCAAAATAGGTATCATTAATAGACAATTGTTAATGAGTGAATGACGTTACTATGGCACAATCACACAATATTAATATATTATTAATTTATTAACCTTTAGCAATTTAGTGATTGAATCAAAATGATAAATACTAAGTAATGCTTATTCAATTTTGGGTGAGAATTAAATAGTAATTCTTAATAGAAATATTTTGTTACAATTATTTTGTATCATCTGATATATGCTGATCAATGACTTAAGTTCTATTAGTTCTCACACACCCAAATTTCAACTTAAAATTTCTAGAATAGGCTTCCTTAGGAGACAAGTGTCAATGAGTGAATGACACTTTGACTTCCTATAGCCTATGATGTGGTAAATATATATTATATGCTATTTATTTACAATGCAACATTAGTATATTATATATTATTTTTTTAGGGGGTTTTCTTAAAGTTATCACTGGATGATTGATCAACTAACTCATCTTGATCACTAAAAAGAAACAAGTGGATGCTTGACATTGAATGTTGAAGATTGTCTAGGATCACCATAAAATATTTCTCCCCTTGAGAAGAAACACACACAAAGTTGTACGCATGATATTTCCCATTCTTAAAAGGAATGCTTGGGAATAAAGAATAGAATGTATGTCTTTGGAAATTTCTCAAGTGTTGCCATGCCAATGCTAAAATGAATCACAATTGAATTAGGAGCGCCATGCCTAATTGCAAAAAATTACCACATAGAACTAAGTGGAAAATAATGTAGAACAAGAACCATAGATGAAGAAACAACAACTGCTATGAAACTTCCATTGAAGAGGATATGAATATCCTTAATGGCGTCATCTAAATCCAAAATGTAGAACTCTACAAACAAATATGAGATGTATGGTAGGAATGCATCCTATTGAGGTGAATTTGGAATACAAGGATGATCTTACTATAAAGATTCACTAGAAGCTCTTGAAGAATCAACTCTAGGCTCTGAACTAGTAACAAGGACAAGAGGAATGCCTTCAACTATAGATGGGGCATCATAAAGAGGAGATGAATCAGTAGCTACCTCAACATTATTCACATATGAAAGGTTTTCTGAGAAAGCATCACTCTTAGATGGAAAATCAAGATCTCCATACAACTACCAAATGATCATCTTAGTAGTGAAAGGGCACACTATGTACTTAATAAGATGTAGAATATTCTTAGAAACTATTAAACATCTTAGTTTGTAGACCATGTCATTGTTGTTTCCCATTCACAATTTTGTCAAGAGTCACTCAGCTCAGGAACGAGTCCAAAGAGATAGAACTATAGATCATACATAATGCAGTGAAATAATATCCCTTTTTTCGAAGATAAGTAGTTGTTTAATTTTAGCTTGACAAGTGAATTGTGAAAGTCAAGATCCATGATGAAACCCCCAAAAGTGGAACTTTATCTCAGTTTGTATTTACAATACCCCATAGAATGCCCCAAGCACAAAATAATCATGATATTTTATATTAGTGCAATTACAAGATTCTAAGCAACAAGAAGATTCAATTACATTATAATTAATTTAAACAAAAAAACAAATAACACAAGTTATGTTACAATGTAGAGCTTGAATAGAGCTTTTTTTTCCCTACAAAAAGTTTAAAAAAATGACTCTAGCAAAAAGAAATACCTATTTTTTTATAAAGCAAATAATATTCTTTTTAGGAATATCTCCTTAAAAACATTATCTGGGAATAAAAAAGGGTTACAACCAAATACTAAGAAAATTATGTAGAATATTAAGGAAGCTTATAGCTTTAAAAAAGCACATCTTAAAAAAAATCTTCAAGGAAAGTAAATATAAAAGAAACTTTAATCCTAAATACTCTCATCAGGGCTTAAATTTGACAGTCAACCTTGACTCTCAAGCAATTTTTTTATGACAGTATCTATTCAATAAAGGAAAATAAATATACAAGAAACTTTAATCATAAATACTCTCATCAGGGTTTAAATTTAACAGTCAACCTTGACTCTCAAGCAATTTTTTTATAACAATATCTATTCAATAGTGCCTTTAAAATACTATGACATACTTTAGTATAAGTAAATTATATAAAAACCAAATATATATCATCATGATCCTATATAAATTTTGATACTTTGTCAAAAAATCTTTCCTTTCATATGATACGATCTTTTTAAAATTTCAATTGTATTTTACAACTAAAATATCTAAATACAGCTATACAACTGTCAAATATGGTGCCCTAAGGTGCCCTAAAATTAAGGCATGTATCCACCCTTCGAAAAAAAAATGATTACCACTTTTAAAAAAGGTCCTTCTAATGCTTGGTCCATAGGGAGGAGTCCACGTTGCAAGGAGCCTTTACATTCAAGTGAAATGTTGGTATAGTGGCACCTTACTCATGTTGACGTTATGTGGGGCATGCACGTTATAGGGAATCCTATCAAAGCCCAAGTGCAAATGACAACACAATAAAGCCAAACAAATGTCGTAAGGGAAGGAATATGTCGGACAGTGAAGGTTAGGAGGTCGTCGGGAGAAGGATTATTTCCATTGAGATTTTTGTATAATGAAGGCTAGAAAGGACGACCACATATAGTGCAGGTATAATCAGATTACCATGGATGTCAGCTTTAAGCCTTATTCTTTGCAAAAAAAACTAATGGAGGAGGAAAGAGAACTTTGGACAAATTCATGTGATGTCGGCCTTTGTGAATGATCTCGTCTTGCATAGAGAAGTGCCATGAACAAAACTTTAGACTTTTGCAAATGGTTTTTTCTTGATAGAGAATATCTGAGAATGTTCCTTAAACTCTAGGCCCCGGACAACTTGATGTAATTATGTCCAAGTTTATAGTCAAATTTAGGGTTTTCTATGTCATCGAGTGCATTGTTACAGTTGGATTTAGGTTAGAATGACCCAAATTTTGTTGCACTTTTAGAACTCAATTAGACAACACATGAAAAAAAAATTCAGATGAACCTTAACTGCAACTATTCTAATTTCAATGATTTTATAGGTGATCTGTAGGTTTTGATACCTTTTAGATACAATGGAATTGTTCATTTGACTCTAAAATGTCTAAAAAACTAGCAATTTACATGTGTTCACAATCAAACTCTCTAGATTGATATTCTAGTCTTCAATTAGAGCAAAATAAAAGTTAAAACTTTGTTAAGCCTCTTGGATGCAATGGAATAGACTAAAATGCTACCTAAATTATCAAAAAGTTGCTCACACCCAGAATAAAAAAAACAAAGATGAAACTTTTCAAGAGATATTTTTCTTGTCAAACTATTCTAATTCTCTAGATCATCTAAAGATATAAGAGGAGCATACTTGGTTTTAAAAAAAATTGCATGCAAAGTGATTAGCTCCCTTGAATCTTTCAATCTGGAAACTGATTGATCTATCCTATCACCATTGCTCTAGTATTAGATTTGATTCTGCAAACAAGAAAGAAGCTACCCAAGACCTAATGCAAGGATTACATATAATAAAACTATGAATTATTCTAATTAGATATTAAAATATCAGAACATGGTTAGTTTCCACAAAGAGAATAGAGACATGCAAATGCTCAAGAGACACAAATTTACAATAAGAAAAATAGCATAAAGGAAAGTTCATGATGCACAACTTTGATGGAGATGCATGCTAGGCGACTAAGTATTAAAAGGAAATATGAGAGAGAAGAGGTAACAAGATAGGCCGATAAGAAGTGTGACTCCCAATAAACTAAAGATAGCAAGAGTAACTTCCTATGAAAGAAGATGACACTCATCCCACATGGTTCACTCTATTAACCTTAGTAATTTTATAATGTGTAGGAGAAAGAAATAACACCTAAATAGATGAAAATAAAAACCTATACCAACACCCTCCTTAAGTATAGCTTATGTTAGAACATAATGTTATTATGGGTCATACCCTTATAACATTTACATTTATATATTGTTCTAAACAGGGTTATAAAATTATAAAGCTTATATCATTTAATAATTAATAATCTAATAACCATTAGATTATAAATTATTTACAAATGGTTCCTTTGAATGGGTGTAACTAATACCCCTTCAAGTATTTTGCCACTCCTATATTTAAGGACGTTCTCTCTCATTTGAGAGGAGTGAGAATTTGGAGATTTATAGTGAATTATATCGCTATGCACATGAGGTGTTATTGGCCTTGTGGAAGTATGTAGAGGAGTATGTCCCTAGGTTCAGTCTATTTTTCGTGTCTTAATAAAATGATGCATTATAGAGTTTTTTACTTGAAAGGGTTTTCCCCATGTATATGTTGTGTAATGTGTTAAATCTATGTTTGTATAATTCTCATTTATATTTATTTTATTCTTTTTCATAATGATTTTAATCCTAAGATCCTAATTTCTAACATGATATTAGAGCAGGCTAGGTTATACTAATCATTTTTATAGGTTATACTATAAGATGTGTAGAACTTGATGGGAAACCTCTTTATGTTCAATCAACACCTATGCAAGGCCATTTGTGCAAGATATATGGTTTGCCTTTTCTATTGTTTTAAAATCAATTTAGTAAAAGTAGGTTAGGAAATGCTAGTCATTTTTATAAGTGATATTGAAGATAATTTTCATACTAATCTTTTTTCTAACATACTCACGGGAAGATTTTCTCTAATGGATTTTTCACTTTGTGTGGTGTTAAGTTGCAAGGTGAGGTTGTCATTTATTTTGCCTCTTATTCTTGACTATGGCTATCATTGCCTTTTTTATTTGTCCTATAAATTATGATACTTCATTCAACAACTAAAGATTTATATCATCAAATTTGGTTGGAATATAACCATTATATACTATTTGTATATTCATATTAATTAGTCTTATTAACTATATATCTATTATGCTTTTATAAAAAGCATCAAATACTATCTTGTTGCTACGCACTTGAAATCGCCAAAAACATGCAATACAAAACCCAAAATGTAGGGGGAGCTCATTGCTACACCCTTGATACTATACCAGTGGGAAAACACGCCAAACAAAAACTCAAGAGTGGAGGGAGCTTATTTCTATGCCCTTAAAACCGCACATGGGGGAAGACACACCAAACAAAACCTGAGTGTGGGGGGAGCTCATCGCTATGCCCTTGAAACCACACAAGGGGGAAGACACATGAAGAAGACACACAGAATATACGAGCACCATATAGCATGCAATAGACATACTATACATCTTATACACGGTAAACACGGGCGATGGAAGGAGCTTATTGCTAAGTCCTGCCATCTAAAACACATTGCAAAAACACCTGACAGTTGAGCTTATGCTACAACAACCGCTAAAAAAATGCTTAAGGGAGGATAGCTCAAGATCCAACCCCACCTCCTGATGAGGACTTTGTATAAAAGGATGTGTACTAGATCAAGAGATACACCATCCCGCCTTCCGTAGAAGGGCTTTGTATAAAAGGATACGCACTAGCTCAAGAGATACATAATCCTACCTCACAGAGAGGGCTTTTGCTTGCAATTTAAATAAGGATGTACACTAGCTCAAGAGATAAAACATCCCACCTCGTGGAGAGGGCTTACAAACACACTTCTTTAGTGCCAAAATCATTAGACAAATACCATTATATATGCCCCCACCTTAAGGTGGTTGATGTTGCTTACCGATATCAATCACATTAAGGTAGAGTGAAAACATCCAAGGTAACAAGAGCTCTCACAAAGCCCATGCCCCTAGAGGTGACATGTGCCACGATCACCAAATGTTCCCAAAAACACATTGATAAGATTTACTAAGATAAGATAACAAGATGGTTAGAAAATATTACTCTAAGATAGCAACCATATCACATTATGAAAGATCAAATTCAAGAAACCAAGTCTACACTAACAAGTTTGGATCTGAGTATAGCCGTTGGGCTTATACTACAGATATCTCAGGACCGAGTGTAACACAAGGTGAGATACAAAACAATCCAAAGTGCATGGAGCAACTGTATTGCAAAGGTTTGTTAGAAGAGATAAGACAACATGATATATATCACACGGAGTGATTCTACTAGTCAAGCATCATATATATATATATATATATATATCATTTTCATATATGGACTAGGTCCTTTTGCTTTGCTTACTGAAGGGACATGCAGTCTATATTAGTATTTGTTTGTTTTCGTCATCCACTAACTAGGTGGAATCACTAAAGAAGGTAAACATTAAAAATGAGAGAGGAGAACAAGTACCTTAGGAACACCACGTAGTAGGATGCCCTAAGACATCAACTGCAATGCTATGCCCCTAATGCACGATGCATAACAATAAAATAGAGGAGAACGAATGTAGAAGAATGATCACAACAGAGGCAGTCTCCCAGTATCCTTGACCTTACAAGAATATCAAGTGTCATCCTAGGAGCACTAAACAACATTGAACACATCACGAGGGAGCACAACACAACACATAAGTGAGCACAAGTATGTTGCGACAAAGGTGGCTAAAAAGGGTTATAAATGGTTACCTATTTCCACAACCGAACTAGAGGTTGTGGTCAATCAAATCATCTTCCTCCCAATCTTGAATGCAAGAGGAGAGAGGTACATAGGATACAACTGTTTGAATTAAATCATCATTACTAAGCTCTTCTCTAGTTTGTTCAATGTCAGTTGGTGGAATGTTCTCTTGTTTAGGTGTTGGTTTTCAAGCTAAAGCTTGTCTTCTCTTCCTCTGTTCTCTTGCTTACCTATTCCTTATTGTTTTGTTCGTGATGTGTGAAAGAGTATTGTAATGATTTTCCATAGTCTTCGGCATTTTAGAGGAGGAAGCTTGTTTTGGATCAACCTTTGGTGATGAATTGTTTTGTTCATTACAAGTATCTCCCAATCCTTGTAAGGATGACCGAGGAGGAACCTCAACAAAGACTCCCTTGTCAGGATGACAGAGGAGAACAAGTGCCTTAGGAACACCACGTAGCAAGATGCCCCAAGACATCAACTGCAATGCTATGCCCCTAAGGCATGATGCACAACAATAAAATAGAGGAGAAGGAATGTAGAAGAATGAGGGAACAAATAGAAGAATGATCACAATAGAGGCGGTCTCCTAGTATCCTTGACCTTACAAGAGTATCAAGGGTCATCCTAGGAGCCCTAAAGAACATTGAACACATCATGAGGGAGCACAACACAACACATAATATGAGGCCACATAAGCAAGCACAAGTACGTTGCGAGAAAGGTGGCTAGAGGTTGTCATTGATCAAATTATCTTCCTCCCAATCTTGAATGCAAGAGGAGAGAAGTACATAGGGTATAATTCTTTGGATTAAATCATCATTGCTAAGCTCTTCTCTAGTTTGTTCAATGTTAGTTGGTGGAATGTTCTCTTGTTTAGGTGTTGGTTTACAAGCTAAAGCTTGTCTTCTCTTCCTTTGTTCTCTTTCTTGCCTATTCCTTATTGTTTTGTCTGTGATGTTTGAAAGAGTATTGTAATGATTTTCCATATTCTTCAATATTTTAGAGGAGGAATCTTGTGTTGGATCAACCTTTTGTGATGAATTATTTTGTTCTTTACAAGTATCTCCCAATCCTTGTAAGGATGACAGAGGAGGAACCTCAACAAAGACTCCCTTACCTCTCGGTCTAGGGGGTCCTTTCAATTGAGGTGGCTCTTCACTTATGATTTGTTTGGGAGGAGTTCTAGATAATTTTGTTATCAATTTTGCTTTGTATCATTGGTATCCCAAGAACATTTGATCTTGTTGTGGTTTAAGAGGTTCAGTAGGTCATGGCCAAAAGTAATCAAGATTGAAGTTTTTTCGAGTAACCATAGGTTTCCACTTGCTATGATGAATAGTATGCATGCTTCCATGGAGAGGAAATTTTATACAATTATGGATTGTTGAGGGGACAACTTTTATAGCCTTGAACCATGGATGGCCTAAATTTATACAGAAGAGGTTAGATGTAGGTATGATATCGAGTGATTTTTCCACAACTTTGTCAAATACCTCGATCAATAAGGTAATCTTTCCTATGGTCAGGAGGAAAGCTCCAGTATGTGTTTTAATCATCATGTTAGTTGGTTCATAAGATTCTTTCATCAAATCAAATGAATAAAGGAACTCTTCAGTAGCCAGATTAGTCATATAATTAGGATCAATAAGAGCTACTCTTGTAGATTTGTTCATAACTTTCACCGCAATGTAAAGAGGTCCTTCAACACTTCCATTTATTCTATCATGTGGTGTAAAGACTAATTTAGGTTTAGGAGTATTCCTCTTCATATAAACCCTAAAAGGGAACATAGTGTTTTTGTGATGAGATTGCATGTATGTGAGATTATTTTGACCAAAGCACTTGTTTGAGGAAAACGGGTTCTAAAAGACACACGAAGTTCACAACAAACAAAGTGAATTAGATGGAAATAGTGCTACACACCAAGGCAAGATGAATGGTTTGAAAGTTTGATTAAGGAATTTTGAAGAAAGTGTATAAAACCCTTAGTGTTGAAATACATAATGTGTAATTAAGAATATGGAAATTTTCAAGAAAAAGTATGGAATGATGCAAAATTTTCAAATGAGGAATGAAAATATGTCTAAGATGAATGCAAGATCTGATCTAAAAGATGTTTACAATATGTGTACGGAAACAATGTGAAACTATGCTTGTTTATGAACCTAAAATGCTCAATTTTTTCACTTTTTTCAATGCAAATGTGCAAATGATGCAAATATAAATGCAACAAATTACAATGAAGCAGTGCTATAGTCCAAAATCAGATTTGAAAGAGTCTTTAGAGAAGTATTAAAATATGAAACAAGATTTTAGTTCTACAAACCCTATCTTTTTTAAATTACTAGGTTATATGTAAAGATGCAAATTTTAAGTAAAACCCTAGCAAATGAGATATGCAAATGCAAGGTAAATGATTATGAAATGATAAAATGCTGTAATTTATCTTAGATCTGATGTAAATATCAAAAAATTAAATGTTTGCAATGATATGCAAATAAAATAGTACAAACTATGCCTTAATGCAAGACTAGGATGCTTTTTTTTAAAAAATTTTTTAAATGTATGCAATTTTTTTTAATGTATGATGATGACTAAGATATGTATGAATGTAAAACTAATTACAACACTCAAAAAGATGCAAGTTCAGTAAAAAAATATGGGTTTGAACCAAAATGTTATATAAAAAGGGGGTAGGTTGAAAATGTGTGTAGTTAAGGTAGATTCAATCAAACCCTCTTTTCGCAATAACATTCAAGGACAAAAATTGAGCTGAGTCGCTATAGATGGAGAGGACTCAGCTACAGGTTGGCATCACTTAGGAATGATATGGAAAGATAGATTAGATTTCTATTTATGTAAAACCCTAGTTCAATTAAGCCTTTAACCTTAATTATGTGATTTCAAATATAGATGAACAAGATACAACAAATGATCGCATAGGAAGGCACTAAATATAGATTAAAAATAGACTACGATTTAGATTTTTGAAGGCAAAAACTTCAGGGACACTAGGGTGGGCACCCTAGTCCAACAAGTCACTTTTGTTGGAGATCTAGAATAGTGAGGTGATGAAGAAAGCAACCTACTTTAGAGTTTCTAGCACTGACAGTTGGGAGGACTATGGGGCGGGTGCCCTAGTCTAGTAGGTTAGGTTTTCTACAATTTCTTCTCAGATCCTGAATCTATATCCTCTACTAAGCTTCTCTACAACTTCACTTCGCAAGATCCCACGCCTGTAACCTGCAATCACAAGAGAGGGGTTTGGGGGTTTTGGTGTTTAGGAGCTTGCCTTGGTCAAGCCCCGGAATGGCATTCAAGATTTCCAACACCGTTGTTAGATACAGTGTGTGTCCTTGGTGGACAGAGGAAAAATTAAATGATAAGATAGATTGATTGAAATACAAATAGATATCACCTGAGAGGTGAAGCCCTCACAAGAGAATGAAGATCTTTCACACCATGAGGAGATGGATTGATGAAGCCAAATCTACAACAAACAAAACATAATAACAACACAAGTATGCTTTGCAACACAATGAATGCTTTGAAATCCCTTAGCTCAATATTACAAGTTTGCATTATCAATCTAGTAGTAAAATTAAGCCCTAAACATGTTTATATATGCATTCCCGCTAAACTTTCATAATTCAAATTGAAGAGGCCTACAAAGGAAACCGTTTTAACAGTCATAAGTCGACATAAAAAATTTAGGTCTCGACAAATAGGCCTGGACTAGGGCATGGATGCCCAAGTCTAGCGAGACTTTTTGAATCATGATTTAGTATTAAAGTGGACCCCTAAGGCCCATTTGTCATTGGTTTCAAGGGAATTTTCTCTGGGATAAGTTTTACACATGTATAATGCAATTAAGGGGACCTAGGAGCTAAACTAGGAGGTAAAATGTCCTAGGGGGCATTTTACGACATAAAAATTCCCACCATATATTCTAGTAGATTAGATGAGGACCAGTATCATGCATTATATTAGGTGCTTTTAGCTTCAATGAAGGTTGTAGATGATTCACAAGAAAGTCTTGGATAGAGGCATAATTGTTCCATGAAATTCCCAACAAATCACATCATAAATGGTGAAGGACAGTGATAAAGGGGCAACCTAAAAGAAGATGTCCTCTAGACTCTTCAGCTGTAAGGCACATGATACATCTATTTGGACCAACAACTCCTCATTTCTGTAGATTATCATGATGAAGAAATTTATCTAGAGCTGCAAGCCACATGAAAGCATTCACTTTAGGAAGACATTTTAGGATGTCAAACCTAGTTCTAAAGCTTAGAGTTATTAACTTCTAGGTTTTCTACCAAAATAATTTTATAACTAGTTTGCATTGTGTAGATCCCATAACCTTTCAAACCTCATTCAAGGAAATTTGAATGTCTATCTAAAGAGATTTTTTGGGAAGCTAAAATATGAGCTAATCAGTTATGAGATAAGGGAACTGTTGACCAAGCCAAAGATATTTAGGTTTCTATTTCCAAATCCTCATGCCATCCTACAGGATTGCATACTGAAAATTAGAAGCATAACTCCAACCAACTTCAACACATTTATATTATAATTCCAAGAGATTAGGAAATTCCACATAAATAGGGCTATGTTGATCCCACAAAACATCCTAGAAAAGAGCAAGATCACCCTTCCCCACAATCTAGAAATGTCCAGCTTTAATTAGACTACTACCCAATTTCATTGTTCTCTATATTCCTAATAGGGTCATCATAGTCATCAAATTTCCTATCATTTAGTTTATATCAATTTGGGGTGGTGTTTGGAGCTATCTACAGTAAGGTTGTTCTTTGGGGTTTTCAAGGTGATTCACAACTCTATTCTAAATTGAAATTTAAAGATTACTTCTAATCTAATCATCCCATCCTATTCTATGCAAATGTAAAGAACAATGCTAAAATTCAAACTACACTATTGAGAGTTGAAATACATATACTGAATTTGAATGTATTGAAACAAATACACTATTGCAAATTAAAACACACATGTAGAGATTAAAAAATGAGCATAAAGGAAGAAATATTAAATGGACATCAAAGTTGGAAAATTAGTGTTAAACATCCATTCTTCACATAATTTCTGATTAACAAGATCAACACTAAAAAGTAAATGTTTTTATGGTTTTCTCTTTTACACACAACCTGCAGGTGAACAATAATAGAAAGCAATCATATAATTGACTTTTAATCACACCATCTAAATTCTAATGCTAATGAAGACATACAATTACAAAGAAATAAATATCGAGAGATCTCCTTCATCAGTGGAGTGGGCCCAACTCCCTACCTAGAAGGATCCTCCTAAGTTAACACTAAATTAGGATAATTTCCTCTTTTATTTTCATGTAGAGAAAACCCAAATGGGCAATGCTTACATGAATAAGAATAGGAAAAATGTTGCTTTTAAAAATAATTACCTTAAGAATAGAAAAAGAACTAACTATTTGCTACCTTACTTGCTCATTCTTATACATCCAAGCCTTATTTACTAAACTGGACTGAAGACTACAACAAGGCTAAACTTTTTCCTTATTTTATTTCTAGAACTAAGAGTCTCTTGATTTCAAAACTAGAGATTTCATCAACTCAACAAGGAGGAAATCCATGAGTGGAGGCATGAGATAGAAAATGAATTAATACTAAAGTGGAGCTTCAGTTATTCAATCGACTACCCAATGAACTGAATCTAGCGAGTTAGGAAGAGAACCGGAGTTAGCTAGGCACCATGGAGATTGGCGAGCAATTAGGGTCACCTAATTCCATGCATGGCATGTGCTAGGACTAATATTGTCATTGAACCAATTAGTTGACCATTGGACCAAGGAAAGGATGATTAGGTATAGCACTAGGTGAGCTCTAGAGATATCTAGAGCTAATGGTTTCTTCTTTATGGTTGGCTCTAGAGGGATCTAGAGTGCTTAATTCATAAGTCTAGTGGCTTTCCTTGTCACAAAATCATTAATGCACATGCATGTAAATTGGAAATGATAGCAATAATCAACAATTTCTACTTTTGAAAATAAACACCAAACACACTATCCATTCATTTATAAAATAGTTATAAGTATTTAATAGTGCATTTACTATGCCAAGTTTAGAAAGATAAAGAGTACTGCAATGTTTGATTATGAAAATAAACATATATATCCAGACTCATCAATTCCTACCAAGGGATTACATCCTAGTGATAAAAGAATGATTCTCTACATTTGAGTACTTAAGCTTAATAATTCTTCCCTATAAAGCCTATTCCTCCACATACTATCTCTCATATAACTTACCAACAAGAGCTATATTATAAAGTGTTATAAATCTAAAACAAATGAATAACCCAAGAAATTTTTAAGAGATATTATACTACAAAAGATGTAAATGCATAAACAAAAATAGATCAATGATTTTGAGAGATATACAAATGTTAGAACGATAGAATTACATTACGAGCTCAAAGAAGAAGCTACAAAAGATTGATAGAATATTGTCATCTAAGATGTAAAATATAAGTTAGGTAGTGAGTTTATATAGACTAGGGAGAGGGGTGGAGGTGGAAAAGCTAATCAATAGGGAGAGACCACCAAACGATCTAAATATAGTAAATATAACTCTCGTAGGATGGTGACACCTCAAATGACCCACTCACCTAATTAAACTCACTTTATTAACCTAAGCAAGCTTAATAAAAGTGTAGGAAAAACATAGGAAATAGGAAAATAAATAACCAACTAGGAAAATAAAAACCTACACTAACACCCCTTTAAGCATAGTTTCGGTGGGTGAAAATATGGATCTCAACAAATCAAGCCTGATGAGGTACCCATGTACAAATATTTCCCCCAAAAAGAAGAAGCGCCCCCCACCCCCCCCCAAAAAAAAGGAATAGAAGACCCTCCACAAATAGAGAGAGAACACCCCCTAGAATAGAGAGAAAAGAGGACTAAGAAGCCCCTAAAAATGGACACCTGTCACACCCCCAACAAAGATCCCAAATGAAGGAACTTGGTCTTAGTGAAGGGTTTGGTGAAGATGTCTACGATTTTCTCTGATGTCAGATAGTACCTGAGATCAATGATCTACCCATGAATCATCTCTTGAATGTACTAGTGCATATATTTTTGGTCCACTAGTGATGCATCAGATTGTGAGAGATTAGTATTGCACTCTGGTTGTCACAAAAGATGATTGTAGGCTTCTGGAAGGGAATATCAAACTCAGTGACAATATTATGAAGCTAAATGGCCTCAGTAGTAGCATTAACTACTCCTTGATACTCAATCTTTGTAGATGAAAGAGCAATTGTATACTACTTCTTACTCAACCAAGAAATTGGACCAAAACCAAGTGAGAAGCAATACCTTGAAGTAGACTTGTGATCCTGAGAATCACATGTGAATTTGAATCTGTATATCCCACCAAGTCAACATTCAAGCTAGTTGCATAGTGAATCCCATAACTATGAGTGCCCTGTACACATAGTGAAGAAACCACTTAGCTACTTTCTAGTGCAACGCATGTTGTTCCTGCATGAACTTGGAGACCAGGCCTACAATAAATGAGATCAGGCCTCATGTGAGTCAAGTAGATGAGACTCCCAACTAATTGGTGATATAAAGTAGCATCCACCAATGGTGAAGTATAGTGAGCCTCAAGATTGATCCTTGACAGAAATGGAGTCGATGTAGACTTATAGTTAGCCATGCAAAATATGGAGAGAATATCAAATGCATACTTGGCCTATGCAATGAAGATACCAGACAAATATTGAGTGATCTCAATCCCCAAGAAGTAGTGCAGAAGGCCCAAGTCAAAAATTAGGAAACAATCATGAAGAGAAGTTTTCACTACCTTTGCATGAGTGACTTCCTGTCAACAATAAGTCATCAACATAAAGAATAAGGAAAGTGAGAGTATCATCCTGCTACATAATATAAACATTTATATCAGGATGGCACCAAGTGAACCCAACTGATAGAAGGAAGGAGTCCATCTTGGCATACTAGGCCCAAGCAACCTATTTGAGGCCATAGAGAGACTTTCGAAGATGACAAACAAGTGAAGGATCTTGTATGAACCCTTGTGGTTGCTCCATATATATCTCCTCCTGAAGGTAATCATGAAGGAAAGAACTCTTCATATCCATTTGATGAACTTCCCAATGATGGGTTGCAGCAATGGAAAGAACAAGTCGGATAGAATTCATTTTGGTAACTGACACAAAAGTCTAAGAGTAGTCAATCCTAGGAACCTTGGAGAATCCTTTGGTGACTAGGTGAGCCTTATGTTTATTAATCGACCCATCTACAATACATTTTGTTTGATACATTCACTTGCATCAAAAAAGTCTCCTTCCTTTAGGAAGAGGGACTAAATCCCAAGTATGGCTCCTCTCCAAGGAACTAAACTCTTATTGCATAACAACATCCCACTTGGGGACACTAGAAGCTTCTCAAGAAGACTATGGATTCAAAGTTGAAGCAATGAAGAGATGTGGAGCCTATTGGAACTATGACCTTATTCTTCTAGCATATGAAGGATCATTGACCTAATCACCTACTAACTCTAATGTTTGATGAGCCCAAAGGGCCCAGTAGATGAAGAATTAGGAGAATTTGAAGGAGAATTATCACCCTCTAAATGATGACTAGGAGAGGAGGAAGATGAATCCTCATCATCATCGTCACCATCTGAAGTGGAGGAAAAAGAATCCACATCAAGACCAGGAGGACTAAGATCCTCAAAAGAACTATCATCATGTCTTAGTGTCTCCAAAGTGATGGTAGATGGATAAGTGGTTGAAGAAGGGCTAGAAACATCCTCCTCAAAATGAACACTCCTCTCAATGAATAACTCATGAGAGGTAGGGTGAAGAAGCTTGTAGCCTTTGACACCATTTGGGTACCCAACAAATATGCAATACTTGCTCTATGGACCCATAGCCTTGAATTTCTCTGCTGGAATGTGGGCCTATGCAGGAGAACCAAACACTTGAAAGTGCTTTACTATGGGCTTCCGACCAGTGCAATCTTGAAAAGGAGAGACCCCCTTCACAACTTGGCGAGAAACTTAGTTTTAGATGTAACACACATAGTTGATGACCTCCACCCAATATTGAGGTGACATTGACTTGTCTAGTGAATCACATAGTTGGTCATCTCTTTCAAAGACCTATTCTTTCATTCTATGACACCATTCTGCTATGTACTATAGGGAAATGTGCACTGAAAATCAATACTCTCTGAAGCACAAAACTACTCAAACCTTTGGTTGATATATTCCTTCCCATTATCTATATGCAGAATCTTGATGGCCTTCCCTGACTTTTTCTCTACAAAAGATTTGAAGTCCTAAAAAGAATCAAATACTTTAGACTTTTATTTGAGAAAGTATACCCATGTGTATTTGGAAAGATCATCAATGAAAGTCAAAACATATCTATCCCTACTAAAAGAAGGAAATGGAAATGGCCTACTACCAAGTCATTATGTACTAACTCTAGAAGTTGTGTGGCCTTCCATGCTTTTCCTTTATCATATTTATCTTCAAGATTCTTACCAAGAATGCACCCTTGGAAAACTCCATAAGAAAATTGAATAGAAGGTAGCCCTAAAACCATGTCCTATTGACTGAGTTGTTACAAGTAGCGGTAGTTCAAGTGGACAAACTATTGTGCCACAAATGACTCACCTCATTTGAGTGAGTGAGAAAAGAAATCAAAGGAGAATCATGAACAAAATAAGAAAGTGATATAGTCTAGACTAACGATCATTTTTCCCTATGTAAACTATAGAACCATTGTGCATCTCACTAATTACCACTTCATTTGGAGCAAATCAACCCACTTACCAGAGATAGTGTGAGTGGTCTGATATACAGATATGATATTAGTTGAAAAAGTTGGAACACAAAGAACATCATGAAATGTTCCTTTGCCCATGTAAATAGACCTTCTCCCATGCACCTCAATAGGACTGTCATCACCCATTAGTATAGATGGCATAGAACATGGATCCAAAGAGGCAAAACCATCTTGTGACAAAGCCATGTGGTGCAAAGCACCCGAGTCAATGATCCAGGTATCAAGCTATGAAGTTCAACAATAACTAGAGCCTTGCCCTTTCCTTTCCCCTTAGTTTTTTGTGTCCTTTGAAGATTCCTGAGATGAACTTTGTTTGATAAAATTAAGTACCTTAATATTGTTCTTTTCAAGAAGGTGTGAAAGGTGATCGATCTTTTTCTTTAAACACATATGTTCATCATGACCAATGGTTTCCTACAATAGGAGCACTTTTCCTTCTCCTTCTTAGGCTTGTCTCCTTTGGAAGAAGAGGCCTGATTAGTTGCATTAGAGGTAGTCATTTTTTTATATAGTTTCTTTTCTCCTTGGTTATGTTGTTTCTTATTCTGCTTACTAGACCCTTTTCCACTCTACTAGACCCTTTTCCATCTTTAGTGCCTTAATTTATAGCCAAAGCATGAGATTTAGAGGGCTTAATTGTGCCCATTTGAAAATTTGTATCTTGCTCCTTTGTGAGTTCATTTAAAAGATCATCAAGAGAAGGCATTTTATATGTGGTTCCTAAGGCACTTTTAGTAGCATAAAATGTAGAAACAAAAATTGAGTAGTTAGGACCAAGTTTGGAAAGAATGCTCAAGATCAATTGAGTGTCCTTTTCTATCCCACATTGTCTCAACTACAATCTAATAGATTTTAATTTATTTCACATGTAGGCCTTTTAATAAAATGTGGTCACTAATTATACTCGCTAATACATGTATAGGCTCCATGCATATTATAGACATAAATCAAATAATATAAAACATAATCTAAAGTTGTACCAAAGGATGAGTAACTTAATAGAGCATAATAAGAGGGGTTTTATATAGTATAATATATTCTCCTCCACATTATCTCAATGCTAGGACAATCAAGTTGAAGATTGAGAAATATAACTTGCATACAATTATAAATTTATAATATAAAGGAATTATAAATTTATAATATGTAGGAAATTGTATTGAAGGTAAAATCCATAAAGTTATAAAGCTTTCTTTCACAATTTTTATTTTAAATATATTCACATATAATTTGAATTTTTATACAACATTAATTGATAAAGCTTTAAGTCAATCATCTTGAATAATAGTATACAATAGTCATTACACAAGGGATAATTCAATTAAAGTGGGTCCAAAATGAATGGTATACACTTTTCACCCTTACAATAAATTTCTCTCAAGATTAAATGTAAATTTAATGCGAACATGTATAAAAAAATTCCTTGTTTTATTTTTATTGAATTCATTTATTTTGTTTCATTTCGGATAATTTTTCTTATGAAACCATTATATTTTATATATTATTTAATAAAAATTATACATTAGTAATTGTCTCATTTGATGTAAAGTATTCAAAAGAACGTAGAATTGATAGAATTCTAGTACTAAGTACATGGTTATGCAAACATTATACCACTCTAGTTTATGTCTAGAAATGTAGAATATTTTAAGGATAGTGAACTTTATTCTTATTTGAGTAATAGGTAAAGAAAAATCATACCAGTGTTTCCTTCTAAAACTTGAAGTTTTGAAGTCATTCATGGCACAATGTGATTGTGGCGTTGTTGTCCTTGCCACCAAGGTTCAAATCCCCACTGGGCTTTCATGCTCGTGTGCCTTGTTCCCTCGCTAGGATATTGTGCTTACAAGTTTGAACTATTCACATTGAAGAAGTTAGCACTCAAGCTATTGACTTCATCCTCCAACCCCTCGCCATGCCATTGAGCTTGTGGACTTATGCCCCTGCTGGGCCGCTGAGCTCGCGGGTTTGGACCATTCATGTTAATGCAGTGCGTTCATACCAAGGATGAAGTCTCCCATTTGTAGCCAAGCTAAAAATTCCCCATTCACTGATTAAACAACATAAATTTTTCAATTTTTAAAATACTAATTAAAGATAGTAAATCAAACGATTGTGTTACGTAATGGTACATACATAGAATGTAGAGCTACATTTAATGAAGACTCTTTCCTATATAGAAATAAAATGAAATTATTATTAATGTTCACAAATAATCAAGAAGAATAATGGAATTGAAGATAAAACCAAGTATGTACAATAAAGTAAAAAGGTACTTCTAAACAAAAATATACACTATACAAAAAATTAAACAACGAAAGAGAAATTTAAATTCTAAAATTAAATCAATTACTAAATAAATATTTATGATTGATTTTATCAAAACTTAATATTATACTATTTTGAACCTTTATACCTTGTGTCACCTGAAAATCTCCTTTATCTAAGTTTAATGTATTAAAAATATCATAAAATATTTTAAGCCACAAAGAAAAGAGAAATTGCATTGTTTATAAGTGAATATTCTTAAACATAATCTAATTCAAAGGTCAATTTTAGCCTATTTTTTGTTCACCCACTTTTTGGTATGGATGAAATCTAAAATGAAAACAATGAACTAAACAAGGAAGCCAAATTTAAATTTCAAAATCAAATTAATTACTAAAGAAATATATAATATGATTGATTTTATCAAAACTTAATATTATACTATTTTGAACCTTTATACTTTGTGTCACCTAAAAATCTCCTTTTACTAAGTTTAATGTATTCAAAACTATCATAAACATATTTTAAGCCAAAAAAAGAGAAATTTTATTGTTTATAAGAGAATATTATTAAACATAATCTAATTCAATAGTCAAAGGTCAATTTTAGCCTATTTTTTATTCACTCATTTTTTTGGTATGGATGAAGTCTAAAATTAAGACAATGAACTAAACAAAAAACTAAACAAGGAAAGCCAAATTTAAATTCCAAAATCATATTAATTACTAAAGAAATATTTAATATGATTGATTTTATCAAAACTTAATATTATACTATTTTGAACCTTTATACCTCTTGTCACTAGAAATCTCCTTTAACTAAGTTTATTGTATTAAAAACTATCATAAACATATTTTAAACCATAAAGAAAAGAGAAATTGCATTGTTTATAAGAGAATATTATTAAACATAGTCTAATTCAATAGTTAAAGGTCAATTTTAGCCTATTTTTTATTCACCCACTTTTTGGTATGGATGAAGTATAAAATTAAAAGAAGGAACTAAACAAGGAAAGCCAAATTTAAATTCCAAAATCAAATTAATTACTAAAGAAATATATAATATAATTGATTTTATCAAAAAAAATATTATATTATTTTGAAACTTTATACTTTGTGTCACCTAAAAATCTCCTTTAACTAAGTTTAAAGTATTAAAAACTATCATAAACATATTTTAAGCCACAAAGAAAAGAGAATTTGCATTGTTTATAAGAGAATATTTTTAAACATAATCTAATTCAATAGTTAAAGGTCAATTGTAGCCAATAAAAATAGGCTAAATATTCACCCACTTTTTCCTATGGATGAAGTTTAAAATTACTATTGACTATTTGACCATTGAACTTAATAATGTTTAAATTAAGTGTTTATAAGGGAACAAATTTAAATATATAGACAAAGATGATTCAATACCTTTAAAAAAAGTTTAACAATCTTAAACATACTCTTCTCTTTAGAGAAAAAACCTCCCTTATACCCTTGTAAAATTGATGAAATGACTTAATTCCTCAAAATTAATCAAATTACATCTCTCCAACCAAAATAGAAAATATAAAGCCAATTAAATTTTGGCCCCACACTTCCGGATACCTTGTATTTGGTTCAAAGTTCAAACAAAATAGAAAATATAAAGCCAATTAAATTTTGGCCCCACACTTCCGGTTACCTTGTATTTGGTTCAAAGTTTTTAATGAATAAGTAAATACAATGCTCCCAACATAGCTTTGCACTATAACATTACATGCAAATTAAATTGCATATATCTACAAACAAAATAGAAAATATGAAACAAATTAAGTTTTTCCCCCCACATTTCCCACTTCCCCCTTCCCCTTATTTGGTTCAAATTTCTAAATGAATTAGAAAGTGCAATGCTCCCATCCATATTTTTTTCAAATACATATAGGCAATATAAAACCATTTAAGTTTTTCTTCTCATACTTCCCACTTTCCCTGTACTTGGTTCAAATTTCTGAATGAATAAGTGAGTGCAACGCTCCCATCCATTCTTTTTAATACATATCTTTCAACTAGACCATAACAGGCAAATTTTCCTTCCATCCTAGTGCTACTAAATGATTTCTTAACCCTTACATATCTTCCTCCTTGTTCCAATCCATTTGTATCTCTATCCGCCCTCATTCTGGCAATGATGGGCCAGCTAAGTTTCACACCAGTAGCCTATCCCAATTGCTTCCCTACACCTTTAAACAAAACACTTCCATCATTATCCTTTATTTCCTCAGTTATTTCTTCTCCAAACAATAGCCCTTCTTCTACCTTTAAGGTTTTGTCCACATCAACATCTTTTTCCTTTAATACCTTCAGTTGAATATATCTCTTCCCAGAACTTTTCTAGATCCATCTGTGACCTGAATCTTAGGATCCTCCAATCTGGTACCCAATTCATTGATAAAGATAAAGGGGCAGTACCACTCCCCAACTATAACAACAGGGGGCCTCATCTGTAACAAAGAGAATTCAAAGAGGGGAAGTTGTGATCTCAGGTCAGCATTTTCCCCTTCAACATGAGCAAGTTTGCCATGATCACCATGCATGTCTTTGTCTACAACACTCCAAGTCTTCCCACGCAGGAATTGAGGAGGGAAACCATCAGAACGTTGGAAGAATTAATCTTCCGTCAGAGAATTTAATGCTGACTGCCCCCGCGTCAGACTTGGGGATCTCCCGCTCTTCTCCCAGCACCATTGGCCTGCCAGAAGTTAATGAGGTAGGTGAATTTGAAATTCAAATGGTTTGAGCACCCATCTTTTGCTGGGCATGTGGAATGAGACAAATGAGAGGGAAGGTGTGTTGACTGCATGAGAACAGAAAAGAATGTGCAACCTGCAGTAGCAGAAAAATAGTAGCAGAGGAATGAGAAGGTTCCGGGAGAGAACATCAGAAGGAGAACAGCAAAAAGGAATGTTGCAGCAGCAACAGTAAGATAGCTACGGAGTTCGCAGAGGCAGCTCTGGATATACAGTGTGTAGCTCCAGAGATTGGGGCAGAGTAAGAAAATAGAGCAGCAGCTCTGACTGTAGTTTGTACATGAAGTTTGTTGTAATCTAGAAAAAGGAATATATAGAAAGATATATTGCTGTCTCCTTTGTGTTTTGTCTTCTGTGAGTGTGCATTTGTTTTTTTGCTGATCATTATTGTTGTAGCATTGTATTTGATAGAACAGCATTATGCCCATCCCCTATTTTTCTGCCAACAAGTGGTATCAGAGCATTGTTTGTTTTTTGTGTTGTCCATGTTTCTGTAGAAATCTCTTGGATAGCCGTTTGCCTGCCAACAAGTGGTATCAGAGCCCTATTTTTCTAGGCAGATTAGTTTGAGTGGGTATTCTATAAGCCCTAGTTTGTCTAGGCATCCTCAGCCTTCTCAGTTTTGAGAAGCATGGCAGGTGGGGACAGCAAAGGATGGCAGCAACCACTGAGTTTTGATGGGCAGAACTATGATATTTGGTCTAAGAAGATGAAGACCATTCTGGTTGCGAATGACCTATGGGATTTGGTCACTAATGGGTTCACTGACATCATAGACCCAGCAACCTATGCAGCTCTTTCGAATGCTCAAAGAAACTAGTTGAAGGAAACTAGGATGAAAGATGTAAAAGCCCTCAGTTTAGTTGAGGCAACCTTAACAGAGGCCATTTTCCCCCGCATTGCAGTAGCAAACTATTCAAAGCAGGCTTGGGATATACTACAGAATAGCTACAAGGGAACTGACAAAGTGAGGTCAGTCAAGCTCCAGCTGTTTAGAAGAGATTTTGATATGCTACAGATGAAGGAGAGTGAGTCTATTTCAGACTTTCACACCAGGGTTTCTACCATGCTGAATCGGCTAAGGATAAATGGAGAAACCATGGATGAACAAAGGATTGTTGAGAAAATCCTAAGGAGCCTACCTTCTAGATTTGACCCTATAGTGATAACCATTGAAGAGACAAAGGATCTGTCCAAGATGATAGTGGATGAGTTGATGGGCTCTCTACAAAGCCATGAGCAGTGGTTGAGTAGATCCGCTCCTTCCCTTGAGCAAGCCTTCAAGGCTCAGACCAATGTAAGAGGTCGGGGAAGAGGAAGGAACAGCAGAGGTAAAGGTCAAAGAGGTAGAGAAAGAAGCAACTTTGGAAGAGGAGCTTCAAACAGCCAAGAAGAGGCAAGTAGCTCACAGCCAAGCTATCAAGGAAAGAAGTAGAACAGCAGTTCGAATCAGAGGTATGGCAAAAGTAATATTCAATGCTATTACTGTTATAAATTTGGCCATTATGCTAGTGAGTGTAGAAAGAAACAACAAGACCATGGAGGCCAAAATGCTAATGTAGAAAATGAGAATAGGGCTGAAAATGAGAAATAGTCCAAGGTATTTATTGTGTGCAACCTTGCTGAGAAGAGTAGCCCTGAAGTTTGGTATTTGGATAGTGGGTGTAGCAACCACATGAGTGGTAATGAAAACTTGTTTGCCTCCATTGATAGAAATGTCAAGTCTGAAATCATGATGGGGAACAGTTAAAAGGTTCCTGTCATAGGAAGAGGCATCATAACAGTCCTCAGCAAGCAAGGTGAGAAAATGCAGATCCATGATGTCTATTATGCCCTTGGCATAAAGCATAACCTACTAAGCATTGGACAGATGGTCCAAAATGGTTATAGAATCCTGATGGAAAATGGATGGTGCACCATATTTGATAGAGGAGGTAGTAAGAAAGTGATTGCAACAGTGCAGATGACGAGAAACAGAATGTTTCTTCTATCGCTGACTCCAACGCTAACTCCGGCGCTATCTTTAGCGCAATTTCCTGTACTATCTTCAGTGCTCACAGCAGTAGGACAGCAAACTGCCTTCATGACAGTCATCAAAGACCCATCCAAACTCTGGCATTTAAGGTATGGGCACTTAAGCTTTTCTGGTTTGAGTTTACTATCTAGGAAAGGCATGGTTAGAGGGCTACCAAACATTATAGAGCCCGATGGAAAATGTGAAGCCTGCATTCTAGGAAAGCAACATAGACAACCCTTTCAATCAGGGTATTCTAGAAGGGCAAGAGCACCATTGGAGTTGGTGCATTCAGATTTATGTGGCCCTATGAAGACTCCCACATTAGGTGGGAATGTATATTTCATGACTTTCATTGATGATTACAGCAGAAAAATCTGGATTTATTTCTTGAAGAATAAATCAGAGGCCTTTGAGAAATTTAAGGAGTTTAAGGCATCAGCTGAAAAGCAAAGCGGCCGCCATCTCAAGGCCCTAAGAACAGATCGAGGGGGAGAGTATATCTCCAAACAATTTCTAAATTTCTGCAAGTATGAAGGCATTCATAAATAGTTCACTACCAGGTATACTCCACAGCAAAATGGAGTTGCTGGAAGAAAAAATAGAACCATCACAGAGATGGCAGCAAGCATGTTGAAGGAAAAGGGACTATCAAATGATTATTGGGGTGAAGTTGTAGCAACAGCGGTCTACCTATTGAATAGGTGTCCTACAAAGGCCGTACGTGATCAGATTCCACAAGAGGTGTGGACAAACAATAAATGGACTGTTGAGCACCTAAGAATTTTCAGGTGTGTGGCATATGCATTCATGCCTAAAGAGAAGAGGCAAAAATTTGATGATAAAGGTGAGAAATGTATCTTCATAGGTTATAGTGAAGAATCACAAGCCTATAGATGGTATAATCCCATCACCAAAAAACTTGTGATCAGCAGGGATGTTGAGTTCATAGAGAATGAAGCATGGGATGGAACGGTGGATAGCACCATGGGTATTTCAGTCACAATACCCCTTGAAGATGATGAAGCTCCGGAGGACAGCAACTTCAGAGGAGCTACGGAGAGCAGCAGCTTGGGGAGAAACTACCGTAGAGCACTAGAAAATAGCAGCTCTGGAGATGTTCAGTAAAGTAGCTCCGGAGGTAGATAGTAGCATTGTATCTTTGGAGATCAGCAGCTCCGGAGGTCTGCAACTCTGGAGAACAGCAGCTCCGGAGGACGTTATAACAGCAGCTCCGGAGGTCAGTGTAGCAGCTCCAGAGGTCACAACAGTAGCTCCGAAGGTCGTCAGAATAGCAGCAGCTATGAAGGCAATTCAGACCCCACACGCATCAATGATCCCACAGAGGACAAAGAGTGTGAAGGAGATTTATGACAGCACAAGGTATGCTGATGATGATGCAGATTTGAATTTTGCATTATTTTCTTTTAGTGATCCAATCTATTTTGAAGAAGCTGTGAAAGAAGAGAAATGGTGTAAGGCCATGGATGAAGAATTAGATGCCATAGTGAGGAATGACACATGGCAGCTAACTGTTTTACCCAAGGGTAAACAAGTCATTAGAGTTAAGTGGGTCTACAAGACCAAGTCTACTACTGAAGGAAAGATTGAAAGACATAAGGCAAGGCTAGTTGTCCAAGGGTACAAACAACAGCCTAGAAGAGATTATGATGAGACCTATGCACCAGTTGCAAGGCTGGAAATAGTTCAGGCAATCATAGCAATTGCAGCCCAACACAAGTGGAAGGTGTTTCAGATGGATATAAAGTCAGCCTTCTTGAACGGAGTGCTGAAAGAGGAAGTGTATGTGGAGTAGCCACCTGGCTATGAAGTCCCAGGGCAAGAGGACAAAGTATACAAGCTCCAGAAAGCCCTCTATGGGCTCAAACAAGCACCTAGGGCATGGTACAGTAGAATTGACTCATATTTGTTGAGCAATGGTTTTAGCAAAAGCAGCAGTGAGCCCACTCTCTACATCAAAGCAGCTGAAGGTAAAATCTTGATTGCTATTTTGTATGTAGATGATCTAATTTTTACTGGAAATAGTGATCTTTCATTGTTGATTTCAAAGAGGCAATGAAGAATGAGTTTGAGATGACAGACTTAGGTCCGCTGAAGTATTTTCTTGGCATTAAGGTCAAGCAAACAGAGCATGGCATATTTATTTTGCAAACTAACTATGCCAAATAGATTGTGAAGAGGTTTAAGATGGACAACAGTAAACCTGCCCTTACACCAACAGCCACAAGTCTGAAGTTGAGTAAAGAGGACAGCAGCAGGGAAGTAAACCTAACCCTCTACAAGAGTATGGTTGGAAGCCTCATGTACTTGACATCAATTAGGCTTGATTTGATGTATGATGTAAGCCTAATTTCTAGGTTCATGGAGAAGCCTAAGGACATGCATTGGCAAGCAGGAAAGAGGATCCTGAGGTATGTCAATGGCACAACAAGCTATGGTATCTTGTATGATGTTTCTGATGAATTTAAACTAGCTGGTTTCATGGACAGTGATTGGGTAGGAAATGTAGATGACCGAAAGAGCACATCCGGCTATGTATTTCACATGGGTTCAGGTGTGATATCATGGACATCCAAGAAGTAGCCCATTGTTTCTCTCTCTACAGCAGAAGCTGAGTATATTGCAGCAAATGCAGTAGCTTGTCAGGCTATTTGGTTGAAAAGAATCCTTGCAGATTTGTATGAGCAGCAAGAAGATGGTACAACCATTCATTGTGACAATGTTTCATCAATAGCCCTGACAAAGAATCCAGTCTTCCATGGACGAAGCAAGCACATTGAAATCCGTTATCACTTCATAAGGGAGTTGGTAGAACGAGGAGAGATTCAGTTGTAGTATTGCAGATCCGAGCAGCAACTCACAGATATTTTCACAAAAGCATTGCCGAAAGATTCGTTTGAATGCCTAAGGGATAGGCTCAGCATTGTGGACAGCTCCAGAGGTGTGCAGCCCTGGAAAGAGGACAGCTATGGAGGTGTGCAGTCCTACAAAGGAGACAGCTCCGGAAGTTTAGATCCGGAAAGACAGCAGGAGAACTCTAGAGATTCAACTCTGGAATGTATGTGCAGCTCCGGAGATGCTCCGGAGATGCAGAAAAGGAACTCTGGAGTTGCAGAAAGTCAGCTCCAGAGATGCTTCGGAGATGCTAAAGTAGGAAGTCAGCTCTGGAGATGCAGACAGGGAGCTCCGGAGATGCAGAGGGCAACTCTGGAGATGTTGCAGCACAGTAGAAAGAGCTCCAGAGATTTGCTCCGGAAAGGCAAAGGCAAATGTATATCTCCAGAGATCAGTTTCGGAATGAAGATTGCAAATTGACGTCTGACTTCAGATTAAGGGGGAGTGTTGGAAGAATTAATCTTTCGTCAGAGAATTTAATGCTGACTGCCCCCGTGTCAGACCTGGGGATCTCTCGCTCTTCTCCCAACACCGTTGGCCTGCCAGAAGTTAATGAGGTAGGTGAATTTGAAATTCAAATGGTTTGAGTGCCCATCTTTTGCTGGGCATGTGGAATGAGACAAATGAGAGGGAAAGGTGTGTTGACCGCATGAGAACAGAGAAGAATGTGCAACCTGCAGTAGCAGAAGAATAGTAGTAGAGGAATGAGAAGGTTCTAGGAGAGAACATCAGAAGGAGAATAATAGAGAGGAATGTTGCAGCAACAACAGTAAGACAGCTACAGAGTTCACACAGGCAGCTCCGGATATACAGTGTGTAGCTCCAGAGATTGGGGCAGAGTAAGAAAATAGAGCAACAGCTCTGACTGTAGTTTGTACATGAAGTTTGTTGTAATCTAGAAAAAAGAATATATAGAAAGATATATTGTTGTCTCCTTTGTGTTTTATCTTCTGTGAGTGTGCATTTGTTTTTTTGCTGATCATTATTGTTGTAGCATTGCATTTGACAGAACAACATTCTGCCCATCCCTTATTTTTCTGCCAACAAGTGGTATCAGAGCATTGTTTATTTTTTGTGCTGTCCATGTTTCTGTAGAAATCTCTTGGATAGCCGTTTGCTTGCCAACATAGAAGCTATGCACTTTGATGTGAATCTAAACTTCCCTGAGGAGATTATCTGCATATGCTGATATGAGTTAGTGGGTTGCAAATGTTTTTCACACATCAACAACAGCAAATCGTTGCCATGTCTTCTTCAGTAGAGCCTATTTCCACTAATCTGTCCACACCATCAGAACATACAATTAGGTACTTAGTTATTCAAATGATTGTTATTTACCCAAAAATATAGATTCAATACTTTAAGCAATAGATAAATGTTAGATGATAACATAACTTTCAATATCATTGTTAATTTCTAAATATTTCTGTTGGAATGTGAAGTCAGTTTTACTTATTTCAGTAGTGACAAGCAATGGACAACCAGTAACACATAGTGTTTCAGGTACCCGCCCGGCGAGGCCAAAGGCTAAGGAACTGAAACCAAAAGTTGTTAGACAGAGGGTTGTAGGGGGGCTGGGCGTAGCCCCCCTTTTTTGGTCATATGCCACGTGTACACCATACAAAATTGCATGCGGAAGTGCCACTCATGCTTTTATGCATGAAAATCTATCTTTAGATTTTATTTGTATTTTGCATGTATTTTTCATGGTTATTTAAGTTAGCCAAGCTTGAATATGAAGACATAAGAAAATTTTTTGTAATTGCGAATTTTGTTTGAGAATAAAATTGAGAGATCTTTGTTGAAAAACCTAGAGAGGAAATTTTTTTTCCAAAAAAACAAATCACATAAAAGTGGCTATTTTCTTATCCCTTGTGCTTGCCTTCAGCTCACGCAACATAGTAGCAATGGTAGGAGATGGGTTGGCCCAAAACAGGAATAAAATACACACTATCATATTCTGTTCGAGAGATTTTCCCATTATGTGTAGTGTATTGGATTGTTAAGCATTTGTCTTGGGGAAATAGCAATTGTCACAGGTTTCCTTTGAAGAATCCCCAACAGCAGGAGGTAGATGCAGAGTCACCATTCTTACCATCTTCATCTTTTTTTGAGTAGGAGATATGAAGAATAAGACATATTGTAGAATATATCATGACAATAACACATCAATTCATCAACTCTACTTAAATATCACACTCTTCTTGAATTATATTTAGTTCAATAATGGGTAAGTGCAACCATGTGAGCAAATAGCTTTTGACCAGATACTATACAAGTTTCTAATTTATATAGTAATAGTGCTTCCTGAGGTATACTCGAGTCAATTGGTAATGTGCAACCGTGTGAGCACATAGTTTTTTACCAGTCCATATGAGGTCTTCATTAAAATAATTGTTGTAGAAAGGATGTTGCAAGATAGCAAACATAATGTTTATCTGTGAGCTATTATACTAGCAATCTCTTTGGTTTATCTCCAGCTCTTAGATCAGGCAGACACTTTAACTTGCAATTATTGTTTTAATTTTGGATTCCACATGAATATGGTTGACTTTGAATGAGGGAGTTTCCATCCACCTGCCATCTATTGTTTAACACTTTTACAGTGTAAATTTTTTATAGGGTTTATAAGTTAATTTTCAAATAATTTAAAATACACATATAAGTATTTTTCTAAAGAACAAAACAAAATTACAATTAAATTTATTGACTAAGCTCATAGATTAATAAGAATTGGAATTTGTGATGGGTGTAATGTTAAAAATGATTGAGAACAAAATTCAACAAAATGTAACCAATAAATTTTTTATTATAGTTGTCACATGCAACTACACCAACATCAAACACCCAACATGCATAAAAGAGACATATAGATAAATGCATCAAGAGAAATACACATCTTTTCAAGGGAAAGGTAGCTTGCATCTCCATGCGACACACCCACACAATGGAAGAAAACTATGTCGCATCCCCTATGGAGGGAGACTTGTCATGGAAAATGTTGCATATGTATTGTCATTGATTTCAACAGTGGTATCTATGTCTATATAGATGCTAAAGGGAGTTTGGTGCATAATGGTGATCAGTGATGATAAGAGAATAAGTGATTAAAGGAGTTGTAGACAAAGGAGTGATAATTAGAGAAGTTGTGAAGTGAAGGGTAAGGTGATGGAAGTCATGTACTATGCGTACTATTGGATCAATATCATATGTACATAGTTGTACCCCATCTTTTGAAGTCCATATACAAAGGATGTGCTATCATGAAGACTCTTGTTTTTGATGAAAAGTGTTTTGATAGTAGTCTCTGATGTTGTGAATGTTGTATTCATTGTTTCTTGATGAAAAGCATTGCTTAAGATATGAAAGAAAGTGCAAAAGAGTTCAGACAGTTCAAGGCACTAGAATCTGCATTGAAGAAGCTTGAGAGAATGCTCTGCATTCCTCCGCATTTGAAGATATGGCCTTGTGGTTTGGAATTCAGATAGAGAGAAGTGTGAAGTATGTATGCTCCTGATTTCAGAGCATGAAAGTTATTGCAGAAGATTCTAGATCTTGCAGAGTGAAGACAATGGTTCTATGTTGTTGCAGTCAGAAAGAGTCAAAGAAGTGTTCTACATTTCTCTACATTTGAAGATGTGGTATGGCAGCTTGGAGGATAAGCAATTACAGATGAGTCGTATGATATATTCGAGTTTCAGATGATTTGATATACCGTAGAGTTTCTCCAGAGTCAACAGAGGAAAGACATATCATGTTGCTGATTAGGGTTGCTGGAAGGAGAATGTAAAAGCTACTGCATTTCATGGCATTACATCTTTTGGCTTTGTTGTTTGGAAGATAAGTTTAGATGGTCTGTTTGTTTGGTCATTCCAAGTTTCAGGTGTTGAAGTGCACCGCAAGTCTATTTTTCAATGTTCTATCTCAAAACGGTGTGTTCAAAGTTTGCAAGTGATGTCAGGTTCAATGTCTATTTGTTTGTGCCTGAAAGAAGATCCTTAATTTAGAGAAAGGAATGGTTGAGAAGGTTTCTAAAAATCTTATGTTGCTTGTGAAGTGATCCACATGATGCTAATTGGTCTCTTCGGTACTGCTTTAGGTTTGGAGCTAATTTGTGGATGGTTAAGTGTTTGTTGGGCCGACTTGATGTGTTTTGGTGATTGTGGCTGATGTTTGAAAGTGTGAACTAGCATGGAAGAGTGTGCTAAGGAAGAACAAGTCTTGGTTATCACTTGGTTTGAACTGCTTTGGATTTCTACATGATTTGGGTGCCGAATTGTTGTGGCCATTGCACGTTTTCATGTTACATGTTTCATCTTAGTTGACGAAGGAGAAATCTTTTGAAACTTGCAAAGGATATAAAAGGAAGTTCAAGTTTGTTGTGAAGAGTATAAGAGTGTGAGAGTGTGTGAGGTTGTTTGTATGAGTGTGGATGTGAGGTTTTGTGTGTGTGGAAGTGTGTTGAAGGTAGCAGTGTTTGTTTGAGTAGATGTGCTGAAGTGTGGAAAATGTTGATGTTGCGGAGGTGATTGTTCAGTTGATTTTGTCAAGTGTTCTATACTAAGGTTGTAGCCTCTTTCTGTAAGTGTTGTAGCATTGTATTTCAAGGAATTGTCACTTCCTTTGGGTTGTAGCCCATAAAACCTATTGTAAATTTGTTTTATTATTTATAAGGTTGGATTTGGATAGTAGATCCAAACAACTTGCTCACCGTGGTTTTTTCCTTCTAGGGTTTTCCATGTAAATCTAGTGTCATGGTTGTATGATTATGTGTTGTGCTTTGAATTGCTTAATTTGCTTTATCATTTGTTTAGGGCAGTAAAAAAGGATTTGGTTGATAAAGTTAATTTGGATTAAGTTTTGGCATATACGGATTCACCCCCCAGTATATCAGTGTGTCCTAACAATTGGTATCAAAGTTGAGTTCCTTGGTGCAGCCTAACAACTGAAGGTAGATCTTGGAGTAGAACACATGGCTCAGAAGGAGTTCTCTTCTAAAGCACCAATGTTTGATGGAAGTAACTATGCCTTATAGAGTGTAAGGATGGAATCCTATCTTACCTCGCTAGGGTATGATGTTTGGAGAGCTGCAATGGATGATTACACTGAACCTAAACATCCTATTACAGATTTAGATGTGAAGAAGGCTCATGAAAGCAATGCTAAAGCAAAGAATACCATCTTATCTAGTTTGACAAGTTTAGAGATTATTAAGGTAGTGCAGTGTAAGACAACCAAGGAGATATGAGATAAGCTCAAAAATCTCTATGAATGGAATGCCACTGTAAAACAAACAAAATTACAATCCTACAAAACAGTGTTTGAGAACCTAAAGATGAAAGAAGATGAAAACATTTCTAGCTATTTTCTCCGAGTAGATGAGGCAGCCAATGGAATCAAAAGTCTAGGTGAAGAATTAGCCAATTCAATGGTTGTGAAGAATGTCCTGAGAACCCTCCCTCATAAGTTTGATTCAAAAGTTTTTTCTATTTAAGAAGCCAAAGATTTGAAGAAACTTACCATGAAAGAACTGTTTGGGTCCCTCACTACCTATGAGATGAGAAATGAAGTCATAGATCCATACAAAAGAGAAGCTGCTTTCAAAGCTGTGAAGAATGAAGGAACATCTGATCTATACAGTGAAGTTGAGGAAAAAATAACAAACTTTGTGAGAAAGTTGCATAGGGGGTTAGACAAGTATAAAGGTAAGATACCTTTCAAATGTTTTAAATGTGGAATAGTTGATCATTATGCCTCAAAATATCCTTTTGGAGAAAATGAAAATAGCAGCAAGCGTTTCAAAAGGAACAACTTCAAAAGAAACCTTCTTTTCAAAGAAGACTACAGTTCCTCAAAAGATGCAGATCATTACTCATCAGAAGATGAAAGAGGAGAATCCCTATTCATGGCCATTATATCCCTGATATGTCCAGAAAGACTATAATTGAAGAAGAATGTGAAGTTGATTTTTAAGGAGAACTTATTTCTACTCTTGAAGACTTGGAATGTGCAAGGGAAGAGATAAAAGAACAAAAATCCCCAATTGAAGGTAAGACAAAAGAATGCAAAAGACTTGAGAAAGAAATTTTGTCACTCGAAAAGGAATTGGAAAAATCAAAAGTCAGAAGTTTGGATGACACTGTAGGAGCAGATCTCATCATGCCTCAAGGAAGATCTTTTCATGCAAGACAATCCTCCATGAACATGTTCAATCATGATTTCTTTGGTTATTGTTTTATCTATAATAAATTTGGTCATAAGGCTATGGATTGCAAGTCTGAGATAAATAGAAGAAATTTTCTAAGTAGGAATCCTCTTGCTTCTCTAGTGGATGTCAATGTGGTATGTCATATTTGCAACAATTTTGGACATATAGCAAGATATTGCAAGAGTGGATTAGCAAAATCAGAATCTCAGTTAATGGATGTTGAGCAAGACAAGGAGAGTGATTCTTCCAAAAGATAGGAGACAAACAATGAAGTTGAAAATTCAATGATTGTCCAAACATAATTCCATGCTCAAGGGAAAACAAATCTCTAGGTAATAGATAGTGGATGTACAAGCCATATGACAGGTGATAAGAGAAAATTCATAGATCTTGTTAAGTGGAATGGTAGATCAGTCAGGTTTGGAGACAACTCATCTGCAAAGATTTGTGGAAAAGGCACCATAAGTATTGATGGAAATTCTAGGACATAAGATGTTCTTTATGTAGAAGGTCTCAAGCATAACCTTCTCAGTGTAAGTTAGATGTGTAGCAAAGGATACAATCTCTTATTTCATGATCAAGTATGTGAAATCAGAAGAGCAAAGTCTAGTAAGTTGGTGGCAGAAGGTTCTCGGATAGAGAATAACTTGTATAACTTAAAAGATGTCAATGGAATGACCTATCTTCGAGGATAGATAAATGAATGCTGGCTGTGACACAAAAGGATGGGGCACATCAACTTTGATAATCTTGTGAAGATCAGCTCCATGCAAGTTGTAAGAGATATGCCTAGGATCATCAAGCTTGCAAGCATCTTGTACAAAGAATGTCAAATTGGAACTGGTTCATACTAACCTGTGCGGACCTACTAGAACAAAGAGTCTACAAGGTGAGAGGTATTTTATGTTACTCGTTAATGATTTCTCTACAATGACATGCATTACTTTCTTAAAAGAAAAATCAAAATCCTTCAGTAGGTTTAAGATTTTCAAATCCATGGTTGAAAATGAAATGAATGCTAGAATCAAGTGTCTAAGGTCTGGTAGAGGTGGTGAGTTCACATCAAGTGAGTTTGAGGAATTATGTGAAGAACATGGTATAAAGAGGCACTATTTTTCTACAAGAACTCCTCAACAAAATGGAGTAGTGGAAAGAAAGAATAGAACAGTTCAAGAGATGGCAAGAACAATGTTAAGTGAAGCCAAGTTGATTGATACATATTGGAAAGAAGCAGTTGATACTACTATCTATATTCTCAATAAAGGTCAACTAAGGGTGAACAACACTAAGACACCTTATTAGCTATGGTATGGAAGACTAGCATTTGTCAAGTACTTTAGAGTTTTTGGAAGAAAATGCTACATCAAAAGAGATGAAGAAGATTTGGGAAAGTTTGACTCTAGGTCTAATGAAAGAACCTTTCTTGGATAGTCAACTAGGAGCAACACTTACAAGTGCTATAATGAAAGGCTGAGGAAAATAGTTGAGAGTATAAATGTTAGGGTTGATGAAGAATCACATCAAATCACATATGAACAAGAAGAATATTGGTCTGACGAACCTTCCTACACATAGGATGTGTAAGTTGAAGAAAAGGAAGAAACTCAAGAAAAGATTACCAAGACTCCTGCCAAGTATGTTCAGAAGAATCATTCAGAAGATCAGATCATTGGAGACAAGAATGAAGGGATACAGACAAGAAGATTTGCAAGAGAAAATCAACAAGTAAACTTTTCTTTACTATCAAGAGTAGAACCTAAAACTTTTGCTTATTCTAGTAAGGATGAAGGATGGATACAAGCTATGGAAGAACTAAATCAGATTGAGAAAAATCAAACTTGGGAATTGGTACCAAGGCCTGCAAAAAAGAATGTGATAGGAACAAAATGGGTGTTCAGAAACAAATTGAATGAAGATGGAGAAGTGGTGAGAAATAAGGAAATATTGGTTTGCAAAGGCTATTCACAAGTAGAAGGAATTGACTTTGAGGAGACATTTGATTTGGTGGCAAGAATGGAAGCAATCAGAATGTTTCTTGCATTTGCAGTTCATAAGGGTTTCAAGCTATATCAAATGGATGCCAAATCTACTTTCTTAAATGGTTACCTAGAAGAAGAAGTCTAAATACAGTAGCCTAATGGGTTTTAGTTGTCAAAAGACCCAAACATGGTATGTAGACTCAAGAAGGATTTGTATGATCTCAAACAAGCCCCTAGGGTTTGGTATGTAAGGTTGGACAAGTACTTACTCTGGAAAGGGTTCAAGAAAGGTACCGCAGATAGTAATCTTTACATCATAATTGAGGATGAACAGATTCTAATAGTTGTTGTGTATGTTGATGACATAATCTTTGGTGGCAATGATGAAATGTGTAAGAGGTTTGCTAAAGCAATGCAGAAGGAATTTGAAATGTCTATGATTGGTGAGTTATCATTCTTTCTTGGGCTTCAAATCTCACAATCAGATGATGGTACATTTATCTCTCAAGCAAAGCATGTCAAGGAGATGTTGAAGAAGTTTGGGATGGAACATTGCAAAATAGTGAGTACTCCTATGGTAATAGGTTGTCATTTGAGAAAAGATAATGAGTCACCTCAAGCTAATCAAACTTTGTATAGGTCTATGATTGGGGGTCTACTATACTTAACAACATCAAGGTCTGGCATTATGCAAGCAGTATGTTTGGTTGTAAGGTTCCAAGATGATCCTAAAGAAACACATGTGAAGATAGTCAAAAGGATATTTGAATATTTGAAGTGCGCTCCAGAATATGGTTTGTGGTATCAAAAAGGTAGTGAATTTTCTCTGAATGCATATACTGATGCAGATTGGACTGACATTGTTGATGATAGAAGAAGTACCAGTGGTGGAGTTTTCTTTTTGGGAGATAGATTGGTCTCATGGTTTAGTAAGAAGCAAGATTCAGTGTGTCCTTATTAATAGCAGAAGCAGAGTACATAGTTGCAACATCCTACTACACTCAAGTGTTGTGGATGAAGCAAAGTTTGAAGGATATCAAGGTAGTGTATGATGAGCCCATTCCTATTCTTTGTGATAATACAAGTGCCATCAATATTTCAAATAATCCAATGATGCATTCTAGAACCAAGCACAAATCTATCAAGTATCACTTTTGATAGAGAAGGTTGCAAATCAAGAGGCCAACTTGGAGTATGTTCCCACAAAGGATCAGGTTGCTGATATATCTTTACAAAAGCTCTTTCCAAGGACACATTTGAGTATCTCAGACATAAGTTAGGGGTTGTTACCCCTCCTCCTTCTAACTAGATGCATAGATGGTGCATCTATCTAGGGGAAGCTCAAAGAATATCCTTATCCTTGGATTGATGGAGGCTACCTCGCAGGGGGAGTAGGTACAAAGAGGTTTGTACAAGATAGGGGGAGCTTGTATGTTTTTGTAGATACATAGGAATACCACTAGCTCTTTGTCCTTGATGTCAAACAAAGAGAAAGTTGCATATTAGGTTAAGTGTTTCCATCAATGCCAAAGGGGGAGATTGTTGCATATGTGTTGTCATTGATGTCAACAGTGGTATGTATGTTTATAGAGATGCCAAAGGGAGTTTGGTGCATAATGGTGATCGGTGATGACAAGAGAATAAGTGATCAAAGGATCTATAGAAAAATGAGTGATAATGAAAGAAGTTGTGAAGTGAAGGGTAAGGTGATGGAAGTCATGTACTATGCATAATGTTGGATCAATATCATTTGTATACAGTTGTACCCCATCTTCTGAAGTCCATAGACAAAGGATGTGTTATCATGAAGACTCTTGTTTTTGATTAAAAGTATTGTGATAGTAGTCTCTAATGTTGTGAATGTTGTATTCATTATTTCCTGATGAAAAGCATTGCTTAAGATATGAAATAAAGATTAAAAGAGTTCAAACAGTTCAAGGCACTAGAAGCTGCACTGAAGAAGCTCAGGAGAATTCTCTACATTCCTCCACATTTGAAGATATTGCCTTAGGGTTTGGAAGTTAGATAGAGACAAGTGTGAAGTATTTATGTTCTTGATTTTAGGGCATGAAAGTTACCGCAGAAGATTCTAGAGCTTGTAGAGTAAAGACAGTGGTTCCATGTTGTTGTAGTCAGAAAGAGTCAAAGAAGTGGTTTGCATTTCTCTGCATTTGAAGATGTGGTCTGGTGGCTTGGAGGATAAGCAATTATAGATGAATGGTATGATATATTTGAGTTTTAGATGATTTGATGTACCACAGAGGAACTGTCCGAAGTCAGTAGAGGAAAGACATCATATTGCTGATTAGGGTTGTTAGAAGGAGAATGTAAGAGCTACCACATTTCACCACATTATATCTTTTGGATTTTCTATTTGGAAGATAATTTTAGATGGTCTGTATGTTTGGTCATTCTAAGTTTTAGGTGTTGAAGTGCACCGCAAGTCTATTTTCAATGTTCTATCTCATAATTGTGTGTTCAGATTTTGCAAGTGATACCAGGTTCAATGTTTGTTTGTTTGCACCTGAAAGAAGATTCTTTATTTAGAGAAAGGAATGGTTGAGAAGGTTTATGAAAGTCTTATGTTACTTTTGAAGTGATCCACATGATGCTAATTGGTCTCTCCAGTACTGCTTTAGGTCTGGAGCTAATTTGTAGATGGTTAAGTGTTTGCTAGGCTGACTTGATGTGTTTTGGTGATTGCAGCTGATGTTTGAAAGTGTGTGCCAGCATTGAAGAGTGTGCTAAGGAAGAATAGGTCCTAGTTATCACTTGGTTTTAACCTCTTTGAATTTTTACATGATTTAGGTGCCGACTTATGGCCGTTGCACGTTTTCATGTTACACGTTTTATCTTGGCCAACAAATGAGAAAGTTTTTGAAGCTTGAGGAGGATATAAAAGGAAGTTCAAGTTTTTTGTGAAGAGTATGAGAGTGTGAGAGTGTGTGAGTGTGGATGTGACATTTTGTGTGTGTGGAAGTGTATTGAAGGTAGCAGTGTTTGTTTGGACAGAGGTGTTGAAGTGTGGAAAGTGTTGAGGTTGCAGAGGTGATTGTTCAGTGGATTTTGTCAAGTGTTCTGTACTAAGGTTGTATCCTATTTTTGTAAGTGTTGTAGCATTGTATTTCATAGAGTTGTAGCCTACATTGGGTTGTAGCCCATAAAACCTATTGTAAATTTATTTTAGTATATGTGAGGCTAGATTTGGACAATAGATCCAAGTAGCTTGTTCACTAAGGTTTTTCCCTTCTAAGGTTTTCCATGTAAATATGGTGTCACAGTTGTGTGCTTATGTGTTGTGCTTTGAATTGCTTAATTTTTGTTATCATTTGTTTAGGGTAGTAAAAAGGATTTGGTTGATAAAGTTAATTTGGATTAAGTTTTGGCATATATTGATTCACCCGCCTCTTAGCATATCAGTGTGTTCTAACAAAAAATATGTGGCAAAAAGAATAATAAAAATAAATAAAACTAAAAGATCTTTCTTAAAGGGAGGTGGTTGAAGGAAGTACCATTTTCTTGCAAGAGGGGAGGGGTAAGTGCAAAAAGTTGAGGGGTGAAAAAGTGGCCAAAATTTTTTCAAAAAAAATTAAGACAACACGAGCGCTTTATAACACGCTTGCGTTATGGTTTGGCAATGATGAGCCTAAGGCTCGACAAAACCAAACCATAACACGCTCGTGTTATAGCGCGAGCGTGTTATGTTTAATTATATATATAAAAAAGAGCATTTCTGCTCATTTGATTTCTTTTTTTCTCTACACCCATAGCTTGCAAACCCTAAGAAGCGCGCTCACATTTTTGAAGACCCAATTTGACACCAAAATCTCACTGATTCATCACCAAAATGCCGCCACAACGTCGAGCAGGGCAAAGGAGTGAGTTTTATTTTTTTTTGTTTGAATTTGTTTCTAAAAAGGTAGGTTTGAGTTGATTTTTGATGTAAATTTCCTTAATTGTTAAGAAATGTTAATGCACCTCCTCCTCCTCCTCCTCAAAATCCATAAAATCTTGAAGAGGAAATACCTGCTGAAGAACAACCCGAACAACAAACTCCTCCATCCATTCCTCGACATGCCCCTGGAATACAAGAAAATCCAATGGGGCAAATTGAAAACAATAAAAAAGAAATTGAAGACATAATTACAAGGTTGAAAGATCCTTCAACTTCAACCTTGCATAGGTCCATGCTTGATCAATCTCTTGAATCTGTGTTATCAAATATAGATTCAATTAGCAAGCAAATATCTAGTCGGTCGGATAAGAGGAGAGAGTTTAGAGAGTATTATGCAATCAAGCTATCATATGAAGATGTGAAAAAGTTACAAATTACAAAATTAGACTTGTGTTCCATTTTCACAAACCCACAAACAAATCAACCTCCACCCATTACATGCAAAAGGTTCCCTATCCATTGGTGCAACAACCAAGCGATAAGGGATAATTTTGGGCAGAGGTGGTGGATAGTTTTTGACCATCCTCCATGCAATAATAATGAGGTCCTGCAATACATTTTGAGGAAACTCTACTACGAGTTTGTCCTCAACAAAGTGCCAAACTATTTTGATATGCGGGACTTTCAGGGTAGAGGTGGGGGCTCAGCACAAGATAGACCAGGGGCACGTGTTGACCCACAGTGGCCAGTGAGACAAGTAATCAGCAAACTAGCCCATGAGCATATGTCTATCCCTTTCATTGTGAAGGAGAGTGTTGAGGTCGATACACTTCAGTCCATTAGTACCTTGACCCAGAGCATCATAGAGCATGCCAGTCCTGCAGCACAACATGGGTTGGGAGATAGTGCAAGGAGTAGTATTCCACCCCATACTTGTCAGACTTGCGGGTTAGCCTGTGGTTATGACCCCATGGATAGTCAGGACACAGGTGCATATGCTACATCTATAGCTAAGCAGATGGTGATGACAGATACCCTCCTGAGTGAGACTTTCATCCTTGATACTCAGGTAAATATTAGCAAGTTCGTTGAATTTAATTTATTAAATTTTATTTTTGAAATGTAAGATTAACTAATTTAGTTTGATGATTTTGATGAAATTTCAGGGCCATAACATTGATGCAATTCTCAGCAATACTGCACCTGCATTTTACACTACGACATCTACTGCCGGGGTATGTAACTAGTAAACAATTATAAATATTACATGTGAATAGCATTGTTATATGAATGGTATTCTAATATCTAATTTTGGATGTTGAATAGGTTAATCTTGGAGATTTCATGGCAACACCTGCCAATGGTGGTGTAGTTTAAAGCTTCATTGAGGCAATAAAATAAATAGTTTAACTAATAAGTTGTACTTATTAGATTTTTGTATTTTATATTCATATCATTGATTACATTGCATTGCACATCTTTTAAACTCAAAGCATTATTAAACATTGCATAAATAATAGCTAGATGTTGATAGATGACAAAAGTTCAATTATAATATAGTTAAATTTGAAAAAATGGCTCAAAGAAATGTTCTCTCATGGAATGCCATGAGAAGCAGATGCATAGACAAGGACATCACCATGAGACCACTTTTCTTTGAGTCATCTTTTCAAATAGCTCACTACCTTGTCTATGCTACCATATTTTCCATACATGTCTACCAAAGCTTGTTGATCCCCTCCACACTATTCTTTGACAAATTCTCTCTAATAATCTCACCCAGTTACCACCAATTAGACCCCAGGACATGACACCAGAGAGGGGAATCAACCTATGACATCTTATATAGCATATGATTGACTTGAACATCATCTAGGTTTTAGGTATTAATTATGGGGGCAACAAGTCACCCCTAACCAAAATCTTCAAATCTACACTAACCCTTTCCCCTACAAACTTATGTCAATCCTATTGGCTCAATTTCTTTCATCTCTATGTCTATAAGAAAGAGCTATAGTATAGCACCAAGAGAGAAAAATCTTCACTATGATTATGTGTATTATGTGTCTAGTTGTATCATAGTGATGCATTGTTGATAATGAATACATAGTGTGCTTTATTGTGTGTACTTCTATGTTTAGGTGAATGTGTGTGTATGTTAGGAACCATGACTTGCATCACTATTCTAGTTTCATAATTGAATAATGTTTTATTTTTAGATGATGCAGGTTGTGGAGACACCTCTCGAAGTTCATAGGGCAATGGAGCATGGTGTGTCCACTGCGATTCATAGCTCCATGTCATTGATGGGGGTATGAGGTAGATTAGTAAATTTTAATTTACATTCATTGTTATAGTTGTTTATTTTTGAAAAATCAAATGATTATTGATTTTAAGTTTAATTTCTATATGGATGGTTTCTATAGGACATGACATCACCACAGCCTAATCCTGCTACTAAGACAAATGAGGAGGCAGATTATATGGTAGCGGTAAGTGATTATTTTGTTAAATGTTTCACTTTTTATAACATGTAATTTCTATATATTAATGTATATACTTTTTATTGTAACAACTACAAGTCCACGAAGAACTAAATAGGAGGAGTAGCCCTCGGGTTCGTAGTAGACTGCCCTCATACACGTCTCCATCCTCCTGAAGATCAAAGGCTACTCGTGATCTATTCCCTTCACCAAACAGAGGGGAATGAATACTTATTAGGGTCCTTTTTTGTATGCCTTTATGTCATTTGTGGATATATATTTTGTATTGCATATAAGAGACATTGTATGCCTATATGGCTATTTTGTATATATGTTATACTTATATTGACAGATATTGATGTATGCCTATATGGTTATTTGGTTAATACAAATCTTTTTTATTGATGGAATCCATATTCGGATTATAAATCCACATTTGAATGGATATTTGTAGATGGTTAATTCAAATATTTAAAGTCCAAATGTATTACATAGGATGTTTGTTGGTCCAATAAGCTATCTATTGTTATTCAAGTATCACCTAAACCTCATTCTAGAACTAAAATATAAAAGTTGTATTTAAAAGAAAAATGAATCATCATGTTGAATAGAAAATATTCATATTCTTTATGAGTTGCTCAATTGAAAATATTCAAATGAGTATGCTGATCCATATTCTTTATGAGTTGCTATATTGAAAATATTTCTTATTTTCTTGTTATTATACCATATTGGGATGCAAAGAGTATGTTTGTTGTTTTGAATAAGATAGTCAAAATCATATGCTTATGAGCACCTGATGACCATTATGGTTATTAAATGTAATTCCTCTTGCATATAAGGTGAGGTTATGAGATTACATTAAGTCTTACCTAATTTTAGTATGTAACATAACATTGGGGCTATAGGCTTCCATAAGTAATCAACAATCAAGGTTCAAGGTTGTCATTGAAGTCAAAGGGTCAAGGTTGTTTGTCATTGATTTCAAGGTTGATGCCATGATGTTGATAAGGTGATACAGTGATTCAAAGTAGGTGATGGTCATGAGGTGCATGATGTTGTGAATATGGTTTTCATGATAAGGACTCTCAATTCATGTTGATGTTGCACAAGACAAACATGGTTCATATGATGCAAGGTTCACGTTCATGGTGGATGTGGCTTTGTTCATGCAAGGTTTTGTTGTGAATATGGTTTTCATGATAAGATCTATCTTGGAAGGTTGATATGATGCAAGGTTCATATTCATGGTGGATGTGGTTTTGTTCATGCAATAAGAAGTTAGAGAAGAAACAAGCTTTCATAATCATAATCTTATTGATAGTTAGGGTTTGCATATTGGGCATTAAACCCTAAAAAGAATCTACTTTTCTTAAGACTTTAAAACCCTTAATTACCTGTCCTATGTAAAGTGCACTTTTGTTTTAATTTAATATTGACTTATAATCAGAAGTTACTATCACTTAAATCAACCTACTAAAGGGTCTTTAAGTCATTAGTTCACCGCCCTTCAACCTAACTCAATCAACATCTCTGGTAAACTCTCATAAGCTCGAGTGCCATATCATAATCGAAGGTCATATTTAATTGATATGAGGGCGAGAAAAAGGATTGGAAGGTCAGTATTTAAAAGGAATTTGGAATACAAACAATCATCACTATGCGGTTGAATTTCATGGGCATGCCTTTATAAAAGGCTAAAAGACAACTTTATGCAAGATATCATGGTATTTGTAGTGTTTGAAGATTGAAGACTAGTTAGTGTTTGTAGCTCAGACTGTTTCGGCATGTTTGGGTATGAAATAGGACCATGCCTAGCCTAAACATACCCATCTAGATGTGTTGAAATTATTAGTTTGGCCGCCATGGAGAAGAACAAAAGTTACACCCCTTTGCAACTTTATACTGCCTCCTTTTGATGATTTTTGGGGCAGCAAAAAACTTTTCACCACAGGTAAACGCCTTACAAATATAAAAAACTGAGAGAGGTTATTGTAGAAGGACCTACGTGATCACATTACCTCAGATGGAATGTATCTAAGTGACAGTTTTTGAGTAACAGCTCATCAAAGATTGCTACCTTTTTACACTTTGGACTCTTCAGGGATATCGCTGGTACAATGTAGCTCAAACTGTTTCGGCATGTTTTGGGTACAAAATAGGACCATGCCTAGCCCAAATGTACCCATCTAGACACGTTCAAACTATCAGTTTGGACACATGAGGAGAAGAACAAAAGTTACACCCCTTTGCAACTTTACACTACCTCCTTCTGACGATTTTTGGGGCAGCAGAAAACCTTTCACCACAGGCAAATGCCTCAAAGAAATAAAAAACTAAGAGAGGTTATTGTAGAAGGAACCTATGTGATTGCGTTGCCTTAGATGAAATGTATCTAAGTGACAAATTTTTTGAGTAACAACTCGTCAAAGATTGCTACCTTTTTACACTTTGGACTCTTTAGGAATATTACCGGTACAATGTAGCTCAGACTGTTTCGGCATGTTTGGGTGCAAAACAGGACCATGCCTAGCCTAAATGTACCCATCCCGATGCGTTGGAACTGTCAGTTTGGTCGCATCAAGAGCAGGATGAAAGTTACACCCCTTTGCAACTTTACACTGCCTCCTTTTGACGATTTTTGGGGCAGCAGAAAACCTTTCACCATGGGCAAACACCTTAGAGATATAAAAAATTGAGAGAGGTTAATGTAGAAAGACCCTATGTGATTGCGTTGCCTTAGACAGAATGTATCTAAGTGACACAATTTCTGAGTAATAGCTCGTCAAAGATTACTACCTTTTTGCACTTTAGACTCTTTAGGGATATTGTTGGTACAATGTAGCTCAGACTATTTGGACATGTTTAGGTGTAAAACAAGACCATGCCTAGCCTAAAAATACCCATCATGATGCGTTGGAACTATGAGTTTGGTCGCATTAGGAGCAGGATGAAAGTTACACCCCTTTGCAACTTTACACTGCCTCCTTTTGATGATTTTTGGGGTAGCAGAAAACCTTTCACCATGAGTAAATGCCTCAGAGATATTAAAAACTAAGACAGATTATTGTAGAGGAACTCTATGTGATTGCATTACCTTAGACGAAATGTTTCTAAGTGACATGGTTTTTGAGTAACATCTCGTAAAAGATTGCTGCCTTTTTGCAATTTGGACTCTTTAGGGATATTGTCGGTACAATGTAACTTGAACTATTTCGACATGTTTGGGTGAAAAATAGGACCATGTCTAGAGTAAATATACCCATCCAGATGCGTTGGAAAAGTTAGTTTGGTAGCATCAGGAGCAGGAAGAAAGTTACACCCCTTTGCAACTTTACACTACCTCTTTCTGATGATTTTTGGGGCAGCAAAAAACCTTTCACCATGGGCAAACACCTCAAAGATATAAAAAATTGAGAGAGGTTATTGTAGAGGGACTCTATGTGATCATGTTGCCTTAGACAGAATGTTTCTAAGTGACACAGTTTTTGAGTAACATCTCATCAAAGATTGCTACCTTTTTACACTTTGGACTCTTCAGGGATATTGTCGGTACAATGTAGCTTGGACTATTTCGGTATGTTTGGGTGAAAAATAGGACCGTGCGTAGCATAAATATACCCATTCGAATGTGTTAGAATAGACAGTTTGGTCGCATCAGGAGCAGGATGAAAGTTAGACCCCTTTGCAACTTTACACTACCTCCTTCTAATAATTTTTGGGGCAGCAAAAAACCTTTCACCATGGGGAAATGCCTTAGAGATATAAAAAACTGAGAGAAGTTATTGTAGAGGAAACAGTTGACCTATTTTCCTCCATCTAGAGTTAAATAGTCCACCTTGTATTTTCTTTGAAAATCCTTTAGAAAATGTCCCTACAAAGCTTAGATCCTTCAAATATTCATGCTATACCTTACCAAAAATCCTAAAATCTTGTCTAAAGAATCTTTGCTGAAAACCCAGAAATCTTTTGTCCTCAAGTGCTTTCCATCGTAGGGTTTCTTAATTTCATACAAGGAAAAGATGTAAGGCCTACCCTTGTCTCACTGATGTGGAGGAGGAGACATGGAACTACTGGTCCACCTCACTTCACCGAAACCTGGGGTCTAAATGTTTACCATATGTACATGCGGTATGTCGATCGCTTAACCCAACCTATTTGATTTGAGAGTAGAATAATATTCCAATGCTTCTCTGTTGGCTTCTTTGGCTTCTTATATGATTGCTTACGTGTGTGCCCTTTTATGCCTTGTACTTTCAATGTGAATTCAAATAGTGCATTTACTATTGAAGTGGGGGTATTTGCATTGTATGGTTGTTTCTCACAATTGCTTCTACCGTGAGGTAAGCAAGTAAATAGACTTGTTTTATCCAAGTATTAATTGAGTTTGGGATTATCGTTGGTTCGCTTTATTTTGTGTAGATGTAAGAAAACATGACATTCTTGTCCCCTAAAATTAACTCATGGGAGTAGTCGTGCCTCTTCCTAGAATTCAAACAAGAGTTATTCCTTGTGTTATTCCTTGTGCTTTAAATGTTAGATTGATATAAGTTCTAATACATTCATAGGGCTTTCGTTTGAAAATAATTATGTTCTCTAATTTCTTAAAGCAGAAAGAGTTAATTTAGGAACTTATAAAATAATTAAATTTGTTAAAATTTCGATGTTAATTAAATTTGAACATAGATATTCAATTAATTTAAAATCGGCTTTGATTAACATATCAAACTCAAAGTTGTTAGCCAAACCTTCTTGTTCAGTAATTCACTTTGTGTCTATTATCCTTTCAATGGTACTTGTGAACATGGTTTAAATTTTGATAGTCGACCTTGCCTGGCAAGCAATTTCTTTTATATACGATAGTTATCTATTCAATGTTGCCTTTTAAACACTATAACATACCTTAGTATTAGTAAAATATATATAAAAACCATCTATATATAGGTGTGTATTTGAATACTATTTATTTTTAAGTAAATTATTACCTTAGTCTTACATAAATCATGGCAGTTTGATCAAAAATCTCTCTTTTGAGGATATAGTCTTTTTTAAAATCTTGATTGTAGTTTACAGCAAAATGCCTCAATACAACTATACAACTGTTGAATTTAAGCCAAGGTTAGGGGCTTTCTAAATAATTAGCCGATAGGCTTTTATATGTGAGCATTATAGTGCTTAGAATTGTCTCACGCTGGGAAATTTTCTAACTCGTCGGTTCTCCTTATCGGCCAAGCCAAGCTCATTTCCACAACCATTCAGATTATTTTGAGACAGCCGATGTTAACTTCCATCAATTATATTCTGCCACACGTAAATATATTCTTAGCATTCCAAATATCTAACAAGAGTGCTACAAAATCACAACCGGCAACTTCCGGTAAACCCAAAAGGGGGCAGTTCGACAAAACCCTAAAATTATCTCCAAAAGGGGGGGGCAAAGCAGAGGAAGGGCGCGGGTGTGATGGGGCTTGCATCCTCCACCGACTGCTTTAGCATGTAAGTTCCTAAAACCCTTTTCAATAGATCCATTTTTTGTACATGAACTGGAATCTTTGCATTCGATGAGATGATATCTGCTGTTAAATAGTTTATGGGACTTGTCTATGTTTCCACATTTTGTATACCTCTACCTGGGCAGATGCGTTTGCAATATCTGCTGAGATTTCCACCATCCTTTATGCTTCGATGGGAACCCATACCGTGTTCCTAAAACTCCCATTTTGCACGGGCAAGGAGGATATAGGCAAAAAATGTGGAGTCTGGCTTCCACCCGCCAGTTGCAATTTCATAAAAGCTTCTAAAGCCTGTTTTTACAAATCCGTTTTGCTTGAATCCTGCGAACCTTGCAGTCCATGAGACCCTTTTTACTCTTGAGACATTCTGTCAAATAGTTTACGTGTCTTGTCTGTGCGTCCGCATTTTTGTCTCTATGGCTGCTAGGCCGTGAGGATAGTCTTCATGCAGTCATGCCCTGTCTACGCTTTCACTGTTGGCGTACTTGTTTAAAAGGATGCTTGCAACAATAACTTCTAACAGAGACTTCCCTTCTGCTACGCCATGATGGATATCCCTTCATCGCTATTGGAGTTCTGCATTTTTTTTTGTATTGTGCAAGCCTATTTTTCAGATTCGTCAGTTAACACCACCATTAATCTTCAAAAGAACGTTGTCTCTATTTAAATTGATGAAATGGGATCACATCACACAGCAAACTTTTATGTGAGAACCCTCAGGATAGAATCGGTTGTGGTGTTACAATCAGCGTATACATTTTCTTTTGAAGTTTGACGTGATTCTTTCTATCTCAAAGAAGCATTTATAATCACAACATAATGTTTTCATTTTGATTGAAGATTGAAAGTGGATCCTCTGAATGGAGAAATTTATTTATTTATTTTCTTCGTTAATCATGCATCAAAAGAACAGTGTAGAGTTGTAGAGTTTATGATCACTTGAAATACACTTTACAATGCCAAGATGCTGTAAATTGCAGAATGATTTTGCTAAAATCAAAATTGTATCTTTGGACATTTAATTTTATAATCTGTGGAATAGCTTTTATAGAGCATTCTTTTTACATTTTCTGAGTATTCCCTATTCCATAGAGGTGTTTCCTAAGCTGAATTGTATTTATTTATTAAGTTTGTATTCAGATAAACTTCTTGCTCAATTGAAATTCTTATTAGAATTAGGTGATTATTATTTCTTGGCAAATGTGTGTTGACTTGCTTCTGAAGCAAGTTCTATGAACTTTATTATCGGTAGACAACTGCAACACGCTTTTGGAATGCAATTAACGAAGCTAAAAGCCCTCTGTTTTTTTTTGCTCTTAATGCTTATTTGTGTGTAACTGAGAGCTTGAACTTTATCTGCTACAAATTATCCTTTTATAGAATTTTTCTCTTGTTAGTCATGTTTTGGTAGGGTATTTGGGAACTAAATAGTAGTTTGGTTTTTATGCTTGTTTCACCTTGGTGGCAGAGGAATAATTTCTTCCTTGGGTTTTTAAGCTAGAATATACCCTACTACCTTCGTCTTCCAAGCCAATGTCTCCATCCTTGCATAGTTGTTGAGAGAAGAGCATAAGTCGAACAGTTTTTTTTTGGGGCCCAAAGGAAAACTATGACGTCGTTTGTACTCCAACTCCCAAGACTTCATTCACATGTGATCTGCAGGCAGCAAGAAAACACATCCACGTAGTCACCTCAGTTTTAATCGGCATCTCATGAATAAAGTGTTGGTGCCCTCTAGAGAGCCAATATTGTCATTAACTAATCAAATATTTTCAACAAGGGATAAAATTATATTATTTTTGTATTCATTTAATGAATAATTAGGAATACTTAAACATGGATTATATGAATTGAGGTATGAACTCACAAGGATAAAAGGTATCATCTTCCTTATTGGCCACTTGTGTTCGAATTAAAGTTGAGGATAAGTGGGTAGCTATTAAGTATAGTTAATGATATTATGGATTTTCTTAATTTATATTTATTGATTAAAGTTTAGTTTTATTATGTTTAGATATTGGTTTAGTTGTGGTATAATTGTTTTAGAATGGCATTCCAATGTGGAGACTTACAGGGGGAAACATGCGAAAGTTAGGTACCTTAGTAAGAAAGAAAATGAATCTATTAATTTCATGAAATTATGTTTTAGATGAGAATCTCTTATGAAAATATTTTTATTATAAAATTAAAGACTTTATTCTTTAGATTAATAATATAGATTTAAAATATATTAGATGAGATTGGAAATTGATAAATTAAATTAAATCAGAGTTCATTGCTTTATTGGTTAATTCTTGATGGTAACAACAATAGGTAAGTAGTTAAAGTTGTTGTTAGCCAGTTTAGAAAAAACGTGTGGTAGATAATTTTTTTTTACGTTTGTATTAGGCGGCTTGGAATGAAATTAAGAGGTTTTACCTTTTAGATGACAGTTAGTTATTTTAATGTCATAACTAGGTGTTGTTTGAGAACCGGTTACTTAGGTGATTGGTTGGAATCTTTTAGTGGGAATGTTAGGAGTATATTTTATAATTAAGGTATAAATTTTGTGGTATGAGAATTAAACCTCCTCACTAATAGTGTACGAGGTGAGAAGATGAAAAAAAAATAAAAATAACCAAGCATGTTTTGAACTCACATATTTTGTACTAATATCAAGGTTTGGTATCATGAAATTAGTTGGATTATAATGCTTCATGTGGTATACTAATATGAGCTAAACTTCTTATTTTGGTTCAAACTTCGTGGACAGTTAAGTAATTGATCAAAGGAGTTGAATGCCTTAGATCATGATTGCTTTGTGTGATTTTTCAGGTAATGTTGTGGAATAGATGAACCCTCAACTTCTTCTAACCTAATGTATGGTCTCAAATGTGTATGGGGATCCTTGTTTGAGAAGGAGTCAATTTATTATGTATATTTTGTAAGAGTCTTGAATTGATTGATACCATCCTATGGTTGAATGATCAAGTTTCCGAACTATGAAGTCTCTGCGCTACGCGTACGTAGGCAAGGCCGTCATGAGCCCCCGAGACACTAGGTCGGCCCCTTAGGGCCTTAGGCGAGTCATTTCTTATATGTGATATTATTAATTATAATGGTCTAATATTTGAAGTAGATGTGCAGATGAGATCTACATCCATGCAGGTTTCGGGAGCTAAGGAGGTACTATCTCACTTGGCGAACTGATGACTATCTGATGGTATAGGTAAAAGTGTAAAATGGTTATTAAACTTATTGTAACGTTGCATTTAACTTTCTATTTTGAAGAATGTTGAATTTTTATGATAATACGTAAACTACGATCTTAACCTCATGATGAGTTCATAATTTAGGTAGACATAACTTAAATGTGCATATGTGTGTAATCATTTGGATTTAGTACAACTGTGGCTATTAGTATATCTTGTAGTGGTTTGTAATTTAGTCATGTAATTAAACATAAGTTAATTGAGTTTTGTATATGGTTGAATATTGTTTATTTTCAATAATGCGGTCATGTTCTCCCTAATGATGTTAGTTAACTTGTTACAACAGACTATGTTATATTTTTGTACCGTTAATTCTCTTTAAAAAAATATATATATTTCTGCATTGTTGTGTGTTGTCGACTTATCTTTTGGGTTGCATGAGGGGGCATTACAAAAGATAGATGCATTTTTGAATGTATATTCACATATACATTCGCCATTGTATGTTTGGAACATACATTCGCAATATGCAAAGGCCTAGATGCAATTGACAAACATACAAGGTTGGCATACAAGTGTTAATGTACAATGGAATGTGTATCGCCAACATACAAGTCCAACATGTAAGAGGAAATGTACATTGCCGATATGCAAAGAAGAAAGGAGGCAAGTCATACATACAAGGGTGAATGTACATTTGCAATGTACATCGGTAGAATATACAAAGGAGACATGCAAAGCAAAGCATACAAGGCCGATATAAAATGGGCAGATGCATAAGCAACGGTGCTTTGTATATTTTGCATTATATATGTGATGTACAAAGGCAAGATACAAAGGATTTTCGCCAAAGATACAAGGAGATATGCATGTGCGATATAGAAAGGTAGTTGTAACAGTGGCTTGTATATTTCTCTTCATATGTTCGCATATACAAAGCCGATATACAAGGGGTTAGACATACAAGTCGAAGATACAAAGGCCACATGCAAACAAAAGATACATTGGCCAATAGACATACAAGTTGCAGGTAAAGGCAAGATACAAAGGGTGGGGTCCACCAAATGTATATTTGCAATTGTATGTTTGCTCATACAATCAAACATGCAAGGGAATACATACAAGGCCTGAACCTGAAATGATATGCATTCTGGTTGATAAAGGTTGGGGTTTGATTGTATGTATGTTTTGCTTGTATATTTGCATTGTATATGCGATATACAAGGCCGATATGCAAAGATGAGGAGATACAAGCCGGACCTCTAGCAAAGGTTCCAATATGGTCGATAATCGCTTGAGTTCCACATTGTATGTATATTTTGTGATTGTATGTTCGCATATACAATCTGATGTACAAAGGCATATACAAAGGATGCATGCAAGGGATTTCGGCAAGACATTGTACATCGGCAGCTCATTTTTAGATCTTTCCGAAGGTTGATGGAGGATGCAATTTTTCAGTGATGGGTCCCAGCTTCAATGCAGCGGTGAATCAGGTGGTGCCATGTGGCAGTGGCGGCAGATGCAAAGGGCCGATTCAATGGCGAATGCATATACAAGGGCCATTGGACATACTAGGCATTTTTAAAGGGGATTTCAAGGCATATGCAAATCAGTTTGAATATGCAAAGGGAGGGAAAGCACGCTTGCACCAAGTAAACCTAAAAGTACAGTTGCCATTGTATATACAATGGCGAGATATAGCGATATGCAGGCACAGATATGCAAATGTGATATACACATATAGTTGACCAAAACTTTGACAGCCTGTATCTCCCTTATTTTTGTGAATTTTAGCATGCTGCAAAAGGCAAAAATACTTGTTTTTGCCCCCTCTTTCATTTGGCGGGCTTTTGAGGGGATTTTTCTCACTTTCAAATTTTGGATCTGGATTTGCATGTTTTGGCGACTAGATGTTTCAGCGACCAAATTAGATATGCAGATGCAGATATTTTTTGCATTTATGAGTGCAGATTGATGATGTAGCAACTTACCTTAAAGACCAGAAATATCTCTCATCTACCCCTGTTCTAGATATTGCACGCCATAACTTCTGCAAGTGAATGTCCCTTCAGGCAGATATCTTCTGACAGCGCCCATGGGCGAATTGATGGTAACCGACTGAAAATGTAAAATGCTATATATACATGGAAAGCAAATATATTGAAAGGGGATGGTTTTATTTTGGGCTATTTTGCTGCTACTTTTTTTTGTAGTCAGACCTCTTAGTGTAATTGCAAGGGTATGAGAATGTGACTCACTGTGCCTGAATATGGCGGCCTCTGCTATCTTCCTTTTATCCACCAATGAATGTGATTAGCTAGGCTGGTATACTTATATTATTGAATATTTCTGTATTGTAATGGTTTTGACCTTCATAATCAATATATGCATGATTTCTTGCCTCTCTTGGGTCTTGATTTCTATGTTTTAGTTGAAGTTATAGTTTGTTCTACGAGTAAAAATGGCTCCTTTGTAGCTTTAACCTTCATACCGAAGCCTCAATCAGTCATAAGTCTATGTGAATCCCCTTCATCATTGAGATCATTGTTGTGTCTACACCAAGATCACCATTGCTCACTAAATCTGGTGTATCACTTATTTTCATTTTAGCATTCCTTCTAACCCTTTTCCCAACAAGCATTAGCACTAGGTTTAGATACATTTCTCTAAGCATTAGGCTTAGGAAGAGGAAGCCGGCCTTTTCTGGAGGTCTGATCTCAATTTGCAAGGTCCCACACTTCGAGATCATTCCCATGTTTCTCCAGATTGCTAAAGTTTTACAACTGCAGCAAAGGGTGCAAATCTAGGTGAGAACAGTTTTTGGCACGCCTGGTGGGACTAGTTCGATGAACTTCTCATCAAGATACTTAAGAGATTTGGTGTTTCTCCTAGTATCACCAGCCTTTGGAGGCAATTCAAACAACACCATGGCAACTCTACTGAACTAATCAGCTGGTTCCAGCAGCCCAAGCGCCTAAAATTTAATTAAAGATCAAGATTTTGGTGGTTTTCCTGGTCTATTCAGCTTCTAGAAGCATCTCAATCACTTGGCAACTCCCTCTCTGGTATGTATCTAGTTTCTCTTCAGTTGTAGGCCTTTTTCACTCTAATTCTAACATTTTTTATGATTATCCAACATTTAGATGTTACAAAATGTCAGAATTTTATGGGAATCATGGCTTTTCCCCTACCCGTAATCCAAATACAGGTAATTGACCCCCATATCAGCATTACCAGCATGAGCATTTTCAAACCACTCCTACTTATCCTTGTTTGCAGCCTATTAATACCTATAGTCAACCTCGTGAAAACCATTCTACTCTAGATCAAACATGCAACCTCCCTAGTTAGTCCCAAAATGATACTGATTTGGGTAGCATTAAGAGTTTGTTAATGAATTTCCAAAGGCAAATTTCAGAGATAGATAGAGAAGCACAGTATAACAAGTAGCAAGAGGAGCTTGCATATAAATCTTTTTTGCACTAGCAGGAGGCAAAAAATAGAAGAGTGTATGAAGAGAAATGCTTGAACATGCAACTTGTAGCTAAGGAGAAACAAATAAAATAGTTGCTAGCTCAAGTGCAAGAGCCCAAAGTAAAACATTTCTCTTCTATTCCTAGCTTCAAGCAAATCCATCCTTTGAACCAAAGTGAATCTATGAAAGTGGCTCAAACTTCTCTATCATGGTAGCCTTCTTGGACCAAGCATCCTAGTTACAAAATGCCAAACCTTGGGAGGGCCAATCCTCTCATACCAATTCAAAATCAGGAAGAGGAAAAGGTTGTAAAATCTACGCCTTTCATAATTCCAAGTTTCAGGTAGCCTTCTGCCTTTAAGGTTCCAAGTTGGAAAGGGCCATCTTTTTCACCCTGTGAAGACCCTCCACCAAACACATAGACGGAACCATGCTCTAGCATCCAGCTAGCAGAAGAAGAACAAAAGAGGCTTTTGTTGGCTCCATTTCAAAGGTTGGAAACTCAATCAGCTATTTTTTTTCCAAATCCATTCTTTGAAGAAGAGGTTTCCAAGTTCAGAATACCAAGCTTCAAGTAAGGTAAGTCTCCTAAATTGAATATTCCAAGTTTTAGAGGGTCTCATCCACTGAAAGAACCTATACTTGAACAAGAACAACCTATATGTTTACAAGAGACCAAGCCAATTCCTCAGGTTTCCTTGTCGAATTAGCCTTTCTATCCTTTTACTATCTATCTTTGTCCAGTTGGACCTATTGTCTATCAAGATAGCTGGTTTTGTGGACAAAAGAATGAGTTTCCTGAGATAAAAGAAGAACCTACTATTCATGAACCTATATGTAATAAAAAAGAGAAAAAATTAGGCATCTTGCAAGAAGAAAATGAGCATGATTAGTCAGGACAGCGGGTTGAGAAGCTAGAAAACAATAAAAGAAATGATTTCATATTTTTATTCGATGAGCTCCCTTCTTTTATCGAGCTGAATGAGTAGCTGGTTGTGGATATGCAACAACAAGAAAACACTAAAAATAATGACAAATTATGGCAGCTTGAGGCTGATATAGCAGATGAAAGTTTGCAGGAAGAGGCTACCTCATTGTTTGAACTTTTGCCTTCCTTTATTGAAGTAGCAAAGCTTGATTTGGAGGGCACTTCTTTGAGTAATAATGGAAATTTTGAGCATGGGCCAGCTGTTTATAAAAGTTTTCTAAGAGTTGATAGCTTTGATGAGCTTCTGGCTATCCTAGTAAAGGAGGATGTTCCATTGACCATGGAGGAGGAATCAACATGGCAAACTATCATGCAAGGTGAAGATAATGATGTTATTTTTGAGCTTTCAAATTATCTTCTCTATTGTCCAACCTTAGCCATGAGCCAGGACAACCATGCACAAAGGGCAAAAAGGTTTGAAGATTGCAGCCATGATAACATTATATCAGCCTTCTTGGGTTCTTTGAAGGAAGAAGGAGAAAGCCATGAGGTCCCAAGTCAGCTGTTTCACACACAAGAGCAACATGAGAGTCAAATGGAAGGCACCATCATACCAAATGAGGAGCAAAAAGAGAAAGAATCAAATTAAAGACATGAGATCAACCATCATGATTTGCATGTCACTTCAAGGGGATGCCCAATCAGGCACTTAGCCCAGCTGGAGACACATCAAGAGAAGTCACCACTTGTCATGCTTACCTCTAGGCATAAAGTTGAGCATCAAAATGAGTGGGATCAGCCCATTTATTCACCACAAGTTAGCAGCATCAGCAATCAGTCCAGGTGGATAGGTGAGTTTATCTCTATTTTGTGGGGGGTGTTTTATCAAGTTGTCATATGTCCATTCCTCCCTCACCTCTTTTTAATTGCCCACATGAATGAGAAACATTGTAAATTGTTAAGTAAGGGCAGTTACTTTCAAGAACCAGTTAATGGCTTTGTTTAATGTCACCTCTGACTAGTTAGTTTAGGATTAGAGTATATTTTATTTCAGTTTTAGGTTTCCTTTAAATAAGTGTCTTTGCACTTTGCTGTATTCTCAAAAACAAGGGAGATACATGCTTGCTTGTTGTTTTTGTTTTGGCTTGGTAGCTTGGTTAATGTTCCAGCTCCTCTATTCTTGTTGCAGTCTCTTTTTAACTCTATGCCCAATGAATCCTTAAGGCCACTGGTCTAATGTTTAGCAGGCAAACATCCCTGAGAGGTTGCCAAAAATGTTGACCTATTTTCCTCTGTCCAGAGTTAAATAGTTCACCTTGTATTATCCTTGAAAATCCTTTAGAAAATGTCCCTACAAAGCTTAGATCCTACAAATATTCATGCTATGCCTTGCCAAAAATTCCAAAATCTTGCCTGAAGAATCTTTGCTGAAAACCTAGAAAAACTCAGAAATCTTTTGTCCTTAAGTGCTTTCCATCACAGGGCTTCAAAGTTTCATACAAGGAAAAGATAGATGCATTTTTGAATGTATATTCTCATATACATTTGCCATTGTATGTTTGGAACATACATTCACAATATGCAAAGGCCTAGATGCAATCGACAAACATACAAGGTTGACATACAAGTGTGAATGTACAGTGGAATGTATATCGCCAACATACAAGTCCAACATGCAAGAGGAAATGTACATTGTCGATATGCAAAGAAGAAAGGAGGCAAGTCATACATACAAGGGTGAATGTACATTTGCAATGTACATCGAAAGAATATACAAAGGGAACATGCAAAGAAAAACATACAAGGCCGGTATAAAATGGGTAGATGCATAAGCAACAATGCTTCGTATATTTCACATTATATATGCGCTGTACAAAGGCAAGATACAAAGGATTTTTGCCAAAGATACAAGGAGATATGCATGTGCGATATAGAAAGGTAGTTGTAATAGTGGCTTGTATATTTCGCTTTGTATGTTTGCATATCCAAAGCTGATATAAAAAGGGGTCAGGCATATAAGTCATAGATACAAAGACCACATGCAAACAAAAGATACATTGGTCGATAGACATACAAGTCGTAGGTAAAGGCAAGATACAAAGGGTGGGGTCCACAAAATGTATATTTGTGATTGTATGTTTGAACATACAATCGAACATGCAAGGGAATACATACAAGGCCTAGACCCAAAATGATATGCATTATGGTTGATAAAGGCTGGGGTCCGATTGTACGTATGTTTTGCTTGTATATTCGCATTGTATATGCGATATACAAGGCCGATATGCAAAGATTAGGAGATACAAGCCGGACCTATAGCAAAGGTTCCAATATGGCTGATAATCACTTGAGTTCCACATTGTATGTATATTTTGTGATTGTATGTTCGCATATACAATCCGATATACAAAGGCATATACAAAGGTTGCATGTAAGGGATTTTGGCAAGACATTGTACATCGGCAGCTCATTTTTAGATCTTTCTGAAGGCTGATGGAGGATGTAGTTTTTTAGTAATGGGTCCCAGCTTCAATGCAACGGTGAATCAGGTGGTGCCATGTGGTAGGGGCGGTGGATGCAAAGGGCTGATTCAATGGCGAATGCATATACAAGGGTCGTTGCACATACTAGGCATTTTTAAAGGGGATTCAAGGCATATGCAAATCAGTTTGAATATGCAAAGGGAGGGAAAGCACGTTTGCACCAAGTAAACCTAAAAGTGCAGTTGCCATTGTATATACAACGATATGCAGGCACAGATATGCAAATGCAATATACACATACAGTTGACCAAAACTTTGACCTCTTGTATCTCCCTTGTTTTTGTGAATTTTAACATGTTGCAAAAGGCAAAAATGCTTGTTTTTGTCCCCTCTTTCATTTGGCAAGCTTTTGAGGGAATTTTTCTCACTTTCAAATTTTGGATCTGGATTTGCATGTTTTGGCGACTAGATGTTTCAGCAACCAAATTAGATATGCAGATGCAGATATTTGTTGCATTTATGGGTGCAGATTGATGATGCAGCAACTTACTTTAAAGACCAAAAATATCTCTCGTTTTCCCCTGTTCCAGATATTGCACGCCATAACTTTTGCAGGTGGATGTCCCTTTAGGCAGATATTTTCTAACAGCGCCCATGGGCGAATTGATGGTAACCGACTAAAGATGTAAAATGCTATATATACATGGAAAGCAAATATATTGAAAGGGGATGGTTTTATTTTAGGTTGTTTTGCTACCGATTTATTTTTTGTAGTCAGACCTCTTAGTGTAATTGCAGGGGTATGGGAATGTGACTCACTATGCCTGAATCTGGCCTCTGCTGTCTTCCTTTTATCCACCAATGAATGTGAGTAGCTAGGCTGGTATAATTCTGCTATTGAATATTTTTGTATTGTAAGGGTTTTGACCTTCATGATCAATATATGCATGATTTCTTGCCTCTCTTGGGTCTTGATTTCTATGTTTTAGTTGAAGTTATAATCTGTTTTACGAGTAAAAATGGCTCCTCTACAGGTTTAACTTTCATACCAAAGCCTCAATCAGTCATAAGTTTGTGTGAATCCCCTTCATCATTGAGATCATTGTTGTGTCTACACCAAGATCACCATCGCTCACTAAATCTGGTGTATCACTTATTTTCATTTTAGCATTCCTTCTAACCCTTTTCCCAGCAAGCATTAGGATTAGGTTTAGATGCATTTCTCTAAGCATTAGGCTCAGGTAGAGGAAGCTAACCTTCTCTAGAGCTCTGATCTTAATTCATAAGGTCCCACACTTTGAGATCATTCCCATGTTTCTCCAGATTGCTAAAGTTTTACAACTATAGCAAAGGGTGCAAATTTGGGTGACAACAGAACCCTACATGATTGTGTTGCCTCAAATGGAATGTTTCTAAGTGAAATGGTTTTTGAGTAACATCTCGTCAAAGATTGCTACCTTTTTGCACTTTGGACTCTTCAGGGATATTGTCGGTACAATGTAGCTCAGACTGTTTCGACATGTTTCGATGAAAAATAGGACCATGCCTAGCATAAATGTACCCATCCAGACACATTGGAATAGTCAGTTTGGTCGCAGTAGGAGCAAGATGAAAGTTACACCCCTTTGCAACTTTACACTACCTCCTTCTAGCGATTTTTGGGGCAGTAGAAAACCTTTCACCATGGGCAAACGCCTCAGAGATATAAAACACCGAGAGAGGTTATTGTAGAGGGACTCTATGTGATCGCGTTGCCTCAGATGGAGTGTTTCTAGGTGACACAGTTTTTGAGTAACATCTCGTCAAAGATTGTTTCCTTTTTACACTTTTGACTCTTCAGGGATATCATCGGTACAATGTAGCCCGGACTGTTTTGACATGTTTGGGTGAAAAAAAGGACCATGCCTAGTGTAAATGTACCCATCCAAACGTGTTGGAATAGTCAGTTTGTTTGCATCAGGAGTAGGATGAAAGGTACACCCCTTTGCAACTTTACACTACTCCTTTTGACAATTTTTGGGGCAACAAAAAACCTTTCACCACGGGCAAACGCCTTAGAGATATAAAAAATTGAGAGAGGTTATTGTAGAGGGACTCTATATGATTAGGTTTCCTTAGACAGAATGTTTCTAAGTGACATGGTTTTTGAATAACATCTCATCAAAGATTGCTGCCTTTTCGCACTTTGGACTCTTTAGAGATATCGTCGGTACAATGTAGCTCGGACTGTTTCGTCATGTTTGGGTGAAAAACATGACCATGTGTAGCGTAAATGTACCCATCAAAATGCGTTGGAATAGTTAGTTTGGTCGCATCAAGAGCAGGATGAAAGTTACACCCCTTTGCAACTTTACACTACCTCCTTCTGATGATTTTTAGGGCAGTAGAAAACCTTTCACCACGGGTAAACACCTCAGAGATATAAAAAATGAGAGAGATTATTGTAGAGGAACCCTACGTGATCACATTTCCTCAGACGGAATGCTTCTAAGTGACACAATTTTTGAGTAACATCTCGTTAAAGATTGTTGGCTTTTTGCACTTTGGACTCTTTAGGGATATCGTCGATACAATATAGTTCAGACTGTTTTGACATGTTTGGGTGAAAAATAGGACCATGCCTAGCGTAAATGTACCCATTCAGACATGTTGGAATAGTTAGTTTGGTCACATCATGAGCAAGACGAAAGTTACACCCCTTTGCAACTTTACACTACCTCCTTTTGATGATTTTTGGGGCAGCAGAAAAGCTTTCACCACGGGCAAACTCCTAAGAGATATAAAAAATCAAGAGAGGTTATTGTAGAGAGACTCTATGTGATCGCGTTGCCTCAGATGGAATGTTTCTAAGTGGCATAGTTTTCAAGTAACATCTCGTCAAAGATTTCTACCTTTTTACACTTTGGACTCTTTAGGGATATTGTCAGTACAATGTAGCTCAAACTGCTTCGGCATGTTTGGGTGAAAGACACAATTAGAGACACCTGTTTTCTAGTTAGAAACCAAGACACCTAGAGACACCTATATTTTACACATTACCTAGATTTTATACATTATTATCATGATCAACTTCATCCATCACTTAGGTCTAACCCCATGAAGCATAACATGATGATGTAAAAAAAAGTATATGTGTAAAAATGCAGCAGTAAATAAAAAAAGACAAACCTTACAAATTAATGTGCGTACTTACAACTCAATGTAACATAACTTTACAAAATCAATGTGAATACTTATAAATTAATCCAATGAACCATCCGGGTCTGCTCTACTCTTTATTGTGTCAAGTATTACTTTATGGTTATACTTACCCACCTTCCACAAGGTCTTGTTCAAAGGTCTACCCTGAGACTATATCAAATGAACATTAGATGCCATGACAAGGTTCTAGTAATGAAGAATCTTCCGATGCGTGTCAAAGACCTGAAACAACCAAACATTAACACTCATATGTGGGTACCTTCTAAGCCATGTTCTAGTAATAACCACTGAGACTGTAGGGTATTCAATATTTTTTCCATCTGTAACTGGGGCCTCCAATTTCTTTTTGGCCTCAACACAACGACATAAGTAATAATCTATTCCCTCTTTGTTATCGTCATCTGCAATAACTACATATACATGCCCTACATTGATATGTGTAGCAAATTAAATGAAATTAGTCAACATTACAAAAACATTACAAAGTAATATGACATTAGGAATTTCAAAAACTATGCAAATAGATATATTACCTGGTTGAACTAGATCTAATATGTGGTTGAAGTTAACTGATGATTCCATCTGTGTTAGTTCTAGTGCCGTCGGGGGTCGATACGTGTTAAGTGGACTAAGATAACTTAACTGCCATTCGTCAACCCACTCCTTTGACTCACACTCATCCTAGGCTTGAATTGTATAGGAAGAACAAAAGCATGACATCTTTCACATATGGATACTCCATGAACCTACAATTGAGCTTCTAAAAGAGTGCATCTCACTTGATCCTGTCAGTGTAGAACAGTCCTCATATGGTGCAATGTTAGTATCATCTATCAACCAAAAAAATCTATGAACTGAAGACTTACCTTCATTACCTGGACCCATGGAAGTATTACACCACTCGACAATCAATTTTGCATCTGTCAACTTTGCATTATCTTTATACTTTAACTCTTCTCGTGCTATGGCTCTTTTGATACATGCTCCTGCACCATCATGCTCCCCCTTTCAATGCTTGACCTCACAAAAGTTCCACATATGCTGAATACCTATAAAATTATGCCTCTTGCTCAGCCAATATAAATTTTGTGAGTTCTTGAATTGTGATGCACAATTATCTGACCATATGATATGCTGACTAAATGATATGTCCCTTCTAGCGAAATCATTGTAGAACACCTGAAAGAAACCTTGCACAAACTCTATAGAATGTGTGCGATCATCATTGATATAGAAATTATACTCCCTTATGATCTTTCTGTCATCCTCTGTACTATCATTTGCATGAATGAATGCGATGTGCACAAATATAGAAACCCGTGTGGAGTTGTAATATTGTGATTGCACCTCACATTGTGGCTGTAGACTATAGTTCTCTGCAAAGTCGACGATTGAAACAATGCTACCAACCGTAAATGTGTCCTTGCATAACTTGAATTGCAAGTCCAACCATCGATCTCTATAGGCATGTCTTGCATACTCATACACTATGCTGTCACGAAATATAGGCATAAATTGATACACTGAAATCTTTTTAATAACGAATTCACACCTCTTTGCTTCTTTACCATCTTTTTTATTGTATGCCATTGTTTTATACTTTCTGAACTCAAATAGTTCATTTCCAACCACATGTGTTCTTTCCATATGTTCACATATTGGCAAACGTTGCAAGCCACTACAACGATGACATGTGCCATCCAAGCATAATTTCTTGTAGAATATTTGACCTTCCTCTCTTTCACATTAAATTCTTGATATGAAGTCTCTTGAAGATGTTGGTGGGCCACATATGGTACAACCTTGCAAAACATTGTTAGTATGCAAATCTAAACATATAGACCTATAAACATCAAAATGGTTAGAAAATTCAATATGTAATCTACACCAATAAGTAGTGCATGTGTGATTTATCTTGACATAGAAAGGTTTTAGCATTTCAAAATATCTTTGACAAATTTTAATTTGAGGATACTTCTCTAGAAATTTACCATAAAACTGTGTTTGAGTCTCATCCAAAAAATGCTTTAGATGTGGCTCACGGTTTCAACTGCCAATTCTCCTTCTTACCACATCCCTTTGATTTGGAGATACCCTTGTGTAATTCTTCCAAAAGTCTTCAATTAGTGATCTCAATGCTTCAACAATTGGTTTATCTTTTCATGGTAGTCTCCCTAAGAATGCCCATAATTCATTGGCATTAGTGTCCTCAATTCTTTGGCATCTTCCAACTGCTCTTGATAAAGTTTTCCTATTAATTCTCAATTCTTGACTCGTCTTTCTAATGAGACGAGCTTTCCTCATTTGGCTACTTACTATAGTCGATGTAATCACATGCTGTGTTGTATTACTATCTTTTGTGCGTGAGGTGTTACCCACACTCTCATACACACTCATTAGATTCTTGACAATAGATTTTTCACTTGAAGCCTCTGATGTTCTCAACCCAAGAATATTCATGATGGACCTATACTTTATACTTCGCATCATTTCAACGAATAGTTGACATTTTGTAGTCTCATTTAACTTTTCAAAGAACAATCTCTAAATCTTATGAGCATATCTTCTGCAAGTGCATTTTAGAATCTTACCTTCTATTAGCTGTAAAATATTCTCATCAATATCAATCAAATACTTTATCTTTTTATGCAAAATTCTAGGTGGTGTTAAGTTAGGTAAATTCATCTCAACATTAAGAATTTCATCAATATTTAAATGAGATGAGCTAGATGGCATACCTTCGATCGAAGATAGAATAGATGACATACCTTGAGGTTAAGGTGGTAATGATGGCATACCTCCTTCATCACATGTGAGTGATGATGTATTCTTAACTTGAGATGTGGTAGATGGTGTCCCTATATGTTGACTTGTGGTAGAGGATGTGTCTCCAACTATGGTATTCAAATCTCTCATAGCACGAAGTTTTTGCATTTGTTCTCTTTGTGCTACCAATACCATATCTCTTTGTGATGGTTGTGGTTGCTCTTCAATTGGCATGTCTTCATTTATTGTGTCCAATTTCCTCTTCTCACGAAGTTCCCTCATAGCCACTACTTTCTTTGCATTCTTAGCTTCTATCTCTTCCTGTGTTGGTTTAATTCTTGATCGTTTCCTTAGCATGATAGAGAATTTGTCTGTAGCATGATACATAGACCAATATTAGTTCCTAAGAAATGAATCCATACAAATAACTAAAATATATGTCATTCAACCCTTTATAGTAAATGTACATAAAATCATCATGTAAAAGAGTAAATGTCACTCAACCAAAATAGGTACAAAGCATACAAAGAAAATTATTGCAACCATACAAAGCATTATTGCACAATGTTATTGCAGCCATACAAAGCATTATGGTACAAAGTTCACTTCAATCCTAGATGAGAATAAGGTCAAAGGAGAGTCACCTATTAAGGCTACAATTGAAGAGTACATGGGACTTCATGCTTGAAAAGGTTGAGGTAGACCCAATTTGACATGTTTGTTGTTACTAGGGCTACTATGATTTGGAATTGAGAAGGTGTTTTGTTCGTACTAGGGATGTTTTGTTCGTACTAGGGATACTAGGATTTAGGTGGCTTGTGAAGGAATAGACAAAAATTGAAGAGTGTAGACTTGAGTAAGGGTTTAGAATGGTTGTGTCTAAGTTCCTGAGGGGTAAGAAGACCTCTACTAGCCTTGTTAGGTTTTGAAGTATTGAAGACCCTCTTTGTGCCTTTGTATAGGGAGATTGCTTGAGAGGAAAGCTTATGAATTTTGAAGAAACTATTGGTATGATCCCTTTGGATTGAGTTGAACCCTACCTCTACATCACATACCTAGGATTGTCATAAAAATCATTAGACTAATCTCTATAATTTAAGGTATTGAATGGTATATAGTCGATCAAGGTAACCACCATCATGTGCTAACAAAGGACAATTACAAAATTTTGAAATATTGTTGTGTCATGTGCATGTACAAATCATCATGAATAGGTGCATAAGGAATGTCCTAGCCAAAGATATGTGCATACAAATCATCATGTTATGTGCATACTTGTATGATCTTGGCACCTATTCATTTGTATTTTAATTTGTTAATATGACAAGATAATAGTGGGATTGTATTTTTATTATGTTGTAAGGATTTATTCTTGTATAGTTTGACATCATAGTATGTTAAGGTCTGTTTATTACACATAATTATTAAAGAGCCCAAGTGTAGAAAATATACATGGCATCATGTGAGATTGTAGGCTACTTTCTTGATTAGGAATGTGTCTATTTTAAACATGTATGATAAAGCATGTGTCATGCCCACTTTTTCTATGTGGTTATAACATGCATTACACACGTGTCATGTCCACATGCGCCATGTGGTCATGATACGAACTCTCAAAAATTTTTCCTTACTACTTTGAAAACCCCCTCACACGCATAAGCGTGCTCGGCGGTGCACGCTTAAGGCGAAAGCAATACAGTTGACGGCGGCATACTAAATACATGTGCACACACCCTAGACAAGGAAACGCGTGGTTCCCTGACTTAGGTAAATCTCACGAATTATATTTGAACAAAGTTGTTTTAGGTGATAGATCATTTTTCAACAAAGCACGATCATCTGTTCATTTGCCCTCTCTTCCTTTTCTTGAAATTTAGTTTTGATTGTATTTCTATCATGTTCATTTTACTGTTTCTTTAAAATTTAATTTTGATTGTATTTCTATCTCATTTCCCTTCCCGTTGTGCAAGATCTTCTTTTTTTGTATCCTAATGTTTTTCTTCATGTTCTTTATCGAACAACAATAACACTACAGCTTTTACATTATTCCTAATTTCTTGGTAAACCAGATCACTTACACAGGATTGGTTAACTTCACTTGACTCAGTTCACTTTAACTCTCAATTTCATTCCTTAACTATAAAGAAAGTATAGAATAATTTAAAAACAGAGCAATGAGTTAATTTTGTGTTTGCAAATATAAACATTGTATTTCTGAATTGCAACTCTGAGTTTAAGCATCTATTCAACTCGTATTATACATTATGCATAAATAAATCTCACTTTCCTTGATTTAAGATTTCTATTTCAAGTCAAATGTTTTAAACTACATATAGTTACCTTCAAATGAATAGTGAAAAGTGAATAATAATGGTAAAAAGTGAATAGTGAAAAGTGAATAGTAAAAGTGAATAGTGACAGTGAATAGTGAATAGTAAAAGTGCATAGTAAAAGTGAAAAGTGACAATGAATAGTGAATAGCATAGTAAAAGTGAAAAGGTTCCCATCCTAGGAAGAGACCCTCAAGGTGGCAGTAATTTCAAAAGCAATACTGCAACCCAAATTTTATTTATTTCATGGTGGGGATATTTTTTTAACACTTTTACAAACTTAATTAAAACATCAACTAACTCATAACGTTGCAAGTAGAAGAAGAAGGAACTAGATAATTTTAATATCCTTTTAAAAATAAATTTTCTTTTCCTTTTCTTAATTCTAAATGGTAAAACTTAATGAACAAGAAAATTACAACTATCAGCCTAAGAAAAGAGAGAATTTCCTCACAACTCCAAAAATAACAATTTATACAATAATAGGGAGATAATTTTCTCCTTTTGGAAAAATTGACAAGTAAGGAGCTATTAAAAGATCATGCTCTCCTTAAGACTTAAGGAAAATAAAATATTTCTAAGATCCAATAATCTTCTCCAAGCTTCACAATAAGCTCCAAGAATACCTGCATAACACACATAGAAAGAAACACCACACAAGCTGCTCTCCTCCCTACCATAGACCTGCAAGTTGGTCACCCCCGAGCTAGGGAGACCATCCACATACCCAGGGTAAAATAGACTATACACATCACAACATTGATCAACAACAACAAATCAGATAAAACACACACCCTCAAGGTTTGACTCACAATACAATGAACTAGCTTAGGTGAGTTTAGGAGGGTAGGGGAATAGACAATCTCTACCTCTAGGTGCCATCCTTTCACAAATTATCACAAGGCCTCAAGCCAATATAATCACAAGGCCTCAAGCCAACAGTATAATCTTCCACAAGGCCTCAAGCCTTCCAATGAATTAAGCAACCAAAGATATCCAAACAGGCTCTCAAAGCCAATAAGCCCTCAAGGCTAAAAATAGTACCAATTTACCCTCAAGGCATATCATGTAACCAGAACTAGGATGACACCTGAGGAGGGTCACACCTCCCCTCCCTCAACATGATGAGCATTGCCTTCCAACTAGAAGGAGCTCTCTCTACACCCCAAAAAAAAACCCAAAAATAAACAGAAAAGCTCAAAGAAGACATTGCAAGATTCTTTCAACAACCAAGATATAAACATGCATATCAAACATTAGATCACACAAAATGATAGAATTTGTTCACCAACTTTCCAAAGCCCAATTATGGAAGAATCTGATGAAGAGCTCCTCTCTACTTCTCCAAAATCTCCTTCTTTTTCCTCCAAGATCCAACCCCAAAAATAATCTCTCTATGATCACAAGCAAGGGATAATGTATGGAGGATATAGGATGGCTAGAATAATTTCAGCATTATGAGGCTATGAAAAGAAGAATAGAGAAAGAATTGGGCATTATGAGGATGCCAGAAGAAGAATTCCTAGAGGAAATTAGGCATGATGAGGATGCAAGAATGAAGTCCCCCTGCAAGAATGAAGTCCTCCTGCAAGAATGAAGTTCACCTGCAAAAAAAATGAAGTCCCCTGCAAAATTCTTGTCTTCTTAATTGCTTAGAGAAGGGTCTCATTTATAGATTTTCAGAGAAGGAAATGGAAGGTGAGGATCAAGAGTTGAGATCAAAGGCTCACATTATTTGTAAATTTTAAATTCATAGTGGATGAATTAAAAATTTATTTTTTAAAAGATGTAATATTTAAATAACCCCACTATCCCAAGCAGAATTAATAAAATATCCCCACTATCCCAAGTGGAATTAATAAAATATCCCCACTATGTCAAGTGGAATTAATAAAATATACCCACTTATGAGGTCCCCCATTATAGCCCACATGTAGAAATAAAATATAATGAGAATGCAGAAAATAACATCTAATATCATTGCACAATTATTTTCTTAAAAATCAAATAGGTTCAATAATCCAGAATGCAGAAAATAACATCTAATATCATTGCACAATTATTTTCTTAAAAATCACATAAGTTCAATAATCCAGAATTCAAAAATCAATAGTCTCTTAAAATAATAATAATAACAAAAGCACTGCAAATAGTCTCATAAATAGTAATGTAAAAAGGTAGGCCTCACATACTCCCCCCTAAGACTGTACTTCCTCCTAGAAGTCATCAAAGAGGTGAGGATAAAAGGAATGCATAAGCTTTTAAAGTATGATACTAAATGTTATAAAGGCATAATCTTATTCACAAAGCACACTGTATTGATTGAAATCAACATAAGGAATTCACACATCATACAACCTATTTATATAGAACATCAACTCATATACAGATACAACAATCACAGATCTGACATCTAAACACATATTTTCATTCATCCACATTACAGGGATTAACTTCACAAGGCTCACATAAAGGTTTAGGGGGATGTCATAGTCTTATCATAGAACCAAGTAACAAGGCTAATCCACACAACCAAGATAAAAAAAATCACCAAACAACTGAAAGAAATAATCGCAATCCAAGAAAGTGCACATTACATCACTACACTCCACAAGATACACAAGGGTGAGGAAGAGTCCAATGTAACCCTCACCACCCAGACCAACTGACTCAAGAGAACAATCGACCAAGAGGATCACAACCACCACAAAACACAAGCGAAAGACTTCGATACTCATGTGACATGGTCATCATGATGACAAAACAAGAGGATGGGTATTCCTCCAAGGTGAAGGTTAGTCGTCAAACCACCACCTCTCTCTCTATCACAGCTACACAGAGTAGGACAAGGCTCAAACCACACTCAACCCACTCCATGTCAGTCCAAACAACATGCAAACCCTAGAGCTACCAATGTTGAAACATGTGCTCTGATACCAAATATGTTTATTTTCAAGGAAAGTGGGATTTATTTATGCATATTGTATAATACAAATTGAATAGATGCTTAAACTCAGAGTTGCAATTTGGAAATACAATGTTTATATTTGCAAAAACAAAATTAACTCATTGGATAGTGGGGTTATTTAAATATTACATCTTTTAAAAAATAAATTTTTAATTCATCCACTATGAATTTAAAATTCACAAATAATGTGAGCCCTTGATCTCAACTCTTGATCCTCACCTTCCATTCCCTTCTCTAAAAATCTATAAATGAGACCCTTCTCTAAGCAATTAGAAAGACAGAAATTTTGTAGGGGACTTCATTTTTTTTGTAGGTGAACTTCATTCTTGCAGGAGAGGACTTCATTCTTGCAGGGGGACTTCATTCTTGTATCCTCATCATGCCCAATTTCCTCTAAGAATTCTTCTTCTAGCATCCTCATAATTCCCAATTCTTTCTCTATTCTTCTCTTCATAGCCTCATAATGTTGAAATTATTCTAGCCATTCTATATCCTCCATACATTATCCCTTGCTTGTGATCATAGAGAAATTATTTTTGGGGTTGAATCTTGGAGAAAAAAAAAGAAATTTTGGAGAAGAAAGTAGAGAGGAGCTCTTCATCAGATTCTTCCATAATTGGGCTTTGGAAGATTGGTGAACAAATTCTATCCTCTTGTGTGATCTAATGAATGTTTATATCTTGGTTATTGAAAGAGTCTTGCAATATCTTCTTTGAGCTTTTCAATTTATTTTTGGGTTTTGTTTTGGGGTGTAGAGAGAGCTCCTTCTAGTTGGAAGGCAATGCTCATCATGTTTAGGGAGGGGAGGTGTGACCCTCTTCGGGTGTCATCCTAGTTCTAGTTACATGATATGCCTTGAGGTCAAATTAGTACTATTTTTAGCCTTGAGGGCTTATTGGCTTTGAGAGCCTGTTTGGATATCCTTGGTTTCTTGATTCATTGGAAGGCTTGAGGCCTTGTGGAAGATTATACTATTGGCTTGAGGCCTTGTGATTATATTGGCTTGAGGCCTTGTGATAATTTGTGAAAGGATGGCACCTAGAGGTAGAGATTGTCTACTCCCCTACCCTCCTGAACTCACCTAAGCTGGTTTATTGTATTGTGAGTCAAACCTTGAGGGTGTGTGTTTTATCTGATTTATTGTTGTTGATCAATGTTGTGATGTGTAAATTCTATTTTACCCTAGGTATGTGGATGGTCTCCCTAGCTTGGGGGTGACCCACTTGTGGGTCTACGGTAGGGAGGAGAGCAGCTTGTGTGGTGTTTCTTTCTATGTGTGTTATGCAGGTATTCTGGGAGCTTATTGTGAAGCTTGGAGAAGATTATTGGATCTTAGAAAATATTTTATTTTCCTTAAGTCTTAAGGAGAGCATGATCTTTTAATAGCTCCTTACTTGTCAATTTTTCTAAAAGGAGAAAATTATCTCCCTATTGTTGTATAAATTGTTATTTTTAGAGTTGTGAGGAAATTCTCTCTTTTCTTAGGCTGATAGTTGTAATTTTCTTGTTCATTAAGTTTTACCATTTAGAATTAAGAAAAGGAAAAGAAAATTTATTTTTAAAAGGATATTAAAATTATCTAGTTCCTTCTTCTTCTACTTACAACGTTATGAGTTAGTTGATGTTTTAATTAAGTTTGTAAAAGTGTTAAAAAAATATCCCCACCATGAAATAAATGAAATTTGGGTTGCAGTATTGCTTTTGAAATTACTGCCACCTTGAGGGTCTCTTCCTAGGATGGGAATCTTTTCACTTTTACTATGCTATTCACTATTCATTGTCACTCTTCACTTTTACTATGCACTTTTACTATTCACAATTCACTATCACTATTCACTTTTCACTATTCACTTTTCACTATTCACTATTCACTTTTACTATTCACTTTTCACTATTCATTTGAAGACAAACTATATGTAGTTTAAAACATTTGACTTGAAATAGAAATCTTAAATCAAGGAAAGTGAGATTTATTTATGCATAATGTATAATACGAGTTGAATAGATGCTTAAACTCAGAGTTGCAATTCAGAAATACAATGTTTATATTTGCAAACACAATATTAACTCATTGCTCTGTTTTTAAGTTATTCTATACTTTCTTTATAGTTAAGGAATGAAATTGAGTGTTAAAGTGAACTGAGTCAAGTGAAGTTAACCAATCTTGTGTAAGTGATCTACTTTACCAAGAAATTAGGAATAATGTAAAGGATGTAGTGTTATTGTTGTTCGATAAAGAACATGAAGGAAAACATTAGGATACCAAAAAAGAAGATCTTGCACAACGGGAAGGGAAATGAGATAGAAATACAATCAAACTTAAATTTCAGAGAAACGGTAAAATGAACATGATAGAAATACAATCAAAACTAAATTTCAACAAAAGGAAGAGAGGGCAAATGAACAGATGATCGTGCTTTGTTGAAAAATGATCTATCACCTAAAACAACTTTGTTCAACTATAATTCGTGAGATTTACCTAAGTCAGGGAACCACGCATTTCCTTGTCTAGGGTGTGCGCACATGTATTTGGTGCACCGCCGTCAGCTTTATTGCTTTCGCCTTAAGCATGCACTGCTGAGATTACTGCTTATGAGACTATTTGCAGTGCTTTTGTTATTATTATTATGTTAAGAGACTATTAATTTTTGAATTCTAGATTATTGAACTTATGTGATTTTTAAGAAAATAATTGTGCAATGATATTAGATGTTATTTTCTACATTCAAGATTATTGAACCTATTTGATTTTAAGGAAATAATTGTGCAATGATAATTTAGATATTGTTTGAAGAAAATGAAGAATGGAAAGGGAAAACTCAATATGATTCTATGGTTGAATGTTTAAGATGCATGTATTTAGTTTTGCTTCGGCTATGATATCTATATGTGATATTGACTTCAAGTTTGAGTGTGTAGGTATTTCTAACAAAACCACTATTACAGGAGACCATCTCATACCTATGTTGTTCCCTTGTAAGCCGATCTAGTTCAATGAGGAACTGAGATCAACCTCTTGTTTTGGAAAATTGCGGTATTGTCGTAATGTGTTATTTTTGTATGAGGTTAAGGAAATAAGGGCTTTTATCTGAATTACTTTTATTATGATAAGTGTTATAAGTTGATGTTTTGAATCTTGTTTTAACTTTAATTATTTTTGACCCTTTTCATGTGTTTATTTGACTCTGGGAGTCTTAACTAGGTGTAAAAACAACTCTAGGTTGTACCCCTTGGGTTTAGGGACCTTTTTGACTAGGTTAACCTTGGGTTAACTACCATAGGGTCACCTCAACTTGGGGGTGAGGTTAAGTGACGAAAATTGGAAGCTTGGGGGACATGGGATGAGTGGACTCCCCACTCATGCCCACTTCCAAGTCATAAAGCACTCCATGATCCCCCTCATTATGGAGGGCTTGTCTCCATGTGCCTCTTTTGGTGGGGTTCCCTTTTATGTGGGTATTGTGTCACCCACTCTATGTTATTTTAAGTTTTCTCATTGTATTTTATTTCTACATGTGGGCTATAATGGGGGACCTCATGAGTGGGTATATTTTATTATTTCTACTTGGGATAATGGGGATATTTTATTAATTCCACTTGGGATAGTGGGGATATTTTATTAATTCCACTTGGGATAGTGGGGTTTTTTAAATATTACATCTTTTAAAAAGTGAATTTTTAATTCATCCACTATGAATTTAAAATTTATAAATAATGTGAGCCCTTGATCTCAACTCTTGATCCTCACCTTCCATTCCCCTCTCTGAAAATCTATAAATGAGACCCTTCTCTAAGCAATTAGGAAGACAAGAATTTTGCAGGAGACTTCTTTTTTTTTTGCAGGTGAACTTCATTTTTTGCAGGAGAGGACTTCTTTCTTGTAGGAGGACTTCATTCTTGCATCCTCATCATGCCCAATTTCCTCTAAGAATTCTTCTTCTGGCATCCTCATAATTCCCAATTGTTTCTCTATTCTTCTCTTCATAGCCTCATAATGCTAAAATTATTCTAGCAATTCTAAATCCTCCATACATTATCCCTTGCTTGTGATCATAAAGAAATTATTTTTGGGGTTGAATCTTGGAGAAAAGAAAAGGAGATTTTGGAGAAGAAAGTAGAGAGGAGCTCTTCATCAGATTCTTCCATAATTGGGCTTTAGAAGGTTGGTGAATAAATTTTATCTTCTTGTGTGATCTAATGTTGATATGCATGTGTATATCTTAGTTGTTGAAAGAGTCTTGCAATGTCTTTTTTGAGATTTTCTGTTTATTTTTGTGGGTTTTGTTTTGGGGTGTAGAGAGAGCTCCTTCCAGTTGGAAGGCAATGCTCATCATGTTTAGGGAGGGGAGGTGTGACCCTCCTCAGTTGTCATCCTAGTTCTGGTTACATGATATGCCTTGAGGGCAATTCGGTACTATTTTTAGCCTTGAGGGCTTATTGGCTTTGAGAGCCTGTTTGGTTATCTTTGGTTACATGATGTGCCTGGAGGGCAATTTGATACTATTTTTAGCCTTGAGGGCTTATTGGCTTTGAGAGCCTGTTTGGATATCCTTGGTTACTTAATTCATTGGAAGGCTTGAGGCCTTGTGGAAGATTATACTGTTGGCTTGACACCTTGTGATTATATTGGCTTGAGGCCTTGTGATAATTTGTGAAAGGATGGCACCTAGAGGTAGAGATTGTCTACTCCCCTACCCTCCTGAACTCACCTAAGCTGGTTCATTTTATTGTGAGTCAAACCTTGAGGGTGCGTGTTTTATTTGATTTGTTGTTGTTGATCAATGTTGTGATGTGTATAGTCTATTTTACCCTGGGTATGTGGATGGTCTCCCTAGCTCGGGGGTGACCCGCTTGCGGGTCTACGGCAGGGAGGAAAGCAACTTGTGTGGTGTTTCTTTCTTTGTGTGTTATGCATGTATTCTTGGAGCTTATTGTGAAGCTTGGAGAAGATTATTAGATCTTAGAAAATATTTTATTTTCTTTAAGTCTTAAGGAGAGCATGATCTTTTAATAGCTCCTTACTTGTCGATTTTTTTCAAAAGGAGAAAATTATCTCCCTATTGTTGTATAAATTGTTATTTTTAGAGTTGTGAAGAAATTCTCTTTTTTCTTAAGCTGATAGTTGTAATTTTCTTGTTCATTAAGTTTTACCATTTAGAATTAAGAAAAGGAAAAGAAAATTTATTTTTAAAAGGATATTAAAATTATCTAGTTCCTTCTTCTTCTACTTGCAACGTTATGAGTTAGTTAATATTTTAATTAAGTTTGTAAAAGTGTTAAAAAAATATCCTCACCATGAAATAAATGAAATTTGGGTTGCAATATTGCTTTTGAAATTACTGCCACCATGAGGGTCTCTTCCTAGGATGGGAACCTTTTTACTTTTACTATGCTATTCACTATTCATTGTCACTATTCACTTTTACTATACACTTTTCACTATTTACTATTCACTTTTCACTATTCACTTTTCACTATTCACTATTCACTTTTACTATTCACTATTCACTTTTTACCATTATTATTCACTTTTCACTATTCATTTGAAGGCAACTATATGTAGTTTAAAACATTTGACTTGAAATAGAAATCTTAAATCAAGGAAAGTGAGATTTATTTATGCATAATGTATAATACGAGTTGAATAGATGCTTAAACTCAGAGTTGCAATTCAGAAATACAATGTTTATATTTGCAAACACAAAATTAACTCATTGCTCTATTTTTAAATTATTCTATACTTTCTTTATAGTTAAGGAATGAAATTGAGAGTTAAAGTGAACTGAGTCAAGTGAAGTTAACCAATCCTGTGTAAGTGATCTGGTTTACCAAGAAATTAGGAATAATGTAAAGGATGTAGTGTTATTGTTGTTCAATAAAGAACATGAAGAAAAACATTAGGATACAAAAAAAGATCTTGCACAACGGGAAGGGAAATGAGATAGAAATACAATCAAAATTAAATTTCAGAGAAACAGTAAAATGAACATGATAGAAATACAATCAAAACTAAATTTTAAGAAAAGGAAGAGAGGGCAAATGAACAGATGATCGTGCTTTGTTGAAAAATGATCTATCACCTAAAACAACTTTGTTCAAATATAATTCATGAGATTTACCTAAGTCAGGGAACCGCGTGTTTCCTTGTCTAGGGTGTGCGCACATGTATTTGGTATGCCGCTGTCAGCTGTATTGCTTTCGCCTTAAGCGTGCACTGCCGAGCACGCTTATGCGTGTGAGGGGGTTTTCAAAGTAGTAAGGGAAAATTTTTGATAGTTCGTATCATGACCACATGGCGCATGTTAAAATATCCCCACTATCCCAAGTGGAATTAAAAAATATCCCCACTATCCCAAGTGGAATTAATAAAATATCCCCACTCATTATCCCTTATCCTTAATGGACTTAAAACAATTAACCCCACTCAAGAGGTCCCTAATTATAACCCACATGTAGAAATAAAATACAATAAGTAAACTAAAATAAGAGAGAGTGGGTGACACATCACCCTCTTTAAGGGGAACCCCACCAAAAGAGAGGCACAAGGAGACAAGCACTCCATTATTAGGGGATCATGGAGTTGCTCCATGACTTGGAAGTGGGCCTGAGTATGGATTCCACTCATCCCATTGTCCCCATGCTTCCAAATTCGTCACTTAACTTCACCCTGAAGTTGAAGTGACCATATGGAGGTTAACCCAAGGTTATCCTAGTCAAAAAAGTCCCTAGACCCATGGGGTATAACCTAGGGTTGTTTTAAACCTAGTTAGGACTCCTAGAGTCAAGTAAAAATACAAGAAGAGGGTCAAAAAGAAATAAAATTAAAACAAGATTCAAAACATCTCTTACCACACATATCACAATATAATTAATTCAGAAGATAGAACTATTTCCCATGCAACATTACAACAATACAACATTACAACAATTTACCAAACACAAGGTTGATCTTAGTTCCTCGTGGAATTAGATCGGTTTTACAAGGGATACAACATAGGGTGTGGAATGATCTCCTATATTTGTGGTTTTGTTAGAAATACCTGCACACTTAATTTCAAAGTTAATTCCACATATAAATATCATAGCCAAAGCAAATTTAATACATGCATTTCTAAAGCATACCACAATTCTTATAACATAATGAAATCACATGACAATTTTCTATCTAACATCACCCAATTAGTTTTCCTTTAACATAATAAGATTTTAATAGTTTGAAAATCCAGGAACAACAGTCCCATAAATATAAAAATACCAACAACAGTAAGCTAAATAGTCACATGTATGGAAATGAAAAAGTGTAGGCCTCACATACTCCCCCCTAAGACTGTACTTCCACCTGGAAGTCATCAAAGAGGTGAGGATAAAAGGAACTCATAAGATTATAAAGTATGATAACTAAATGTTACAAAGGCATAATCCTATTCACAAAGCATAATGTATTGATTGAGATTAACATAAGGAATTTCATGTTCATCAATCATTATCACACATGCATAAGGAATTCACACATCGTACAACCTGTTTATATAGAACATCAACTCATATACAAATACATCAATTATAGATCTGACATCTAAACACATATTTCATTCATCCACATTATAGGAATTAACTTCACAAGGCTCACATAAAGGTTTAGGGGGAAATCATAGTCTCACCATAGAACCAAGTAACCAATAACTAGTGCCAAGTAACCAAAGATCCAAGAACCAGGTAGAATGATGGCCTCAGGGCCACATGCCTGGGGGCCTTGCCATACATTCCCACAATGGCCTACCTCTTGTTTGTATAAGGGTTTAGCCTTCAAGAGATAACCAATATAAGAACAAGATCACTAGGAAGGTAAGTGGATAATGACCAACCCATATTAGTCCACACTTACCCCCATCCTCAAAAGTTTCCCACATCTGCTTCCTTATATACACTCCACCAGAGGTCGCTCCATCAACATGGCGAGAAGAACATCACAACACAAGACCAGCACTAGAAAACAGAAAGAACCTAGCTTAGCCAACACAAATATCTACAAAAGCCAAGAGGACAAGTCTCCAAAACCCAAATTAGAATAAATAAATAAATGAATAAATGCGCGCAATTTCAACATTAAAACAACGTAACCATAAGAGTTATGCAAAAAAAGGAAAAAACAAAAGTTGTGGCTAAGCTACTTTTAGACAAGATAAAATAACAAGGCTGGTCCACACAACCAAGATACAAAAAGGTCACCAAACAACTGAAAGAAATATATGCAATCCAAGAAAGTGCACATTACATCACTACACTCCACAAAATACACAAGGACGAGGAAGAGTCCAACGCAACACTCACCACCTAGACTAACTGACTCAAGAGGACAATTGACCAAGAGGATCACAACCACCACAAAACACAAGCAAAAGACTTCGATACTCATGTGACAAGGCCATCATGATGACAAAACAAGAGGATGGGTATTCCTCCAAGGTGAAGGTTAGTCGACAAACCACAACCTCACTCTCTCGTAGCTACATGTAGTAGGACAAGGGTCAAACCATGCTCAACCCACTCCATGTCGGTCTAAACAACATGCAAACTCCAAAGCTCCCAATGTTGAAACATGTGCTCTGATACCAAATGTCATGCCTACTTTTTCCATGTGGTTATAACACGCATTACACACGTGTCATGTCCATATGCGCCATGTGGTCATGATACAAACTATCAAAAAAAAATTTCTTACTACTCTGAAAACCCCCTCGCACGCATAAGCATGCTCGACGATGCACGCTTAAGGCGAAAGCAATACAGTTGATGGCGGCGTACCAAATACATGTGCGCACACCCTAGACAAGGAAACGTGTGGTTCCCTGACTTAGGTTAATTTCACGAATTATATTTGAATAAAGTTGTTTTAGGTGATAGATCATTTTTCAACAAAGCATGATCATCTATTCATTTGCCCTCTCTTCCTTTTCTTGGAATGTAGTTTTGATTGTATTTCTATCATGTTTATTTTACCATTTCTCTGAAATTTAATTTTGATTGTATTTCTATCTCATTTCCCTTCCCGTTGTGCAAGATCTTATTTTTTGTATCCTATTGTTTTTCTTCATGTTTTTTATCAAATAACAATAACACTACATCCTTTACATTATTCCTAATTTCTTGGTAAACCAGATCACTTACATAGGATTGGTTAACTTCACTCGACTCAGTCCCCCTAGGGTTCTGCTCTAGGTTTTAGTTCAACGTTTAAAATATAAACATTTATATTTATATTTATATATTGTGTTATAACCTTGTGTTTTGGAAAAATATTGTAATGAAATAATGTGTTAATGTTGCATGAGGTTGAAATTTATTAATGTTATTTTAAGTTTTCTCATTGTATTTTATTTCTACATGTGGGCTATAATGGGGGACCTCATGAGTGGGTATATTTTATTAATTCCACTTGGGATAGTGGGGATATTTTATTAATTCTATTTGGGATAGTGGGGTTATTTAAATATTACATCTTTTAAAAAATAAATTTTTAATTCATCCACTATGAATTTAAAATTCACAAATAATGTGAGCCCTTGATCTCAACTCTTGATCCTCACCTTCCATTCCCTTCTCTGAAAATCTATAAATGAGACCCTTCTCTAAGTAATTAGGGAGACAGGAATTTTGCAGGAGACTTCTTTTTTTTGCAGGTGAACTTCATTTTTGCAGGAGAGGACTTCATTCTTGCAGGGGGACTTCATTCTTACATCCTCATCATGCCCAATTTCCTCTAAGAATTCTTCTTCTGGCATCCTCATAATTCCCAATTCTTTCTCTATTCTTCTCTTCATAGCCTCATAATGCCGAAATTATTCTAGCCATTCTATATCCTCCAAACATTATCCCTTAATTGTGATCATAGAGAAATTTTTTTTGGGGTTGAATCTTGGAGGAAAAAGAAGGAGATTTTAGAGAAGAAAGTAGAGAGGACCTCTTCATTAGATTCTTCCATAATTGGGTTTTGGAAGGTTGGTGAACAAATTCTATCCTCTTGTGTGATCTAATGTTGATATGCATGTTTATAACTTGGTTGTTGAAAGAGTCTTGCAATGTCTTCTTTGAGCTTTTCTGTGTATTTTTGGGTTTTGTTTTGGGGTGTAGAGAGAGCTCCTTCCAGTTGGAAGGTAATGCTCATCATGTTTAGGGAGGGGAAGGGTCTCATTTATAGATTTTTAGAGAAGGAAATGGAAGGTGAGGATCAAGAGTTGAGATCAAGGGCTCACATTATTTGTGAATTTTAAATTCATAGTGGGTTATTTAAAAATTTATTTTTTAAAAGATGTAATATTTAAATAACCCCACTATCCCAAGTGGAATTAATTAAATATCCCCACTATCCCAAGTGGAATTAATAAAATATACCCACTCATGAGGTCCCCCATTGTAGCCCACATGTAGAAATAAAATACAATGAGAAAACTTAAAATAACATAGAGTGGGTGACACAACACCCACATAAAAGGGAACCCCACCAAAAGAGGCACATGGAGACAAGCCATCCATAGTGAGGGAAATCATGGAGTGCTCCATGACTTGGAAGTGGGCATGAGTGGGGATTCCACTCATCCCATGTCCCCTGAGCTTCTAATTTTTGTCACTTAACCTCACCTCCAAGTTGAGGTGACCCTATGGCAGTTAACCCAAGGTTAACCTAGTCAAAAAAGTCCCTAAACCCAAGGGGTACAACCTAGGGTTGTTTTTACACCTAGTTAAGACTCCTGGAGTCAAATAAACACATGAAAAGGGTCAACAATAATTAAAGTTACAACAAGATTCAAAACATCAACTTATAACACTTATCATAATAAAAGTAATTCAGATAAAAGCCCTTATTCCCTTAACCTCATGCAAAAATAACACATTACGACAGTACCACAATTTTCCAAAACAAGAGGTTGATCTCAATTCCTCATTGAACTAGATCGGCTCACAAGGGAAACAACATAAGTATGCGATGATCTCCTGTATTTGTGGTTTTGTTAGAAATACCTGCACACTCAATTTCAAAGTTAATTCTACATATAAATATGATAGCCGAAGTAAATTTAATACATGCATTTCTAAAGCATACCATAGTTCTTATAAACATAATGAAATCACATGACAATTTTCTATCTAACATTACCCAATTAGTTTTCCTTTAACATAATAAGATTTTAATAGGTTGAAAATTCAGAAACAACAGTCCCATAAATATAAAAATACCAACAACAGTAAGCTAAATAATCACATGTATGGAAATAAAAAAGTGTAGGCCTCACATACTCCCCCCTAAGGCTGTACTTCCTTCTGGAAGTCATCAAAGAGGTGAGGATAAAAGGAACTCATAAGATTTTAAAGTATGATACAAAAAGGTCACCAAACAACTGAAAGAAATAATTGCAATCCAAGAAAGTGCACATTACATCACTACACTCCACAAGATACACAAGGGCGAGGAAGAGTCCAACACAACCCTCACCACCTAGATCAACTAACTCAAGAGGATAATCGACCAAGAGGATCACAACCACCACAAAACATAAGCAAAAGACTTCGATACTCATGTGATAAGGCCATCATGATGACAAAACAAGAGGATGGGTATTCCTCCAAGGTGAAGGTTAGTCGTCAAACCACAACCTCACTCTCTCGCAGCTACATGTAGCAGGACAAGACTCAACCCTCACCACCTAGACCAACTGACTCAAGAGGACAATCGACCAAGAGGATCACAACCACCACAAAACACAAGCAGAAGACTTCGATACTCATGTGGCAAGGCCATCGTGATGACAAAACAAGAGGATGGGTATTCCTCCAAGGTGAAGGTTAGTCGCCAAACCACCACCTCTCTCTTTATCGTAGCTACACGGAGTAGGACAAGGGTCAAACCACACTCAACCCACTCCATGTCGGTCTAAACAACATGCAAACTCCAGAGCTCCCAATGTTGAAACATGTGCTCTAATACCAAATGTCATACCCACATTTCCCATGCAGTCAGAACACGCATTCACGCGTGTCATGTCCACATATGTCATGTGGTCATGATACAAACTATCAAAATTTTTCTTTTACTACCCTATAAAACCCCTCGCAAGCATAAGCGTGCTCGGTGGTGTATGCTTAAGGCAAAAATAATACAGTTGACGGCGGCGTACCAAATACATGTGCGCACACCCTAGCCAAGGAAATGCGTGGTTCCCTCACTTAGGTTAAACTCACGAATTATATTTGAAATACAATTATCTTCCATACATTATCCCTTGCTTGTGATCATAGAGAAATTATTTTTGGGGTTAAATCTTGGAGGAAAATGAAGGAGATTTTGGAGAAGAAAGTAGAGAGGAGCTCTTCACCAGATTCTTCCATAACTGGGCTTTGGAAGGTTGGTGAACAAATTTTATCCTCTTGTGTGATCTAACGTTGATATGCATGTTTATAACTTGGTTGTTGAAAGAGTCTTGCAATGTCTTCTTTGAGCTTTTCTGTTTATTTTTGGGTTTTATTTTGGGGTGTAGAGAGAGCTCCTTCCAGTTGGAAGGCAATGCTCATCATGTTTAGGGAGGGGAGGTGTGACCCTCCTCGGCTGTCATCCTAGTTCTGGTTACATGATATGCCTTGAGGGCAAATTGGTACTATTTTTAGCCTTGAGGGCTTATTGGCTTTGAGAGCCTGTTAAGAGACTATTGATTTCTGAATTCTGGATTATTGAACTTATGTGATTTTTAAGAAAATAATTGTACAATGATATTAGATGTTATTTTCTGCATTCTGGATTATTGAACCTATTTGATTTTAAGGAAATAATTGTGCAATGATAATTTAGATATTATTTTGAAAAAAATGAAGAATGGAAAGTAAAACTCAATATGATTCTATGGTTGAATGTTTAAGATGCATGTATTTAGTTTTGCTTCGGCTATGATTTCTATATGTAATATTGACTTCAAGTTTGAGTGTGCAGGTATTTCTAACAAAACCACTATTATAGGAGACCATCTCATACCTATGTTGTTCCCTTGTGAGCCGATCTAGTTCAATGAGGAACTGAGATCAACCTTTTGTTTTAAAAAATTGTGGTAACTGTCGTAATGTGTTATTTTTGCATGAGGTTAAGGGAATAAGGGCTTTTATCTGAATTACTTTTATTATGATAAGTGATATAAGTTGATGTTTTGAATCTTGTTTAAACTTTAATTATTTTTGACCCTTTTCATGTGTTTATTTGACTCTGGAGTCTTAACTAGGTGTAAAAACAACCCTAGGTTGTACCCCTTGGGTTTAGGGACTTTTTTGACTAGGTTAACCTTGGGTTAACTGCCATAGGGTCACCTCAACTTGGGGGTGAGGTTAAGTGACGAAAATTGGAAGCTTGGGGGACATGGAATGAGTGGAATCCCCACTCATGCCCACTTTCAAGTCCTGGAGCACTCCATGATCCCCCTCATTATGGAGGGCTTGTCTCCATGTGCCTCTTTTGGTGGGGTTCCCTTTTATGTGGGTGTTGTGTCACTCACTCTATGTTATTTTAAGTTTTCTTATTGTATTTTATTTCTACATGTGGGCTCTAATGGGGGACCTCATGAGTGGGTATATTTTATTAATTCCACTTGGGATAGTGGGGTTATTTAAATATTACATCTTTTAAAAAAATAAATTTTTAGTTCATCCACTATGAATTTAAAATTCACAAATAATGTGAGCCCTTGATCTCAACTATTGATCCTCACCTTCCATTTCCTTCTCTAAAAATCTATAAATGAGACCCTTTAGATAGAAATACAATCAAAATTAAATTTCAGAGAAACGGTAAAATGAACATGATAGAAATACAATCAAAACTAAATTCTAAGAAAAGGAAGAGAGGGCAAATGAATAGATGATCATGCTTTGTTGAAAAATGATCTATCACCTAAAACAACTATTGTTCAAATATAATTCGTGAGATTAATCTAAGTCAGAGAACCACGTGTTTCCTTGTCTAGGGTGTGCGCACATGTATTTGGTACGCTGCCATCAACTATATTATTTTTACCTTAAGCGTACGCCACCGAGCACGCTTACACGTGCGAGGGGTTTACAAGGTAGTAAAGGAAAAAAAAATTTAGTTTGTATCATGACCACATGACACATGTGGACATGACATGTGTGTAATGCGTGTTATAACCACATGGAAAAAGTGGGCATGACATTTGGTATCAGAGCACATGTTTCAACATTGGGAGCTCTGGGGTTTGCATGTTGTTTAGACCAACATGGAGTGGGTTGAGCATGATTTGACCCTTGTCCTACTACATGTAGCTGCGAGAGAGTGAGGTTGTGGTTTGTTGACTAACCTTTACCTTGGAGGAATACCCATCCTCTTGTTTTGTCATCATAATGGCCTTGTCACATGAGTATCAAAGTCTTCCGCTTGTGTTTTGTGGTGGTTGTGATCCTCTTGGTCAATTGTCCTCTTGAGTCAGTTGGTCTAGGTGGTGAGGGTTGTGTTGGGCTCTTCCTCGCCCTTGTGTATCTTGTGGAGTATAATGATGTAATGTGCACTTTCTTGGATTGCAATTTTTTCTTTCGGTTGTTTGGTGACCTTTTTGTATCTTGGTTGTGTGGACCAGCCTTGTTATTTTATCCTCAGCTCTTTGATGACTTCCAGGAGGAAGTACAGTCTTAGGGGGGAGGATGTGAGGCCTACCTTTTTACATTACTATTTATGAGACTATTTGCAGTGCTTTTGTTATTATTATTATGTTAAGAGACTATTGATTTCTGAATTCTGGATTATTAAACTTATGTGATTTTTAAGAAAATAATTGTGCAATGATATTAGATGTTATTTTCTGCATTCTAGATTATTGAACCTATTTGATTTTAAGAAAATAATTGTGCAATGATAATTTAGATATTGTGTAAGTGATCTATTTTACCAAGAAATTAGGAATAATGTAAAGGATGTAGTGTTATTGTTGTTCGATAAAGAACAAATGACCGTGCTTTACTGAAAAATATCCCCTTTTATTATGAATAATTCATGAAAAAATAGAGCAATGAGTTAATTTTGTTTTTGCAAATATAAACATTATATTTCTGAATTGCAACTCTGAGTTTAAGCATCTATTCAATAAATCTCACTTTCCCTGATTTAAGATTTCTATTTCAAGTCAAATGTTTTAAACTACATATAGTTGCCTTCAATTGAATAGTGAAAAGTGAATAGTAAAAGTAAAAACACTACTCATCATATAAATGAGACCCTTACTTTTACTATGCTCATCATGTTCTTAGTGTATAATACTATTCACTATTGACTTTTACTATTCACTATTCACTTTTACTTTTCACTATTTACTTTTATTATTCACTTTTCACTATTATAAATTATTAACCAAACACAAGGTTAATATAAAATCTTAACTATAATTCTCTAAATATCCCTTAAATTATTAATTCTATATAATTATGTTTACTATGCTATTCACTATTCACTATGTAAATATATTGAATATTATAATAATTTAAACAGTACAAAAAAAGAAGATAGTAATAATTATTGAGTAGTAGGCTAAGAATGAATGTTTAGTGAGGGTTGTGTTGGACTCTTCCTCGCCCTTGTGTATCTTGTGGAGTGTAGTGATGTAATATGCACTTTCTTGGATTGTGATTATTTTTTTCGGTTGTTTGGTGACCTTTTTGTATCATACTTTAAAATCTTATGAGTTCCTTTTATCCTCACCTCTTTGATGACTTCCAGGAGGAAGTACAGTCTTAGGGGGGGAGTATGTGAGGCCTACACTTTTTTATTTCCTTACATGTGACTATTTAGCTTACTGTTGTTGGTATTTTTATAAAATCTTATTATGTTAAGGAAAACTAATATCCAAAATTATTTTCATATAATAATTTAATAATTATTCCTTATTTTTAAAAGGATATTAAAATTATCTAGTTCCTTCTTCTTCTAAATTAATATTATATTCTTAAAACTAATATTATATTCTTTACATTCTATTTTAAAAATAAGATGCTAGAACCAGTTGGTTAATTTTGGTAATTATCACCCTATTGTTGTATAAATTGTTATACAATATTAAAATATAAGGTTATAAGAATTAATAATTAACAATATATCACTATTCATTTTAATATCCAAATTAATATTAATTTAGAACAATATTGCAACCCAAATTTCATTAATTTCATGGTGGGGATATTTTTTAACACTTTTACAAACTTAATTAAAACATCAACTAACTCATAACGTTGCAAGTAGAAGAAGAAGGAACTAGATAATTTTAATATCCTTTTAAAAATGAATTTTATTTTCCTTTTTCTTAATTCTAAATGGTAAAACTTAATGAACAAGAAAATTACAACTATCAGCCTAAGAAAAGAGAGAATTTCCTCACAACTCCAAAAATAACAATTTATACAACAATAGGGAGATAATTTTCTCTTTTTGAAAAAAATTGACAACGAGCTATTAAAAAATCATGCTCTCCTTAAGACGTAAGGAAAATAAAATATTTTCTAAGATCCAATAATCTTCTCCAAGCTTCACAATAAGCTCTAAGAATACCTGCATAACACACATAGAAAGAAACACCACACAAGCTGCTCTCCTCCCTACCGTAGACCCGCAAGTGGGTCACCCCTGGGCTAGGGAGACCATCCACATACATATCAAAATTAAGGAATATTAAAAATATTAATAGTTCTTATAAATATAATATCGAAGTCTTCCGCTTGTGTTTTGTGGTGGTTGTGATCCTCTTGGTTGATTGTCCTCTTGAGTCAGTTGGTCTAGGTGGTGAGGGTTACATTGGACTCTTCCTCACCCTTGTGTATATTGTGGAGTGTAGTGATGTAATGTGCACTTTCTTGGATTGCGATTATTTCTTTCAGTTGTTTGGTGATTTTTTTTAATCTTGGTTGTGTGGATCAGTCTTGTTACTTAGTTCTATGATGAGACTATGACATCCCCCTAAACCTTTATGTGAGCCTTGTGAAGTTAATCCCTGTAATGTGGATGAATAAAAATATGTGTTTAGATGTCAGATCTATAATTGTTGTATTTGTATATGAGTTGATGTTCTATATAAACAGGTTGTATGATGTGTGAATTCCTTATGTTGATTTCAATCAATACAGTGTGCTTTGTGAATAAGATTATGCCTTTATAACATTTAGTATCATACTTTAAAAGCTTATGCATTCCTTTTATCCTCACCTCTTTGATGACTTCCAGGAGGAAGTATAGTCTTAGGGGGGAGTATGTGAGGCCTACCTTTTTACATTACTGTTTATGAGACTATTTGTAGTGCTTTTGTTATTATTATTATGTTAATAGACTATTGATTTCTGAATTCTGGATTATTGAACTTATGTGATTTTTAAGAAAATATGAGGAAGAGTCCAATGTAACCCTCACCACCTAGACCAACTGACTCAAGAGGACAAAATAATTTAAATATCGTAATTATTCTCTATTAACGTATAATAATAATTTAATATAAAAAAATAGGATTATCATAATAAGAATTGATCTCTTATTATTAGGTTGATCTCAGTTCCTCATTGAACTAGATCGGCTCACAAGGGAACAACATAGGTATGAGATGGTCTCCTGTAATAGTGGTTTTGTTAGAAATACCTGCACACTCAAACTTGAAGTCAATATTACATATAGATATCATAGCTGAAGCAAAACTAAATACATGCATCTTAATGTTTTATAAAATATAAATACAATCAAAATTAAATTTCAGAGAACCGGTAAAATGAACATGATAGAAATACAATCAAAACTAAATTTAGTAATAATCATATAAATAGTATCTTCTTGTTATATATTAAAATTATAGTGAACTGAGTCAAGTGAAGTTAACCAATCCTGTGTAAGTGATCTGGTTTACCAAGAAATTAGGAATAATGTAAAGGATGTAGTGTTATAATTATATTAATAAATAATTTTGATGTGGTCATGATACAAACTATCAAAAAAAAAATTCTTAGTACTCTAAAAACCCCCTCGCACGCATAAGTGTGCTCGCGGTGCATGCTTAAGGCGAAAGCAATACAGCTGACAGCGACGTACCAAATACATGTGCGCACACCCTAGACAAGGAAACGCGTGGTTCCCTGACTTAGGTAAATCTCACGAATTATATTTGAACAAAGTTGTTTTAGGTGATAGAATCATTTTTCAACAAAGCACAATCATCTGTTCATTTTTAAACAAATTAAATGCTCATCATGTTTAGGGAGGGGAGGTATGACCCTCCTCGGGTGTCATCTTGGTTCTAGTTACATGATATGCCTTGAGGTTCAATAATCCAGAATGCAGAAAATAACATCTAATATCATTGCACAATTATTTTCTTAAAAATCAAATAGGTTCAATAATCCAGAATGCAGAAAATAACATCTAATATCATTGCACAATTATTTTCTTAAAAATCTCATAAGTTCAATAATCCAGAATTCAGAAATCAATAGTCTCTTAACATAATAATAATAACAAAAGCACTACAAATAGTCTCATAAACAGTAATGTAAAGAGGTAGGCCTCACATACTCCCCCCCTAAGACTGTACTTCCTCCTGGAAGTCATCAAAGAGGTGAGGATAAAAGGAATTCATAAGCTTTTAAAGTATGATACTAAATGTTATAAAGGCATAATCCTATTCACAAAGCACACCGTATTGATTGAAATCAACATAAGGAATTCACACATCGTACAACCTGTTTATATAGAACATCAACTCATATACAGATACAACAATTATAGATCTGACATCTAAACACATATTTTCATTCATCCACATTGCAGGGATTAACTTCACAAGGCTCACATAAAGGTTTAGGGGGATGTCATAGTCTCATCATAGAACCAAGTAACAAGGCTGATCCACACAACCAAGATAAAAAAAATCACCAAACAATTGAAAGAAATAATCGCAATCCAAGAAAGTGCACATTACATCACTACACTCCACAAGACACACAAGGGTGAGGAAGAGTCCAATGTAACCCTCACCACCTAGACCAACTGACTCAAGAGGACAAAATAATTTAAATATCATAATTATTCCCTATTAACGTATAATAATAATTTAATATAAAAAAAATAGGATTATCATAATAAGAAGTGATCTCTTATTATTAGGTTGATCTCAGTTCCTCATTGAACTAGATCGGCTCACAAAGGAACAACATAGGTATGAGATGGTCTCCTGTAATAGTAGTTTTGTTAGAAATACCTGCACACTCAAACTCAAAGTCAATATTACATATAGATATCATAGCCGAAGCAAAACTAAATACATGCATCTTAATGTTTTATAAGATAGAAATACAATCAAAATTAAATTTCAGAGAACTGGTAAAATGAACATGATAGAAATACAATCAAAACTAAATTTAGTAATAATCATATAAATAGTATCTTCTTGTTATATATTAAAATTATAGTGAACTGAGTCAAGTGAAGTTAACCAATCTTGTGTAAGTGATCTGGTTTACCAAGATCACTCATTGTATTTTATTTCTACATGTGGGCTACAATGGGGGACCTCATGAGTGGGTATATTTTATTAATTCCACTTGGGATAGTGGGGATATTTTATTAATTCCACTTGGGATAGTGGGGTTATTTAAATATTACATCTTTTAAAAAATAAATTTTTAATTCATCCACTATGAATTTAAAATTCACAAATAATGTGAGCCCTTGATCTCAACTCTTGATCCTCACCTTCCATTCCCTTATCCGAAAATCTATAAATGAGACCCTTCTCTAAGCAATTAGGGAGACAGGAATTTTGCAGGAGACTTCATTTATTTTGCAGGTGAACTTCATTCTTGCAGGAGAGGACTTCATTCTTGCAGGGGGACTTCATTCTTGCATCCTCATCATGCCTAATTTCTTCTAAGAATTCTTCTTCTGGCATCCTCATAATTCCCAATTCTTTCTCTATTCTTTTCTTCATAGCTTCATAATGCCGACATTATTCTAGCCATTCTATATCCTCCATACATTATCCCTTTCTTGTGATCATAGAGAAATTATTTTTGGGGTTGAATCTTGGAGGAAAAAGAAAGAGATTTTGGAGAAGAAAGTAGAGAAGAGCTCTTCATCAGATTCTTCCATAATTGGGCTTTGGAAGGTTGGTGAACAAATTCTATCCTCTTGTGTGATCTAATGTTGATATGCATGTTTATAACTTGGTTGTTGAAAGAGTCTTGCAATGTCTTCTTTGAGCTTTTCTATTTATTTTTGGGTTTTGTTTTGGGGTGTAGAGAGAGCTCCTTCCAGTTGGAAGGCAATGCTCATCATGTTTAAGGAGGGGAGATGTGACCCTCCTCGGGTGTCATCCTGGTTCTGGTTACATGATATGCCTTGAGGGCAAATTGGTACTATTTTTAGCCTTGAGGGCTTATTGGCTTTGAGAGCCTGTTTGGAGATCCTTGGTTACTTGATTCATTGGAAGGCTTGAGGCCTTGTGGAAGATTATACTGTTGGTTTGAGGCCTTGTGATTATATTGGCTTGAGGCCTTGTGATAATTTGTGAAAGGATGGCACCTAGAGGTAGCGATTGTCTACTCCCCTACCCTCCTGAACTCACCTAAGCTGTTTCATTGTATTGTGAGTCAAACCTTGAGGGTGTGTTTTATCTGATTTGTTGTTGTTGATCAATGTTGTGATGTGTATAGTCTATTTTACCCTGGGTATGTGGATGGTCTCCCTAGCTTGGGGGTTACCCACTTGCGGGTCTACGGTAGGGAGGAGAGTAGCTTGTATGGTGTTTCTTTCTATGTGTGTTATGCAGGTATTCTTGGAGCTTATTGTGAAGCTTGGAGAAGATTATTGGATCTTAGAAAATATTTTATTTTCCTTAAGTCTTAAGGAGAGCATGATCTTTTAATACCACAAATTAATTAATCTTCTCTCTTTTCTTAGGCTGTTAGTTGTCATTAAATTTAGTAATAATATCCAAAATTTAATAGGATTATGCCCTTTATAACATTTAGTATCATACTTTAAAAGTTTATGAATTCCTTTTATCCTCACCTCTTTGATGACTTCCAGGAGGAAGTACAGTATTAGGGGGGGAGTATGTGAGGCCTACCTTTTTACATTACTGTTTATGCGACTATTTGCAGTGCTTTTGTTATTATTATTATGTTAAGAGACTATTGATTGAAATCAACATAAGGAATTCACACATCGTACAACCTGTTTATATAGAACATCAACTCATATACAGATACATCAATTACAGATCTGACATCTAAACACATATTTTCATTCATGCACATTACAGGGATTAACTTCACAATGCTCACATAAAGGTTTAGGGGGATGTCATAGTCTCATCATAGAACTAAGTAACAAGGCTAATCCACACAACCAAGATAAAAAAATATATTATATAAATAATAATAATTATAATTTTAATAACATAATATATAAAATTTATGACACCCAAGGAGGGTCACACCTCCCCTCCCTAAACATGATGAGCATTTAATTTGTTTAAAAATGAACAGATGATCGTGCTTTGTTGAAAAATGATCTATCACCTAAAACAACTTTGTTCAAATATAATTCACTATATTATATATTATAATAATTGTGTGATCTAATGTTGATATGCATGTTTATAACTTGGTTTTTGAAAGAGTCTTGCAATGTCTTCTTTAAGCTTTTCTGTTTATTTTTAGGTTTTGTTTTGGTGTGTAGAGAGAGCTCCTTCCAGTTGGAAAGCAATGCTCATCATGTTTAGGGAGGGGAGGTGTGACCCTCCTCAGGTGTCATCCTGGTTCTGGTTACATGATATGCCTTGAAGGCAAATTGGTACTATTTTTAGCCTTGAGGGCTTATTGGCTTTGAGAGCCTGTTTGGAGATCCTTGGTTACTTGATTCATTGGAAGGCTTGAGGCCTTGTGGAAGATTATACTGTTGGCTTGAGGCCTTGTGATTATATTGGCTTAAGGCCTTGTGATAATTTGTGAAAGGATGGCACCTAGAGGTAGAGATTGTCTACTCCCCTACCGTCTTGAACTCACCTAAGCTGGTTCATTATATTGTGAGTCAAACCTTGAGGGTGTGTGTTTTATTTGATTTGTTGTTGTTGTTCAATGGTGTGATGTGTTTATTTAACTCTGGGAGTCTTAACTAGGTGTAAAAACAACCCTAGGTTGTACCCCTTGGGTTTATGGACCTTTTTGACTAGGTTAACCTTGGGTTAACTGCCATAGGGTCACCTCAACTTGGGGGTGAGGTTAGGTGACGAAAATTGGAAGCTTGGGGGACATGGGATGAGTGGAATCCCCACTCATGCCCACTTCCAAGTCATGGAGCACTCCATGATCCCCCTCATTACGGAGGGCTTGTCTCCATGTGCCGCTTTTGGTGGGGTTCCCTTTTATGTGGGTGTTGTGTCACCCACTCTATGTTATTTTAAGTTTTCTCATTGTATTTTATTTCTACATGTGGGCTATAATGGAGGACCTCATGAGTGGGTATATTTTATTAATTCCACTTGCGATAGTGGGGATATTTTATTAATTCCAGTTGGGATAGTGGGGATATTTTTTATTTCCACTTGGGATAGTGGGGATATTTTATTAATTTCATTTGGGATAGTGGGGATATTTTATTAATTCCACTTGGGATAGTGGGGATATTTTTTAATTCCACTTGGGATAGTGGGGTTATTTAAATATTACATCTTTTAAAAAGTGAATTTTTAATTCATCCACTATGAATTTAAAATTCACAAATAATGTGAGCCCTTGATCTCAACTCTTGATCCTCACCTTCCATTCCCTTCTTTGAAAATCTATAAATGGGACCCTTCTCTAAGCAATTAGGAAGACAGGAATTTTGGAGGAGACTTCTTTTTTTTTTGCAGGTGAACTTTATTTTTGAAGGAGAGGACTTCATTCTTGCAGGGGGACTTCATTCTTGCATCCTCATCATGCCCAATTTCCTCTAAGAATTCTTCTTCTAGCATCCTCATAATTCCCAATTGTTTCTCTATTCTTCTCTTCATAGCCTCATAATGCTGAAATTATTCTAGCCATTCTATATCCTCCATACATTATCCCTTGCTTGTGATCATAGAGAAATTATTTTTGGGGTTGAATCTTGGAGGAAAAAAGGAGATTTTAGAGAAGGAAATAGAGAGGATCTCTTCATCAGATTCTTCCATAATTAGGCTTTGGAAGGTTGGTGAACAAATTCTATCCTCTTGTGTGATCTAATGTTGATATGCATGTTTATAACTTGGTTGTTGAAAGAGTCTTGCAATGTCTTCTTTGAGCTTTTCTGTCTATTTTCGGGTCTTGTTTTGGGGTGTAGAGAGAGCTCCTTCTAGTTGGAAGGCAATGCTCATCATGTTTAGGGAGGGGAGGTGTGACCCTCTTCGGGTGTCATCCTGGTTCTAAATACATGTGCGCACACCCTAGCCAAGGAAATGCGTGGGTCCTTGACTTAGGTAAATCTCACGAATTATATTTGAACAAAGTTGTTTTAGGAGATAGATCATTTTTCAGTAAAGCACAGTCATTTGTTCTTCTTTCCATTTTCTAGAATTTAATACTAATTTCTTCTCCTTCAGACTTAGCATTTTCAACCAAGCCCGTTTATTTGCCCTCTCTTCCTTTTCTTGAAATTTAGTTTTGATTGTATTTCTATCATGTTCATTTTACCGTTTCTCTGAAATTTAATTTTGATTGTATTTCTATCTCATTTCCCTTCCCGTTGTGCAAGATCTTCTTTTTTTGTATCCTATTATTTTTCTTCATGTTCTTTATCAAACAATAATAACACTACATAAGCTAGTTTGAAGAGTATAATAATCAAGGCTTGAGATTGTCTACTCCCCTACCCTCCTGAACTCACATAAGTTGGTTCATTGTATTGTGAGTCAAACCTTGAGGGTGTGTGTATTATTTGATTTGTTGTTGTTGTTCAATGGTGTGATGTGTTTAAGTCTATTCTACCCTAGGTATTTGGATGGTCTCCCTAGCTCGGGGGTGACCCACTTGCAGGTCTACGGTAGGGAGGAGAGTAGCTTGTGTGGTGTTTCTTTGTTTGTATGTTATGCAGGTATTCTTGGAGCTTATTGTGAAGCTTGGAGAAGATTATTGGATCTTAGAAAATATTTTATTTTCCTTAAGTCTTAAGGAGAGCCTGATCTTTTAATAGCTCCTTCCTTGTCGATTTTCTAAGAGGAGCTCTTCATCATATTCTTATAACCAAACTCGTTCATACTTTCTTCATGGGAAAGAGAAAGAACAGCTAATCTAATTGTTATTTTTGGAGTTGTGAGGAAATTCTCTCTTTTCTTAGGCTGATAGTTGTAATTTTTCTTGTTCATTAAGTTTTACCATTTAGAATTAAGAAAAGGAAATGAAAATTTATTTTTAAAAGGATATTAAAATTATCTAGTTCCTTCTTCTTCTACTTGCAATGTTATGAGTTAGTTGATGTTTTAATTAAGTTTGTAAAAGTGCTAAAAAAATATCCCCACCATGAAATAAATAAATTTTGGGTTGCAGTATTACTTTTGAAATTACTGCCACCATGAGGGTCTCTTCCTAGGATGGGAACTTTTTTACTTTTACTATGCTATTCACTATTCATTAGCACTATTCACTTTTACTATACACTTTTCACTATTTACTATTCACTTTTCACTATTCACAAGATACACAAGGGCGAGGAAGAGTCCAACACAACCCTCACTAAACATTCATTCTTAGCCTACTACTCAATAATTATTACTATCTTCTTTTTTTGTACTGTTTAAATTATTATAATATTCAATATATTTACATAGTGAATAGTGAATAGCATAGTAAACGTAATTATATAGAATTAATAATTTAAGGGATATTTAGAGAATAATAGTTAAGATTTTATATTAACCTTGTGTTTGGTTAATAATTTATAATAGTGAAAAGTGAATAATAAAAGTAAATAGTGAAAAGTAAAATTGAATAGTGAATAGTAAATGTCAATAGTGAATAGTATTATACACTAAGAACATGATGAGCATAGTAAAAGTAAGGGTCTCATTTATATGATGAGTAGTGTTTTTAATTTTACTATTCACTTTTCACTATTCATTTGAAGGCAACTATATGTAGTTTAAAACATTTGACTTGAAATAGAAATCTTAAATCAAGGAAAGTGGGATTTATTGAATAGATGCTTAAACTCAGAGTTGCAATTCGGAAATACAATGTTTATATTTGCAAAAACAAAATTAACTCATTGCTCTATTTTTTCATGAATTATTCTATACTTTCTTTATAGTTAAGGAACTTATTAATGAAATTGAGAGTTAAAGTGAACTGAGTCAAGTGAAGTTAACCAATCCTGTATAAGTGATCTGGTTTACCAAGAAATTAGGAATAATGTAAAGGATGTAGTGTTATTGTTGTTCAATAAAGAACGTGAAGAAAAACAATAGGATAAAAAAAGAAGATCTTACACAACAGGAAGGAAAATGAGATAGAAATACAATCAAAATTAAATTTTAGAGAAACGGTAAAATGAACATGATAGAAATACAATCAAAACTAAATTCCAAGAAAAGGAAGAGAGGGCAAATGAATAGATGATCATTCTTTGTTGAAAAATGATCTATCACCTAAAACAACTATTGTTCAAATATAATTTGTGAGATTAATCTAAGTCAGGGAACCACGTGTTTCCTTGTCTAGGGTGTGCGCACATGTATTTGGTACGCTGCCGTCAACTATATTGTTTTTGCCTTAAGTGTATGCCACCAAGCATGCTTACACATGCGAGGGGGTTTACAAGGTAGTAAAGAAAAAAAAATTTAGTTCGTATCATGACCACATGATGCATGTGGACATGACACATGTGTAATGCGTGTTATAACCACATGGAAAAAGTGGGCATGACATTTGGTATCAGAGCACATGTTTCAACATTGGGAGCTCTAGGGTTTGCATGTTGTTTAGACTGACATGGAGTGGGTTGAGCATGGTTTGACCCTTGTCCTACTACATGTAGCTGCGAGAGAGTGAAGTTGTGGTTTGTCGATTTACCTTCACCTTGGAGGAATACCCATCCTCTTGTTTTGTCATCATGATGGCCTTGTCACATGAGTATCGAAGTCTTCCGCTTGTGTTTTGTGGTGATTGTGATCCTCTTGGTCAATTGTCCTCTTGAGTCAGTTGGTCTAGGTGGTGAGGGTTGTGTTGGACTCTTCCTTGCCCTTGTGAATAGTGAAAAGTGAATAGTAAAAGTAAAAACACTACTCATCATATAAATGAGACCCTTACTTTTACTATGCTCATCATGTTCTTAGTGTATAATACTATTCACTATTCACTTTTACTGTTCACTATTCACTTTTACTTTTCACTATTTACTTTTATTATTCACTTTTCACTATTATAAATTATTAACCAAACACAAGGTTAATATAAAATCTTAAATATTATTCTCTAAATATCCCTTAAATTATTAATTCTATATAATTACGTTTACTATGCTATTTACTATTCACTATGTAAATGTGACACATCACCCACATAAAAAGGAACCCCACCAAAAGAGATCATGGAGTGCTCCATGACTTGAAAGTGGGCATGAGTGGGGATTCCACTCATCCCATGTCCCCCAAGCTTCCAAATTTTCGTCACTTTACCTCACCCCCAAGTTGAGGTGACCCTATGGTAGTTAACCCAAGGTTAACCTAGTCAAAAAGGTCCCTAGACCCATGGGGTATAACCTAGGGTTGTTTTAAACCTAGTTAGGACTCCCAGAGTCAAGTAAAAATACAAGAAGAGGGTCAAAAAGAAATAAAGTTAAAACAAGATTCAAAACAATATTTCTTACAACACTTATCACAATATAATTAATTCAGAAGATAGAACTATTTCCCTTAACCTCATGTAATATTACAACAATACAACATTACAACAATTTACCAAACACAAGGTTGATCTTAGTTCCTCGTGGAACTATATCAGCTCACAAGGGATACAACATAGGGTGTGGAATGATCTCCTGTATTTGTGGTTTTGTTAGAAATACCTGTACACTTAATTTCAAAGTTAACTCGACATATAAATATCATAGCCGAAGCAAATTTAATACATGCATTTCTAAAGCATACCACAGTTCTTATAAACATAATAAAATTACATTACAATTTTCTATCTAACATCACCCAATTAGTTTTCCTTAACATAATAAGATTTTATAAAAATACCAACAACAGTAAGCTAAATAGTCACATGTAAGGAAATGAAAAAGTGTAGGCCTCACATACTCCCCCCCTAAGACTGTACTTCCTCCTGAAAGTCATCAAAGAGGTGAGGATAAAAGGAACTCATAAGATTTTAAAGTATGATACAAAAAGGTCACCAAACAACCGAAAGAAATAATCGCAATCCAAGAAAGTGCATATTACATCACTACACTCCACAAGATACACAAGGGCGAGGAAGAGTCTAACACAACCCTCACCACCTAGACCAACTGACTCAAGAGGACAATCGACAAAGAGGATCACAACCACCACAAAACACAAGTGGAAGACTTCGATACTCATGTGACAAGGCCATCATGATGACAAAACAAGAGGATGGGTATTCCTCCAAGGTGAAGGTTAGTCACCAAACCACCACCTTTCTCTTTATCGTAGCTACACGGAATAGGACAAGGGTCAAACCACACTCAACCCACTCCATGTCGGTCCAAACAACATGCAAACTCCAGAGCTCCCAATGTTGAAACATATGCTCTGATACCAAATGTCATGCCCACTTTTTCCATGTGGTTATAACATGCATTACACACATGTCATATTCACATGCGCCATGTGGTCATGATACGAACTATCAAAAAAAATTTTTTACTACTCTGAAAACCCCCTCACACGCATAAGCGTGCTTGGCGGTGCACGCTTAAGGCGAAAGTAATACAGCTGACGGTGGCATACCAAATACATGTGTGCACACCCTAAACAAGGAAACGCGTGGTTCCCTGACTTAGGTAAATCTCATGAATTATATTTGAACAAAGTTGTTTTAGGTGATAGATCATTTTTCAACAAAGCACGATCATCTGTTCGTTTGCCCTCTCTTCCTTTTCTTGAAATTTAGTTTTGATTGTATTTCTATCATGTTCATTTTACCATTTCTCTGAAATTTAATTTTGATTGTATTTCTATCTCATTTCCCTTCCCGTTGTGCAAGATCTTCTTTTTTTGTATCCTAATGTTTTTTTTCATGTTCTTTATCAAACAACAATAACACTACATCCTTTACATTATTCCTAATTTCTTGGTAAACCAGATCACTTACACAGGATTGGTTAACTTCACTTGACTCAGTTCACTTTAACTCTCAATTTCATTCCTTAACTATAAAGAAAGTATAGAATAATTTAAAAACAGAGCAATGAGTTAATTTTGTGTTTGCAAATATAAACATTGTATTTCTGAATTGCAACTCTGAGTTTAAGCATCTATCCAACTCGTATTATACATTATGCATAAATAAATCTCACTTTCCTTGATTTAAAATTTCTATTTCAAGTCAAATGTTTTAAACTACATATAGTTGCCTTCAAATGAATAGTGAAAAGTGAATAATAATGGTAAAAAGTGAATAGTGAATAGTAAAAGTGAATAGTGAATATAGAATAGTGAAAAGTGAATAGTAAATAGTGAAAAGTGTATAGTAAAAGTGAATAGTGACAATGAATAGTGAATAGCATAGTAAAAGTAAAAAGGTTCCCATTCTAGGAAGAGACCCTCATGGTGGCAGTAATTTCAAAAGCAATACTGCAACCCAAATTTTATTTATTTCATGGTGGGGATATTTTTTTAACACTTTTACAAACTTAATTAAAACATCAACTAACTCATAACGTTGCAAGTAGAAGAAGAAGGAACTAGATAATTTTAATATCCTTTTAAAAATAAATTTTCTTTTCCTTTTCTTAATTCTAAATGGTAAAACTTAATGAACAAGAAAATTAAAACTATCAGTCTAAGAAAAGAGAATTTCCTTACAACTCCAAAAATAACAATTTATACAACAATACAGACATAATTTTCTCCTTTTGGAAAAATCGACAAATAAGGAGCTATTAAAAGATCATGCTCTCCTTAAGACTTAAGGAAAATAAAATATTTTCTAAGATCCAATAATCTTCTCCAAGTTTCACAATAAGCTCCAAGAATACCTGCATAACACACATAGAAAGAAACACCACACAAGCTAGTCTCCTCCCTACCGTAGACCCGCAAGTAGGTCACCCCCGAGCTAGGGAGACCATCCACATACCCAGGGTAAAATAGACTATACACATCACAACATTGATCAACAACAACAAATCAGATAAAACACACACCCTCAAGGTTTGACTCACAATACAATGAACCAGCTTAGGTGAGTTCAGGAGGGTAGGGGAGTAAACAATCTCTACCTCTAGGTGCCATCATTTCACAAATTATCACAAGGCCTCAAGCCAATATAATCACAAGGCCTCAAGCCAATAGTATAATCTTCCACAAGGCCTCAAGCCTTCCAATGAATCAAGTAACCAAGGATATCCAAACAGGCTCTCAAAGCCAATAAGCCCTCAAGGCTAAAAATAGTACCAATTTGCCCTCAAGGCATATCATGTAACCAGAACTAGGATGACACCCGAGGAGGGTCACACCTCCCCTCCCTAAACATGATGAGCATTGCCTTCCAACTGGAAGGATCTCTCTCTACACCCCAAAACAAAACCTAAAAATAAACAGAAAAGCTCAAAGAAGACATTGCAAGATTCTTTCAACAACCAAGATATAAACATGCATATCAAACATTAGATCACACAAAAAGATAGAATTTGTTCACCAACCTTCCAAAGCCCAATTATGGACGAATCTGATGAAGAGCTCCTCTCTACTTCCTTCTCCAAAATCTCCTTCTTTTTCCTCCAAGATCCAACCCCAAAAATAATCTCTCTATGATCACAAGCAAGGGATAATGTATGGAGGATATAGGATGGCTAGAATAATTTCGGCATTATGAGGCTATGAAAAGAAGAATAGAGAAAAAATTGGGCATTATGAGGATGCCAGAAGAAGAATTCCTAGAGGAAATTGGGCATGATGAGGATGCAAGAATGAAGTCCCCCTGCAAGAATGAAGTCCTCTCCTGCAAGAATGAAGTTCACCTGCAAAAAAAAAAGAAGTCCCCTGCAAAATTCTTATCTTTCTAATTACTTAGAGAAGGGTCTCATTTATAGATTTTCAGAGAAGGAAATGGAAGGTGAGGATCAAGAGTTAAGATCAAGGGCTCACATTATTTGTAAATTTTAAATTCATAGTGGATAAATTAAAAATTTATTTTTTAAAAGATGTAATATTTAAATAACCCCACTATCCCAAGCGGAATTAATAAAATATCCCCACTATCCCAAGTGGAATTAATAAAATATCCCCACTATCTCAAGTGGAATTAATAAAATATACCCACTCATGAGGTCCCCCATTATAGCCTACATGTAGAAATAAAATACAATGAGAAAACTTAAAATAATATAGAGTGGGTGACACATCACCCACATAAAAGGGAACCCCACCAAAAGAGATCATGGAGTGCTCCATGACTTGGAAGTGAGCATGAGCGGGGATTCCATGAGTGGGGATTCCACTCATCCCATGTCCCCCAAGCTTCCAAATTTTCGTCACTTTACCTCACCCCCAAGTTGAGGTGACCCTATGGTAGTTAACCCAAGGTTAACCTAGTCAAAAAGGTCCCTAGACCCATGGGGTATAACCTAGGGTTGTTTTAAACCTAGTTAGGACTCTCAGAATCAAGTAAAAACACAAGAAGCGGGTCAAAAAGAAATAAAGTTAAAACAAGATTCAAAACAATAATTCTTACAACACTTATCACAATATAATTAATTTAGAAGATAGAACTATTTCCCTTAACCTCATGCAATATTACAACAATACAACATTACAATAATTTACCAAACACAAGGTTGATCTTAGTTCCTCGTGGAACTAGATCGGCTCATAAGGAATACAACATAGGGTGTGGAATGATCTCCTGTATTTATGGTTTTGTTAGAAATACCTGCACACTCAATTTCAAAGTTAATTCCACATATAAATATCATAGACGAAGTAAATTTAATACATGCATTTCTAAAGCATACCACAGTTCTTATAAACATAATGAAATTACATGACAATTTTCTATCTAACATCACCCAATTAGTTTTCCTTAACATAATAAGATTTTATAAAAATACCAACAACAGTAAGCTAAATAGTCACATGTAAGGAAATGAAAAAGTGTAGGCCTCACAGCATGATAAAGTAATTCAAATAGAATTAAGGAAAATGTAAAGAACATGCATGTAAAGACTTGACATATCTAAAAAATAGAGATTCGAATGGAGAGAGTACCCAATTATGTAGTGTTTTTTTCTTCTTGCATCAAACTCCTCAACAATTTGAGTTTTTCACCACTTGCTTCCTTTTCAATGTTAAATTGAATAACACTTAAATATAATTAGTAATAACAATACTATTAACCAATCTATAATGTTAAATTCCTAAAATTGAATCACAATTAACATTGCAACACTACAAAAATTGAAACTTGAATAGATATATATCAAATTTGGTGTGAAAACTATGTTATTTCCTCCTTCTCAAGTTGTAAAAGCAGAAAAGGTGGTGGAAAGATCATGCAAAGGTGCTAGAATGTGTAAAATGTACATGTGAACTTCCCAACAGCATGAAAGCACTTCTTTTTTATCAGAACATGTGCATAATCAGCATGAAAATAGAGCATGTAGGCCTGGATCACGAGGGTCAACACTCTTTTACCATTTCTATAGCAAGACAAAATGCGAGCACGTTATAACGCGCTCATGTTTTGTCCTGCTATAGATTGATCCTTAAATATTTGTGCCTATCTCACCTTCAATAGCACCTTTACAATATCTCACCTCTAGTTCCATTAGCTCATGTTCTATATCTCACTTATCACTCCCCCTCACCTCTCTACCTCTCCCCTTTCTATGTCTCTAAGTCACTCCTTGTCTACCTCTGCATCCATTCTTAACCATCTAGGTCTCACTTAATCCTAAACCCTAAAGCCGGCTATCCCTACTCCTATACCCTCAACAGGCTTGATACTATACCTTAAACCCTAATCCCTTATCCCTAAACCCTCCAACCCTATCCCTAATCCTTATACCCTTGATACTCTACTTCAACCCTAATCCCTTGACCCTCAACCCTATCCCTAAACCCTCAACCCTCAACCCTCAACATCAAACCCTAATCCTTCAACCCTTAACTTTAATCCCTCAACCCTCAACCCTATCCCTAAACCCTAAACCCTAAACCCTAAAACCTTAACCCTCAACCCTCAACGTCAAATCCTAATTCCTTAACCGTTCACTCTAATCCCTCAACCCTAAAGCCTATCCGTAAACCCTCAACACTATACCTTAAACCCTAATCCCTCAACCCTAAACCCTAAACCTTATCCGTAAACCCTAATCCCTCAACCCTCAACTCTAACCCCTCGTCCCTAAACCCTAAATGCTATCCCTATTCCTAAACCTTCAAAGGGCCCAATACTATACCTTAAACCCTAATCCCTTATCCCTAAACTCTCCAACCCTATCCCTAATCCTTATACCCTCGACACTCTACTTTAACCCTAATCCCTCGACCCTTAACCCTATCCCTAAACCCTCAACCCTCGAACCTCAACACTCAACCCTCAACATCAAACCCTAATCCGTCAACCCTTAACTCTAATCCCTCGACCCTCAACCCTATCCCTAAACCCTAAAACCTCTACCCTCAAACCTCAACATCAAATCTTAATCCCTCAACCCTTCACTCTAATCCCTCAACACTATATCTTAAACCCTAATCCATCAACCCTAAACCCTAAACCTTATCCCTAACCCCTAATCCCTCAACCCTAATCCCTTAACCCTCAACTCTAATCCCTCATCCCTAAACCTTAAATGCTATCCCTATTCCTAAACCCTCAATGGGCTCGATACTATACCTTAAACCCTAATCCCTTATCCCTAAACCCTCCAACCCTATCCCTAATCCTTATACTCTCGACACTCTACTTTAACCGTAATCCAAAGATCCTCAACCCTATCCCTAAACCCTCAACCCTCGAACCTCAACACTCAACCCTCAACCCTATCGCTAAACCCTCAACCCTAAAACCTCAACCCTCAACCCTCAATGTCAAACCCTAATCCCTCAATCCTTAACTCTAATCCCTCAACCCTAAACCCTATCTCTAGACCCTCAACACTATACCTTAAACCCTAATCCTTCAACCCTAAACCCTAAACCCCATCCCTAATCCCTAATCCATCAACCCTCAACCCTAATCCATCAACCCTCAACCCTAATCCATCATCCCTAAACCCTAAACACTATCCCTATTCCTAAACCCTCAACGGGCTCGATACTATACCTTAAAACCTAATCCTTTATCCCTAAACCCTCCAACCCTATCCCTATTCATTATACCCTCGACACTCTACTTTAACCCTAATCCCTCAACCCTCAACCCTATCCCTAAACCCTCGACCCTCGAACCTCAACCCTCAAACCTCAACGTCAAACCCTAATCCCTCAACCCTTAAGTCTAATCCCTCAACCTTCAACCCTATCCCTAAACCCTCAACCCTAAAACCTCAACCCTCAACCCTCAACATCAAACCCTAATCCCTCAACCCTTAACTCTAATCCCTCAACCCTAAACCCTCAACACTATACCTTAAACCCTAAACCCTATCCCTAAGCCCTAATCCATCAACCCTCAACCCTAATCCATCAACCCTCAACCCTAATCCCTCATCCCTAAACCCTAAACACTATCCCTATTCCTAAACTCTTAATGGGCCTGATACTATCCCTCAACCCTAAACCATTAAAACTTGAACCCTAAAACCTATCCCTACACCCTTGACACTCGACACTATATCTTAAACCCTAATCCCTTAACCCTCATCCCTAAAGCCTCAACCCTAAAGCCTTAAACCTTCAACCCTAAACCCTATCCCTAATCCCTCTACCCTCAACACTCTACTTTAACCCTAATCCCTTGACCATCAACCCTATCCCTAAACCCTCAACCCTCAACCCTCAACTCTCAACATTAAACCCTAATTCATCAACCCTAAACCCTAATCCCTCAAACCTAAACCCTATCCCTAAACCATCAACCCTCAACACTATACCTTAAACCCTAATCCCTATCCCTCAACCCTTAACCCTTAAAACTTAAACCCTATCCCTACACCCTCAACACTGGACACTATATCTTAAGCCTTAAACCCTCATCCCTAAAGCCTCAACCCTAAATCCTTAAACCTTCAACCCTAAACCCTATCCCTAATCCCTCTACCCTTAACACTCTAACCCTAACCTTGACATTAAACGCTAATCCATCAACCCTAAACCCTAATCCCTCAACCTTAAACCATATCCCTAAACCGTCAACCCTCAACACTATACCTTAAACCCTAATCCATCAACCCTAAAACCTAATCCCTCAACCCTCAACCCTAAACCCTATCACTAAACCCTCAACCCTTGACACTATACCTTAAACCCTAATCCCTCAACCCTCAACCCTAATCCCTCATCCCTAAACCCTAAACGCTATCCTTATTCCTAAACCCTCAACCCTCGACACTATACCTTAAACCTTAATCCCTTATCCCTAAACCCTAAACCCTATCCCTCAACCCTTAACCCTTAAAACTTAAACCCTAAAACCTATCCCTAAACCCTCGATGCTCAACACTATATCTTAAACCCCAATCCCTTAACCCTTAGTCCTAAAGCCTCAACCCTCAATTGTTAAACCTTCAACCCTAAACCCTATCCCTAATCCCTCTACCCTCAACACTCTACTTTAACCCTAATACCTTGACCATCAACCCTATCCCTAAACCCTCAACCCTCAACCCTCAACTCTCAACATTAAACGCTAATCCCTCAACACTAAACCCTAATCCCTCAACCCTAAACCCTATTCCTAAACCCTCAAACCTCAACACTATTCCTTAAACCCTAATCCATCATACCTAAACCCTAACCTCTCAACCCTAAACCCTATCCCTAAACCCTCAACCCTCAACACTATTCCTTAAACCCTAATCCCTCAACTCTAAACCCTAATCCCTCAACCCTAAACCCTAAACCTTATCCCTAAACACGCAACCCTCAGCAAGTTATACCTTAAACCTTAATCCCTCAACCCTCAACCCTAATCCCTCATCCCTAACCCCTAAATGCTATCCCTATTCCTAAACCCTCAACCCAAGACACTATACCTTAAAACCTAATCCCTTACCCCTAAACCTTAAACCCTATCCCTCAACCCTTAACCCTTAAACCTTAAACCCTAAAACCTATCCCTAAACCCTCAACCCTATACCCTCAACAATATACTAAAGCTCTAATCCCTCAATCATCAACCCTATACCTTAAACCCTGAAGCCTACACCCTCAAACCCTCATCCCTAGACCATATTTAACCTCACCCTTATATCCTAAACCTTGAATATTGTGCCTCAACCCTATACTTAAATTAAACCTAAACCATACGTGCTCTCAACCCAAGTCACCCTATGCCTTATATACCCTCAATCCATATCATAAACCCTAAACCCTAATCCCCGCGCCTTACACACTTAATCTTATACACTCAACAACCTAAATATTAACCCTCAACTGTAATCCTCAACCCTCTAATCTCTACCCTCTACCCTCTACCTATTACTTAAGCCCTAATCCCTCAACCCTCAACCCTCAAAACTATACAAGCTCAGGTCCTTATATACACTAAACCCAAAACACTTACATACATGCATACATACATACATACATACATGCATACATACATACATACATACATACATACAAAGATGAATACATACAAGCATGCATACATACCTACAAGTATAGATATAAACATCCATGAAACATACTTATGAAAGTTGAACATATCTCATTCAAAGGAAGACATAACATGAGCGCATTATAATGCGCTCACATTGTATCGAATTGGGAAAACACTGGCAAACATGCAAAAAAGAAAAAAAAGCACAACATAATGTGAGCACGTTATAACGCGCTCGCTTTACATTGTGCTTTGGGAATCCCAAGCCTTAGGCTTGAGATTTGCTTTAGATTTCCAACCCAAAGGCTTGGGAGTGCCTTTTCAACATCCACAGATGTGTTTTTGTCAAATTTTACAAGATTTCACATAATTTTGTTCGTGCTAACCCTCAGATTTGCACGTGTTTCAAGGTCAAACAAATCAAACACCTAGGTAATGTTAGGCTTTCTCTTAGCTATTTAACGATGTAATTTTTTTCACATTTTGACAATGTTAATCCTTTCATCTTTAATTTCTTTTGTTTGTGTGTCCGTTTTTGGGAAAAAACCACTATTTGGTCTTTTTTTTTAATTGTAAATTAACCATTCATTAAAATTTAAAAAAATTACATATTTAGCAACTAGACTCCATTCTACACATATTAAAAAAAAGAAAAAATGATTTTCAATTAGTTTTCAAAATTTATAGGGGTAGCACGACCAAAATTTTATTTTTTAGGATGTGTCCACTTTGAAAATTAGTAAAAAATTAAATATTCATAAAAAATTATCAGAAAAATCAGGCATAAACTACATGTTGTTAGCTAATTTCTCACTGAAGCGATTTTAAAAATACAAAAAAAAAGTTAACCTTTTGAGGGAGCCACAAAACATGCCATGTTATGTTTTTTTGATAGAAACAACACCAATTTCTGTGGCTCCCTCTTTTTAACCCCTTAATCTATACCATTTTCAAAAAAAATAGTAGTTTAGAAAGTAGACTCGGAGCACTATGAACATTGTTTTGGTTGCATCTCCAAATTTTGAGTGTAACTATGCTCAATTTCTCATCCAACGCTGACATTTCCTAATTTCAGAAAAAAAGTGGCCACTTAAGACCCCTTTTTGGCCCCCCATCTTCTTGCACTTACCCGGAGACAAATTAATAACACTAGTATGGGTGCCCTAGCGAGGGAATGGTGCCCACCTGCTGTGACTCTACTAGCAGCAACATGGGTTAGGCAAAGGGTATGGATATCCATCAAAGCATTAAGGATAGAGGAATTTGGTCAAATAGAAAGGGAGGGAAGAGAGAATGCAAATAAGATAGAGGGCCTCATGCCTTGCATTTTTTCCCACACAATGTCATCTACTCGCTTGCAGCTTTCCAACATAAGGAAAAATCCCTTCAATGTATTTCCCTCTCTCAAATCTACAATCATTTTTTCATAAAATGTGTTATTTTTAGGTACATCTGCTAGGCCTCTACTGGATACCCTCATACTCAAGCATTGGCAAGAGAGAAGAAGATTACATACCCACATAATAAAATCAAAATCATTCTAAGCATTTTTCTATAAACCAAACTTGTAATAATCATATGCCCAAGTTGGAAGAATTGGCATGTTGATTGTTTGACGACATCACTCAATGAAATGTGGTATCTGGGAGTACCATGCTAGTAGGGTATGCTGAAAATGGAAAGGTAGAGGAAGCGCCTAGGATGTTTGATGAATTGTTTGAATGAGATGTGGTATCTTGGAATGCAATGATTGTTGGGTATGTGTGGAAGAGGAATGCATGAAGTTGATGAAGGGGGTAAATCATAAAACACTCAATAATAGAAATGGCACACAGAAAATAGAATATTTCTTTATTGATTTGGACAACTTATTACATTATAGAAGCTCAATTACAATCAAAAGAATCAATCCTCCACAGGCTACAACACACTACAGCTACACATCACCAGGCTCTAGAATCTTATGCCTTCTGTAACACCCAAATCAGCTAGGGTTTTTGTTTTCCCACATATTCTTGACTCTACACTTTCCCCCCTTAACTCTACTACTATCCAGGGTTCCCAAAATAGTCATAAATAGTACTTTTTGGTGGCCTCCAGCTAAATTTCAGAATTTGTAACTCCCTCCAAAAAGTAGGTCAACTTTCGGGAAGCATAACTTTTGATCCGAGTGTCCGATTGATGAACTATTTTAAGTGCCCGAAAGCTCGCGATGTGAACTATCACACCAAAAATCCATAAATGGATTTTTGTCAACTTTTCAGGATGTTATGGGATGTTTTAGTGCCTCATATCTCGTTTCAGAAATTTTCAGGGGCTTTTTGGAAAACAAAAACTTTAATATCTTTCAATTCACAAATGATCTTTGCCTGATTCCTTTGCCAAAGGTTGTATATTTCTATTATGAAGCTTTCTGTAAGTTTTTGCTTCAATCTGTGTCCAAATGCAAACTTTCCTAAAATGGCAAGTAAACTTTCCAAAACTAGCAGTTTGCTATTTTCAGTAGTTTTGGAAAAACTGAAAGTCCTACATCATTATTCAAGAGATTATGGAACCGGAAATACTAATTATGGAAAGAAATGAAAACAACTATAATGATTTTGAAGCAACATATTTTTGGGTGATGCAAGATTGCCCTTACACCACTGGGTGCTCCTGTATCAGAAGTGGTGGCAATCACATATAGAGGTGATTTAGTCATGTACTATATTTTAGTTAATGTATTTGATGCAGACAATTTCCATTTTTTATCTAATAAACTTGATCAATAGTTCTATTAGACTCTAAGTCTTTCCTTTTTCCATAAATTGACTTCACACAATTTGTCAATAATTAAATCTCTTGAAACTTGAACAGGAGAATCTTTATTTAAGAATTAAGTTACTCTTCAACTAAGGCTATCAAATGGAATTAAATAATTGTTAAAATCCAAAGGGACCGTTTTCAAATTTCATCAACTACTATAAATGTGAAACTAGATTTTTAGTTGAAACTTCCTTTCAAGGTTTCATAGCCATCAATTATATTTATTGGAAATAAAATCATCTCATGACTTGTGAATTTTCCTTTGATTTGGAAAGAGAGTTACAAATTTTGGGAAAAATATAGAAGAAATCCATAAAGTAAGAGTGTTTCTCATATAAACTAATGCAGCGTTCAAGGTACATAAAATGTGAAACTAGAAGTCAAATTATTAGAAAAAACTAATTATTTACTCTTTTCAATTTTGGGCTATATTTCTAACATTGATGTTAGAGTTAATCTTTGGCTCTTGGATTGTTTGGGGATGTTAAAGGTATAGTCCAAAACATAAATAGTATAATGAACCAAGAGAATCAAAAGCAATGGCTCAAAATCAATGTGTTGAGATTAACTTGGCCAAAAGGTAGATGATTTTAATTCTATTTTATGATATTTTAGTTTGTTCGTGAAAATTTATTGTAATGGGTTGTCTTGGTAAATAAATGTTGGAGGGGCTTTTCGTTAATGAAATCCTTTTATGGTTCATGCCACCATAAAACAATATGGTTGTGGTATTTAGTATCACCACATCATGTTGTTGTATGATACTATGTTTTGAACCTCAATAAAACTCTATACTAGTAATAGTTATAGAACAATGATATAGGATATGAAGTTCTATTCCATAAGTCTAAGATCAATGGATGAGTTTTTAAACACAAGATCCCTGTGTTTTGTATTTAATATGATATGATTTGGTATCCTAACATGTTGTGTTCCAATTACAAAGAATTTCATACTATAATATAGTTATGATATTTGATATCATTAAATCGTATTATAGTAGGACATCATTTGAAGCCATATCAGGTCTTTCCATATTTGTTGAATTGTGAAGATATTTAGGTTGTCATTTTTTTGTGATTGATATGACTGGAATTATTATATATTGATTATGCTAAATTAGGCATAATTTCTAGGTAGGGATTTTATTCTAGTGATGTTAGTAATTGTTGGTATGAAATTGAGTGACTATGGAACTTGACTATTATTTGACATGACTTTGAGGTGAAGTGGGTACTAATGATAAATGAGCAAAATGTATATACATATCCAACTAGGTATCTTATCAACATTAGAATGAGGTAATATAAAATTATCATAAATGTTGGTATTAATGAATGCAATATTCCATACATAGTGGGAGGGTTGAAAGGTGTTGTAAGATCTAGTCTAACTCCATGTTCATCCTAATGGGTATACTTGAACTAGTAATTACTTTAGTTCTATAGTTATTATGGGTTATATGATAATGGTCACAATATGACTATGTGAACAAAGAGAATTACATGTTGGTAGGAAATTAGCCTAGACTTTGGGTTAATAAAATGAGCTTGTAAGGGTTCTATTATGTTTTAAGCTGAATTTCAAATCACAGAGGGGGAGAGGTCTAAATTGAGACCTTTGTGTCTTTTGAAGGTATTTAGTACATGTTAGCTAAATGGTGAACTTAGTTAGGTTTACCAACCTTGTATTAAACATTATTAATTGATGGGAATCATTGACAAGAAAATATTTGGGGTATGTAATAATAATCAATAAACTCAGTGAACTATGGCTTTATTTTGGAATGGGTTTTGATAAATGGAAATTTTTTACACTAGTTGATTTTAATCCTTTCTATGGTATTCCTTCTATAATATTCTTTCTATTCTACTTCTATGATGAAGTTTCTTGAGTCATTATGAAATCTTGGGTATAGGAATTCTATGTGTATGTTCCTAGAGAGATTATTGTGAGGAGAACTACATGGGACTTTGATCTTTTTTGAAGTAGGTATGTATGCAATCTTTGGGTGAAGGATGCCCCTAGACCCCAAGTCTAGAGGGGAGGGGTTTAGGGAATGACACTAAGGTATGGGGTGTTCCTAAACATGATCAACCTTCCCTCTTCACTATGTTTTAGCTTGAGGCTGAAATTATATTAGATGGTTGTGAACTCACCTTCTAATTAATATATTTCCACTATATACATCTAAGCCAATAAAAGCAATTTGTCAACATTAAGATTACTTACTCTAAGGTTTTGTGGTGGCTAGATTTCCACAATCTACTCCAATCTTGGTTAAACTTTTAGAGTCACTATCACTATGGCTTGTCTCTAATGTGAATGTATATGAGTGCCTCTAGACTGGTCTAACTATAATTATTAGAGTTTTGTGGGTTAAACACTATGGTATTGTGTCAATATTCAATGATAAGTACTTGAAGGTATAAGTTAGCCTCAAGACCCTAGAGAGGTCTATTCTTCAAAGTATAAAGTGTGTGATAAACTTGGCCATAACATGGTCATGAACGAGTTATGGTAACTTGATGACTTTGCATTTAATGATGATGTTGACCTAAGATATTATGATATGAAGGTGTGAACCACTCTTAATATGTGTGGATGATCAGCCTATTCTAAATATGTGCCTAGATTTGTGATGATTTAGGATGGAATTCCTTATGACTACCTTTGCCAAATGTGGGCCACTAACAGTAAGTATTAACAAATATGGTAAGGCATTTTACCTTTATGTTTGTCTAGTAGATAATTGTATTCTAAGATATATGATTGGAAATATGCAAAATATTATGTACTGACAAGTATCATATTGTCTAATATTACCACTATGAGTTTAAATTATTGTTTAATAATATGGTGTTTACAAGAAACAATTTGAATGTATTGAATGACCTTTGCGATTACTTTATGAGTTGTAGTGGTTTATGCATATGTGTTTGGATAGAAGCTAGCTCATGTGGGTTCAATGTGTTACTTGTGTATTGACTAGTAATTTAGACCCCTTGGACCCATAAGACCATGTGCATAGGTTTATGAATCACCTTATCTTGTATGTAACTAGGTCAACTTGACCAATATTTGTGAATCCTTGTGATATCTTGATTATGTGTACCTAGATATAAGATGACCCCATATGTCAGAATTGAGTTTGATATAGGTGTGGATAGTCGATTGTCACCAGTACCATGCAAGTGACAGATGTTAGGTGAGTTATCCACCATATCCTAGGATTAGCTAGCTATCACCAGTAGCATGTATGTGAAAAATGCCAAGAACTATCCATCTTATGATACAAGAGAAGTTTAGCTGAATGTCACCAATACCATGTAGGTGATGAAGGCTAGGTGTTATCTATTGACGTATCTTAGGGTTTAGCCGGCCATCGCTAGTAGCACAAATTCTAGGAGATACCCCATACTAGGTTGGAGTGACTTTTTTTAGTGGTTTGGAGGTGATAGATGTTAGGATCCACTGACTTGGAAGGTTTAGTAGGCTATGTAAATCTTACTAATGGATTTATGTGTTGTATGTTGTTAACCTTTACCCTTAGCTAGTGATGACTGCAAGTAGTATGGGATGCTTGTTTTTCATCACAGTTGGCAATGAAGTGGGAAAATGGATGGTAACCATGGTATAGCATGAGATGTACCACCAACATTCCTTTTTTTGGTTAGGGTGTACTTGAAGGGTAAGTGAACTAGTGAACCAGATAATGGGAAGCTGCATGCAGTAAGTCACATCCACTTCTTATTGTCGGTCGGTCACTATGTGTGTGATTCAATCACTATGTACATGTGTATTGATGGCCTTATGTGTTGTGAATTGTCACACTTATGCCCTTAACTAGTGATGACAACAAGTAGTATGGGATGCTTTTTTGTCATCATAGATGGAATTGAATCAGGAAAAAGGATAGGACTTGTTAGTGCCTATTTTTCTTAGCTCTAAAATTATGGAATTCATTTTTTGTAGGACCTTGCTATCCCCCCTTCTATTTCTCATATATTCTGCATAAGTATGAAAATCTTAAGTATGTGTGAGAATCCCTAAAATTCCCAAGTCCCTAAGGGTTTCTTTCTTAGTAAAAATTTCTATTCCCAAGTCCCTAAGGGTTTCTTTCTTAGTAAAAATTTATAAGTAAAATTGTTTCCTTTTGGCATGTTCATGGGTTCACAAACCTGCCAAAATGTTGAAATAGCCTTTTGATGTGCCTTGTTAGCCTTGCCTTGTGTTTTTATAAAGCCTTTTAGTAGGTTAGGGAACTAGCGAACCTACCAAGGGAGGTTCAAAAGTTTGTGGTTTTACCAACTTGCTGAAACTAAGAAGGCAAGGAAGAATGAAGACAAGAAGGAAGGAGTTTGCTGGTTCATGTTTTCTACAAACCATCGAAAAGTGAAAATGAAGAAAAATTTAAGTAAAGTGGCTTTTGGCAAGTTCTCGTGTTCACGAACTTGTCAAAACATTGAAATAGGTTCGTGGGTTTCCATTTTCATCGAAGAGAGAAAAAGATAAAGAAAAGATAGAAAAAAAGAAAGCGAGTGGCTTTTGGCAAGTTCGCAAACTTGTTGAAATGTTGAAAGGCAAAGAGGAAGAACCAAGAAAAGGAAGAGACAAAAGTAAAGAGGTTTGTGAGTTCCAAGAAGTGCCAAAATGTTGAAAATAAAGGAAAGGAGTTAAAAGATAAGAAAAGAGAGAAAAGGATGGATTTTTAGTGATTTGGGTGGTTTGTGAGCCTATGAACCACCTGAAAGGTTCTCCAATTTTGAAAATTGCTAAACAAATTTAAAAGATGGAAAAAGGGCACGAAAATGAAAAAGTACAAATAGGATATAGTCTCAATTAATTCTATTGTCCTAGCTACTTTTGTATGCTACAATAAATCTTCCAGAGATGCCATGAATGTAGTAGGTATGCTCAACTATCATATGTACCTGCACAACATATGAGACTTTCATTTTAGGTGGAAGTGTTACAAATTCTAAGGATCAATCAATGCAAATTAGGACATAGCATCTAAAGGCCATAAAAGAGAAATTTGTATTCATTTTGAGGTGCTTGATTAGTGAACTAGTTAAAGATGTGCAGGTGCTTTAGGAAGAGATCTAGGGCACCAAATATTGTTGGTTCAATCTACAAAAGGGAGGAATATGTTGGGAATTAAGGTGTCTTAATATTTACAAGTTCCTAATGTTGTATTTATTTATTCGGTGCTATGTTGCAATATCCCATGTTGACTTGACATAGTTTTTCCATGTGTTGGCACCTTGTGTACATGTAGTAAGATAAATTTTGGTGACTTTATTAGTTGTAGTTTTCCCCCAAATTAATTAACAGGGGAGTACAGGGGGTAGAGCCCCTCTTGCAAGACCTGAGGATTGATTCCATGGTAGGGGTCTAGGGGAAATACCCCTAGTAGGGGTTGTTGGGGGTTACGCCCTAGCCAGGGAGAAAAAATTAGCCTATATTTAATAAAGGTTGTTACACATATGGTTCCTATGGTTGTGTTGTTTGTCATTGATGTCAACACTATTATGAATGTGTAATAGTGTTCATAGTTGGATGTAATGTTCTTGAAGAAGATATATTCAGATGGGAATTAGAAGCATCAAGAAGACACATTAATATGGGAATTTGAAGCAGTAAGATATGGTATTGATGAACTAAGATATGTTGTATGATCTCTTCTACTGTCCCTAAAAATGCATGTGTTAAGGCAAAGAAGATTTAGCCTCAGGGAGTTGGTGATAGTCTTTGTTTCAGAATGACCATCTTTGAAGTCTGTCTAGTAAATTGCTCAACATTTCCATCAATTTGGTTTTGGCCCTTTGCAGATTGGAATATAGATTAATGTAATGAAAATTCTTGCATATTCCAAGTTTTATGATGTTTGGACCACCAGAAGTATGTTTTGCAAAAGATAGAGTGGAGATAGTGCTGCTTCTGTGAAGATAGTCACTACATGGAAGTAGGATGCTCCACATTCCTCCGCATTTGTAGATTTGGCTATGTGGTTCTGAAGGTATGTTAAGATTGCAGTGAAGATGATAATTCCAGAGATTCAGATCATTTACCCTTTTGTTGTGAAAGTTGTGCATGACAGAGTACCGGCATGTGTTCTAGCAGAGTAAGACAGTGTTGAAGGTTTGATGGAATACTTCACATTTCTCCACAAATGAATGATTGCCCTTGCAATTTTGAGGACATGTTTCTAGATGTGTATTATATATTTTTTTTCTATTTCAAGGTTCTTGGTGGTCCACAGCTTAGTTTTTCAAATGATAGCATGTTGCAATGTGTTCTAGATGACAGAGTGTTCTCAGAGTTAATGATTGAAGTTGTGCGGCATAATTCTTTGATGTGTGGTGGCAAAGGAGTGTTTGGGAATGTTTTATGAGTCATGTGGACTCATCTAGAAAAGTTTCACGAAGATCTTTCTTATTTCCAGTACTGCACAAGGTTTTTCAAGTTGATGTGGTCATTATACTTCAAGTCTTCATATGTTTTCCTTAAAGTTGTCCTATTTCCAAATGAACAGAGTGTGCGGATGTAATCCCTTGGTGTTTGAAGCTATGAAGGATGTTTTGGACCTAGTTAAGCAAGTGTTGGGGTTTGCAAGGCTTGGAACTTCTGCTAGTGTAACACATGGTTTCTCCTAGGACCTATCTTCTACACATTTCATATTATGTGTTGTCTGGCCAACTTATAAATGTATTTTTCATGTTATATCTAGATGACAAGCTATGTAATCTGATGAATATCATATATAAATAGTGAATCAAATTGAGTGAGGAGGGTATGATTGCATGTTAATTGAAAATGTTCACAAGCAGATAAAAACAAAATAAATGCATTATTGATATGTGACTGGAGGAGAAAGAGCAGATGTTGTTGACGCTGTCCAGATTCATCTTGAAAACATATTTGTGATAGTGATCTCAAGTATAGAGTGTGCCTAATTGATCAGATCTTTAGAACAAAGTGTGAAGAGGCAGAAGTGCAATCATCAAAAGTGTGAGCTTCAATGTCAGTTTTCAGATAGTAGAAAGACTATCATACTGTAATCTCTTGTAAGTGTGTTCTCATCTCAAGGATTAGATGCTTCCTTGGGAGTGACCCTAAAACAAAGTCATTAGGGAGTAGAAGCTTCCTTGGGAATGAACCTAAATCAAAGTTACTTAGGGAGTAGCAGCTTCCTTGGGTTATAGCCCCTAAAACAAAGTTATTATTTGAGCTTCATTTATTGTGATTTAATCCTCACCATGGTTTTCCCCTTCTAGGGCTTTCCACATATATCTGGTGTTATGTGTTGATGTGCATTGTGTTATTCTTTCATTTTGATATTGTGATGTTTAAGGTGTAATCTACTTCAAATAAGTTGAAGTTGTTGAAATTGAAAATTGTTTAAATACTGATTCATCCCCCCTCTCAGTATTATTGTGTGTCTAACAAAGGCCCGTCAGTAGTTAATTTGTTATTGGCCAACATGAAAAACTAAAATTGGATAATTGCCAAAGAGGCTTGATAAATAAGTGACTGGAGAATGTGAAAGGTCATGGGATGCGAATGAGAATTGGCATTGTGTAGTCTTGAAAGAATTTGCATTGCAAGTGTGTTGTAATCATCTTTTGATTTGGTAATACATTGTGCAGGTTTTGGAGTGTGGGTTTTTTTCACCTAAAAGGATTTTCCTCACGTATATCTTGTGTTGTGAGTTTTCTATTTTCATTTGTATGTTGTTATTACCTTTCTGTTAATGTGCATCTTAATCTGTAACTATAAAAGTTAAAATTTGCATAAATGTTTCCTTAGTAGATCAGTGTAGGAAGTGTTTCCACATACCTTGCTTCCTTTCAGTTGGTATTAGAGTCTAATCACTTTTGGTTCTAGTTGTTGGGTAGAGGGTTTCTTGAGCTGATCTTCGTTTGAGTGAGAGATTGTGTAGAGGATTTTGAAATCTTTGTTGCAGGAAAGAGATAGCGAGCACATCTAGGAGGTTTGAGATAGAGAAGTTTAATGGAGGAAAGATTGAGCTATAGAAACTCAATATGGAGGACTTATTGGTGGATAGAGACCTATGGCTCGTAGTATTTGAAACCATGCCATTGGGCATGAAACAAGAAGATTGGGATCTAATGGCTTGGAAGGCTAAGGGTCTGATAAGACTCTATTTGGTTGATTCAATGCTCTTGAATATCCATGAAGAGAAGACTACAAAAGATCTTTGGAAGAAACTTGGAGATGTTTATTAGGCGAAATCCCTAGCAAGTTATTCCTGTGAAATAAATTATACTCTAAGGATGGAAGATGGAGGATTTGTCACTAATCACCTAAATACATTCAATATGCTTGTTGCCTAGTTAACCTATGTTGGTGTGAAGATGGAGGAGGATCAATGTATGACATTACTATGTTCCTTACCATATTTGTGGGACCACCTTGTTATGGCCATTGAGAGTACTTACCACTACCACCTTCAAGATGGATGAAGTGGTTTCTTTATTGTTGTTTGAAGAGATGTAGAGAAAATATTCTAAGTCAGCTAAGGAGGCTCTTGCGGTTCATGGTAGATCTAAAGAGAACGGGAAGAAAAAGGATAAGAAGAAATAAGAAAAAGGAAGATCCAAATCCCATGGGAGATCCAAGTCTCCTGGAAAGTCCAAGGCTCTGTGTTGGAACTGCAACAAACCTGGTCACTTCTGCAAGGAGTGCAAGGAGGATAAGAAGAAAAAGAACTATGACTCAGATTTTGACAAGTCCTCTCAAGATGATGGACAAGTGTTTGTCACTGCCTTGGCAACACATGCATCTGAGGATGTATGGATTATTGACTCTGGTGCATCTTTTCACATGACCTCTCATCGAGGTTGGTTTTCAAAGTATGAAGAATATGATGGTGGGAAGGTGTACTTGGGTGATGACTCTCACTTGAAGATTATTGGCCATGGAAGAGTCTTGATTCGATTCCCTACATCAATGGATGAGTGAAGGGGATCAATGGTGTTCTGCATATCCCTGGTTTGGCATGAAAGCTATTATCTGTAAGTAAGTTGAATGATGTGGGTGTGTAGGTTGTTTTCTCAAATGGAAGATGCAAGATGACTAGAGGATCTATGGTGCTAGCTAAGGGTGTTTGGATTGGCACTCTATTTCAACTTGATGCATGTGTAGTACATTGCAATAATGCCTCTATTTTGAAGAAGACAACTTCAGAGTCTTCATTCTCACCATTGGAACTAACAACAAAGAGGATTGTTGCATCTACTTCTGATGGTCATGCTTTTTGGGTACCTAAGGGTGCTCATTCTATGGAGATGAAACTTCCATCTGAGAAGACAATGTTATGGCACCAAAGGCTTGGTCACATTGGTGAAAAGGGCTTGAAGACCCTGAAAAATAAAAACATTGTTGAGGGTATGAATGATTGTAATCTTGAGTTCAATTTTTGTGAACATTGCATCTATGGTAAACAAAACCGTGTTCATTTATTTTCTAGTTCTCACAAATCTTCTAAGGTTTTGGACTTGATTCATTCTAATGTGTTTGGTCCAGTTAATGTTCCTTCAATTTCAAATCAGTTTACTTTGTTTCATTTATTGATGATTATAGTAGGACATGGGTGGAGAAGCAAATCTGAAGTCTTTAGTATATTCAAAGAGTTCAAAGCTCTTGTCGAGAATTAGAAGGATAGAAAGATTAAGTGTTTGAGGACTGATAATAGTGGTGAGTATTGTTCAACAGATTTTGACAAGTTTTGTAAAAAACATGGGATTGAGAGGCACAGTTCAACTCCATATACCCCTCAGTAGAATGGAGTTGCAGAGATGATGAACAAAACATTGATGGAGAGGGTAAGGATTATGCTAAGTGGAGTTGGAATTAAAAAAAGTTATGGACTGAAGCTGTTTCTATCGCTTGTTACCTGGTTAATAGGTCTCCTACATCAATGCTTGTTTATAAGACACCTATGGAGGTGTGGCCTCGTAAAAATCCTTCATTGAGACACATTTTCAAGTATTTAGTTGTGAGGCATATGCACATGTGCCTAAGGAGAAGAGGTCTAAGTTGGAGAACAAGGTTGTGAAGTGTATTTTCATCAATTATGGCATCGGTGTGAAAGGGTACAAGCTTTGGGATGCAGTGGCTAAGAGAGTTATGTATAGCAGAAGTGTGATCTTTCGAGAGCTCAATCCTTCCTCTATTATTCTATAGCTAAAGGAAGAAGAGAAAGAGGATATGGTTTAGATTCCTTCCACCCCTGAGAAAGTTGAACCGAAGACATCTATTAGACCTAATGATGAGGAGAACTCTAGTAGCTCTAAAAGTTCAGAAGAAGATGAAGAAGCTCGACCTCAACCTTTGAGGAGGTCCACATGGATAAGGTGGAAACCTGACAAGTTTGGTTATTCATTGCATGATTCCAGTTGTATTTTTTTTTTTATTTCTAACACTGATGAGCCTAGGACCATCAGTGAGGCAATAGGTATGAGTGATGTAGATTCCTAGAAAGAGGCCATGGAAGAAGAGATGGCTTCCTTGGAGAAAAATAATACTTGGGATCTAGTGCCCTTTCCTGATGGATGTAAACCTATTGTATGAAATTGGGTGTTCAAGAAGAAATTTAGTTTAGATGGTAGTGTTGAGAAGTATAAGGCAAGGTTGGTCACAGAGGGTTATTCCCAAGTTGAGGGAATATATTATGGTGAGATTCTCTTCGGTTGAAAAGATGACATTTATCAGATTCTTGTTATCACTTATTGCAACATATGATTTAGAAGTTGAACAGATGGATGTGAAGACAACTTTCCTTCATGGTGGCTTGGAGGAAGAAATCTATATGTCATAGCCAAAGCACTACATGGTAATAGGTAAAGAAAATCTAGTTTGCAAGTTGAAAAAGTCTTTGTATGGTTTGAAGCAATCTCCTAAGGTGTGGTATCGAAAATTTGATGGTTTTGTGTTGAGTTTGGGATTTATGAGATCAAAATTAGATCACTGTGTTTATTTTAAGATGGATGATGATCGCATTCTCATTATTGCATTATATGTTGATGATATGTTGTTCATTGGGAATGGTAAGAATTTGATTTCTGATTTGAAGTCTTAGTTGTTAGAATAGTTTGAGATGAAAGATTTAGGGGCAACCATATACATCTTGGGAATAGAAATCGGAAGAGATAAAGCTAACAGAAAACTATGGTTAGGCTAGAGTAAGTATGTGAACACCATGTTGGAAATATTCAACATGGTAGCTTGTAGATCATTGTATGTTCCTATTATGATGGGGATAAAGTTGTTTGTTACAGATTGTCTAAAGTCTCCTTTTGAGATGGAGGATGTGACCAAAGTTCCTTATGCTAGTGTGGTTGGCAGCTTCATGTATGCTATGGTCTATACAAGACTAGACATTGACAAAGTAGTGGGAGTCCTTAGTCAGTTTATGGCTAATCCTGGATGGGTACTATTGGTGTTTTTCCCAGATCGGCAGAGGGTTTGCCAGTTCTTATGCACGAACAGATCTGGCCAACAGAAACGGGAGGTTGCGTGAGCTACCTCCCCTTCACTTCTGGTTCTGCCACACCAAGGGGGGTATCCCTATAGCTAAAGATTTGACACTTTGACTCACCTAATGACATAAAGATTTAGCTTTGTGATAATAGGCAGAATACTCTCATTTTAGGACTAAGATTTGAATGACAAATCACAAGGTTAGTAACATTCTTGGACATGTGCGTCTAGTTATGGATGAGAGTATGTAGGGGGTTCCTAATCCTACTCCTACAACTAACAGGTTGAAATTATGGAATGGTTTGAAATTATGGTTTAGATGCAAGACAAGGGTTTTGGATCATAACTACTTCACAAGAACAGACCGATGCCTATCTCAGGGCAAGGAGTCAACTAGACGTATACATAAGAATGGCTTGCAACTGTCATTCGAGTTTCAAGGGGTCAGGACTGGTATTTTCCTTACAAACACCACCCAAGGATGAGTATTTAACTATCTCTGCTTATGGATATCCCAGCTGACATACAATCTTCTCCATACTCAACCTAAAACGATTTAATCCACTCCTTGAATGGAAGTTAGAGATTAAGCATGCAATACATAAATCTGTATTCTAGAATTTGAGAAACCTTTAGCAACCAAATTCAAAAGAAGAAATGCATACAACAAGTGGAGACATACAGCAAAACACATGCAAGAAGCATTTTTCATATAACATTAACACTAAAATTGAACATATGTGCAAGATACAACTCAGATGCAACACATAAACTCCATAGAGATAAAACAAACAAGAAATGCTCTATAATTCATTATTTTCCCCCAAAATTGCCCAAGTCTTCAACAACAACAGACTGAGTAACACAGTCTGCTTAATACAACAAGAAAGTGTACTCCGCATTAATTACATGGCACATAAAAAATCTGCCAGATACAATGCATGACAAATGGCGCTCAAAATAGTTAATGCAGCAGAGGGACAAGGAGGATGGAGCAGGTATGTTCAGGAAAAGTGCCACCGCGTGGAGATCCTCTTCCTAAATCAGGTGGTTGAACTTGTCAACTCGACCCATACCTCTTCTGTACAACCGCCATCAATACTTCAGCTACTCGCGGGATGCAACAATAGATGCATCTAGAGATTTTCTCGCTCAAAAAAGGCTGCACACGCTCAGGAAAAGCCATCGCTGCAGGTTTAAAACAAGGCCGTCGATCCACTCCTATCACTAAGATCCATGGCCTCAAAATCACATTGACCAGGTTGCCAGCCAATTAGATCGTGCCATGTAGGCACCTTTTGCTATTGGTAGATTTTTGCTTCTTCATTTTGCCTTTTTCACCTTGTATATGCATGTTCAAATGCACATACAATCGCCACTATTCACCTGTCAAAAACCCTTGTATAAGCAAAAGCAAATGCATATACAACTGTTCATCATACAAGGCAGACCCCAAACTGTTATAGAGCAAATTGGAATTTTCAATCGGGTCCACCTTGTATCCTCTTTCCTTGCATATTTCCTTGTATATGCGCATATACATTCTCCTTATACATACAAGGCAGATTTCAATTTTTATGAAGCTTGCTGAAGTTACTTTGAAATCTGGCTTGCATCTTAACCCTTGTATCTTTCGAATGTACACTGGCACATACAAGCACCCAATATACATGCTGCGGACCCCAAATTTTATTCACTGCAGTTGATTTCTTCCTTGAGTCTGAAATGTTTGTCTTCTTTTGTATATTGGCTTGTATGTGTAAACATACAAGCGAATGTACATATTACTAGCAGGCCCCATTAATTATATCTTTGCTGCCTCATATGTTGCTGAATATACAAGGCCCCTTACATATACCTTTTTATACAACTACGGAATCTGTGACAGAATATTCTAGGAATGCATCTAAATGCAAACATACATTCACTCCTGCATATACAAATAGGGAATCTTTCCTAGAATATGCCACCCTTGTATATTTTTTGTTTGTATCTCCAGCACTGTAGCAACTACATTTGCGCCCTTGTATATTTTCTTGCACCTTCACATGCAACCCGATATACAAAGCAGGAATATTCCTAGGAATCTGCTAAAGATTCCCCCTTTGTATATGCACATTTCAAAGTCCGATATGCATTCAGAAATGCATCTAATTGATTTTTTCAAAGGGCGCTAGAGTTTTCTGATCCGCCAATGCACATTTGACCTGCACGTATATACAAACACCCTTGTACATACAAAGGCACATGCATATGACTGATTTTTTGCATTTTTTAGCACTGTAGAGGCCAAAAGAGTTAGAACTTTTTGGATTTTTGGGAAGGGGCCAGTATATACATATTTAAATACTAACAAGTACATTGGGATGTGGTGAAGAGTTTAGATATTTGTGAGGTAATTCTACAGGAGATCCACCAATGCTTATACTTTCACTATGTTCGGTGGTAATATTAGTTGGATGAGTAAGCGGCAACCTGTGGTCACTTTTTCCACTATTGAAGCAAAGTACATGGAAGCAACTCATGCTTGTAAAGAAGTCATTTGGCTTAAAAGATTGTTGTTTGATGTTGGGTTTGATGCAGGGAAGATTACCATTTGTTGTGACAGTTAGAGTGTCATATGTTTGGTGAAGAATCCTACTTTCCACGCGAGGACCAAGCATATTGATGTCCAATACCATTTTGTTCATGAAATGGTAGAGGATGGGAATGTGAATTTGGAGAAAGATGACACTTTGATGAATGTTGTAGATTCCTTGACAAAACCTGTGAGCACAGAGAAGTTTAGATGGTGTTCAGAGTCTATGGGCCTCTCGACCCCTAGCAGTTGATTCTCGTCATTATATTGGCTCTTGAAAGGTGTTTGACAAGTGGGAGAATGTTAGGGATTAAGGTGTCTCAACCTTTGCAAGTTCCTAATGTCGTATTTATTTATTCAGCACTATTTTGTAGGATCCCATGTTGACTTGGCATAGTTTTTCTATTTGTCAGCACCTTATGTACATGCAACAAGATAAATTTTGGTGACTTTGTCAATCATGGTTTTCCCCCAAAATAATTAACAGGGGAGTGCAGGAGGGTAGAGCCCCTCTTGCGGGCCTTGGGGGGCTTATCCCCCCAGCGGGGGCCCGAGGGTGGAGCCTATAGAGGAAAACTAATGCGTTGCATACTTAACATAATTTAGGGGTAAACCTATCTGAACAGTCCACTCTATCATTGTACTTCCTACATTAAATTACCAAGGAGTGTAAGCTTATCATGGCACTCTACTATATTTGTCTTTAAGGCTCATATTCTTTCTAAACTATCTTAACTAAACCAACTTACTTTGTTGGAATTCACAGAAATACAAAGACAGTAAAAATGGTTACAAAATCTAGTGGCTACGGGTACCTTTAGCATAAGCTGTAGATAACTGTTAACAATAGAAAATTACAGAACTAATCCAAAACATTCAAAATGATAAGAGAGCTCATACTAACTGTAGATTAGAAATGCAAACAAGGTTGAAATACTAAACCAAATATAATATACACAAGATTATACCTCACATGCAAATCTAATCCCATCAAGGGAGGAAAGAGCCTTTGCACCCAAAACAATCTCCTAAGACTAAGATAATCCCTAGACAATAGATTAAATGTGAAATGCTACACAAAGTTGCAACTCAGTATTCTAGCTCAATGGACGTTTGTACATGGTAACTTTACATAAACTTGGATGATGAAAATGGCTTGGGAGAGATTCTATTTATAGATTTTTGGAGAGGATTTTGATCCAAGGGTGGAGATTGATTTGAGGGATCAATGGTGGAGGATAAAAGTGATGTGGAGGGCCTAGATTTAATCTTGAATGAATGGAGGGCTAGGAATAAAAGTGATTCTTTTATTCATTTTGGGAAAAGGGGTTATTTAATGAGCATGAGGGTGAAAGATTATTTTGGAATAAAAGATTCATATGGGGGAATGTAAATGAATTAAAAATTCATTTGGGGAAGAGAGGAAATAAATGAGTGTGGGGTTGTAAGGAGAAATAAATATGATGTGGGATGTTTTTAAATAAAAAATTGACTTATGTGGATTTAATTCAATTTTTTATTTGGAGGATGTGGGGAAGGGTGTTAAACAAGGTTTGACCACCCAAATGAAGGGGTTGGGATTAATTAAACAGAGGTTTTATTTAATTAATCGTAGGACTAGGATGAGGTAGGCCAGGGTAGGCAATTAAATAATAGCTATTTAATTGTTTAGGGTAGGGATAGGTTAATTATAGGTTGAATTAATTAGTTGATCATGGTTTTAACTAATTAATTAGATTTAGTGGAAAAGTGGAAATTGATTTAATAAATATTGCATATTTATTAAATCAATTAGCTAAGGTTTGGACTATTGAATTAGTGAAATTAATTCTTTTGGGGATAAAATGGTGTGAATTTAGAAAATGAAAGGGGTAATTAATTAAATAAAATTTAATTAATTGATTAGAAGGGAAATTGATATGTTTAGGGATGTCGGGAGTCGGTTTGATGGTAGAAGACATTTTTAGGTGTCTACACTTGCCCCTCTTTGACGTGATGTCTAGACCTAGGAGGGAAGTGGCGTCAGGTTGAAGAAAAATATGCCCAGCTACCAGGAAGGAATAAGATGGATAGGGGATGCCCCCTCGAGAGGTCAGTAGGAAAATAAGAATTTTCTAGGTGATTTCTCGAAAAGGATGTGTCGGTAGTGAAAATCAGATATGGGATGGCAAAAGAGGATGATGGGAAGAAAAATGGAAGAAAAAGGCTAAGATCTGCACCCTAGAGGGAAGAAGAAGGGGTGAAAGAATGACATGGCCCACTATATTAGGCAAAGTGGGCCCTTAGAGTGCCACATTTGCACCCTGTTGACTTTGGAGAAGAAAGGATGAAGGAGAGATGGCTAATCGCAACCCCCGATTCCCGCGACTTCGACACATCTCTGAGCGGTTCCGAGAGTTTGGCCAGGCACCAGGCGCTAGACCCCTGGTAGGGCCTAACCTTGACTTTGTAATTTTCTCATTTTTCATGCAATTTTTTAGGGTTTGGGGTTTTGGGATTGGAGCACGTGGCGCCAACGGTAGGGCAGATTAGCACTATCCTCTAGATTGGCACTATCCGCCTAGGTAGGGTTAGGGCAGTTTGTCACCATTAGGCTGGTGTTTCAGTGCTATCTTCCGAATTAGTGTGAATAGTAGAAGAAATAGATTTATGCCGCTTTGGCGCCAAATGGGAATTAAAGTGGCGCTATTATCTATACTGGCGCCATTTTGGGTATTAGCGCTATTTGGGTAATCGGTGCCATATGGGTAATCGGCACCAAAAGGATAATCGACGCCATTGGGGTAATCAGCGCCAATGGGATAATCAACGCCAAAAGGCTTAGTGACACCATTTGGAGAAATGGTGTGATAGATAGTGCACAGTAGCGCGATTTGTTGGATTGGTGCAAAGAGTTATGCATAGTGGCGCTATTTTCTATATTAGCGCCATTTAGAGGAAATTTTAGTGCCATTGTAAAAAATGGCACAAGGAGTTGTCTATTTTCATGCCACCTGATGCTGGCTTGTTAGACACTTAGAAGAAAAAGGTTGGTTTAGAAGAGGATAGGTTGACATCTAACCATAATGTTCTATATGCAGGATACAGGGCGGTTTATATTGCAATCGCGAGAGCGACGAGTTCCCACTGTGATGGCACTATTCGATGGTTTTGATGATGCTACGCAAGCGTGGTTGGCAAGATTAGGGCTTCTATCAGTGTGTTTGATGCCAGTTCTGCGAGCTCATAGAGCTCTGATGACTGCGATGGTGGAGCGATATCGCTCTGAGACTTGTAGTTTTTTGTTGCCAACTAGGGAGCTGACCATTATGCTTGAGGATGTTTATTGCATCCTCAAGGTACCTATTCAAGGTCGGCGTGTTTGATATGGCATGAGGATGGGGCAGAGTGCCCTAGTCAGAGTGTTCAGAGCAGACCGCCTGGTTCTCTCTGCGGACGAGAGAGAGATGGACTATGAGGGGACACTGGCTGTGGGTGCAGATCCCTTTGCCTTATTCTTGTGTGTGTTGATTGGAGGAGTTGTGATGCCTGACAAGTGAGGCAGGGGTTTTTTGGTTGGTTGGGGCAGGATGATAGAGGGGATGGTGGTGCATAAGACTGTCTATGCATGGGGACCGGCTATGCTAGGGTAGTGATATCATGAGATGCATATAGTTGCCTACCTGCATGATAGAGCATTATCAGCTGGAGTCACTCTACTTCACGTATGGATTTGGGAACACATCCCAGTGACCAGGCCAATATGTGGGTACTATCAACGATAGTTTGAGGCCTTTGTGTTTTTATATCAGGATGCAGAGTACACATATACTGGGCAGGTACGGCATTGGCGGAGGATGCTAGATGATGTGATCAGTGTGACCCAGCAACCATACATCGGTGTAGAGCCGTGGCTAGGTGATGACCTGCATCTCCCTTTTGCGTCTCAGTAGTGGTTCCTGAGGGGTCAAGGAGACCATATGATAGATATGTATCTACCCTCATGGGTCATGCGGTAGTTTGGTTTGGTCTAGGACACTCCCCAGAAGATGGGAATATTTGCGCGGACACCTCGAGATGCAGCCTATTGGCCTGTAGCCATACAGCCATAGGTCACCTTGGCAGATTTTGCCGCTCTACGGCTAGTGCAGTGGGATTGGAGGAGCACGGTTAGAGATGCAGGGACTATGGCTGGATACGATATATGGTGGCATATGCATTGGCCTACTCGGTTGACAGATCCAGCAAAGGAGACAGTAGGGGTAGAGGGGGGTGATTCAGGTGGAGATGGAGATGACCCTGACGGGGATGGAGATGAGGTTATTGAGGAATACCTTGTGGAGGTGGGAAATGATGGAGAGGAGAGATTGGTTGGGAGGGATGGCCAGCTGATGGATGTGTTGGCAGCAGCGGCAGTAGGACAGGGACAGTTGGGGCAGTAGATTCTTGCGTAGTAGGTTCCTGCGTAGTAGGTTCCTGCGTAGCAGGTACAGGTTGGAGTAGCACGATAGTCTAGAGGACCTTGATGGCGCGGGGGAAACCTGCCTCCACCACAGGTAGCACAGCAGCAGGTTAGCAGGCATGATGCAGAGGCAGGGACCTCAGGGACAGCTTTGGGGGCAGAGTCTTAGAGGTTGACACCTCGTCGGTGACGACGAGATGAGGAGGAGATGGAGACCTTACAGGCATAGTTGGGTATCTTGCAGGAGGCCTTGGAGGCTCGTGAGGCAGAGCTAGCATAGGCTCGGGGTGACATACTCACTTTGACAGGGGAGCGAGATGCAGCACTCACTAGGGCACAGCAGGCAGAGACTTCATTGAGTAGTCTATAGGCATCAGGTGGTGGTCTTGCCCTAGTTTTGGCAGTGATGCAGACATAGTTGTCACAGGCTCAGTCGCAGTGCTATCAGCTGCAGGGATAGTTGAGCCAGGTACAGGGGGAGTTGACAGAGAGCAGCAGGCAGATGGAGTACTATAGGGGCCAGTATTATGCAGCCGTGCCAGCAGCGCAACGGGCACCGAGTTATAGCTAGGTTAGTAGATCGGGGGCATCAAGATCACATAGATCAAGATCTATCCAGTCCATTCAGCAGACGATGCCTCCTCCCTCACACATGCCCCAGCAAGGTACTCAGGTGTAGGTACAACCACCACCGCAGCCACAGCTGCCGACAGGATCACAGCCTCGACCAGGGTCAGAGTCTCCCACTCCATCAGAGAGGGGATCCTCTATATGATAGTTATATCATGATAGTCCTTGGAGGCATTTTGTATCAGGGCACTTTATTTTTTGATGTGCGATGTACATGGTGGTGATTTTATATGATATGATGCTTTCTAGTGGTTTATGATGCTATGGATGTGTTATGTATATGTGATGGATGCAGTATTTCTTTATGGATTTTATATGCTATGGATGTGTTATGTTTATATGATGATGATGTGCATATGCAGCTAGAGGTTTATGTGACTAAGTGGTTTATGAAATGTGATGTATATTGTGCAACTAAATGATTCTAGAATGAACCTAATTATTATGCAAACCTAAATGAATAAATGAGCCTAATTGATATGCAAAAATGGTTTTAAAATCTAGTGAAATCTATTTGATATGCAATTGAAATGGATAAATGGATCTAAATAACATGGATTCTAAATATGCCTAAATGATATGTAAAATTAAATGGATTAAAATGAACCTAAAATGACATGCAAATTAAATGGATTCAGATGCACCTAAATGATATGTAAAATGATATGCTATTATGGGTTAAAATGAACCTAAATGTCATGTAAATTATGGATTAAAATGAACCTAAATGATATGCAGGTTAAATGGATTAAGATGCACCTAATTGATATGTAAAATAATATGCTAAAATGATATGCTTAGATGCAGTTTAGGTGATAGGTGGTATGCAACTAGGTGATAGGGGAGATGATCCAGTCCTGATACAGATGATGTTCTTTGTTTAACCCTGAATGATGAGGCTGTGGGAAAGGGAATTAGGTTGGGAGAGGATAGGGGTGGGAGCGTCTAGGGGTTGGTGGTGGGGAGATGAGAGGATTGTTAGGTCATAAGACGCCATGTCATTGAGGGGAGATGTGCATCGGTTCAGGATGCGTTGAGTAGAAAGACGGTGGGGGAATGGGATTAGTGAGGGGATTGGTGGGGGGGTGGGGGGAAAATGATTATCAAATCTAGGCCAAGATGTGAGTGTTGACTGAGTGATTAGGATGATGATTTTGAGCTAGTAACAGTAGTTGCAAATGATTAATTGAGAGCATTTCTTAGTTTAATGTAGCAACGCAGGATACAGTTCACAAAGGTATGAAATGACCTAGGTGATGATGTATACCCTACTATTGCATGGACTAGACCCACAAACGATAGGTTGATTTCATGCATGTCCAAGGTAGTATAATCTTGTCTAGTCGAGGAAGGGGACTCATAGCGATGAAGGCGAATAATGCATATAAGGTTTTGATGCCTGTATATGCAAATAGGACACATCATGCTAGAACTGACCTAGACTTCAAGATATGAATATTATTCTTGGAGTAATGAAACCAACCCACAAGCATAGCATGCAGAAACAATGACTATGTCTACTCCAGGTGTTGTCCGCTACGTACCATGATATAATGAGATCAAGGTAACTTTGGAGATGACTTAGAGTAAGACAAAAGGATAAAAATCAATAAGCAAAAAGACCAACGAAAAGATACAAATAGCCTTTGTGTGCTCTTGCCAAGAGATGTGATGATAGAAAAATAGATTCTTGTCCATTGTAGGAAAGATATATCCTAGGATGCGGATCCTTTGGTGTTGATTAGAGAATTTTTGGAAGATGGGCAAAAGAATACTCTGGCCATGTCTAGGATTATAGCTGGTATGTTAATTGATGATTTTTGCATTAGGGGACCTATTTGGAGTGTATACGTAGCGTGTGTATCATTTATGAGATCCAAAAAGCTCTATGAATGGGGACCATCCAACTGGGTTGGATGGGTACATCTTATATACCTGAGTACTGGAAACATCCTTCATATTCCAGACTGCCTACATACCCTGTGTCCACGGGATCAAGGTACTTTTAAGATGCGGGCAAAATGAATATGTAGTTTTGGCAAGAATTGATGATGTGGGAATGGTTTGGGATGGGTGTGATGTGATGAAGATTGATGTATGTTTGATGATGGTGATTAGATGTGTTGTTTTTTGGGTTTTCTGTATTTTCTATTATTTTTGGATTTTTGGAGTTTTGCGATGTTTTTTGATTTTCTAATTTTGTATGTACAAAGGGAGCTTACAAGGATCCTCGTTCCATGAGTTGGCCTTGGGATGGGATAGGATTGTTTGGGCGATAGGACTTGATGTTTTGGAATTCCAAGCCATGGGATGTGTGATATATGGAGTGATGTGATGGAAAGAGGACTTCTTAGATGGTAGAACTGGCCACTACGCATGGCGCCTGAATCAGGTTTTCACCATGGTACTTATCCAAGGCATCACTGGAGTGATTTTCACCATTGGAAGTTTTTATTACACTCTAATTTTTCTTGATTTTCTAATTTTTTTGGTGTTTTTGATTTTTTTGATTTTTTGATTTTTGACCTGGGGTACCAGATGGGATATGCATAGAATTTCTTGAGATGCAGGATGTTCATTGACTCATCTAGAGGCTGCCCCTCAGGTGTTGCAAGCTGATAGGCTCCTGACCCATAATATGCCATGACGACATAAGGTCCGATCCAATTGGGTTCAAACTTTCCTTGCTTCGGATGCTCTTGCAGGTTCTTCTGATTTTCCATTAGGACAAGGTCACCTACCCCAAAATTTTTATTTCTGATCTTTTTGTTGTAGCTTGTTTTGAGGCAGTTTTGGTATGCCTATAGGTGATTCAATGCATTCAGGCGTTTCTCATCCAGTAGTTCTAGTTGATGCAACCTTGCGACGCAGTAGTCCTCATCAGAGATAATGGTTTGCAAGGACACTCGGAGATATGGGATCTCGACCTCTATAGGTAAAATGGCTTCGAATTCGAATACTAGGGAGAATGGAGTGGCTCCTGTTGGAGTGCGGATGCTTGTACAATAGGCCCAAAGGGCAGGGTTGAGTTGGAGGTGCCAATCATGGCCAGCTTCATTAACTGTCTTCTTGAGAATGCGGAGGATGGTTTTATTAGATGCCTCTGCTTGACCATTTCCTTGGGGGTAATACAGTGTGGAGAAGTGGTGTTTGATGTCAAATTTTTTGCACAAGGTGCAGACTTCTTGGTTTTTGAAAGGCTTTCCATTTTTGGTGACGATGGAATGAGGGATACCATATCGACAAATGATATAGTGGAGGATGAATTTTGAGATTTGGATGCCGGTGGTGAAGGTGAGTGGTATTGCTTCCACCCACTTGGTGAAGTATTCAGTAGCAGTGATGATGAACTTATGGCCATTGGAGGATGGAGGATGTATTTTCCCTACGAGGTCGAGTCCCCACTGTGAAAAAGGCCACGGTGTGGTGATAGGTTGCAGCTCCTGTGCTGGTGCATGGATGAGATCGCCATGCTGTTGACATGGGAGGCATTTCTTGATAAACCTATGGGAGTCTTGTTCCATTGTTGGCCAATAATACCTAGTCCTGAGGATCTTTTTAGAAAGAGTGGGTCCACTTGAATGCACCCCACAGATGCCTGCGTGTACCTCTTCTAAGGCTACTTCGGCTTCCCTAGATTCTAAACATCGTAGAAGCGTACCATCAAGACTCCTTTTGTATAATGTATTGCCTACAAGGATGAATCAGGAGGCTCGACGAATGAATGATTTTCTTTGTGAGGTGGACAGATTAGGGGGGAGGATGTTGTCGTGGAGGTATAAGTATGTTTCTTGATACCACGATGATAAGGGACCAACGACTTCGCACACGAGTTCGGATTGAGAAATGTCATATGCAGGGATGCAGAGTTCTTTGATCAGGAACTCACATCTCTTGCTATCTTTCTTCATGTCTACCAGAGATCCTATGGTTGCCATGGCGTCTGCTGCTTTGTTGTTTAGCCTTGGGATTTGCTTGAAGTGGATATCGTCAAAGTATTCTTTGAAATCATCGACCATTTTCTTATAGGGAAGGAGCTTGCCATCCTTGGTTTTATATTCATTATTGACCTGCCTGATGACTAGTTGAGAGTCGCCATACACAGTTAGCTTTTCAATTTTCCATTGGATGGCCATGCAAAGACCTGTGATGAGGGCCTCATACTCTGCTACGTTGTTGGTGCATGGAAATGTGATTTTGAAGGATTTTGGGATTGTGTCACCTTGAGGGGTAACAAATAGGATGCCTGCCCCAGAGCCTCTGTGAGTGTATGATCCATCAAAATACATCTTCCATGCATCTGTGGCTGGTGTGATTGTCAAGATGGCCTTGTCTGGAAATTCTGCAATTGTAGGATGTTCTGCAGGGATCGGTGCTTTAGCCAACTGATCTGCTATAACTTGCCCTTTGATGGCCTTTCTCTCAGTGTATTCTATATCAAATTCTATGAGGATCATGACCCATTTAGCCATTTTGCCAGTAAGAGTAGCTCTATTTAACAGGTACATCAGTGGGTCGATCTTAGCAATGAGCTTGGTCTTATGATTAAGCATGTAGTGTCTTAACTTCTGTGATGTAAAGACAAGGGCTAGGCATGCTCATTCAATTTGGGTATAGCTAAGCTCATACGAGATCAAAGTGCGGCTGATATAGTAGATGGCTCTTTCCTTCCTCTGTTCATCAAGTTGTGCTAGCAAGGCCCCAATAGCGGTCTCTGTTGCGGAGATGTAAAGCAGGAGGGGTTCACCTTGCCTTGGTGGAGTTAACACAGGAGGATTAGCCAGGTATTCTTTTAATTGATTGAAGGCACCCTGACACTGAGTGTTCCAGGTGAAAGCTATGTCTTTTTGGAGAAGATGCTGGAATGGTTGGCACTTATTAGCAAGTTGGGCAATGAATCGTTGAATAGACTGGAGTTTCCCCTATAGGCTTCTCAGTTGTTTCTGTGTTTTTGGAGGAGGCATTTATGTTATGGCCTTGACCTTTGTGGGATCAACTTCGATTCCTCTTCTTGAGACTATGTATCCCAGGAGTTTCCCTAAGGTGACGCCAAAGACGCACTTCTTTAGATTCAAATGGACATTATATTAGTCTAACCGATCAAAGATCTTGGCCAATACATCCAGATGTTCTTCTCTTGTCTTTGATTTGCCTAGTAAGTCATCGACGTAGTCCTCCATGATGTGGTGGAAGAGGTCATGGAAGATGACAGTCATTGCTCTTTGATAGGTAGCTCCTGCATTCTTTAGGCTGAATGGCATTACTACCCAGCAGTATGTCCCCCATGGGCATATAAAGGATGTCTTGTGCTGATCTTCTTCGACAATTTTTATTTGGTTGTACCTTGAAAAGCCATCCAGGAGAGATAGCATCTCGTGTCCTGCGGTGAGATCCACTATCATGTCAATGTTGGGTAGTGGGAAGTCATCTTTCAGGCAGGCCTTGTTGAGGTCTCTGAAGTCAGTACAATAGCAGATTCTACCATCTGGTTTAGCAACCGGTACTAGATTTGAAACCCATTCAGGATAATCAATAGGGCGTATGAACCCAACATCTAGTAACTTTTTTAGCTCTGCTTTAACAAGAAGGGCCACCTGAGGATTCATCTTTCTAAGTTTCTGTTTGACTAGTTTGGCATCAGGACGTACTGCAAGATGATGGACAACCAAGTAGGGATCTAGCCCTAGCATATCTGCATAGGTCCACGCAAAATTGTGATTTCTGCGTGTGAAGAAAGATAAGAAGTTCTCCTGTTCCGGTATGCTGAGAGATTCTGCTCTATATGTGATTTTTGGCTCTTCCTCTATGCCGAGATTCATTTCCTGAGCTGGTTTGACCAAGATGGGTGATCTGTCTGGGTCGACTTTGTCTATCTTAGGGAGGCCCATGCTTCCATCTCTTGGCGCCTCATGGAGGTTTTCACCAAGAGATACATCCTTTATTTTTACTATTTTGGGATCTGATACTGCTGTAGAACGGTTTTCACCATCAGATCCATTTTTTGTTTTTGTGTTTTTGTGACTAGAAGCAGGGGTTGTCTCCCTGAAATAGGCATTCGGATGGAGTTCCATTATGTAGCCTGCTCGATGATCTCCCAAAGGGAAGTGATCTCTTACTCCCATCATTTCAGCAATGGCCTCATCGTTAGGTGTGACGTCGAAGACAGGAGGTCCCCGTTGGTCCCAATCAATGAGGTCGGGGTAAATTAGTGGCAAGTCATTGGAGGGTGAAGCGAGAGTGGTGACCGAGTAGATGGTACAAATGGATGAGTCGAAGAAGTCGGCGAAGTCACTAAAGGAGTTGTGAAGGCCCGTTTCATTAACATTGTTGACATCTAAGGAGACCGTAGCGACCTCGACCAAGATACACTCACCGGTAGTGAGGATGCGTTGTGGTTGACCATACCCTAACCCTTGAGTATAGGGATTCTTTGTTGCTTGCAGTGGTTCTATGATTCCCTGTTCATGAAGGCCTATGCCGCCTTGTCCTTTATAGCCCATGCTTTTGATAATTTCAGAACCTTTGCCATAGATTTCTGTGGGGATTGTGAGGGCTTCTTGCTCAGGCTCTTCATCCTTGTAAATCCACGATGAGATATCTTCGAGTACATCCTAATCTAGAAGGTGCTTCTTCTCAAAGATGGGAGAGGGTTTACACTTGATGATGACTGTATTGGTTGCCTCTATTTTTGGAACATCGAATGTCTTAGGATTGGGTAACGTGCCTACACAAAAGGTGCCATGCAGGTCATATTCCCCACATCCCATGTCGGTTAGCTTGATTTGGACCTCGGGTGGTAGAGGTGTTGGGGATGAAGTGGAGGCTATGTTTGCGGGATCAACATATGAGTTTGATGATGTTGGATTTGCTTCAACGATGGCTTTATTATATGGGTAGAATGTTCAGTTGTGGCCTTCCAAAAAACTGCAGTATTGGAAGGGGCGAGGGTCGGCATAGACTGTGACTTCTGTGCCATTGTGAGGGAATTTGATGCATTGATGGAAGGTGGATGGGACGGCTTGCATGGCATGAATCCATGGTCTGTCGAGGAGGATGTTGTAGGGAATGTCAAGATCTAGAACCTGACATTTAGTTTCCAAGATTTTCTATCCCACTTGTATGGGAAGCTTGATAGTGCCTTCAGAGAGCCGTTCAGTGTCATCATAGCCTTTGATCATGATGCACTCGTTGGTGTCGACAACCACATCAGAGTACCCCAAGTGTTTTAATAGTTTTAGAGTGCATATGTTGAGGCTGGAACCACCATCTATTAAGACTCTTTTAATGGTGTGCTTATGGATGCAGACTTCGATATGTAGGGCGTTGTTATGTATGTGTTCGAAGGCAGGTAGGTCCTTCTCTGAGAAGGTGAGATGGTGAGGTGCGGTGATATGGCCGACCATTGCTTGGAACTAGGACACATTCAAGTTGACAAGGACTTGTGTCTGCAAGAGCACTTTGTCTAGGACATCCTTATGTAGGGGTGATGTGCGAAGTAACTCAAGAATGGAGATCTATGCAGGTGTCTTTCCTAGGTGTTCTAGGAGGTTATATTGGTGGGTAGGTGATGGACGTGTGGTTGGATGAGGAGGTTGGGGATCAGATGTAGATGTAGGTGTTTGATCGGTGGGAGGGGCTGTGCGGATAGATACACAGCCACAACGGGTTGTGACGGTGCAATCGAGTGCTTGTGCCCGAATGGTGACTGTGTTGACATGGTGGGATAATGATTCTATCCTTCCTACGATAGAATCATAGGACGTGGGTGGTGGGCTGACATTGTATGTTTGGTTGGACGAGGAGGCTTTGTGATGATTTGGTAGGGGATCCTTGTAAGCTCTGAGGTTGGCATTTGGGGATGGTTGGGCACCGTGATCGAGGCTGACTAGATTTTGTTCTATGAGGTCTTGGATGCAATGTTTGAGTTGCATTTAGTTAGCTGTTTTATGACCCGTAACGCAATGGTATTCATAGTAGTCATTCTCATTGTACCACGTGGCTTTTAGTTCATTCTCTTGACGGGGTCTAATGGGTGGGAGCATGATCAAATTTTGTTTGAGACATCTATCAAGGATGTCTTCGACAGGTTCCCCTAAGGGTGTGAATTGTCTGCGTGCTTTGCGTGGTTTAGTTGGGCCCCTCTAGTTATTTACATTTGTTGTATACGTATGCGCAGGGGTTTGGTTTTGTATATGTTGGACGGATTTTACATCCGTGATGCCGTCGTTCAGATCTTTTTTGTTCTTCCCCCAATAACATGATTTGTCATTTGATTGCGTGTTAGCATTGTTGTTTGTATTGGGGGTGTTGTTATTGGATTTGTAGTAGTAGTAGTAGTTGTTGTTGTTGGATTTGTGGTCGTATAGTTTGATGGAGCCCTTGGCAATGAGGGCTCGTTCGATGGTGGTGCCTTTGTCGATGACCTCTTCAAAGGTGGATGCACAAAGTATTTGTGGATGAAACTCTAATTCCTAATTGAGGTTGGCCACGAACATGGTGACGAGCTGTTTTTCAGGAATTTGGGCCATGGGAGTTTGCTTGCTAAGCCTCTCCACCTTTGCAAGAAGGAAGCGAAGGCTTCTCTGTTCTTTTGTTTGGTGTTGCAAAGGTCTGTCATAGACATTTCGTGCTCAAAATTGTAGGAGAAGTGGTTCACAAATTTCTCTGCAAGCTCAGGGAAAGTCCTAATACCTGGGGGAAAATGTGCGAACCATTCAGCGGCTTAGCTGCCGAGGCTTCATGGGAACAGTCACATTAGATAGGTGTCATTATTAGAGACTTATAAGAAAGCTATGTAGAACTCCCGAAGGTGGTCCCTAGGGTCTCCCTTTCCCTAGTATTTGTCGAATTTAGGTGTCTCAAAGTTATTGGGGAAAGGGGGCATGTACAATGTGCGATCAAATGCATAGGGGTAGATATCCTCAAAGGAATAGTGTTTGTGTTTGCCCCTAGTTTCTAGGTCATCTACCTTTTGGATTAAGCCTTGTAGAATGGTTGTGAGATCCTATGGTTGTTGTGGTTGTTGTATGTACATCTGTTGGTTGGTGAGATGTTGGAGATGGTATGGGATTTGATATTGGGGATTTGTTTGATTGATGTGTGGGTATTGCATGTTGGTGTTTGGGTTGATTGGCGCTTGATGTTGTTGGTGTGCGTAGAGTTGTTGGAGGACATGTGGTGGTATTTGGGGATTGGGATTATGTGGGTAGGTGACATTAGATGGAGTGACGTTGGGTACGTGGACATTGGATGGGTTAGATGTGTTGCGAGGTGGTTGTGAGAATAGTTTTCGTAGGTATGCAATGGTTTGAGGGTTTGGTGGGGGCACACTTGTGGAGGTACTTGCTTGTGTGATGTTGCCTTGTATGCCCATGGTGATTTGTGAAGCGGAAGGGTTGATGGTAGCTGTGGTAGTAGAAGTGATGATGGGTTGGGAGATGGTAGGGATAGCTGTGCATGTGGGAATTATAGATGTGGTAGTGGTTGAGGTTGTAGATATAGTAGGTGTTGACGTTTGAGAGATGGTGGGTTGGGTATGTGATGTAGATGCTTGGGTATTTGATGGGGTAGGGACGATTGTGGAAGTGGATGGTTGTGATGATGTCGTGATGGGGGGAAGTTGAGCACCAATTTTGACAAGATGATCAAGATATCGACTTGGGTCTAACCTTAGGATTTTATCAAGTAGGTCCATGTCATCAGTGTCTTGCGTGAAGCTCAAGACATCTAGATCATCTTGTGAAATGATGGGGATGTTTTGTGTTGGTGGTGGTGGTGGGGGTGGTGATGGTTGTGTTTGTCATAAGTAACTGAAGGGATTTTCATTAGGACCATATGGGGGAAGGTAAGAGTATGTAGGTGGGTTGCGTGTTTGATAGATGGGTATGTTGTTACTATCGGTATTAGGCATGCCAAATGGCCAATGTTCTGCCATTTCTTGCTTCTTTTTGCTTTGCGATCTTGTGATGGGCATGCACGTATATGGAGCTAATTTCTAGATGTAGGATGAAATGGGGATGGAGACCTTAGAGAATCTGATTGATTATGTTGGACCCAAAGATGGATGTGGTAGTGAGGTGGAGTAGAAGAGACGATGTGGTGGGAGATTGATATGTATTTCTAAAGGTTTCAACCTAAAGGTGATGTGGATGGACGATATTGATTTTGCACAAATTTTTGGACCAAATAGATAGGTGATGGACGACGTTTTGTTTTTGAAGAGATTTTGTTTGGTGTTTGATTTTTGATGTGTGATATGGATGATTTTGGTAGTCAACAAATTGAGCTTAGGTAGGACCTAGATTTGTGGTTGCACAAAAGGGATGTCTTTCTTTGTTTGGGGTTGACTAATGACCTTACACAAAGAGGGATAATGATTTCACTTGGAAGGTAGACTATTGACTTTCCAAGAAAGATATGATGTGCATAGGATGAAATCTAGATCAAATTTTTAGCTCAAAAGGAGGACAAATTTTTAGCTCAAAAGGAGGACAAATTTTGATGATGTTTTGATTTGGGAGATTTTGGGGATTTTTTGGAATGATTTTCTTGTGACAAGGATTTTGGTTTGGTCCAAAAGGTATGCAAAAAGTCAATGAAGACAAGCGGATATGAATTTGAATGGGTTTGATAGAGCAAATGGTCCAACAATGATGGTGATTTAATCCTCTAAGGTCAAAGTGAAGGTATGATTTTGGAAAATTTGGAGAAAAATGGGTGGACTGTTGTCAAATTTTTGGGATGTGAATATGGATTATGACAAAGCCGATGGTGGGGATCACAATGGAATAGTTTTTAGTTTTAGGCAAAGTCAATCTGAGAATAGCACTAATCCACGGGTGAAATAGTGCCACAATCAGATAGATATAGTGCTAAAACAGGGCAGATAGATTTTGGAAGGCAATTTTATTGGATTTTCTTTGATGGGAGTTTGATCAAATTGTTTTCAATGTCTCTTGGTAAGTTGTTTGTGAATGATAGAAGCACATTTAATCATACAATTAAGCACATGAATGCACAACAACCAAGATTTTTTTGTTTGTGAAATGACGTATGATTTTGTTTTGAACAAGTACTTTTCACAACCTAAGGTGAGAATGTGACAGTATTTGTTGAATCCCCTAGCTGTGCCTATTCAAAGCGGGTAGCTCTAGGATCTTGGTAGCACTGGCTCCTCCTTACAATTGAACACACTTCTCACGCATACCAAGATCTGGGTTTCTTATAAGGCTTGTCCCTCACCAAACCTTTAGATTGTCCCTGCTACCTCGGCTAAGAACCGCATGAATTAGGGCCGCTTCAAAGGTTTCCCTTCTGTGCCAATAAATAGAAGGTTTTTGGCTTGCTAAACAATGGTTCATAGTAAGGGCATCCATTCAGGTGGTTATACATGCGGCAGTGCTACTCTCTGTTATGGAGTCTCCCAGCCTCCAAGGGTTACACCTTGGAGGGTTTTGGGGGAGGTTGGCTGTCGGTATAACACAACAACACCTGTCACTTGAGACTTTCATCCCAAATGCCTTATTTTTTATAGTGGCTTGGAAGAGCTTGGCTTTAGCTTGATGCCGCTTGGGTCATTCCCACCTTTCAAAGCGGAGTGGTAGGCCCTCTAAGGTTTATAAAAGCAATACAATCATGAAAACACTTTTGATCCCCAAGTTCATACAAAGATGTGAGGGGAGAACATACGTATCTTCCATGATTGCATCACACTAAACATGGTTCAATTTTAGATCTTTGGATTAAATGGGGTGTGATTAATGCAAGTTTTCTAATAAGCTTTTGATTCCTAAGGTCACCAAAATGGTGCGAAGGAAGAGCATACGCTTTCACACCACAAGAAAAAAGAGCACAAGACACTTCACACAATTAAAGAATGGTTTTCTTGATTACATGAGTGAGAGATACAAGTTGTTCTTTTTAACCAAATGTTTTCAATTTATGCAAGTTGTGGTTCTTTTTTAGAGCCCAAAATCGAAATGTTTGATTGTTGTTTGTTTGCACACAAAAGAGTAAGTTTTAGAGCACCAAAGTAAATGTTATTGGCATACACATTTCACACAAAAGGAGTTGTTTGTTTGTTTGATCAATTTTAAAGCACCAAATTGAAGTGTTGTCTAAAACTTAGCATGTAAAAGGGTTCATTTTAACTTCCCAAATCAAAGTTTTTTTGCTAACTAAAAATTAAACCACCCTGCAAAAATCTTTATTAGTATCTACAATATGACCTACAACAAACTTGTCAGTACCTGCATAGACAGAAAAGTAATTTTTTCTCAAAATAGCGCTAAAACAGATATATGAAAGTGCCACTGCAGGCAGAACAACCTGACTTATAAGAAATGGCGTTGATAAAAACTATGGCACTAATTAAATACTATTAAAGTGACACAATATAAAATAGCGCTAATACATCAGATGGAACGTGACAATGAGGACGATAGCGAGGATAAAGGTATAGGAAGGCGCCACTATACAATTTTCTAGAAAGTCTGTGTATTCTGAGGATAGCACCAATCTGGGTGATAGTGCTGATACGACACTGGACACGTCCGACCTGCACCAAAATGATTTTTCTCACAACATAAGGGTTCAAATAGTAAAAATCAAGGTATTGTTAGCTTTGTTAGTCTGAGTAAATGAAAAATAGTATAATAACAAAGCTAAAGTGCATGTTTAGACCCCTTATAAAAATTTTGACATAATCCCCCCTTGTAATTTTAGTATCTCTGTGTAAACAGAGAGCAAATGAATATCAAATATAGTAGGAGGATCTTAAAAAAGAGAAAATGTGAGTGAGTGAGTGTAAGGAAGTGGGCTACGCAGAAATAGCACCAAAATAGTAAATGGCACTGAAACTAACCAGTGATGGTGTCACTACGAGGAGAGGATGGTGCTTCACCTAAAAATACACATATCTCACACCAAAATTCACAAAAACAAGTTAGACTTGGACCTTGTGGGTCCCACCGGGCATGCCAATGTAGATTAGAAATGCAAACAAGGTTGAAATACTAAACCAAATGCAATAAACACAAGATTATACCTCACATGCAAATCTAATCCCTTCAAGGGAGGAAAGAGCCTTTGCACCCAAAACAAGCTCCTAAGACTAAGATAATCTCTAGACAATAGATTAAATGTGAAATGCTACACAAAGTTGCAATTCACTATTCTAGCTCAATGGACATTTGGACATGGTAACTTTACATAAACTTGGATGATGAAAATGGCTTGGGAGAGGTTCTATTTATAGATTTTTGGAGAGGATTTTGATCCAAGGGTGGAGATTGATTTGAGAGATCAATGGTGGAGGATAAAAGTGATGTGGAGGGCCTAGATTTAATCTTGAATGAATGGAGGGCTAGGAATAAAAGTGATTCTTTTATTCATTTTAGGAAAAGGGGTTATTTAATGAGCATGGGGGTGAAAGATTATTTTGGAATAAAAGATTCATATGGGAGAATGTAAATAAATTAAAAATTCATTTGGGGAAGAGAGGAAATAAATGAGTATGGGGTTGTAAGGAGAAATAAATGTGATGTAGGATGTTTTTAAATAAAAAATTGACTTATGTAGATTTAATTCAATTTTTTATTTGGAGGATGTGGGGAAGGGTGTTAAACAAGGTTTGACCACCCAAATGAAGGGGTTATGATTAATTAAACAGAGGTTTTATTTAATTAATCCTAGGACTAGGATGAGGTAGGTTAGGGTAGGCAATTAAATAATAGCTATTTAATTGTTTAGGGTAGGGATAGGTCAATTATAGGCTGAATTAATTAGTTGATCATGGTTTTAACTAATTAATTGGATTTAGTGGAAAAGGGGAAATTGATTTAATAAATATTGCATATTTATTAAATTAATTAGCTAAGGTTTGGACTATTGAATTAGTGAAATTAATTCAATTTTAGGAATAAAATGGTGTGAATTTGAAAAATGAAAGGGGTAATTAATTAAATAAAATTTAATTAATTGATTAGAAGGGAAATTAATATGTTTAGGGATGTCGGGAGTCGGTTTGATGGTAGAAGACATTTTTAGGTTTCTACACTAACCTCCAGAGGATTTAAAGTAGACAAAACATGCATTTGTTCATGAACCATACTACTGTAATTTGACAATCAAAATATTCTAATTGACTCATAATGTATTTATATGCAAATGAAAAATAGATTTAACAAGAATGCATAAAGGAATGAGGAAATAAATGAAGTGAGGATCAATACGTTGAGTGGCCGGCTTAGGGGACTGACTCACTTAACTAGAAATCAAATCTAATTCAGATACTTACGCATCCTCATAACACATAGTTTCATTCACTTCATATCATAAACAAAATCTCTTCAGATTGTATTCAATGATGACATTCCTTAATCAAACATGTCTAGATCTTCCAATATTGAAAAATAGAGTAACAAATGAGTAACTAGAAAATAAAAGTAACTCCCTTGACATCAAACTCATCCTCCTAACTTATACAAAAACAAGAGAGTTTTATGTAACTACCAACTAACTTCAATCATCAATCCATTCCTAGATACTACGATACAGGTTTTAAGATTGATTTATTAATCTAACTAAACAGAGGAAGGAGAGTCCTATTCAAACAAGAACTCTTATGCAATGACTTGCATGAAGAACACACATAAGCTATGTTTGAAATAGGTCTACTCCTTCTGCATTCATTTCTATCCATGATGGTTCACATTCATCCTCTAGCTGCCTACACTTTTGGCATCCTAACTTTACTTCCTTTAATTCTCCTATCCCACAACTCGTTGTAAATGGTCATTTCCTTAATGCCACATTCTTGCTGCACAGGGCTTAATTCACTTGAAACATATGCACACAAATAACTGTCATAATTAAACCATAGGATTCCATCTTTATTGCATGCATACTCATATTTAAATCATTCAATTGATAGTATCATCACCATCTTCCATATTAATAATATAGATTCAAAGTCTTGTAAAGTATATAAAAAGACAACATATAATAATGGTGATGTTGGTAAAGTTTTTGGAGGATCATATGAAAAAGTTCTAAAAGCATATAAAAACAACATAAAAAGAGGTCAATATTTCAACCCATCATTCCCCCAACTTAGCCTTTTGCTTTCCCTCAAGCAAAATCACTGAACTAATCATCTAGGGAAGAAGATTGTAGTGCAAAGTAATCTGCCTCAGGTCCATTATTTCTCTGACTCCCTCTCCCTGCTTAAGATAAAAACCATTGTAACAAGCAAGCCTATCCAACTTGACTAATTCTGCATTCCTACATTTGTCACCCTTTTCTCCTATCTAGTGTGGTACTAGATAAAGGAGAATAGGAGGATCAAAAGTAAGTGGCAGCCATCCCACTCTTATTTGCTCTAAAATCTGGATATACTTGCGCAGTCTCTCAAACATATTCATAAAATTATGAAAAGAGTGAGGCTCTTTCCTCTGCAGTGCTAGAGTCAGACTATTCCATCTATCTTGCACATACCTTAGACAATTTGAAGCATAGGCCCTACTAACTATTGTATCCTTTTGTGATCTTGCAGTCTCAAATCCATAATTATTTTTCTTGGATCCTTGTGTGAGAGGAGTGTTAACCATTGAGTAAGGATTACATCAGGATTCAATGCTTCTCTTCTAACCTAAAGTGCCACTATTTTCTCTTGTTCCTCATACTTATCCAGTAATTCCTCTATGAACTTTTTATTCTTGAGATATGATAACAGTGCCCTAACCTAGAAATCCCCAACATAAATTGAAGGGTTCCATTATGTATCCTCTGTCATTAAGTAGTTATGCAAACAATATTCACACAATTGGTCTTGCTCCTCTAAACTAACTTCTTTAAAATAACTGTAAAAAATATGCCTTGAATGTAAAGCAGGTTGATTATTAATGAACCTATTAAACTAGAAATTGAGAAACTTCAGGAATAATGCATATACCCTAGGTGGAGGTCTACACCCAATGATATGTATGGCTCTGTCAATGACCTCTGTCATCTTATCCTCCAACCTCTTTATCACCAAATTCTTATTTTCTATTGATGCATTGAGATTCTATTTTTCCTTCTCCTATTTTTCCTTTTCTTGTTTGGATTTGTGAGTGAGTTTCATTAATTCAAAACCCAAAGACAAAGTGGTGTGGTACATTGGATTCCTTGTTACAGGAGGTTGTGGAGTGAGTATTTTATTTTCTTCAGTACTTGTTTTACTCACATCCATCTGTGCTAGTAGGTCCAGATTAGTTCCATGGCCATAGGTTTGAATTCTCTCCTCCAACTCTTGTATTCTTTTCTCCTTTTCTTTGTCCTTCTCTTCATACCCTTTCACCTTCTCTTCTAATTGTTTTATCCTATCAAGAGCTTCTTGCAGTTCTTTTCTTATGTTTCCATCTTCCAATAATTCTTTTTCCTTTTCAAAATTTAGACCTTCATCATTATCATCCCAGTTATATCAAAAATTTCCTTAGCAGAACTACTAGGAACTGACTTTCCCATTTTCTTTGCAATAAACATATCTTCTAAATCAGAACTAGAAGATGAAGAAACATACCTTCTCTTTATAGCAGACACATTAACATTTTCACAAGAATCAATAGAGACATCTTTAGGAGCATCAACAAGGACATCTTCAGGGGCAATTCCTCCTTTATCTGAATATGAATTCACTGGTGTTGGATCATGGTGTTGCTATCCTTCACCTTTTTCCTGCCCCTATTCTTCAACAATCATTTTCTTCACACTCTGCCTCTTCAACCTTCTTGAGTGCCTGGGAGTAGCAGTCTCCTATTTGACTACATTTTTCCTTTTCTTTTTACTCCTCTTTCTCTTCTTTTCCCCTGTGTCTTCTCTCTTCTCAGTGCTTTTATGTTTCTCAACACTTTTCTTGTTTCTCTTTTTCTTAACATGTATTGAATCAGTACCTCTCATAGGTTTAGGTTTAGAAGATGAGGGTTCCTCTACTACCATTGGCCTATCCTCTGGAGTGTTGTCCTCCTGTGGGCCCTCTTGCTTAGGCTCAATCTCAGGTTTAGGCTCATGCTAAGGTTCATTCTCTGCTTTAGGTTCTTCCAACAATGTTGTGATGTCTACACATTGTTTAAAAGCCTCCCAATCAACCTATGGGTGTTGAATTCTTAGGCTCCTCTTTATCAATAAGTCTATTAAACAATGATGGAACAACGTGGTCTTCTCTTTCTTTTTTTGGTATTCAGATGCCATCCTTTTCAACATATTATATAGGAAATTGGGAACATTGACTAGTTTATCATGGCGTATATGATTAAGCAACTTAAAATGCATAGTATACAACAAATTATGCTGGCCATCATAGGTAATGTATTTAATGATATATGAAGTACATTTTCCCCAGAAAAATGTAAGGGGTAATCTCTTTGTACCTTGTGTTGTTGAGTCCAAGTGCTCTCCTCGCTCGCATAATTCTTCCCTTACTGCAGCTGCATCAACACAAGCTGGATACTCAGACCCTGTGTGCGGAAATCCTATGACTTAGGTAATGGTCATCTCAGAAGCATCTACAACCAATCCCCTAACCATTGGCTCATCATACTGTAATGTAGCTACAAATTCCTTTGCCGTTTCATTATCATACTCTGTCAACTTCAAAAAGTAGTCCAGCCATCCTACTCTGGTGAAGAGCGGTAGCAACCAACACATCCTCTAATATTTCCTTATGTGCAGATGGCTCTTGTCGTACTGCATCACCCCCATTATTTTTGTGTTCTGCAACCTCTTGGAGTGTCAATTTCTGCTAAACTTCAATTCCACCACCTTGAAGAGAACCAATCTACAGTTTACTGCCCTTTTCTATTCTTTCCACTGTAACTTTCTTAGGGTAACAAGTTCATATTCATATTTTGGGCGAAATAGGGGAGGTTTACTATTTTTTAGAAAATGGCATGGGATGTTCTATCTCGTATCTCTAAAGACAAAAATGGTGAAAATAAAAAAATTAAACCCCTCCGCCCAACTAATGTGTGAAGTGACCTCACTTCACGTGGCAATTGATATGAAAGGAAAAGTATTTATTAACTGGAATGGTGAAAAATATTTTCACATGCATGAAATAAATAAAAAGTAATAATGAATATAGAAAAAAAGCCAAGTTAATCATTGAAAGTTACCTTATGTACACATGTTATGGAAATAAATGATCAGCATACCTTGGAATTTGAGAACACGTACTTGGTATTTTATTTGATATGAGCAAGATGACATGCATGCGGATGAATGGTAAGGCAACGGGTACGGTGGAATGGATTGACGTGTAGCTCGCAGTGTAGGAATGAACAACTAATGAGCTTGAGTTAACACTTTTTGCAACCGTAATTGATTTATTTCAAAATGAATGAAGCAATGTTAAAAGATATGGAATGAGTAGGAAAATGGTGTATTGTTCACCAAAGTAGTGAAGACATCTATAGACATGAGTTGCTATGGGTGCCTCCAACACAGGTCCTGACTAAATAGTTACATATGCCATATGTCAGGTCCCAACTATAACAGGTACCAACTGAGAGTGAAAAATAGGTCCCTCTGGAGTTAAATGTGGTCATCTTGGATAGTGTGTTGTGTGTGCACGTGAATTATAAAGCAAGAAAAATTAAGTCTCAGTGACAGAGGTTGAGTATTGCAACTCAACCTCTGCATCACTAGACAAGATTAGTGGATCATCTTCTAACGATGTATCAGTTGGTGTTGCAGAATATTCATCAGGAGTGCCAGGAGTACCATATTGAGTGGCTACCAGGAGTACCATACTGAGTGGCTAGAGAGACAAGAAAATCATTTTTCTGAAGTGGTTTCTTATACAATTTCAGCCTATGTCCATTTACTAGCAATGAAAATCGGACCTCATCAATGGTCTATAATTGGACTACACCATTAGGGAATACTTGTTTAATCTCATAGGGTCATAACCACAAAGATTGAAGCTTGCCCTTGAAATCTTTGTATATGAAATCATAAAGAAAGGCCCAATCACCAACAGTGAATTCTTGAGTCTTGATATACTTGTCATGTTGTTTAATTCTTTGTTTCTATATAACCTCTATATGGTGGATGACTTCTAATCTGATTTCAGCAAGAGCATTCAAATTTTGTAGTCTGTCCTTTTGAGCTTCTGTCAAATCCATCCCTAATTCTACTGCTATCCTTAGGGTTTTGTATTCAAATTCTAAAGGAAAGACCGCTGTCTTGCCATAAACCAATTCATAAGGAGTAAATCTTGTAGTTGTCTTCCATGTAGTTCTACATGCCCAAACAGCTTCTAGTAACCTTGAAACCCAATCTCTTCTATGAAGCTGTACTCTCTTTGTCAATATATTCTCAATCTCTTTGTTTGTGACTTCAACTTGACCATTAGCCTGAGGATGGTAGGGAGTGCACTTCTTGTGTCTAATATGATATTCCTCCACCAGTCTGGTGATTAAATCTGATGTGAATTGTGGACCTTGATCGGTCACTATCTCCCTTGGTACACCATATCTAGTGAATATTTCCTCATACAAAAATTTTGCCACATTGCCATCTCTAGCAAACTACAAGGCTTTAACTTCCACCCATTTGGTTAAGTAATCAGTACATACTAGTATATATTCCTTGTTGTTTTAAGTAGGAGAGATAGGACCAACAAAATCCAGCCCCCACTTATCAAAAGGGGCTAATGATATTTGTTGCTGCAAAGACATTTCATCACTTCTTGTAGGTCTCTCCATCCTTTGACACCAATCACAACTTCTAGTATACTTGACAACATCTTTATGAAGTGTTGGCCAGTAATATCTTGTTGTCAATATTTTGAAGGTTGTCCTTTTGGATGCAAAATGTCCACCACAGGGTTCATCAGGATAGGCCTTCAATATATCAAACACCTCATCTTCTCTGATACATCTTCTCATAATGTTATCTAGACCAGTGTAGAATAGGAATCCAGAAATCCAAGAATAAGAAAAACATTTGTGAACTAGCTGCCTTTTCTCCCTTGGAGAAAAGTAACTTGGAATCTACCCTAAAACCAAATAATTAGCTTACTGCATACCATAGATTGTGTATAGTTAGAGAAAATAGATGCTCATCAGGAAAAGAGTCATCAACCACTCCTTCTGATGATTGTGTAGGCAGTCTAGACAGAAAATCAGCAACTACATTAGCTTTTCCTAGTTTGTCAACAATTGTTATGTCAAATTCTTGCAATAACAACAACCATCTTACAAGTTTGCCACCCACTATTGGCTTATTCATCAAATATCTAATTGTTGTATGATCTGTATGTATGAACACCTTATAACCAGTAATGTAGTGTCTAAAAATTTGTTAATGGCATAAACAACTGCCAACATTTCCTTTTCTGTCATAGTGTAGTTCAACTCAACTCCCTGTAGGTTTTTACTTACATAATATATTGTATACTCTTTAGTTCCTTCTTGTTGGCCTAGGACTTCTCCAATGGCAAAGTCTAATACATTTCTATGGATGTGAAAAGGTAGTGTCCAATTTGGAGCTCTGAGAACTGGAGCTTGTGTTAAGGATGCTTTTAGCTTTTCAAAAGAATTCTGACAGTCTGGTGTGCATTCAAATTCTCTATCCTTTGTCAACAATGTAAGCATAGGTGCAACAATTTTGCTGAAATCTTGAATAAACCTCCTATAATAACCTGCATGTACAAGGAAGCTCCTTACATCCTTTTGTCTCTGTGGAATAAGCAGGGTAGATATAATTTCAATCTTCTTTGGGTAAGCTTGTATTCCTGTAGTTGAGATAAAATGTCCCAAGACTATACCCTGTGTCATCATCATAAAATATTTTTCATTGCTTAGAGATAGATTATGCTATGTGCATCTTTTTAAAACTTTCTCCAAGTTGTGTAAAGCTTCATCATATGTTTCATCATATGTGGTGTAGTCATCCATGTAAATTTCCATGTTGTCATGGGCAAAATCAGAGAAAATATTGAGGACTTCTCTTTGAAATGCGGCTCGAGCATTGCACAGACCAAAAGGTAAGACAAAATATGCATAGGTCCCCCAAGGGTAGGTAAATGTTGTCTTACCTTGATCTTCTGGTGCAATCTTGATTTAGTTATAGCCACTAAAACCATCAACAAATGAGAAATATTTTTTTCCTACTAAAGAGTCAAGAACTTGATCAATGAAGGGCAATGGAAAGTGATCTTTCCTGGTGGTAGCATTTAGTTCTCTGTAATCAAAACAAACTCTCCATTTGCCACCTTTCTTGGGAACTATGACCAATGGTGAAACCCATTCACTGTTTGAAATGGGGTACATAAACCTTGCATTTAAAAGCTTTTGAAGTTCTGCTTTCACTATCTCTCTGAGGGTAGGATTCATGCATCTCTACTGCTATCTTATAGGTCTGTGGCCATCATCAATGTAAATTTTATGCATACACAAAGCAAGATTTATGCCTTTCATATCAATGTAATCCCATGCAAACATTGCTAAGTGGGTATGTAATACTGCATGCAGGGATTGCTACTGCTCATCAGTCAATGCATTAGTAACAATCAACTCCTTTCCTGGCTTGATTTCTAATGGATTAGACATTTCTTACACATAGGACAAATCAAGGCTAGGTATTACTAGAAAGCATTGCTGGGGTAACAACATATGAGATAATTGAGATACCTCCTTTGAGGAACTGGTAGTTATTATGCTTCCTAAGGGATCTTGTAAGCAAGATAAGCAGTCTTGCTGCTGCAGATACCTTATGCGGTCATTTTGTATAATGTGCATGATCAACTCATTGTCATCTTGAATATCCAGTAGGGGGTTGCATTCAATAGTCATCAAGGTTTGCAGGGAATAGCTCTCCTCATCTTCCAGGGTAGGCCAAATGGTCTGCTCAAGCTCATGGTATGGTTGGGCTGGTAGATATTAAACTAATTTTTTGGTCACAATCCCATTGGATGTGATCATGTTACCAGACCTGCAACCTATAAATGCATTTGCTATGGCAAGCCATGGTCTGCCTAGTATGAGAGGATAACTAACAAGATTAACCTTGGGCTATAAGATTATGAAATCAACAGGGCATTCCTAGGAATCTAATGCAATTACCAAATCCTCAATGACTCCTTCAGGGTTAACTATAGACCTATCAGTTAATTGCAAAACTATCTAGGTAGGCCTAAGGTTGTTCAACTGGAGTGTCTGCATTGTCTCCTTAGTCATTACATTAATTGCAACACCTAAATCTATCAGAGTATTCTTAATCAGAGTCCCATTGATCTTGACATCCACTACTGGACTACCTGGATTTGTATATTTGGGAGCAATTATATTCCCCAACATTATGTCAGCCAGGTTATGCAAAACATGAACTGTCTTTGGATCTATTCTCTTCCTTCTTGGTTTCTTTATGTAGAGATATCTGATAGTCTTAGTATAGATGGGAATATCTTTGATGGCTTGGATTAAGGGAATCTTTATGCTTATATCTTGTAACTGGCCTATAAGGTCAGTGTCAGATTGTGCTGGTTGTTTCTAGATAGCCAAGCGTTCAAGGAAAGGAGGCTTGGGATTTGAAATAATCTGAGGGCCCTGAGTGGATTCAGGTTCCAAAGATGGTTTATTTGTGGCTTCCTCTGTGGGTTCTTCATCATCAAGTTCTGTAATTTGGGGAGATGAAGGGCCCACAAGTTGCTTCCCTGATTTGAGATGAATATTACTCACTTCTACCCCATAGGCGGGGTTGCATCACCTTGTTAGTATAAGCCTATTGAACAGGTTTGTTGTTAGGATCAGGTGCAGGTTGAGTAGGGTTTGGGGTAGGTCTAGGAGGTGAATTTTGAGGTGCTGATGGAGGCATTATGGTTGGTTGCTGTGGTTGAGATGGAATCATAGGTTACTGGTAATTTGCATTTTGCTGCCATTGTTGGTTCTTGGTCCATTGAGGCTGCCATTGAGGTTGCTGTGTAGGTCACTAGGGGTTATAGTTGGAACCTTGAAAACCCTGTTGGGGCCATGGGTTTGGCTACTGTTGGTTCCAACTAGGTTACATGGAGTAGGCCAATGTGGGTTTTGCCAAAGATTTTGATTACTAGGCCATGGCTAAGTGTTCCAAGCAGAGAAATGTTGGTTTGCAGCAGGAAAAGGTGAACTAAAATTTAGTGGATCAGAGGGCATACCTTGTCTTTATTGCCAAGGTCTCCTTTGAGCTATGAAGAACAATTGTCCATCCTCTCCTTCAAATGGCTGAAATTCTGGTCTTTCAACCTTCTCTTACTGGATGCTTGCCACCCTCTTGCATTTACAATTGGCCTTCCTTTGCCTACAACTGGGACAATACTCAGTAAGCATTGCATCAGCTTCTTCTTGTTTCTTCTTGATGTGAAGTGTGTCTAGTTGTGTAGCCATATGGCTAATTATGTCCTCCTTCATGTTGAACAGAGAATTACTGATTTCCACTCTTGCAACTCCATTGGTGGCTTTGTTTATAATTGATGTACTTTCTCCCCTTGGTCCTCTAGTGAAAGTCCTTGAATAATTTTGGCAAACTTTACAAATTGAATCAAAAGGTAGCCGAGAAATATCACCTTGCCCAATAAGATTCAAAGCATCCATGCAATCATCCTTAACCCCTCTCAAGAAAATTAGTTTTAATGATTCTTTAGACAATTTGTTTTGGAGGTTTTTCTTCAAAACAAACTGGAATCTTCAACATAATCTTCAAGTGGATCCTCCTCCTTTTTTGACATCCTGAAGATGTCATCTCTCCTCCTGTCATGTCCTCAACAGTAATCTTGGTATTTCTCCAAGAATTTCTCCTTCATTGTATCCCAGTCTGGAATGACATCCTTTCCTAGCCCCATAAACCATCTCAAGGTTGCATCCTTGAGAGTGGCAGGAAAGAGTTTCAGTCTATGAGCATCTGAGGTGTAGTCATAGCTCCTACACAGGATATCAAACTCAAACAAAAATGTATCTGGGTCCTCTGTCACCAAGCCATAGAAGACTGGTAATGTTGATGATGGAATATTTTTCAGCACTGTAACCTTCTCTTGATCAGTGATAGGAAACTCAAACATTGCTTGCTCTAGTGGACCCTCCACCGCAGCATCTGCCATGGTTCTGAAGGCCCCTTCTATAGTTGTGGAAGACGCTGATGAAGATGTAAGTGTTGATGAAGATGCAAGAACAAGTTCTTCCTCCTCAGCACTTTCTACTATATAGTTGATAAAGTCAGCCGGGTCTTCTCTATCCTAAAAATTTGAAGGGAGGAATCTACCTTGGTTGTTTCTCTGCCTCCGCATACAGTGAATTTGGCTTTATATTCCAGCGGTCCTGCACAATGTTAGTATAATTTCTAGTGTTTCCTGAAAAGTGAATCTATTAACCCTAATGTTGTAATCAAAATTTAAACTATGAAAGCATGTAAAATGAGCCTATGAAGGTAGCACCATCCCCGACCATGGTGCCAAAAATGTAGAGGAAAACTAATGCGTTACAGACTTAACATAATTCAGGGGTAAACCTAACTGAACAATCCACTCTATCAACTTCATATCATAAACATAATCTCTTTAGAGTATATTCAATGATGACATTCCTTAATAAAACATGTCTAGATCTTCCAATATTAAAAAATAGAGTAACAACTGAGTAACTAGAAAATAAAAGTAACTCCACTGACATCGAACTCATCCCTCCTAACTTATATAGAAACGGGAGAGTTTTATGCAACTACCAACTAACTTCAATCATCAATCCATTCCTAGATACTAGGATACAGGTTTTAAGATTGATTTATAAATCTAATTGAATAGAGGAAGGAGAGTCATGTTTAAACAAGAACTCTTATGCAACGGCTCGCATGAAGAACACACATAAGCTACGTTTGAAATAGGTCTACTTCTTTTGCATTCATTTCTATCCATGATGGTTCACATTCATCCTCCAGCTGCCTGCACTTTTGGTGTCCTAACCTCACTTCCTTTAATTCTCTTGTCCTACAACTCGCTGCAAATGCTCATTTCCTTAATGCCATGTTTTTGCGGCACATGGGTTAATTCACAAAACATATGCACACAAATAACCGTCATAATTAAACCATAGGATTCCATCTATATTTCATGCATACTCATATTTAAATTATTCAATTGATAATATCATCACCATATTCCATATTAATAATATAGATTCAAAGTCTTACAAAGTATATAAAAAAGATAGCATATAATGATGGTGATGTTGGTAAAGTTTCTGGAGGATCATATGGAAAAGTTCTAAAAGCATATAAAAATGACATAAAAAGAGGTCAATATTTCAACCCATCAGAGCCCATAGTAGGGGCTTGGGGGCAATGCCCCTAGCAAGGGTTGTTGGGGGAAGTGCCATTGACTGAGGGCTCGGGGGTAGTGCCCCCAAAGAAAAAATTGGCCTATATTTAATAAAGGCATCGACAATTAATTTGTTATTGGCCAACATGAAAAGCTGACATTGGATAACTACCAAAGAGGCTTGATAAATAAGTGGCTGGAGAATGCTAAAGGTCATTGGATGCAAATGAGAATCGACATTGTGTACTCTAGAAAGAACTTGCATTGCAAATGTGTTGTGATCATCTTTTGATTTGGTAATATATTGTGCAAGTTTTGGAGTGTGGGGTTTTCACCCAAACTGGTTTTCCCCATGCATATCTTATGTTATGAGTTTTGTATTTTGCATTTGGATGTTTTTATTACCTTTTTGTTAATGTGCATCTTAATCTATAACTATAAAAGTTAAAATTTGCGTAAATCTTTCTATTGTAGATCAATGTAGGAAGTGTTTTCGCATACCTTACTTCCTTTCAGGATACATTTTGTAAATTAGAGGAAAGGGTTTTCAACATGCATTTGTATGTAATGGTATGTCTATAAGACATTAGGGGAATGCATAGTCCTAGCTATGTATTTTATTTTACCACATTTGTTGGTATGAGTGTAATGAAGATTTGATGTATGTGTGACAACATCTAAGGCATTACACGATTTGGTAATGGTCTTCTCTTCATCTTGCATGGGTTATTACAGTTCTATTTGGGATCACTAAGCATGTCCATTATATGCAGTGTTATCTAAGATCTGTACGTGAATACATATTTGTTTCTGTTAATGTTTTACAAATGTATCTCATTTTGTCTTGCATTCTATAACTATGTTTCCCAATGGAGTAGGCATCAGTCTGATTAGTGAAGGATCAATCACCATTCATTCTATAATCCAGTGTCTTGTTAGTTGTAGAGTTAGATTAGGGTTTTTTTCTGTAATTCATGATTCATTCTTACAAACCAGAGAAAAATTATCAATGACTTGTAATGTTTAAATTATCAAAGAATCATGTTAGATTGCATATTTGCATCTTGCACTATTACAATAATGTTATCATCAACTTAATGAAAGGTTTTATAACATAGTAGGATTCTTTGATCTAGTGACACTATTGGAGATTAGAACTACAACTTGGGTACTACTGTACTATTGTGAATTTGAATACATCTTGTGTTGTTATCAATCCCTATTGAGGGATACATCTAGGAACGTCCTCCTTGGTTTAGCTAAACCAAAAGTGAAGAGGAGATTACCTACTCCTATCAATTGCCCCTTAATCATCCTTAACCTATTGATGAGCCCTTTTCTAATCTTCTTGATGACACCCCTAGCCTAGGAGATTGAGTAATGCTCTAGGGTTTTGGATTAGTTACTTTGGGAGCCAACACGACCCATGGTGTAGCATGAGATGCACTAACATTCGTATTTTTGATTGATATATTTGAGGGCTTAGGGGTTAGTGAATCAAGTAAAGGGGGAAGATGCTTGCAGTAAGGTTGCAACCATTCCCTTTTGTTAGCTAGTCACTATGTGTACCTATGATGTGCATATGGCCTAGTCACATTATGTTTATGTGATGCCTGCCCGAGCTATTCACATTGAGTAAATGTGATGTATGTGTGAACTAATCACACTATGTATAAGTGTTGTATGCTTGACCTAGTCACTTTATGTGTATTTGATGCATGCATGAGTTATTCACACTATGTGGTTTGTGTGATCATACATTGATGTTGGCATTGAACCAACATTTGACTAGAATGCATTTGCTATCACACTATTGTGTATGAACTGAATTAAAATCATAAAATTCACTTAACAACTATTCTTTAAAAGTGAAATCAAAGATCTCATATCAAAGAGAGGATGAAGTCTCTCTATTATTGGTGTACGAACTACATAGCCTCTGATTACTAGAAAGGGATACATAGGCAAGGCCATTACTAATGAACCCTCAAGGTTTAGATCTGGGTATAGGGATGGTCTTAACATTGGGAGCTTACCTTATTCTAGTGTAAGTATATGAGTTGTGGCATGTATAGTGTAGCCACAACTACGGTTAGAAAGTGCAAGTAGTTGACACTTCTAGATCAGATAGAAGATGCTTGGTCAATTAAGTTAGTACTTGTGGTGTAATGAGAAAAATAGTAGTAATTGGGGTGGCTATTACAAACTAAGGAAAAAAAGATGTAATGTGTAACATCAAAAGAGTGACATATTCTACATGTTCATTCCTTCAGGGAACTAGATGAAAGTAAGTGGAAGGACCATGCCATCCAAAACACTTTTAAGGAAGCAAACAAACAAGTATAAGGGAGATAATCAATCTCTAAAAGTTCAACCCTGAGAAATTCTAATAAGGCAAATAAATCTTAAGGTAGGTGACATGGTTACTTCTATATTTTGAGACTAAATATTTTATTTCTAGAGTGGTATAATAGTTAAACAGTAATTGGCTATCTTCTTCTAAGGTTTATCCTTAGACGCAGCCCTAGTTTGAGTATAAAAATTCTATAGATCTATTGCAATGTCTAAAACTACGAGCTCAAAATCAATAGCCTTGAAAGGAAACCATACAATATGACAACATAAATAGAAAGAGGGTTTAGTCAAAGTTATTAATAATAGAGATAAATTGCCAATCTATGGCACACAAACTATTTGATAAAATGCCTATGATAGGGCAACATCAGAACATAGGTTAATATTTACATTTAAGATGCAACTTTCCTCTCTAATTCAACACATGATTTAGTATCCAACAATACACAGAGAATTGTGACCTACTTAACATAATTGCTAGTGGCTTGGTTCATAATCCACTACCTAAATTAAACAATATTTATACATAGCTCTTAGGAATACAAGAATTTTACTTCTATTGATCAAGGTTTGGTGGTCTTAGTATTCCAACAAGGAATTGGTTTGAGTTTTAACCCCTTTTTAAAATGGTAAACCTATGGTTTCATGCTTTTAATTAATCCAACCCCAATAACATTATATAATAAACGGAACAAGGGAAAATGCATTTATCATTCTTTCATTTGACAAAGAGGAAAAGAAAACCAAACAAGAACATCAAAAACTTCATTTAAATTTGTATAATTCCTCCACCATCACTCATGGCCTCGACTTCTAGATAAAAGTGGGTCATGAAAATATTAACAAAGACCATCAATACAAAACAAATTTTGTTATTACAATACTATAAAACTTTAGTTTTAATTAAATCTAATATATAAAGAATTATTACGCCAAGAGGCGAAGCCTAAAGGCGTTATACAGCCACACAGCATGATTGCAAGTTTTATTCTTCCGATTTAAATTGACGTTTATGAGACTGTCAAGTATTTAAAATAATTTAAATTATTAAGCCATCCCATCACGTCCCAGAATATGGGGAAGGGTTCGATGAGGAGAGAGTAGTGGCGGGAGAGAAAAGTGGCATTAACTGTAGCACATTCTGTTATTCTGGGCATATAATAAGGTCCCAAAATTATCTACATGCTCCATTTTTCTGTCATGATAGAAATGATGTGTAATTTGCATGTCTTTTAAAACTAAAGAATCATGGTTAACGCTGGGTAGGAATTGTACTTTTATTATTGCCTGTCATTTTCAGAAAATTATGTTTCAGTGAAGGAGTTTGCAGATGCATTCCAATCTTTCCACGTTGCAACCAAACTTAATGCGGAACTATCGATTCCATATGATAAAAACAAGTCTTATCCAGCTGCACTGACCACAGAGAAATTTGGTTTAGGGAAAAAGGAGCTTTTAAAAGCATGTCTTGATAGAGAAATTTTGCTCATGAAGACGAGCTCCTTCATCTATATTTTCAAATCCTCTCAGGCTATAAAATTTGTAGTGAATTTGTTTGCCAATGAGCATCGATATGAGGGTGCGTGGCATGAAGGAAGAAAGCAAGGTCTTGGAATATATACTTTTAGAAATGGTGAAACTCAGTATGGGCATTGGCATTTTGGTGTCTTATAGACACCTAGCACCCTTAATTTTCTACCAGGAGTAACCAAGGGGGTCAGCGATGCAAATGTTCTGCATGCAGTCCAGGTATGTTAATTTTAAACCAAGACTTTTGCAGTGCTCTTTAAGAAAATTTTTGAAGATATTGCTACTTGGATGATTTTGAGAAGTTCTTTTTCTACCCTTAATTGAGATGACACTTATAGAGGTTTTCTAAATTAGGAAAATGTCTAATTTATTTTACACCTAAATATGGTTATTTAATGTGATCAAGAAGCAAGGCATGCAACAGAGAAGGCATTTGAAGTTCCTCTAACTTACTAATTCACGCTAGGGAAAAGGAGTTTTAGTTCATTATCTTTGATGCGGAATTTCTGGCATTTCCAGAAGATTGAAGTATTGCCAGTTTATTTTGACAGTGGTTCAAGTAGAAGAGTAAATTTGTTCTGAAATTTCTCTTTTACTGATGCAACTTTATCACAGAAGTCACTTCAAGTAAATGATAGTGACCTGTTTTGAGTAATCTGGATGGAATATGCACCCCTGAAGAATATTGTAAAGAATCTTTGTTTTATCTCAGGAGGTGGTTTGCTCACAGTGCTCTTGTATAGTGAAGCTGAGTTTTAAGTGGTGGCCAGGCCAAAGCTTGCCACCTGCCAAATAGTAGTCTTTGTCCAATGTAGAGGCTACTTCAAATATGTATACATAAGCAAGTAATCACTGGATGGGTTTACTGTCAAGAATGTAGAAGGGAATTTTTGTTGCTACTAATCCAAACTCCCATTGCATGCATCCTCTTCTTTACATACACAAATCTTCATTTTTGTTGAAAAATTTGTAGTTGCAATTTAAGATAAATATGTGCACACATATTGCATAGCTGCTGCCCTTCCCGAGCTTATGTCATGTATGCCTTAGCTTGTACATTTGCCAGACAGCTCAGATAAACAGGTTAGCAATAGCATTCATAAACAATGTCTTCTTTCGTTTTTATTAGGTGAACTAAGCTGCATAATTTATAAATAATCTTAAAACTTAAAACAGCATTAGTGCTTCCCTTTTTTCTGTAAGTCCATTATAATATCCTGATATTGCTAGCAATGGACAATTAGAGCAATGCTTACCAACAACCATCCATCTACCTGTTTTAAGAGCTACTGGCTTTGGAGATCTGGTGCATGGTTTTTTTGATTAGCCAAGTACTGCATACAAATTTGAATGTAAAAAAAATGAGTAATTGCTGCATCTTCAGGTTGCCTATCAATTTACTGTTTATATTTGTTCTGGTTTGTGTTGATTATCTCTGGCAATTACTATGTTACATATTTCTTTTTACAATTTTGCCTTAACAGAGAGATTTCAGGTTCTATCCTGCCTGGGCCTACTCTCTTGCCACTTGGGTCATGAGGATTCCTCTTTCTGTAATGGAATCTACAATATGGCTCATTTTGACATACTATATCATTGGTTTTGCCCCAAATCCACAGAGGTAAGACCAAGACTGCCTCTTGAAGCTATATGTATAATTATTCTGCTGTAGCTATTGTATTTGAAAATCTGATATGAGTATTTTCTTTTCTTATATATGCAAGTTTTTTCAACAATTGCTGCTATACATTGCAGTTTCTCAGTCAGCATTAAGGTTGTTTCGATTCATAGCAGCTGTAGGACAGAATCGAATAGTAGCAAACACTTTTGGCTCATTCGCCATCTTGGTTATTTTTGTTCTTGGAGGATTCATCATCTCCAGAGGTACATAAAAACCTTATAAGCATTAAGATTGTTTGTCATAGTTCTCGTGCTAGATGAATATAAATCAAAGTTATTAACGAATGTTTGGTAACTGTGACTGATGATATTAAAAGCTGGTGGATATGGGGTTACTGGGTTTTTCCACTCATAAAAATCAGTTGAATATGTTAACAATTGTAAGAACTTATGCAGGTGGGGTTTCAGGGGGACAGAGAAATAGCAATGTTTCAAACAATTCTGATCACAGTGCGGAGGGCAAGAAAGGAATGGTTCTGCCCTTCCAACCTCTGGCTATGGCCTTTGACAACATCAACTACTATGTTGATATGCTAGCTGTGTCAAATTTTTAAAAAATAATTTTATACAAAATTTTCTTATTTTTTCTTCAAAATTTTGAGATGATAAAATATTATTATTGCTCTTGATATCATAACTACCAAATGGGTGTGCTCGGATAGAAAGTTCGTACTCTTTCATTCTTTGTAGTTTTTACAATTAAACCCTATATCATAACATAGTTTAGGCTTTGGGGTCCATAGACTATTTGGTTCCTGATGGAATCCATAGACTATTTGGAAAGTTCTCCGTGATAGATGTAGGATCTCATAAGAAAAATGAACAGGATTTATAAAGAATTCCAAGTTTGGACATCATAGATTCACAAGGAAAATTATGATACAGGGGAGAGTAATTGAGAGGAAGAACCTCATTTTGTTTACAATTGATTGTTTATGATAGTCCATTTTAATTTTGAATATTTTGAAATCTGTATATTTGTACGTGTGTATATAAAACATACGACACACATAAGAACCCTATACCCCAATACAGAAAATGGTGTTCCTGTCCCCATACACAGACATGTCTCCTGATGACTATGTATAAACATTTACCAATGTGACCTAAGTACAAAGAAAGCCACAAATATCAAAACTAAATATGATATATCAGAATTCCATCCAAAGAAAAAGATAGTAATTGCCTGTCAGATGATTTGTATGCAACTTACAAACAACAATCACTATCACATTGAGAATATAAGTAGAGACTAAAACTAGAAAAAAGTAATAATCGAAGTGTAAACGTATCTAGAATAACATCTTGCAGATTATATGTGATGCATCAATTTAAGAATTATTTCCTTTTTTTAAAACAAATTTCTTAATATATCCCTGCATCGACAGGGAGAAGTTTTGCCATGGATTTCTGAAATATATGGTATGACTGGTAATACTTCCACATTTGCATCTGTAGACTAGACACAATTTCCAAGCTTGCAGACATTTCGTGTCAATGAACAAGACAGTAGTTAGAACATATATGATCTGATTATACATATGGAGAAGTTAACCAAGTCAATTTAGGCGCCATCTTTAATGAGGAGGGAAATTAAAGCCATAAGCAACTGCAAATACACTGCCCCATACAATACGTCTGGCACGAAAATTGGGCCACTATACACGACTCTGAAATAAAAGCTGTTGAAACTTGCTGTGTACTATGTCTGTTTCAGACATCTGAATGGCAATAAATACCTTCAACTACAACAATAAGAACTTTAGATAGGAAATCATTTCATTTTTCTAAAAATGATTTTTGGTTACAGAAAAAATAATATTGGCACTTTAGAAAAAATATATTCTTTCATTATTCATTGGAATGTATCGCTTTTATTCGCTATAAGAAAATCAAGATAAGCATCCTCAAATTGGATCATGCAAAAGATTCTTAGAGACTTCTCATTCCTAATTGCTTCACAACCTTAGTATGATATTGAAGCACAATTGATTAAGTGTAGGCCTGGTCAGCACATAGAACTATGTGTGAATCAGTGTGAACTCTAAGGCAATATTCTATTCTAAATATTATTACTCATGGCTATATAAAGTATTAAACAAACAACAAGAGACAAAAAAAATAAAATAAAATAAAAATACAGCGAATGGCTTTAATCATTAACTCATATTTACAACAACTAAGAGAACACAGAATTAGTTACAACTCAAGATCACTCTTCCTGTACAAAACATCTCTTCTTTATATCATGAAAGGAATCATCTCCAAACTATCTATCCCCTTCCCTGGTTACTGCAGTCCCATACAGCTAGCAAGGGACCATCATTTTTCCTCAAAAAAAACTATCCTAGCTTATGTTTACCTCTATCTATTTAGCTGTCCCCTATATTTCTCCACGAAAACAGAGCAGTTGAACAAACTGCTAAATTTAGTAAAGCAGAATCCTAAAATGACTGAAACAAAAAATCAGCGGTGAGTGGAATATGCATACAACAATTTGTGAGATAATGTCGAAAGTTCAAAAACACATCTAATGCAACCTAAGAAGTATATACATCCATACAAGAAAGAAGATTAGAGCAAGGTAAAGTGAGTGCTTCAAAGATTTTGTAAATATTTTGAATGTACAAATGAGCATGATTTATAAAGAATTGCAAGTTTGGACATCATAGATTCACAAGGAAAATTATGATACAGGGGAGAGTAATTTGAGAGGAAGAAGCTCATTTCCACAAAATCTTTATAAAAAATGGCTCACTAATTGAAACCTATTTTGTAATGCCACCAAATATATATGTATTATTCCACCAAATATATATTGTATTATTTTTCCACAAATGTTTACACACTATTTAAACATTCTATCCAATGCTAATTTCAATTTCAAAATATTATTTATAAATGTTCTTCTAACTGTAATAATGCATATGATACCATTTTTCTATATTTAATAATCACACAATAATGTCAATAATTTGTAAATTAAATGTGTTAGGATAACTTAAAAAAAAATTCTTCTTTTTTCTCAAACAATCATGTCATTAATTTAAATTAAAATAATTACAATTATAACTTAAAATAATTTAATTAAATGAGGCATTGTATCCATCTTGGCGTACTTTAAATATATATTTTATTAAATATAGCTCTACTAGTCATATACACATTTTTAAACTATAAGAAATTAAAAATATAAAGAGAAATGATTCAATACCTTTAACGATAAGTCCTTGAGGTAAAGAAATCCTCCACAAACAAAATAGAAAGTGTAAAACCAATTAAATTTTACCCTCCACATTTCTCACCTCCCCTGTATTTGCGTGCATTGCTCCATAAGTTTTTTCAATACATATCTTTTCGCTACAACATAGTAGACAAATTAAACTGCATCTCTCCACAAAATTGAAAATATGAATTCAATTAAGTTTTGTCCTCACAATTCCCATTTCCCCTGTATTTGGTTCGAATTTCTGAATGAATAAGTGAGTGCAATGCTCCCATCCATTCTTTTCAATACATATCTTTCCACTACAACATAGCAGGCAAATTTTCCTTCCATGCCAGAGCCACTAAATGATTTCTTCACCCTTATATCTCTTCCTCCTTGTTCTAATCCATATCTATCTTGATCTGCCCTCATCTTGGCAATGATGGGCCAGCTAAGTTTCACACCAGTAGCCTGTCCAAATTGTTTCCCTGCACCTTTAAACAAAACACTTCCATCATTATCTCTAATTTCCTCAGTTACCTCTTTTCCAAACAATAGTGCTTCTTCTACCTTCAGGGTTTTATCCACATGAATATCTTTTCCTGTCACATCTCGAGTAGAATATATCTCTTCCCAGAACTTTTCCAGATCCATCTTGTAGAAGGGACACTCCATGAGCTGAATCTTAGGATCCTCCAATCTGGTACCCAATTCATTGATAAAGATAAAGGGGCAGTACCACTCCCCAACAATAACAATGGGGGGCATTCTCTGTAACAAAGAGAAATCAAAGTGGGGAAGTTGTGCTCTCAGCTCAGCATTTTCCCCTCCAACATGAGCAAGTCTGCCATGATGGCCACGCATGTCTTTGGGTACTACACTCCAAGGCTTCCTTCGCAGGAATTGAGGAGGGAAACCATCAGAAGCTATGCACTTTGATGTGAATTTATACTTCCTGGAGGAGATTATCTGCATATGTTGATATGAGTTAGTTGGTTGCAAAGATCTGGGACGAATGTCATTCACACATCTAAAACAGCAAATTGTCTTCATGTCTTCTTCACTAGAGCCTGTTTCCACTAATCTGTCCACACCATCAACATACAATCAGTTAGGTAGTTATTCATATGATTGTTAATTACCCAAAAATACAGATTCAGTACTTTAAGCAATAGACAATATAAGGATGTTAGATGATAGTTCATAACTTTCAATATCATTGTTAATCTCTAAATATTTCTACTTAAATTCTATACTCTGTAGCTATTGTTAATCTCTATAAACACAGAGAGGAAAAATTGTCCACAAAGAACAAATTACATAAAAGTAGCTATTGTTTTTACCCCTTGTGCTTGCCCTCAGCTCGCACGACATAGTAGCAATGGGAGGAGATGGGTTGGCCCAAAACAGGAATAAAATACACTTTATCACATTCTGTTCGAGAGTCTTGCCCATTACTTGTAGTGTATTGGACTGTTAAGCATTTGTCTTGGGGAAATGGCAATTCTTTCAGGCTGCGTTTGCATAATCCCCAACAGCAGGAGGCAGATGCAGAGTCACCATTCTCATCATGTTCATCTTCCTCGAGTAAGAGATACGCAGAATAAGGACCAGCAGGAGGTGTGAATAGAACTGGGCTGTGCTGTTGAGCCTTGCCATTTGTTGCAGCTGCAAAGGCCTGCCTCTAGGCCGCTATAGATATTGTGGAATACATTGATCAGATAACAAAGATGATTGTGGGAACCTCGGTAATAGAGTAATATATAGTTTGATCAGATACCATATAAGTTTCTAATTTATACGTCAATAGGGCTTTCTGAGGCATGTACTCAGTCAATTGGTAACGTGCTACCGTGGGGAGCACACAACTTTTGACCATTGGTGTGAGCCGTTATTTTTAAACATCATCTATTTCAACAGTCAAAAGTTAATTTTGGCTAAAAAAAGTAGAACAAATATTTACCATTTTTGTTGTAATGAGGTGTAAAATTGCTATTGCCTGTTGACCATTGAAGTAGATAATGTTTAAGTAGAGCCTGTGTGTGGTATTCATTAAGATAGCAAACTTGACTTGACGTTCAAGATGGCAATTGGTCTTTCGGAGGTATACTCAGTCAATTGATTGGCTTTGAATGAGCAGGAATTTCCATTTTAGTTTTTTGCAAACACCTCCCATCTTAATGTTTTGTAACTAGTAATTGCACTAGAAGGTGCAAGAAGTTGCAATGGGCACGTCAATATGAGTTTTTTAACTTCCAAATAGTTTGAAATAGTCGTAAGTTTTTAAGAAGAAAATTAATTATAGCAAATAAGGAAATTGAATTTATTTACTTAAGTTTGTGGATTTGTATGAATTGGAATTTGTGGTGCAAGAAGGTGCAATGGACACCTCAATATGAGTTTTTAACTTCCAAATAATTTGAAATAGTAGTAAGTTTTTCAGAAGAAAATAAATTATATCAAATAAGGAAATTAAATTTATTTACTTAAATTTGTGTATTGTTATAAATTGGAATTTGTGGATGGATGTTAGGCTAAAAAATTATATATGAATAATTCTATAAAATGTATTTAATTAAATTTTTGCCATAAAAAATGCAGCAAACAGTATCTTGTACACGCAAGTGTAATTGTCATGTATGAGAGCACCAAACATTGACAAAAAAAGATTGACAATCTCAAACGTGCTCTTCCCTTTTAGAGAAGAAACCTACCTTATAACCTTCTTGTAGAATTATGAAATGACTTAATTCCTTGAAATTAAAAAAGGATCTCTCCACAAACAAAATAGAAAATATAAAGTCAATTAAGTTTTGCCCCACTTTTCCGGTTATGCTGTATTTGGTTCAAAGTTCTTAATGAATATGTAAATGCAATGCTTCCAACAAACAAGAAAGAAAATATAAAACAAATTAAGTTTTTAATTTGTCCCCCACACACTTCCTATTTCCCATGTGTTTGGTTCGAATTTCTGAATTAATAAGTGCATGCATGCTCCCATCCATTCTTTTTAATACATATCTTTCCACTACAACGTAACAGGCAAATTTTCCTTCCATCCCAGACCTACTAAATGATTTCTTCACACTTACATCTCTTCCTCCTTGTTCTAATCCATATCTATCTTGATCTGCCCACATCTTGGCAATGATGGGCCAGCTAAGTTTCACATCAGTAGCCTGTCCCGATTGCTTTCCTGCACCTTATCTTTATTTTTTATGCGGACAAAACACTTCCATTATTATCTTTGATTTCCTCAGTTACCTCTTCTCCAAACAATAGTCCTTCTACCTTTAAGGTTTTGTCCACATCAACATCTTTTCCTGTCATACCTTCAGTTGAATATATCTCTTCCCAAAACTTTTCCAGATACATCTTGTAGAAGGGACACTCTGTGACCTGAATCTTTGGATCCTCCAATCTGGTACCCAATTCATTGATAAAGATAAAGGGGCAGTACCAGTCCCCAACCATAACAACAGGAGGCCTCCTCTGTAACAAGGAAGAATCGAAAAGGGGAAGCACTGCTCTGAGGTCAGTATTTTCCCCACCAACATGAGCAAGTTTGCCATGATCAGCGTGCATGTCTTTGGCTACAACACTCCAAGTCTTCCCACGCAGGAAATGAGGAGGGAAACCATCAGAAGCTATGCACTTTGATGTGAATCTATACTTCCCCGAGGAGATTATCTGCATATGCTGATATGAGTTAGTGGGTTGGAAAGATCTGGGACCAATGTTTTTCACACATCTACAACAGTAAATTGTTGCCATGTCTTCTTTAGTAGAGCCTGTTTCCACTAATCTGTCCACACCATGAAAACATACAATCAGGTACTTAGTTATTCATATGATTGTTAATTACACAAAAATACAGATTCAATACTTAAAAGTAATAGATAATATGAGGATGTTTTTGATTATGGTAAACAGGGGTTTTGAAAGGGCCAGACCCTTGTATAAGAGAATGATAAAACATTGAAGCCCAAAAAAATTACAAAGAACAAACAGGAGACACTAACAGCACAACAGTCACACTACAACAACAAAACTAACAAAAAGCAGAAACCCCGAAAAAAGATAATATAAGAATGTTAGATGATAACATAACTTTCATTTTCATTGTTAATCTCTAAATATTTCTACTTAAATTCTAAACATTGTTGATACAGTGGAAAACCCAGAGAGAAATTTCTCCACAAAGAACAAATCACATAAAAGTAGCTATTTTCTTACCCCTTGTGCTTGCCCTCAGCTTGCATGACATAATAGCAATGGGAGGAGATGGGTTGGCCCAAAACAGGAATAAAATACACAGTCATATTCTGTTCTAGAGATTTTCCCATTACGTGTAGTGTATTGGATTGTTAAGCATTTGTCTTGGGGAAATGGCAATTGTGTCAGGTTGCCTTTGAAGAATACCCAACAGCAGGAGGCAGATGCAGAGTCACCATTGTCACCATCTTCATCTTCCTCGATTAAGAGATATGCAGAATAAGGACCAGCAGGTGGTGGGAATAGAACTGGGCTCTGCTGTTGAGCCTTGCAATTTCTTGCAGCTACATAGGCCTGCTTGTAGGCCGCCATAGAGAAGGACCATCGGACCAAGGAAAGGATGATTAGGTATAGCACTAGGTGAACTCTGGAGCTATCTAGAGCTAATGGTTTCTTCTTAATGGTTGGCTCTGGAGGGATCCAGAGTGCTTAGTTCATAAGTCTAGCGGCTATCCTTGTCACAAAATCATCAATGCACATGCATGTAAACTGGAAATGATAGCATTAATCAACAATTTCTACCTTTGAAAATAAACACCAAACACACCATCCACACCATCCATTCATTTATAAAATAGTTATAAGTATTTAATAGTTCATTTAATGTGCCAAGTTCAGAAAGATAAAGAGTACTGCAATGTTTGATTTTATATATATATATATCCAGAGTCATGAATTCCTAGCGAGGGTTGACATCCTAGTGATAAAAGAATGATTCTCCACATTTGAGTACTTAAGTTTAGGAATTCTTCCCTCTATTATTAAGTGTTAGAAATCTATATTATCAAGAGCTATATTATTAAGTGTTTGAAATCTAAAACAAATGAATAATTCAAGAGATTTTTAAGAGATATTATACTACAAAAGATGTAAATGCATAAACAAAATTAGATCAGTGATTTCGAGAGATATGCAAATGTCAGAATGATAGAATTACATTACGAGCTCGAAGAAGAAGCTACAAAAGATTGATAGAAGATTGTCATCTAACATGCAAAATATAAGCTAGATAGTGAGTTTATATAGACCAGGGAGAGGGATGGAGGTGGAAAAAATAATCAATAGGGAGAGACCACCAAACAATCTAAACATGATAAATGTAACTCTCTCATAGGATGGTGACACCTCAAATGACCCACTCACCTAATTAAACTCACTTTATTAATCTAAGCAAGCTTAATAAAAGTGTAGGAAAAAAATAGGAAATGGGAAAATAAATAACTCACTAGGAAAATAAAAACCTGCACTAACACTCCTTTAAGCATAGCTTAGGTGGCTGAAAAGATAGGTCTTGATAAATCAAGTTTTATGAGGTACCCATGTACCTAGATTTACCCCAAAAAGAAGAAACCCCCCCCACCCCAAAAAAAAAAGAAGGAATAGAAGACCCCCCACAACTAGAGAGAGAATACCCCCTAGAATAGAGAGAGAAAAGAGGACTAAGAAGCCCCCCAAAAATGGACACCTATCATGTACCCCCAACAAAGCTCCTAAATGAAGGAACTTGCTCTTAGTGAAGGGCTTGGTGAAGATGTCTATAATTTTCTCTTATGTCAGCTAGTACCTGAGATCAATGATCTGCCCATGAATCAACTCTCGAATGTAGTGCATATATTTTTGGTCTGCTAGTGATGGATCGGATTGCGAGAGAACTGTATTGCACTATGGTTGTCACAAAAGATGATTGTAGGTTTCTAGAGGGGAATACCAAACTCAATGATAATATTCTGAAGCTAATTGGCCTCAATAGTAGCATTAATTACTCCTCGATACTCAGTCTTTGTAGATGAAAGAACAATTGTGTACTACTTCTTACTCAATGAAGAAATTGGACTGGAACCAAGTGAGAAGCAATACCTTGAAGTAGACTTGTGATCCTGAGAATCACATATGAATCTGAATCTGTATAGCCCACCAAGTCAATATTCAAGCTAGTTGCATAGTGAATCCCATAACTATGAGTGCCCTATACACATAGTGAAGAATCTTCTTAGCTTCTTTCTAGTCCAACGCATGTTGCTCCTGCAAGAACTTGGAGACCAGGCCCACAACATATGATAGATCAGGCCTCATGTGAGTCAAGTCTATGAGACTCCTAACTAATTGGTGATATAAAGTAGCATCCACCAATGGTGAAGTATAGTGAGCCTCAAGTTTGACCCCTGACATAAATGGAGTTGATGCGGGCTTACAGTTAGCCATGCGAAATATGGAGAGAATATCAAGTGCATACTTGGCCTATGCAATGAAGATACTAGACAAAGATTGAGTGATCTCAATCCCTAAGTAGTGCAGAAGGCCCAAGTTAAAAATTAGGAAACAATCATGAAGAGTAGTTTTCATTGCCTTTGGATGAGTGACTTCCTGTCAACAATAAGTCATCAACATAAAGAATAAGGAAAGTGAGAGTATCATTCTCCTACATAATATAAACATTTATATTAGAATGGCACCAAGTGGACGCAACTGACAGAAGGAAGGAGTCCATCTTGGCATACCAGGCCCAAGGGGCCTATTTGAGGCCATAGAGAGACTTTCGAAGATGACAAACAAGTAAAGGATCCTATATGAACCCTTGTAGCTACTCCATATATATCTCCTCCTAAAGGTCACTGTGAAGAAGAGCATTGTTCACATCCATCTGATGAACTTCCCAATGATGTGTTGCAACAATGGAAAGAACAAGTTAGATAGAATTCATTTTGGTAACTGACACAAAAGTCTAAGAGTAGTCAATCATAGGAACCTAGGAGAATCCTTTAGTGACTAGGTGAGCCTTATGTTTGTCAATCGACCCATTTGTGGTAAATTTTGTCTGATAGATTCACTTGCATCAAACAAGTCTCCTTCCTTTAGGAAGAGGGACTAAATTTCAAGTATGACTCCTCTCCAAGGAACTAAACTCTTATTGCATAACAACATCCCACTCGGGGACACTAGAAGCTTTTTGAAAAGACTATGTATTAGAAGTTGAAACAATGAAGAGATGTGGATCTTATTGGAACTATGACCTTGTTCTTCTAGTATCTGAAGGATTGCTAACCCATCCTGCTGACTGTAATGTTTGATGAGCCCAAAGAGTCCCAGTAGCTAAAGAATTAGGAGAATCTGGAGGAGAATTATCACCCTCTAAATGATGACTAGGAGAGGAGGAAGATGGATCCTCATCATCATCGTCACCATATGAAGTGGAGGAAAAAGACTTCACATCAAGACTAGAAGGACTACGATCCTTAAAAGAACTATCATCATGTCTTAGTGTCTCTGAAGTGATGGTAGATGGAGAAGTGGTTGAAGAAGGGCTAGAAACATCCTCCTCAAAATGAACACTCCTCTCAATGAACAACTCATGAGAGGTAGGGTGAAGAAGTTTGTAGCCTTTGACACCATCTGGGTACCCAACAAATATGCAAGGATTTCTCTATGGACCCATAGCCTTGAATTTCTCTACTAGAATGTGGGCTTGTGCAAGAGAAACAAACACTCGAAAGTGCTTTAATGTGGGCTTCCGACTGGTCCAAGCTTGAAAAGGAGCGACCCCCTTCACAACTCGGTGAGGAACTTAGTTTTGTATGTAACACACATAGTTGATGACCTCCACCCAATATTGAGGAGACACTGACTTGTCCAGTGAATCATATAGTTGGCCATCTCTTTCAAAGACCTATTCTTTCATTCTATGACACCATTCTATTGTGTACTGTAGGGAACTGTGCACTGAAGATCAATACCCTCTGAGCACAAAACTACTCAAACCTTTGGTTGATATATTCCTTCCCATTCTCTATATGCAAAATCTTGATGGACTTCCCTGACTATTTCTCTATTTTGAGGTCCTAAAAAGAACCAACTACTTCAAACTTCTATTTTATAAAGTATACCCATGTGTATTTGGAAAGATCATCAATAAAAGTCAAAACATATCTAGCCCTGCTAAAAGAAGGATGTGGAAATGGCCCACTGCCAAGTCACTATGTACTAACTAGACAAAAGTTGTGTGGCCTTCCATGCTTTGCCTTTATCATATTTCTCTTCAATATTCTTACCAAGAATGCACCCTTGGAAAACTCCATAAGAAAATTGAATAGAAGGCATGTTGAAATGCACAAGACAATTGAGAGAGGGGGGGGGGGGTGAATCAGTTGTAACCAAAACTTAACTTCTTATAAGAATCAACACATCAACCACTTAATCAATGTTATTATGATTTAACCATGAAAGCATGAAATCAGAAACTTAAGCACATTCACACATGAGACACATGAGACACCAATTTTTTTACGTGGAAAATACAATGAGGGAAAAACCACGATGAGGATTAACTCACAGTATAAATGATATATCAAAATTTACAACAAGGCTCACTACCTTAGGGCTCACTGCCTAGAATGCTCATTGCAAAAAGGAAGAGGCTCACTGCCAAGAGAAGAGGCTCACTACCAAGAGAAGAGGCTCACTGCCAAAGTTTGTCTCACTGCCGAGTTGGTGAACTGAGATAGGAGCATCTACACCATGCCAGCGTTTAGTTCCATTGAAGCGCACTGATTCTTCTTCTTTTCTACCTTCTTTTCACAAACGCACTTGTCTTCGCATCTTCACATCATCCTTGATTATTCACGATTTCATTACATGTATTTATACAATTCATCAACCTTGGAATGTACATCAAGGTCAGCATTACAATCATCAACTATCAGAACAATCTCCAAGGTTGGCATACATACATACATTAGAATAGGTCTAGACCTAAACAAATTTGTGAAGGGAAATAATGAATGTGGACCACACCACACCTTAGTTGGGACTCAAATGCAATCTTCCACCCAACAACACGCTTCCACAATCTCCAAAGCATAATCACAAGTAGTGAAAACAACCAGGTCAGCCAGAACTGGCGTTGACACTAAGACCTTTAGGAACACAGTTCAACCATGATCTAGATTACACTTTGCAAACCAATCAAAAGGCAAGAACATGATCTAGAAACATCCACAAGTATGTTACAATCACTAAGAAATTCCGCACAACCACCAAACACTCTATCCAGAAGATTCTTCAAACCAAACCACTTAAACATTACTATCAACCACTATTATAAAGAAAATATCACTTGCAAAGCACCAAATCATGAACCATTTCAATTGAAGACACATAACATCATTCCAAACTTAATTCTAGAACCACAGTCTATAAAACTTAAATGCAAAGAGATGCGAAGTAGAATACATTCTCCCTATCACCATTGAATACTCAAAAAAATAGTTTTTACTCTGGTGAACATAACTCACTTAAATCTTCACACCGGATGCTCAAACTTGAGACATAGCAACTACAGACATCCCTTAACATAACTTTCAAACCACAGACAAAGATATTCAATCTACAGGATATGTGGAGCAAAACACTGCACTGTTCTTCTCAGACACTTGCTCAAACTCATCCAAATAACTTCCTTAGATGCTGACCTTAGGTGTTGACATCAATGACATTACTTACTGCTCATACTTGCAACAAGGCAGCCCTAAAACCATGTCCTATTGATTAAGTTGTTACAATTAGTGGTAGTTCAAGTGACCAAACTATTGTGCCACTAATGACTCACCTCATCTAAGTGAGTGAGCGAGCAAAGCAAGTGAAGGAGAATCATGAAAAAAATGAGAAAAGTGATACAGTCTAGACTAATGATCATCTTTCACTATGGAAACTATAGACCCACTGTGCATCTCACTAATTACCACTTCATTTGGAGTGAACTCAACCCACTTACTAGAGATAGTGTGAGTGGTCTGATATATAGATAGGATATTAGTTGAAAAAGTTGGAACACAAAGAACATCATGAAATGTTCCTTTGCCCACATAAATAGACCCTCTCCCATGCACCTCAATAGGAGTGTCATCACCCATTAGTATAGATGACATAGAACATGGCTCCAAAGAGGCAAAACCATCTTGTGATGAAGCCATGTGCGAAGCACCCGAGTCAATGATCCAGGTATCAAGCTATGTAGCAACAACAATGAGGGCCTTACCCTTTCCTTTCCCCTTACTGTTTTTGTGTCCTTTGAAGATTCCTAAGATGAACTTTGTTTGAAAGAATTAGGTACCTTAATATTGTTCTTTTCAGGAAGATGTGAAAGGTGATCAATCTTTTTCTTTAAACACTTATGTTCATTATGACCAAGGGTTTCCTACAATAGGAACACTTTTCCTTCTCCTTCTTAGGCTTGTTTCCTTTGGAAGAAGATGCCTGATTAGTTGCATTAGAGGTAGTCATTTTCTGATATAGTTTCTTTTCTCCTTGGTTCTGTTGTTTCTTATTATGGTTACTAGACCTTTTTCCATCTTTAGTGCCTTGATTTATAGCCACAACGTGAGATTTAGAGGGCTTAATTGTGCCCATTTGATATCTTGCTCCTTTGTGAGTTCATTTGCAAGATCATCAAGAGAAGGCATTCTATGTGGTTCCTAAGGTACTTTTCATAGCATAAAATGTAGAAACAAAAATTGAGTAGTTAGGACCAAGTTTGAAAAGAATGCTCAAGATCAATTGAGTGTCCTTTTCTATCCCACATTGTCTCAACTACAATCTAATGGATTTTAATTTTTTTCACATGTAGGCCTTTTAATAAAATGTGGTCACTAATTATACTCACTAATACATGTATAGGTTCCATGCATATTATAGACATAAATCAAATAATATAAAACATAATCTAAACTTGTACTAAAGGATGAGTAACTTAATAGAGCATAATAAGAGGGGTTTTATATAGTATAACATATTCTCCTCCACATTGTCTCAATGCTAGGACAATCAATTTGAAGATTGAGAAATATAACATGCATACAATTATAAATTTATAATATGTAGGAAATTGTATTGAAGGTAAAATCCATAAAGTTATAAAGCTTTCTTTCACAATTTTTATTTTAAATATATTTACATATAATTTAAATTTTGATAAAAAATTTATTTGATAAAGCTTTAGGTTAATAATCTTGAATAATAGTAGACATTAGTCATTACACAAGGGATAATCCAATTAAAGTGGGTCCAAAATGAATGGTATACACTTTTCACCCTTACAATAAATTTCTCTCAAGATTAAATGTAAATTTAATGTGAACATGTATAAAAAAATTCCTTGTTTTATTTTTATTCAATTCATTTATTTTGTTTCGTTTTGGATAATTTTTCTTATGAAACCATTATATTTTATATATTATTTAATAAAAATTATACATTAGTAATTGTCTCATTTGATACAAAGCATTCAAAAGAACGTAAAATTGATAGAATTGTGGTACTGAGTAAATGGTTATGCAAACATTATACCACTCTAGTTTATGTCTAGAAATATAGAATGTTTTAGGGAGAGTAAACTTTATTCTTATTTGAATAATAGGTAAAGAAAAATCATACCAGTGTTTGCTTCTAAAACTTGAAGTTTTGAAGTCATTCATGGCACAATGTGATCGTGGTGTTGTTATCCTTGCCAGCAAGGTTCAAATCCCCACTGGGCTATTGTGCTCATGTGCCTTGTGCCCTCATTGGGCTATTGTGCTTGCGGGTTTGAACTATTCACATTGAAGAAGTTAGCACTCAAGTTGTTGACTTCATGCTCCAACCCCTCGCTAGGCCGTTGAGCTCGTCAACTTTATGCCCCTATTGGGCCATTGAGCTCATGGGTTTGGACCATTCGCATTAATGCAATGCATTCATGTTAGGGAAGATGTCCCCTATTTGTGGCCTCACCTGGTTCAGGGCCAGGCTAAAAAATCCCCATTCATTGATAAAAAAACTTAAATTTTTGAATTTTTAAAATACTAATTAAAGATAGTAAATCAACTATTGTGTTACATAATGGTACACACATAGAGTGTAGAGCTACATTTAATGAAGACTCTTTGTTATATACAAAAAACTAAACAATGAGAGCCAAATTTAAATTCCAAAATCAAATTAATTACTAAAGAAATATATAATATGATTAATTTTATCAAAACTTAATATTATATTATTTTGAACCTTTATACCTTGTGTCACTTGAAAATCTCCTTTAACTAAGTTTAATGTATTAGAAAATATCATAAACATAGTTTAAGCCACAAAGAAAAGAGAAATTGCATTGTTTAGAAGAGAATATTCTTAAACATAATCTAATTCAAAGGTCAATTTTAGCCTATTTTTAATTCACCTACTTTTTGGTATGGATGAAGTCTAAAATTAAAACAATGAACTAAACAAAAATCTAAACAAGGAAAGCCAAATTTAAATTCCAAAATCAAATTAATTACTAAAGAAATATATAATATGATTTATTTTGGGTGGGTGCAAAAAGTGGCCAACCTTGTTTAAAAAAACTTCTAAGCCATAACATGAGCACATTATAATGCTCTCGTGTTATGGTTGTGTGATACCAAGCCTAAGGCTCGACAACACCAAGCCATAATGCGCTCGCGTTTATGCTTTCCTATTTAAAAAAAACCTACGTTTTTCCTCATTTTCCCATTTCAATTTCTTCTACTCGCAGCTTGTAAAACCTTGAGAGCACGCTTGTGTTATTGGAGGTCAAATTCATTTCCAAATCGTCATCGATTCATCATCAAAATGCCACCATGACGTCGGGGAGGCCGAAGGAGTAAGTTGTATTTAGTTTTTTGTCTGGATTTGTTGTTAAATAGGTAGGTTTAAGTAGATTTTTGATGTAAATTTCTTTAGTTCACAGGAAATGATAATGCACCTCCTCCTCCTAAAAATCCACAAAATACTGAATCACTTGAACAACAAATACCTGCTAAAGAACAACCCCAACAATAAACACCTCTATTCATTCCTCAACATGCCCCTGGAACACAAGAAAATCTAATGGGGCAAACAGAAAACAATAAAAAATAAATTGAGGACATAATTGCAAGGTTGAAAGATCCTACAACTTCAACCTTGCATAGATCCATGCTTGCTCAATCTCTTGAATCTATGTTATCTAAAAATGTAGATTCAATTAGCAAGCAAATATCTAGTTGGTCAGAAAAGAGGAGATAATTTAGAGAGTATTATGCAGACAAGTTGTCATATGAACAAGTAAAAAATAAACAAATTACAAAATTGGATTTGTGTTCCATTTTTACAGACCCATGAACAGATCAAGCTCTACCCCTTACATGCAAGAGGTTCCCTATCCATTGGTGCAACAACCAAGCAATAAGGGATAATTTTGGGCAGAGGTGGTGGATAGTTTTTGACCATCCTCCATGCAACAATAATGAGGTCCTGCAATACTTTTTGAGGAAACTCTATTGCAAGTTAGTAAAAAATAAAGTGCCAAACTATTTTGATATGTAGGACTTCTAGGGTAGAGGTGGGAGGTCTATACATGATAGACCAGGGGCACGTGTTGACCCACAATGGCTAGTGAGACGAGCACTTTCCAGACCAATCCATGAGCATGTGTCTATCCCTTCCATTGTGAAGAAGAGTGCTGAGGTCGAGACACTTCAGTCCATTAGTGCCTTGAACCAGAGCATCATAGATCATGTCAGTCCTGCATCACAACGTGGGCCGGGGGAGAGTTCAAGGAGTAGGGTTCCACCCCATACTTGTCAGGCTTGCGGGTCAGCCTGTGGTTATGACCCCACGAATAATCGGGACATAGGTGTGCAGGCTACATCTATAGGTGAGAAGATGGTGATAACAGATGCCCTCCTAAGTGAGACTTTCAGCCTTGATACTCAGGTAAATGTTAGCAAGTTCATTGAATTTAACTTATTAAATTTCATTTTTGAAATGCAAGATTAACTAATTTAGTTTGATGATTTTAATAAAATTTCAGGGTCATAGCTTTGATGTAGTTTTCAGCAGTTCTCCACCTTCATATTACACTACGACATCTACTGTCAGGGTATGTAACTAGTAAACAATTATAAATATTACATGTGAATAGCATTGTTATATGAATGGTATTCTAATATCTGATTTTGGATGTTGAATAGATTAATATTGGAGATTTCACGGCAACACCTGCCAGTGGTGGTGGAGTTCAAAGCTTCACTCAAGTAATAAAATAAATAGTTTAACCAATGAATTATACTTACTAGATTTTTGTATTTTATATTCATATCATTGATTACATTGCATTGCACATCTTTCAAACTCAAAGCATTACTAGACATTGCATAACTAATAACTAGATGTTGATAGATGACAAAATTTTAATTACAATATAGTTATTTGAAAAAATGCCTCAAAGAAATATGGTCTCATGGAATGCCATGACAAGCAGATATATAGACAATGACATCACCATGAGACCACATTTCTTTGAGGAATCTTTTCAAACATCTCACTGCCTTGTCTATGCTACCACATTTTCCATACATGTCTACCAAAGCTTGTTGATCCCCTCCACACTATTCTTCAACAAATTCTCTCTAATAAACTCATCCAATTACCACTAATTAGACCACGGGATATGACACCAGAGAGGGGCATAAGCCTATGACATCTTATATAGCATATGATTGACTCCAACATCATCTAGGTTTTAGGTATTAATTATGGGGGCAACAAGTCACCCCTAACCAACATCTTCAAATCTACACTAACCCACTCCCCTACAAACTATGTCAATCCTATTGGCTCAATTTCTTCTATCCCTACTTTTGATCCTACATCTAACCCACCTAAGTCTAATGAGGACCCTTCATTTAATACTACTATATTCTTTGAGATGAAAGAGAGCACAAAATCCTCCAAGAACTCACATAAACATGTACCAAAAGAGAACAACAGCAATGGAGACTTGAGGAAGCATAAGAAAGAGCTATAGTATATCACCAAGAGAGCCGAATCTTCACAAGAGTTCACAACTAGTTGAAGAGCCAAGAGAGTTCACCATAGAATGCAAGAGAATGAAAAGTGAAATTAAAAAATCCACCACATGATATGGAAAACCTAGAGATAGAGTCAAAACAAAGACATTCTAAGCTGCAAAGAGGTGTTACTGGACTCTTGAATCATGAGCCTAATATATTCTAACAATGGACCATGACCATTTCCATTCCTACAACTTGGTAATGTTTCATTAGTTTGATATGTTTATAAATGAAACTTGACTATTTTGACATAAATATCTTCACCAATGAACCACCATTGTTTTGAGCCTATAATTTAATAATTACTTAATAGGTTGATAACTTCACCAATGAACCATGATTATTACAAACTTGCACTCTAATAAAGGTCCATGTAATTTATGTCTAAACATCAATAAACCATGACTATTTCAACACCTAAACTAAATAATTTTTCATGAACCAATATATTTTCCAATAAAATATAACCATTTCAACGTCTACAACCTAGTATTTTCTTTTGCTAATTTCTAACTTCTTAAGGGAACCATGAACTTTTCTTAAAATTATCAAACTCCCCACTTCAAAATTTTAAAAACTTTCAATCCACTAAAGCTTAAAATTTAATATTTTTTAATCAATAACACTATGTTTAAACCAGTCAACCTAACCAACATTAATATCTACAACTTAATAATCAATATCAATAGACCAAAAAGCACAAGACTATATAAAACCTTAGGGTTAAAGTAGCACAACCCCTTACCCTAACTAAACACACCACCATATTTCCCAGGTGTTTCAAGATATCATACAAATGCTCATGGCTCCTTTATTCTTCTCAAGGGCAAAGTAAAACACCTCTTTAAATACACAATCACCTTTTTTATGGACCCCTTAACCTTTGAAATGATCAAAGTCCCCTCATATAATATACTTTACATACTTGGAGCCTAGTAGGGTTCTAATTTCTATCCATAAGGGAGTTAATCCTATCTTCCCTATCCAAAATAAGCAAGAACTTATTTACAATTTCAATGATTGTTACCTCCAACATTCATAGTTCTCAACCTAAGAAGTTAAATCAATAGATTAAACTCTTGGTTGTGATGTTTTTGATGCCCATACCCAAGACTTTACTATGGGAATTGATGGTGAAGAATGTGTATTATGTGTCTAGTTGTATCATAGTGATGCATTGGTGACAATGAATATCTTTTTTTGCTACAATACAAAGCTTCATTACAATATCTAGACAAAGTACATTTTGCATAGTTGGATACCTTTAACATGTTATTTGTAGAGTTAGATCATGTTATGTATTTAGATGGAGCCCTTTTACATTTATCTGCTTGGTTGGAGTCCTTTCCGCATAGTCAATGTTTTTATCACTTTAAATAGTAATAGGTGGAATCTCTCAACCTACTATTTTTTTAATTTTTTTAAAACAATTTAGCAAGACATGGTTATACTACCTCACAACCCTACCCCAGCCTACCACCAACCTAAACCTAAACTAACACCTTCACTCCCTCTCTGACTTCTTAAACCTAAAATTTGATGCTACTATGGTCCCTCCTTTGTTGACCCTTATACCACACAATAGTCATGAATCTTTGTCTAATTTACAATATCTATGCATACATGACTTATGTGCTTTATTGTGTGTACTTCCATGTTTAGGTGAACATGTGTGTATGTTAGGAGCCATGACTTACACCACTATTCTAGTTTTCGTAATTGAATAATGTTGTTTTATTTTCAGATGATGCAGGCTGCAGAGACACCTCCTGAAGTTCATAGGGCAATGGAGCATGGTGTGTCATTTGTGATTCATAGCTCCATGCCTTTGACGAGGGTATGAGGTAGATTAGTAAATTTCAAATTAGATTCATTGTTATAGTTGTTTATTTTTGAAAAATCAAATGATTATTGATTTGAAGTTTAATTTCTATTTAGAGAGTTTCTATAGGACATGACATCACCACAACCTAATCCTAGTACTGAGGCAAATGAGGAAATAGATTTTCTGGTAGTGGTAAGAGATTATTTTGTTAAATGTTTCATTTTTTATAATGTAATTTCTATATATTAATGTCTATACTTTTTATTGTAACAATTATAGATCCATGAACAACTAAATAGGAGGAGCAGCCCCCAGGTTCATAGTAGACCACCCTCATACGCGTCTCCATCCTCTCGAAGATCAAAGGTTGCCCGTGATCTATTCTCTTCACCGGATAGATGTGAATAACTTTTTATTGGGTTCCTTTGTTGTATGCCTATATGACATTTATGGACATATATTTTGTATTGCATATAGTTGACATTGTATGCCTATATGGCATTCTTGTAAGCCTATATGGCTATTTTGTATATATGTTATACTTATATCAACAGATATTGATGTATGCCTATATGGATATTTGGTTAATACAAATCATTTTTGTTGATGGTGTCCATATTTGCATTATAAATCCACGCTTCAATGGATATTTGTAGATGGTTTACTTCAAATATTTAAAGTCCAATTGTATTACATAGTAGGATTTTTTAAAATTCAATCCTCTCTATGGCTCTCATAATCCACTTAGCACATAAAGCTAATCGTTTGAAGACAATCAACAAAAGAGTTCTTTAAAATAAAAATAAATCATCATGTTGAATATCAACACGAGATTGTATATTAAAGTCATAAACACTTGGGTTGTGTGTGGTAAATTTAATATAGTGGAAGTGGCATCAAACAAGTATGGTAATTTCTCCCCATGTAATAGACAACTAGTGAGATGGAAGCTTAGTACTACATGTACAATAGATTGGGGCTTTCTTATCTTAATATTGTATGATGTCACAATCACTCTCCACGATATATGTGTAATAATCTCTACTTAGAATATGTAAGGGTTTTCAAAGGGCTTGAATGACCATTTATGACATGTTTACTAGAATTTGGAGCCACATCCTCCTCATTAGATTAGCTAGATTGAATGGTGAAATAATACTATCAAGCATACATGCCACTTTATTCACATTTACAGGTGCTAGTTGGGGCATGTTCACTATTGTTCATACAAGGTCACCACCATAAATCTCTATCATGTCACTTATGAATTGAAATAGCAACTATTTACATCCTCTCTACAAATACTTCTGGCCAATATTTGCCACAACTAATGACATTGTTGTGAATGTAAGATCCTGACAAGTGATTGGAAGAATTGGAACCAATTGTGGGTTGTTTGTGTCCCCATGCAAGTCTAATGTAATGATGGAATTTCACAACAAGAAAGAGGGGTAGTTCGGGTCAGATTCTCTTATTTTTAAGCAAAATCACAATGACTTCACCAAGTACACCATTGATGAAACCTATTGCAACCCTATAGAATGTTATTGTAGAGGGACCCTACGTGATCCTGTAGCCTTAGATGAAATGTTTCTAAGTGACAATTTCTGAGTAACATCTCGTCAAAGATTGCTACCTTTTTGCACTTTGGTCTCTTAAGGGATATCGCTGGTACAATGTAGCTCAGACTATTTCAGCATGTTTGGGTGTGAAATAGGACCATGCCTAACCTAAACATACCCATCTAAATGCGTTGGGACTATCGGTTTGGCTACACGAGGAATAGAACAAAAGTTACACCCCTTTACAATTTTACACTGCATGCATTTGACCATTTTTGGAGCAACAGAAAAACTTTCACCATGGGCAAACACCTTAGAGATATAAAAAACCAAAAGAGGTTATTGTAGAGGGACCCTACATGATCCTGTAGCCTCAGATGGAATGTTTCTAAGTGACATGGTTTCTGAGTAACAACTCGTCAAAGATTGCTATCTTTTTGCAATTTGGTCTCTTAAGGGATATCGCCGGTACAATGTAGCTTAGACTGTTTCAGCATGTTTGGGTGTGAAATAGGACCATGCCTAGCCTAAACATACCCATCCAGATGTGTTGGAATTGTAAGTTTGGCCGCACAAGGAGCAGAACAAAAGTTACACCCCTTTGCAACTTTACACTGCATGCATCTAACCATTTTGGAGCAGCAAAAAAACTTTCACCACATACAAATGCCTTAGAGATATCAAAAATTGAGAGAGGTTAATGTAGAGAGACCCTACATGATCCTGTAGCCTCAGACAAAATATTTCTAAGTGATATGGTTTATGAGTAACAACTCGTCAAAGGTTGCTTCCTTTTTTCACTTTGGTCTCTTAAGGGATATCACCGATACAATGTAGTTCAGATTGTTTTGGCATGTCTGGGTGTGAAACAGGACCATGCCTAGCCTAAAAGTACCCATCTGAATGCATTGGAACTATCAGTTTGGCCGTATGAGGAGTAGAATGAAAGTTACACCCCTTTACAACTTTACACTGCATGCATCTAACCATTTTTGGAGCAATACAAAAAAATTCACCATGGGCAAACGCCTCAGAGATATAAAAAACTGAGAGAGGTTATTGTAGAGGGACCCTACATGATCTCGTATCCTCATACATAATGTTTCTGAGTGACACAATTTTCAAGTAACATCTCATCAAAGATTGCTGTCTTTTTGCACTTTGGTCTCTTAAGGGATATCACTGGTATAATGTAGTTCAGACTGTTTCGGCATGTCTAGGTGTGAAAAAAGACCATTCCTAGCCTAAATGTACCCATCTGGATGCATTAAAACTATCAGTTTAGCTACATGAGGAGCAAAATGAAAGTTACATCCCTTTGCAACTTTACATTACATACATCTGACCATTTTGGAGTAGCAAAAAAAATTTCACCATGGGCAAATGCCTTAGAGATATAAAAACTGAGAGAGGTTATTATAGAGGGACCCTACGTGATCCCATAGCCTTAGATGAAATGTTTCTAAGTGACATAGTTTCTAAGTAACAGCTCCTCAAAGATTGCTGCCTTTTTGCACTTTGGTCTCTTAAGGGATATCACCGGTACAATGTGTTGAGAGTTGTTTGTCATTGATGTAAAAAGGTTAGGAGGTGTTGATCATATCCCTATTGGTGTTGTTGTCAAAGGATTAGGATGCTTAGGTATGGTGTTCATGTTTCATGGTATGGTCTTCACAAGATGCCTTCATTCACAGAGCTCACATGCCTTTCATGCTTCAAGATGGTGTGTTCATGTTTCACAAGAAACCTGCAAGACATGTATGCAAAGTGTGGAAGCATATACAATGAACGTGAAATATTTCACATGATGCCTCAAAGAAATGTTGTCTCATGGAATGTAGTGATTGCAAGATATGCACATAATGGATTTTTCATAAGGCACAAAAGTAAATTTCAGCCAAACACAAATTTGGCACGTCTAAAACCAAATTGCACAACCTTATCCAACTTCCTCCTTGCCTATGCCAGAATGGGATTTGGAGAACATGGTGTGGACAACCATCAAAGCATAAATGATATAAGAATTTTGTCACATGTATTGTATTTGCAGCTGCCCTTGTAAACATGTATGGAAAGTGTGGAAGAATAGACAAGGTACGTGAACTATTTGAAATGATGCCACAAAGAAATGCGCGGTCCCATAGAATGCAATGATTGCAAGATATGCACAAAATAGATTATTGTAAAATGATTTATAAACTTTCAAGAAAATGTAATTGGCACGTGTAAAACCAAATTCCTGTAACAATAATTGATCATCATCTTAAATATTTAATATAAACTGTCATATACATAATGTCAAGAACATAACATCTAGTTTATATACAAAGCCATATAGGCATGTCCAAACAAAGCCATGTAGGCATATATATAAAAATATACATCGATAACATACAAAAGTATGTATACAAAGCCATTTAGGCATACAAAAAATGTCCTAAAAACTAGTTTCCTATGGACTTTTATGAAATAATCAGTGGCACTTACTTGACCATGAAGATGGAGAGCCAATTAGTGACTCATCCTCTCTGCTATTGAGTAGATCTCTTCGACAGAAGTTCATCTAGCTCCACTTGTTAATACAATCAAACAATATGCACATTAATATAGAAAATGTATGAAATATATAACATCACATATATAATTGATCACTAACCCCCACCTGATGATCACTTTCCATTATCTTGTCTCTCTCTTCATTTGTAGTTGGATGGGCTAGAGTTGTGATCTCTTGTGAAAAACATCAAGAAGCAAAATTGACTAAACATAAATATAATTTATGTACATCAAATGACATGAGATAAAACAAGAAATATAAAATTATGACATTTTCATGTTATTGGCTCATACCTCGGTCAAAGGATAGGAATCCTCAGCAAAATGGAGTGGTTTAAAGAAGGAATAGGACTGTTCAAGAAGCTGCAAGGACAGTGGTAAGAGAAGCAAACCTACCAGATGTATACTGGAGGGAAGCAATTCATACTACTATTTATATACAAAAGAAAGTACAAGTAACCATCTAGAAAAGTTTTATGCATACTTACAAATTAATCCAACGAACCATCCAGGTCTACTCTACTCTTTATTGTGTCAAGCATTGCCTCATGGTCAAACTCACACACCTTCCACAAGGGCTTGTTCAAATGTCTAGCCCAATATTGTATCAAATGAACATTGGATGCCATGACAAGGTTCAAGTAATGAAGAATCTTCCAATGTGTGTCAAAGTCCTGAAACAATCAAACATTAACACTCTTATGTGCGTACCTTCTAAGCCATGTTCCAGTAACAACCATTGAGCCTGTAGGGTATTTGATGTTTTCTCCATCTATAACTGGGGCCTTCAATTACTTTTTTGCTTCAACACAATAACACACGTAATAATCCATTCCCTCTTCATTGTCTTCATCTGTAATAACTACATAAACATGCCCTACATTGATATGTGCAACAAATTAGATGAAATTAGTCAACATTACAAAAACACCACAAAGTAAGATAACATTAGGAATTTCAAAAACTATTCAAGTAGATATATTACTTGGTTGAACTAGATCTGATATGTGGTCAAAGTCAATCAATGATTCCATATATGTTAGTTTTAGTATTGTCGGGGGACGATACGTTTCAAGTGGGCTAAGATAACTTAATCGTCATTCATCAACCCATTCCTTTGATTCACACTCATTTTAGGCTTGAATTGTACATGAAGAACAAAAGCATGCCATCTTCTGCATATGGGTACTCCATGAACCTGCAATTGAGCTTCTGAAAGAGTGTAGCTCAATTGATCCTGTTAATGCACAACAATCCTCATATGGTGCAATGTTAGTATCATCTATCAACCAAAAAAATTGACGAACTGAAGACTTACCTTCATTACCTAGACCCATCGAAGCATTACACCACTCAACAATTGATTTTGCACCTATCAACTTTGCATTGTCTTTATATTTTAACTCTTCTCATGCTATGGCTCTTTTGATACATGCTCTTGCACCATCATGCGCCCCCTTTCCATGCCTGGCCTCACAAAAGTTTCACATATGCTAAACACCTATAATATTGTGCCTCATGCTTAACCAATAGAACATCTACAAGTTCTTGAATTGTGATGCACAATTATCCAACCGTATGATATGTTGACTGAATGATATGCCCCTTCTAGCCAAATCATTGTTGAACACCTGAAAGCAACCTTGCACGAACTTCGTAGAATGCGTACGATCATCACTAATATAAAAATGATACTCCCTTATGATCTTTTTGTCATCCTCTATACTATCATTCACATGAATGAATGCAATGTGCACAAATATAGAAACCTGTGTAGAGTTGTAATATTGTGATTGCACCTCATGCTGTGGCTGTAGGTTGTAGTTCTCTGCAAAGTCGATGACTGAAACAATTCTACCAAGTGGAAATATGTCCTTTAATAACTTGAATTGCAAGTCCAACCATGGAGCTCTATGGGTATGCCTTGCATACTCATACACTATATTGTCACGAAATGTAGACATAAATTGATACACTATAATCTTTTGAATAACCAAATCACACCTCTTTGCTTCTTTATCATCTTTTGTATTGTAGGCCACTATTTTATACTTTCCAAACTCTACTAGTTCATTTCCAACTGCATGTGTGCTTTCCATATGTTCACATATTGGCATATGTTGCAAGCCACCGCAATGCTGACGTGTGCCATCCAAGCACAATTTCCTGTAGAATATTTGACCTTCCTGTCTTTCACGTAAAATTGTTGATATGAAGTCTCTTGAAGATGGTGGTGGAGCATGTATGCCACAATCCTACAAAACATTGTTAGTATGTAAATCTAAACATATAGACTAATAAACATCAAAATGGTTAGAAAATTCAATATGTAATCTACAACAATAAGTAGTACGTGTGTGATTTATTTTGACATAGAAAGGTTTAATCATTTCAAAATATCTTTGACAAATTTTAATTTGAAGATACATCTCTAGAAATTTACCAAAAACTGCGCTTGAGTTATATCCAAAAAATGCTTTGGATGTGGCTCACAGTTTTGACTACCAATTCTCCTTCTTACCACATCCCTTTGATTTAGAGATACCCTTGTGTAATTCTTCCAAAATTTTTCAATTAGTGATCTCAATGCTTCAACAATTGGTTTATCTTTTTGTGGAAGTCTCCTCGAGAATGCCCATAATTCATTGGCATCGGTGTCCTCAATTCTTTGGTGCTCCAACGACTCTTGATAAAGTTTTTCTATTAATTCTCAATGCTTGACTCATCTTTCTAATGAGACGAGCTCTCCTCATTTGATTACTTACTATTGTCAATGTCATGACACGTCATGTGACATTACTATCTTTTGTGCATGAAGTGTTACCCACACTCTCATATGCACTCATTAGATTCTTGACAATAGATTTTTCACTTGAAGCCTCCGACGTTCTCAACCTAAGAATCTTCATGATGGACCTATACTTTATACTTCGCATAATTGCAACAAATAGTTGACATCTTGTAGTCTCATTTAAATTTTCAAAGAACACTCTCCAAATCTTATGAGCATATCTTCTACAAGTGCATTTTGGAATTTTACCTTCCATTGGCTACAAAATATTCTCATCAATATCAACCAAATACTTTGGCTTTCTATTAGATGCAAAATTCTAGGTGGTGTTAAGAAAGGTGAATTCATCTCAACATTAGGAATTTCATCAATATTTAAATGAGATGGGCTAGATGGCATACCTTCGATCAAAGATTGAATAGATGACATACCTTAAAGTTGAGGTGGGAATGATGGTGTACTTCCTTTCTCACATGTGAGTGATGATGTACTCTCAACTTGAGATACAGTAGATGGTGTCCCTCCATCTTGACTTGCGATAGAGGGCGTGTCTCCAATTGCGGTATTCAAATATCTCATAGCACGAAGATTTTGCATCCGTTCCCTTTGTACTACCAATACCATATCTCTTGTTGATGGTTGAGATTCCTCTTCAATTGGCATGTCTTCAAAAATTGTGTCCAATTTCCTCTTCTCACGAATTTCCCTCATAGCTGTTGCTTTCTTTGCATTCTTAGCTTCTTTCTCTTCTTGTGTTGGTTTAACCCTTGATTGTTTGCTCAACATGATGTAGAATTTATCTATAGCATGATAAAGAGACAAATATTAGTTCCTAAGAAATGAATATGGTTCCAAATTTTAGGTCTGCTGTCCTCAACATTTCCAGTGTTTCCCACACTTTCCTTGTAGTCAAAGAAGAGTTTTCAATCACGTGGTGGAGGATTTTTCAGCCCATTACCATTGTTGAAGTGTTCTCAGCTAGTCAAAGAAGAGTTTTCAATTCACTTTTAAAGGGTTCATACTAAAATTCAAGGTTAAAGCACTTTACATAAAAGGCCCTATAAATTAGTGCTAATTTTATGTCTATAAGATATCAACATTGCAGGTGCATACTCAACTAAGTAGTAGATTTTATGGTAAAATTTCAGGTGGATAAAGAGCCCCATATAGCACCCTACAACCATCAAACCAATTCTTGGGTTGGAATATAGATACTCATTTAAGATATATGCCTCATTAATTTTATGCATCTTTGAAGGCCCTTATAAATTCCCCTTCCAAATTCATGCTCAAATTGTGACCATCTTTTATCTTTCAAGCCCTATAAATCAATTCCATTATGATGTTTTTTGGGATCTTAGAGTTGATCATGGTGAGTGTACTAATCTTCCCTATGCCAACTTAACTTCTCATTTGAGATTTAAGTTAGGGTGTGTAATGCAAGTATTGACATTAATTGTAAAGGGTGATATTTTCTAAAAATTAAGGCATTGAATTTTTTTTATGGTGGTTTCAAATTGGTTAGTTGAGTAATGGTTGTTGGGGGTGGTGCTTGTGGCTTATTATTAGGTGGATAGATGTAATGACTCTTAACTTTAATGAAGGTAGACCTCACGACTCTTTTAGGAAATGTGTAATGTCAAACAATAAAATATCTTTAATTTTTAATTGCTCCTCTCAAGTTGCCTTAAAGTTTGTCAAAGCTATCTAAGGAAGGGGTGTGGATGATGAGTGCATTGAGACTTAAAGCATATATTAGAAGTGATTTTGCAGAAAATCTAACTACTTTCATCCCTTTAATGAAATGGTGGTGTTAGGTCTCAAAGACGTAGGTTGTAAACCTTAAGAGGATGCCAAGCTCTCTTAACGCTTTTGGCTAACGAGATAGGGTTGATATGATTGAAAACCCCCTTCTCTTTAGGCTCTTCTAGACCTAGGTTGGTGTACCTTGATAGCTAATGTAGATTTATGTGACCTAAGTGATCTACTCACAGTGGCATATAGATGTGAGATGGATATAAGGCTAAAAGTTATTCCTAACACTAAACTTTGAGATTTTGAATATGTAAATAAAGTTTTTGTAAAATATGGTTTTATGGTGAATGTGACCAGTGCCTAATTATATTGGGTGAATGGGGTCAAGAATTGCATGATTGCATATTTAGCTACTTGGTTTAACTCTAACTGCCTGGCACTTTTTAAATGTTTATACCTTCTATAAACGTGTAAGACTATTGGTTATTAGACTCTTCTTTAAAATCCCATTGATATCTCTTCAAGTTACTATGATTGTCTAAAAGGATTTTAATTCTAGCTTGAAGGAAACCAACTAAGATGATCTATTTAAAGGATTTTAACTCTGGACAGAGACCAATTAACAGAAATCACTTACAAGGACTTAAATCAACTTCTCATAGAAACCAATCAAACATACCACACAGAGACAACAACTGGTCCTTGATAAATCAAAATGATTTGAATAACAGGAACAAACCAATATGGAGACAACCAAATAACTTATAGAATGAATATCCACAAAGCAGTTGAACACCAAAGATAAATCCACTGATTAAACCATCTTGCCCACTATATAATTTTAAAATTTCATAAAAGTCTCTATATTTGGTTCTGCAGATATTACTAAAACTAATAGTATTATATATATGGTGATTGTTCTTCCACCGATGATGATAAAATGGCCTTGGTTTCCCTTATATATACAGGAAGAAAACAAGCTTCAGGCTGAAAGAGGGTGTTACTTCATGGCTTGCACATCTTGTGATAACTACCAAATATTTAGAACATAATTAAGAAATAACCAAACACAACAGTATGAGCCCTCACAATTGTCAGGATCTGAGTCCATTAATCAATGTAGAGAACTCATGATCATCTTTATCTGGTAAGGTTCTCCTCTCTAATGATGCAGAGTCTTGATGCATATGCTTTGCCCATTGCTGTTGTAAATTTCTTCTGTACTTCGCCAAAAAATTCTTGAATTAGCATTGGCAAAATTCCTAAGGATAAAAAAGATTCTCCAAATGTTCTAGCTTCTTTCTTAACCATTGTCTTCCATTTCAATCAGCTAAGGATGTAGACATGATTCCTTTGACCCTTCATGCTGCTCTAGAGATAAACAGGTTAATTCTAGCAATATGATCAATATACTCTTGGGTTGCATAAGTACATACAGTTGATACCATTTCTTTCATAACAAACTCAAGAGAAAAAATATTTTCTAACTACTCATGTGTACTTTTCATTACTATGGACTCATCATTTAGCTTATTCAGAGATATTGGTAGCAATTGGGCAACCTCTTCCCTCCAAACATCCTGTTCTCTTAGATTGCCCTCATCATCAAAAAAGCTAGGAAATGATAGATTCTATAGTTGATCAAAGTCACTGAGGTCTTGTGTGAGTTCAGTGTTGAATCTTTCATGTATGTCAATTAATTCATCATATTCCTTGAGGACCTATTCATTAACATCTTCCTTGGACATCAATTCTTCTTTCTTTTCTAGCATTCTGGGGTGCAATCTCTTATGTTCTTGATGTGCAACATATGACCCTTTGTGTATTACCCACACCTTATTAGTATTTGCAATCATTTTTTCAAATCTATTCTGGATCAATTCTGAGACCACCTTGTATTTAATAGTCTTTATCTATGTCTCCAATTTATCACTCTTCTTTTGGAATTGCTCTGCCTTAATATTCCAATAAGTAGCATCAAATCTGGTGTCCACTACTCTTTTGTCAGATTCCAAGTAAGGTGAATAGCTACTTGATGATGATGGCAACCTATCCTTATAATTGGCAATTTCTTGCCTCAATTTTTCATTTTCTACCATGTATGCTTTATTATTCCTTACCAATCGCTCAATTTGAGCCTTTCTGAATTTGGCAACATTTACATTTAGATCGGCAGTATCCAGTGGGTCAGTATCTTCAAATCTTTGCACAAAAAGATGGCCAAAAGCCTTATTTGAGTCATTAATTATCAAAGGCTTTTTATTCAGTGGGTATAAGGCCCATGTCAATAGGGTAGCATTATCTGGAATAAAACCTGACCTAGAATAAACTTTATCTACTCCATCAACACTCAACTGCACTATTTTATTTTGATTTCTTCTAAAACTATCAAAGACAATGGCTAAAGTCATGTCCCATCCTGAAACTAGCATGACCCCTACTTCTTCAAGCAATGTTCTCCCTTTTTCTGGAGTCATAGTCTCCACCTCTTTATAAATTTCTGTTTGGAGCTCCTTCAATGCCTCATCTTGTACTTCAGGAGTGATGTTCTTCGTTTTCTCCCTAGCTCGTTTGCCTTTGTACTCATATATGAAGGCTTTGAAAGCAGGGGTTTTAACAAAATCATCATCTAAGATAAATCTTTTTCTTGCCATGTGTCTCATATCATTTAACAGCTCATCAAAAGATTCCATCACAACAAATTCTCTCTCCACAGGGAGCCCATATTCATTAACCATAGGCTAGAATGCCTGCAAGTCTTCATCCTCATCCTCACATTTCTCTTCTTCTTGTTCAATATAAAAGGTAATATCAGGTGTTGGTTGTGGGGATATATGGCTGAGAGGAGCTTCATATATAGCTTGTGTATCTCTGAGGCTATTACTTCTTTCAAAAACCCATAAGGGCACATTTTCAGTCAATGTTGCCTCATTGGCAACCAATTTTTCCAATCTTGAGATAGGATCACCAATCTCAATAAAAGCCCCTTCATACAGATGATTATTTGAAACTCTCCATGATTCTGCCAACATTACCCTATGATACTTATTTCTCCTTTTAATGGTAGAGTTTTCATCAACATTGTTGATTAGATCATCATTTGCAAAAAGAGTATGTTGATATCTTTTCAACTTCTAACTCACTTTGACATTATTTATAAAGTGCTCAGGGTCAAATTTCTCCCTGGCATTCCCTTTAGGCATTCCAAAATGATCTAATTTATTCTCAATTGCTTCATACTCCTTTTCAAAAAATGTAGTGAAATCTCCAAAATGTAAAGTACCTGACATAAAAGACTGTTTATTGTGATTTTTCAAATGCATAAAATTAGAATAGGCCAATTGCCTCACAATTTCCAAATAGGCAATTCTATCAGGGCAAGTCTTTGGAAGTAAGAGTGGTGTTGCTTCATACCCAAAGACTCTAATTTTTGTACAATCATTGTAGGCATACCAATCACCCCAGTGTGATTGATTTTCTTATCTTTATCCATATCCTTAGGTTTGAGAAAATTTTGTATAGTAGGTGACAAATTATAATCGTATGGGTGACCCAACGAACCATATAGTGGCTTTACAAAATACTCTTCAAAATACAAGTAGTGTGATTTATCACATCTACTATCCCAAATAGCTATCCACATTTCTATTGGTTTAATGTTTCCATCCCTATCCAAATCTCTAACCCTGAGATGGTCATTCCACAGACATATGTTCTATCCTTCATACAGAACAAGCTGCATGAACAAGGAATAGTGCATGAACCTAACACCTCCTTCACTATTTTTTGTAGCAACCAAATCATTATGGAGATCATTTGCAAGATACTCAACATAATCTGATGGTCGAGCATCTTGGCTTTGCACATTTGTAGTCAAAACCATTGGTGCCACGTCCATCAATGCAGGGGCATCCAAGCCCAACACTTGACAAATAGAGTAGTAAGTGTATTGAAAATATTTCTCAAATAGATCAATAGAATACGGGGGATCTTCTACCCCAAAAAACACTTTCAGCTGATTATTTTCATCACAAGGTCTATGAAATGGCAGCCTCCATCTCTTATAATTGTTGCTCAGATTGTGATATTCATTTAGGAGGTCCCTAATCCTAAACCTCATGTCGAGACTGGTATCCAATTGAACTATCATGGATATATAATCCCTGGTGACAGGGATAAAGGTAGACCCATCTTTAAGCTCAATCATACGAGTTTGTGGATTGTATCTATTTGCCATCACTTTGAGAAATTTCACATTTACAAACACATTAGGCACCACTAATTTCCCCAAGTTTGACCTCCATGGATTTGAAATAGGTTTATGTCTATAAATTTTCCTATAGTGATATATAAATAGATCATACCCTATTATTGGGGTCCATGAGTCACCTACTCGTTTGTTCACATCTTCCAATTTTTCAGCTCAGGGGTTCAATTGAGCATTTCTCCTGAATCTGCCTTGAATGAGCTTCCTCTGGTTATTGAATTGCTGTCCTTAGCCACTTGCCACCTTAGTTTTCCTTGATTGTTTAATGATTTCAAAAATCTTCCTGGAGATTGATTTTTCTACACTTGGCTCTAGTTCATTGATGGTATCTTGTGGAAAAATTCATATCAGTGCAAGAGTAATTAATTCATTTGAATGTAAGCCATTTGATCTGTGTGATATAAAGCACACAATGGAAGCGCACAACTGATCAAAATTATGATCGGTGAGAGTCCTACTTCTGTCTTAGCGATCTGCCCTTAGTCTTTTGTTATCGGCCAAACTTACCCTATTGGCCACTTTGAAACCTATCTCTCTGATAGCATAACTCTTCCCAATGAGTGATCTACGTTTCTTGCCTATCAGCAAGAAAAATGCTATCGGCTTCGTTAGAATCTATCTCGCTGATAGACCGATCACTCTGATGACACTTCTGAACCACACTTGTCGGCAAGACTTACTTCATCGGTGGGATCTTTTACTCTCCTTCCGATGCTCCAATGTATCAACTTAGTATATGCTTGGTGTGACTTGCTATTACCAGTGGACTAAAGTTTCTTTACCCTGATTTCACCGTTACGACTGGTCATCATTTGTATCTGACGAAAGATACATTCTCAACATACATTCTCAACATGCTTTTGCGATATGCATACGTAATATACATTCGGTGAAATGATGTGAAACTTACACTGATATATGTTTCTTCGATGAGATTTCCTTTGTTCTTCACCGATACACTTTCTATCGGCCTAACACCATTGATCAGTGTAACTTCAAAAAGTTTCTCTAAGGGCTGTATTATGCCGATGGCAACCTCTACTACTTTGCAACTACACAGACACCAAACTAGAAACAAAAACAAAGACTTGACAACATGGAAGGGGGTCTATAATCCTCTGTAAACACTTGATCACCCGCCAATTTGGCCACTTCACAGCAACACTTCTCCTATCGTTTCGATGACTAGTCACATAGAGATGCCTAGTCAACTCATGCCAAACTACTTGGATCCTTGAGTGCTTGACCCAGAACTACAGAAAAAACAAAATATACACTGTATTCCCCCATCACACTAAAAATGAGAATCTTGCTTTCAGTGGATAGAGGAATAACAGTCCATTTATTCACCAAACCCTTGTTTCTAGGTTTTCAGACCAGTCTCTGCAAAAAGAACAATTTCTCACTAACTATGACACTTCAAGACACCAAACCACTTCCAAATGAAAGCTACTTCAATAAATGAATACTTCTAGTTGGTTTCAGGCAATCAACTATCCGTATAGGCCGTACAGAATGATTGTTATAGAGAAATACTCAAAAAGAATAATGTTTCAACACACCCAAAAATCTAAATCTTCATTCATTCATTCCTTCATGCCCCTTTTGGTTACATCCATCCTCACCTATAAAAGGCTTGAGACCTTTGTTTACATTCTTCCCAACCATACAAACTTATTTTGAAAGTCAGTTAGCTGTTGGTTTTCTCCTCTCACAAGAAAACTACATGTTTTCATTGTGTGATTACATCAAACTTGACCAAAACATGGTCTACATAGGTCTAGTGACCAAATTGACAAAAAAACCTTATTACAAACATGATGTGGCTTATAAAGCCTTATTGAAAACATAAATAAAACATGACTCCTGCACCATAGAGAAGGTGCTCCTGCACCACTGTGCCAACTAGTCTTGTCAATAGCTCATCGGGATGACCCTTTTATGCTCTCATGGATATCTTTCTCTTTCCCCAATGTTCTTTTATTCTTTTTATTTCTTTCAGGATTTCAAAATGACCCTAGATGGTGTCATACCGATATCACAACTTCCTCCCGAAAACCCCTTTTATGAATAGTCTCTTTGATATTTGCTTTTCTCTTCGATGTCTCTTTACTTATTATATCATTTAGTTTTTTGAGGAAACTAGGGATCACCTCACTCCGATATCTTGGAGTCTCTTCGAAATACTTTCAATGTTTTTCCTTTATTCATAAATGCCATCAACTTATCGGCAGGACTAGAAATCTTGTTACTTTGATATTCTGAAGTCATCTCGAAATGCTTTAGCTACCCTTTTAAAATGTTATTTCTTTATCAGTAGGACACATTTACATGTCACACCGATATACATCTATCCCTTCGATATGCTTTTGGTGTTTTCAGAATATTGAAGAGACCCTCAAATGACTCACTCCAATAATCCTTAGTCTCTTCGATTTTTTAGTCCCTTTAATTTTTTATGTTAGCCTAATATACCAATTTATATCCTTTTGGTCTTTTAAATTATCGAAGAGACTCCAAAGTGAGTCTCCCTGATATGGTGGCTTCTCACCAATATCCTCCATATAACTTTATTAAAGGGACTCTAGGGTAGGTTTTTTAGCGATATAGAAATGTTTTTTTCTGATATGACTTTTGCTTTTGGATAAAGGTGACAAGACATGAATTTAAGACTATGGGTTAAATGGATACGTTATTTTGAGTAGGGAAAAATTTTAAATTGTATTTTTGGGAATATTATGGCAGGAAACGAGTTTTTTATAAATATTTTTGGGGTTAAAATATTGTTCCAACAGTGGCTCTAGCTGGGGATGAATGGCCATGAGGTAATTGCAAGAATCTAGAAAATACTCTCTGGGACGTAGACCAATGGTGGTGGGGAGGGGTGGGAAATGGAAATCGTAATCTATTGTGCATGGAAAAAGAAATTTTTCAAGAGAAGAAGTATTTCAGGAATTGTCCATGTACTGGCAATTCTTGCGCTTCACCACTCATATTCTGTAGGTAATAGGAATGTTCACCACATTTACCAATGATGATAAATGGGCCTATCCATAATGCCTCAAATTTACCATGTTTCCCTTTGTCTTGTCTTTTGGCATTCCACATGAGAACCATATCATCCACCTTGAATTTCCTATCCTTAGCTCTTTTATCAAATAGGTATTTCATCTGTAATTACATATTTTTATTTTGTTCTTGAGCTTGAGCCCTTACTTCATCCAATTCAACCAACTGTTCTATCCTCTCTTCTATAGGTTTAGGAACGTCTATATCTAAACACCATATACTAATTCAAATGGGGATTTTCCTGTAGCCTTGTTTATAGTAACCCTATATGCCCCATAAAGCCATTTTTAATTTTGAATCCCATGCCTTGTTATTTTCTAACATCCTTTTGATTATTTTTAGGATGCTTTTGTTTCTTGACTCTGCCTGTCCATTGGCCTAAGGATGATACGGGGAGGCATATTAAATTATTATGCCATAGGATTCACAGAATGTTTTGAATTCATCTGATCTGAAGCACATGCCATTATCTATAATAAGTCTCATAGGAACTCCAAACCTGGTGATGATATTTTCTAATAGAAAATTAATCACCACCTTGCTAGTGGCTTGTCTGGTTGGAATTGCTTCTATCCACTTTGTAAAATAATCTGTAGCTACCAAGATCCATTTGTATCCACCACTGGATCTTTCTGCAATTTCCCCTACAAAATCAATTCCCCATTGATGAAATAGAGCTTCAACTTGCATTGGTCTTAATGGTAAGGCTCCTTGGTAGTTTAATCTGCCAGAGAACTTTTGACAGGCTTCACATTTTCTCACATATTTGTGGGCATCCTTAAAAACTTCAGGCCAGTAGTAACATGCCTTCATTATTTTATGAGCAGCAGTCTTTACTAAGAAGTGTCCTCCACACACACCTTTATGCATTTCTTGTAACATCTTCTCAACTTGTGTTTTATCGAGGCATAACAATAAGATACCATCTCTATTTTTCCAGTATAAATCTCCATCTATGAAAACATATTTTGATGCAATGAGTTTCAAAGTTCTTCTTTGATTCTCATTCAGGCTTTGGGGACACTTCATTTTTTTAAGATAATACATTATATTGGTGTACCAAGGTGTATGTTCAATGCTTGCAATAATGTTATCTCCCTTTTTTATGTTGCAAACTTGTACAACCTCCAAATTTGATTCAGCCATTAATTTGGCCAAACCCTAACCTCTAACAAGTCTGGTGATTTGGATGTCAATGTTAAATTCTTGAATTCTATTGATCCATCTATATCTTCATCCTGTGACTTCATTTTGGATAAAGACATCCTTCACAGCAACATTTGGTACATAGGCTATCACATGGGCTCCAACCAAATATGGCCTGAATGCCTTCACTGCTTTTACTAGGGCATAGGGTTGTTTCTCAGTAATGTCATACTTCAATTCTTCCCCCTAAAGTGATTTACTAAAAAATAAGATGGGTTGTTCATATCCTTCATTATTCGTTTGTAACAATACAGCTGCTACTGTATGAAAGGATACAAAAGAAAATATTTGGAATGGCTTATCAAAGTCTAGAGACTTTAATACAATGACTTCTTTAATAGATTTCTTAATGGACATAGATGCATCAATGGCCTCCTTAGTCCAATCTATTTTTGGACCCTTTTTCAACATTCTTGAAACTGGCTTAACTATTTCTGCAAAGTTTGATATGAATCTCTTGACAAAATTTATTTGTCCAAAGAAAGACTGGATGACTTTCAAAGTTTTTGGAATAGGAATTTTATCAATAGCCTCTACCCTTTCAGGATCAATCCTTACACCATGCTTTGAGACTATGTGTCCTAGCCATTTTCCTTCTGTCATGTAGCAAAAAGGCATTTCTTTGGGTTTAGGGAAACACCATATTCCAGTGCCCTGATGAAAATCTTCTCCAGATGTAAACAATGATCCTCTACCCTTTTAGAATATGTTGTAAGATCATCCTAGTAGACCACCATTATTGTGTTAATCAAATCAGTAAAGGCTACATCCATGGCCCTTTGAAATGTCGCCCCGACATTTGTAAGGCCAAAAGGCATTCTCACATAGACATAGGTATTCCAAGGTGTTGTAAAAGTAGTTTTATACTATTATGATTCCTTAACCTTTACTTGGTTGTACCTAGAAAAGCCATCCATCATGGACAACAATTCACATCCTGTCACTTGTTGTAACATTGTCTCCATGTTTGGAAGGGGATAGTTATCTTTTAGTGATAAGATGTTTAAATTTTTGAAATCTACGCACAATCTTATATAACCATTCTATTTTCTTACAGGCACCAAGTTTGATACCCAAGAAGAGTATCTAATTGGTTTGATAATACCTCCTTCTCTAAGCTTCATGAGTTCTTCTTGCATCTTAGGAACTAGCGTAGGATTTATAGGTCTTTGCCTTTGTTTGAATGGTTTGGCATCAGGTTTCAATGGTATTTCATGCTAGAATAAGTCTTCTTTGTATGCCTTTAAATCATTATAGGACCAGGAAAACACATGTTTATATCTTCTAAGGAGGACTATAAGCATTTCTTTGACTTTTGGGCTGATCTTTTTTCCAATGTAGACCATTTCTAGGAGCTATCTCTGTTCCCAGATTAATCTCCTCAACATCCTTAAGATTGAATAGTGTAGGTTTGAGATTATATTTGTCTTGTCCATCAAATACTCTTTCTAGGGCTACAAGACCTTTGGGTATTTTTTTGTTTGAGTTGGACCACTTCCTACCCAAAAAGAGTTTTCTTTCCATCTACCTCTTCCACAAATGCATTGAAATCTATTTCTTGGGATTCATATTAGTCTACACAATGAAGGAACTTAATCAAATCCTCATCATCATTGAATACTTGCAAATTATAAATATTATCAGGGATTGTAGGCCTAGTCTCAAATTCCACTTCTATTATTCCTGATAATGTAATATCATCTCTCTTCAAGGCCACATTTGCCAAGAAATCTACCATTATGTTTTTAGATCTTTCTATCCAGTCTATAGAGAATGCATAAAAAAGTTCAATGGTGTCCCAGACAAAATTTCTATGTTGCTTTAACCTCTTGTTCTTTGATGAATATTTTGCCCTGATCTATGATATAATTAGTTCAGAGTCTCCATATACTGCTAACAGTTTAATTCTATGTCTTAGGGCAATGTTCAAATCCAACATCAATGCCTCATATTCAATGATATTATTACTGCATTCAAAGGTTAACAAAAATGAATACTTGAATGTCTTGCCTATTGGTGAGATGAATACTACTCTTGCCCCATTCCCTCCTTTACTGTACGCACCATCAAAATACATTCACCATACACCGTGTTATCTAACTGATCCTCTCTGATTGGTTCTATGTTTTGTAATTCAGTCTATGATTTTCAATTCTAAAACTCCCAAGATCTACATCACAAAAACAATTCATCTAGTTTGGATCTAGATGTTCTATTATATTTTCATATCTTGGCTCTCTACACAACTTGACTTCCTTCCCATTTACTGGTATTGTTGCATATGATAAGTCTAGTTAGACATTTCCCCCTACTGTAGTAGTCCATTGTCTGGATAATAAAATTCCATAGTATGGTGGAGTATCTACCACAATAATATCAATTTTGTAAGTGGCTTCAGGACATGAGGCCAATTTCAACTCCACATCCTTCATGACTCCAATGATCAGGATGGACCTATTATCCATTGCATAGCATTTACTATATGTTGTGTCCACCCACAAGCCTAGTTCTTTCATAACAACTATTGGCATGATGTTTATGGAAGCTCTAGAGTCAATCATACAATTTCTTACCAGTTTGTTATTGATTAATAGTGTTATATAGAATGGGTCCACCTGGGAAGGATTCTTTGTTATGGCATCACCAAGATAGATTTCAAGAGTATTCATGACTTCTTGTCCAAAATTGTTTATTTTGTTTTTTTGCCCTTCTTTGTTTTTGTTCTAATTTTGCTGGTGATTTCGTATATTAGAAATCAACTTGAGAGCACTATCCCTGTATTCATCTATTTTCTTCATTTCCAGTAATGGTACTGATATCTTTATTTGAGACAATGCTTGTGTTATGTCAAATGAAGGAGAAATGGTTATTTGTTCTATTTTTTCTTTATTGGAACCTTTCTCTTCATATTGTTGCTTACTGCTATCCTTCGTGTTATTTTGATCAATCTTAGATATTTCCTTATGTGTATTTTTCTGATTTTCTCCTTTCTTTTGGTTATCCAAGGCACCCTTCTTATGATTTAGTTATTTGATGAACAAGCCTCTGGGTGTTCCTTGATCTACATTTACGGTTCTATTCCTCATATTGTAATTAGTTCTAGCTTGAGCCACAATAGCAATTGTAAGAGCTCTTTTCTCTTCCTTAGTAGGTTTTCCTAACTGGAACTGTGGGACTATATTGGGTATATAAGTGGTTTCTTCATCATTATTTTCCTCATCAAAGAAGACTTCTTGTTGACCCATGTTAACATTATACCTCTAGTTGTTCACATCGTATTCAAACCCATCTTCTTCAAAGGATGAGTATTCTTCATCAATTGGATGAGGTCTCATTCCTAACATGTTTATAGTATGATCATCCCTATCCTAATCATAAGATACTCCATTTTCTTGGAATGATTGGGCCACTACACAATATTCAGGTGAATGAGATAGGTTACATGCTATACACTACGGATTATTTTCTACCACATGTGTCCCATGTTTCTTTAAGAGATCATGGGTGTCTTTACAATAATTCTACTTTTATTTGTTATCCATAGGTCTCCCATCCTTCCAATTATTGTTGTAAGGCTTATCATGTAATCTAGGCCTCTCATTTCTATAATAGTTTGCTTGCCTTGTCTAATGGTTGTTAAGATTTTGTGGAACCATGAAATTTTCCCTTTTGCCAAGTTTTCCAGTAGCTCTTCTATTGTTTTCAATATTCACAGCGACCTTCTGATCTTCTGCAAGAGTCATAGGAGCTTTATTTCAGATTTCATACCTAGTTGTGGGGTCAAAGGGCTTTAAGTATAGATCCAGGACCATACCATCAGGAGGTTTCATTTCAGGTGAGATCTTATGGTATATTTTTGAAAACCTCTAGTTGAAATCCACTAATGACTCATTGTAGTTATTTTGAATGCTTGTCAATTCATGTATAACAAAATTTGGATCAGAATGACTCCCATATTGCTCTTTGAACTGATCTTTGAAATCTACCAAGGAACTAATTGAAGCATCAGGCAGATTCTTATACTAGTCCCTAGCATCTTCAATTAGAGATAACATGAATAATTTCATAAGGACATCTTCATATTGTACATCATAGTTATCCATAACTATCTCAAAGTTTTTGATATGTTCTTTTGCTAAAATGACATTATTCCTAGAAAACTTTGGAAGTACATTTCTCAAATCATTGTCAATGGGATCAGGATAGATTTGGTATCTAGATAAATCCAGCTACCTATATCTATTTATATTTAAGGGTCACTGCAAGTTTTGATTTAGCTAGTACTATTGATGGTGAGGTCCATGTTGCTATATATTATGGTGTGGGTTCATACTCACAATTTGCTAGCGAGGTGGAGTATGTTGGATTATGTGGTTCTTTTGAAGCATTAAAACCACTTACACTATGATGTGATCCTTGTGGCTTTCTTGCAGGAGCATGCTCACTTTGCTTATGGGGAGGTATATACTTTGAGCTTCTTGTTACACATCAAGATTTTATCTGCTACAACACTTGCTTTATTCGTTCTTCCTCTTCTTTTAGTTTGGCTAGCCTAAGCTCTTCCTATAAATTTTGTAAGTCTTGTTGCACCTCATTAGCATTTCTTGTGTCTTTTGGTGGACTATATTGAGTCTCTATGGATGACATTCGATCAATAGACTCATTTTTAAATCCGCCACCCTATTGCAGTGACATTTTGTAATCATATTCTGCTTGCATTTGTATTGTTTCCCATTCAAGATGTGCCTCAAATTCAAGTTGTTTTTGAGGGTCAGGTCTATATTGGTTTAGAACATCACCAAATATGTTTCGTTCAGACTGGGTAGGATTAGTTTTTGATTGGAATCCTTCATGGCATTCTGATTCATGCAAAGGAGTAAAATTGTTATGTGTTAGTAGAGGTTGTTCTGATGTATTTTCTTGAGTATTCCGGTTATTAGTGCATTTAGACTAATTTGATAGGCTAGGCTTCTTAGTAGGGATCTTTGAAGGTGGGGAGGATTGCAACTTTTGATGATTAGTTTTGAATCTCGTACCATCCATGTTATAAGAGATTATGATATTTTAATACATAAGATGTCTTGAATTTTATATAGAGTTGCCACCTCTCTTAAGAGGAATGATTTATCTTCTGGCTTGTTTCTTCACTAGTAGAGTTATGATTCTTTAATTTCCCGACTCTATTAAGATGGTCTTCTACCAGGTTTTCTTATGTTGGTCCCCAGCAGAGTTACCAATTCTGTTACGACTCAGATGGGCAAAACTTTAGAAAACTCCAGGATAATACTTTCACTTGACTCCCCATTAGAGTCGCCAATTCTGTTAGGTCTAAAAAATGTAGGTTGTAAACCTTAAGAGGATGCCAAGCTCTCTTAATGCTTTTGGCTAATGATACATGGTTGATATGATTGAAAACCCCCTTTTCTTTAGGCTCTCCCAGACCTAGGTGGGTGTACCTTGATAGCTAATGCAAATTTATGTGATCTTAGTGATCTACTCACAGTGACATATAGATGTGAGCTGGATATAAGGCTAAAAGTTATTCCTAACACTAAAGTTTGAGATTTTGAATATGTGAATAAAGTTTTTGTAAAATATGGTTCTATGGTGAATGTGACCAGTGCCTAATTTAGTTGGGTTAATGGGGTCAAGAATTGTATGATCGTAGATTTAGCCACTTGGTTTAACTCTAACTACTTGGCGTGCAAGACTGTTGGTTATTAGACTCTTCTTTAAAATCCCATTGATATCTCTTCACATTACTGTGATTGTCTGAAAGGATTTTAATTCTAGCTTGAAGGAAACTAACTAAGATGATCTATTTAAAGGATTTTAACTCTGGGAAGAGACCAATGAACAAAAATCACTTATAATGACTTAAATCAACTTTTCACATAAACCCATCAAACATACCACACAGAGGCAACAAGTGTGCCTTGATAAATCAAAATGATTTAAATAACAGGAACATACCAATATGGAGACAACCAAATAAATCATAGAATGAATATCCACAAAGCAGTTAAAGACCAAAGATAAATCCACTGATTAAACTATCTTGCCCATTATATAATTAAAAATTTCATAGAAGTCTCCATATTTGGTTATGCAGATATTATTGAAAATAATAGTATTATATATATGATGATTGTTTTTCCATTGATGATGATAAAATGGCCTTGGTTTCCCTTATATATACAGGAAGAAAACAAGCTTCAGGATAAAAGAGGGTGTCACTTCATGACTTGCACCTCTTATGATAACTAACAAATATTTAGAACATAATTAAGAAATAAACAAAGGCAATAGTATGGGTGCTCACAATTGTCAGGATCTGAGTCTGTTAATCAACGTAGAGAACCTGTGATCATCTTGATCTGGAAGGTTCTCCTCTCCAATGTTGCAGAGTATTGATGCATATGCTTTGCCTATTGCTGTTGTAAATTTCTTTTGTACTTCACCACAAAACTTCTTGAATTAGCATTGGCAAAATTCCTAAGGATCAAAAAGATTCTCCAGATTTTATAGCTTCTTTAGCTTCTTTCTTAACCATTGTCTTCCATTTCAATCAGCTAAGGATGTAGACATGGTTACTTTGACCCTTCATGCTTCTCTAGAGATAAACATGATAATTCTGGCAATATGATCAATATACTCTTGGGTTGCATAAGTACTTATAGTTGATACCATTTCTTCCATAACAAACTCAAGAGAAAAAATCTTTTCTAATTGCTCATGTGTACTTTTCATTACTATGGACTCATCATTTACTTTATTCAGAGCTATTGGTAGCAACTGGGCAAGCTCTTCCCTCTAGACATCCCGTTCTCTTAGATTGCCCTCATCATCAAAAAATCTAGGAAAAGATAGATTCAACAGTTGATCAAAGTCACTGAGGTCTTGTGTGAGTTCAGTGTTGAATCTCTCATGTATGTCAATTAATTCATCATATTCTTTGAGGACCTATTCATTAACATCTTCCTTGGACATCAATTCTTCTTTCTTTTCTAGCATTCTAACGTGCAATCTCTTATGTTCTTGATGTGCAACATATGAACCTTTGTGTATTACCCACACCTTATTAGCATTTGCAATCATTTTTTCAAATATGTTCTGGATCAATTCTAAGACCACCTTGTATTTAATAGCCTTTATCTCTGTCTCCAATTTATCACTCTTCTTTTGGAATTGCTCTACCTTAATCTTCCAATAAGTAACATCAGCTTTGGCCTCCACTACTCTTTTATCAAATTCCAAGTAAGGTTAATAGCTACTTGATGATGATGGCAACCTATCCTTACAATTAGCAATTTCTTGCCTCAGTTTTTTGTTTTGTTCCTTGTATGCTTTATTATTCCTTACCAATCACTCAATTTGACCCTTTGTGAATCTGGCAACATTTACATTCTAATCGGTAGTATCTAGTGAGTCAGTAGCTTCAACTCTTTTCACAAAAATATGGCAAAAAGTCTTATTTGGGTCATTAATTATTAGAGGCTTTTTATTCGGTGGGTACAAGGCACATATCAATAGTGTAGCATTGTCTGGATTAAAACCTGACCCAGAATAAACTTTGTCTACTGCTTCAACACTCAACTGCACTTTTTGATCCTGATTTCTTTTGAAACTATCAAAGACAATGGCTGAAGTCATGTCCCACCTTGAAACTAGCATGACCCTTTCTTCTTCAAGCAATGTTCTCTCTTTTTCTGGAGTCATAGTCTCCATCTCTTTATAAATTTCTATTTGGAGCTCCTTTAATGCCTCATCTTGTACTTCAAGAGTGATGTTCTTCATTTTCTCCCTAGGTTGTTTGTCATTATACTCATATATGAAGGCTCTGAATTTAGGGGTTTTAACAAAATCATCATTCTAGATAAATCTTTTGCTTGCCATGTGTCTAATATCATTTGACAACTCATCAAGAGCTTCCATCGCAATAGATTCTCTCTCCACACTGGGCTCATATTCATTAACCATAGGCTAGAATGCCTACAAGTCTTCATCTTCATCCTCACTTTTCTCTTCTTCTTGTTCAATGTCAAAGGTAATATCAGATGATGGTTGTGGGGATATATGGCTGAGAGGAGCTTCATATTCAGCCTATGTATCTCTGAGGCTATTACTTCTTCTTTCAAAAACCCACAAGGGCACATTTTCAGTCAATGTTTCCTCATTGGCAACCAATTTTTCCAATCTTGAGATATGATCACCAATCTCAATAAAAGCCCCTTCATACATAGGATTATTTGAAACTCTCCACGATTCTGCCAGCATTACCCTGTGATACTTATTTCTCCTTTCAATGGTAGAGTTTTCATCAACATTCCTAATTAGATCATCATCTACAAAAAGAGTATGCTGATATCTTTTCAACTTCTGACTCACTTTGACATTATTTATAAAGTGCTCAAGGTCAAATTTCTCCCTAGCATTCCCTTTAAGCATTCCAAAATGATCTAATTTCTTCTCAATTGCTTCATACCACTTTTTAGAAAATGTAGTGAAATCTCCAAAATGTAAAGTACCCAGCATAAAAGACTATTTATTGTGATTTTTCAAATGCATAAAATCAGAATAGGCCAATTGCCTAACAATTTCCAAATAGGCAATTCTATCAGGGCAAGTCTTTGGAAGTAAGAGTGGTGTTCCTTCATACCCAAAGACTCTAATTTTTGTGTAATCACTATAGGCATACCAATCACCCCAGTTGTGATTAATTTTCTTATCTTTATCCATATCCTTAGGTTTGAGAAACTTTTGTATAGTAGGTGAGAAATTATAATTGTATGGGTGACCCAACAAACCATATAGTGTCTTTACGAAATAGTGTTTATAATACAAGTAGTGTAATTTATCACATCTACTGTCCCAAATAGCTATCCACATTTGTATGGGTTTGATGTTTCCATCCCTATCTAAATCTCTGACCCTGAGATGCTCATTCCACAGACATATGTTCTATCCTTCATATAGAACAAGATGCATGAAAAAGGAATAGTGCATTAACTTAACACCTCCCTCCCTATTTTTTGTAGCAACCAAATCATTATGGAGATCATTTGCAAGATACTCAACATATTATGATGGTCAAGCTTCTTGGCTCAACACATCTGTAGTCAAAACCATTGGTGCCACTTCCATGAATGCAAGAACATCCAAGCCCAACACTTGATAGAAAGAGTAATAAGTGTATTGAAAATATTTCTCAAATAGATCAAAAGAATACGGGGGATCTTCTACCTAAGAAAAACTTTGAGCTGATTGTTTTCATCACAAGGTCTATGAAATGGTAGCCTCCATCTCTTATAACTATTGCTCAGATTGTGATATTCATTTAGGAGGTCCCTAATCCTGAACCTCATGTCGAGACTGTTATCCAATTGAAATATCATGGTTATATAATCCTTGGTGACAAGGATAAAGGAAGACCCATCTTTAAGCTCAATCATACGAGTTTGTGGATTGTATCTATTTGCCATTACTGTGAGCAATTCCACATTTACAAACACATTAGGCACCGCTAATTTCCCCAAGTTTAACCTCCATGGATTTGAAATAGGTTTATGTCTATACATTTTCCTGTAGTGATATATAAATAGATCATGACCTCTTATTGGGGTCCATGAGTCACCTACTCGTTTATTCACATCTTCCAATTTTTTAGCTTGGGGTTTCAATGGGGCATTTCTCCTAGATCTTTGTCTTGAATGAGCTTCCTCTAGTTATTGAATTGCTGCCCTTAGCCACTCGCCGCCTTAGTTTTCCTTGATTGCTTAATGATTTCAAAAATCTTCCTGGAGATTGATTTTTGTACACTCGGCTCTAGTTCATTGATGGTATGTTGTGGCAAATTTCATATCAATGCAAGAGTAATTAATTCATTTGAATGTGAGTCATTTGATCTACACCAACTACTCTTGTCAATAGCTCATCGGGATGACCCTTTTATGCTCTCATCGATATCTTTCTCTTTCCCCAATGTTCTTTTATTCTATTTATTTCTTTCAAGATTTCAGAATGACCCTAGATGGTGTCATACCGATATCACGACTTCCTCCCAAAACCCCTTTTATGAATAGTCTCTTTTATATTTGCTTTTCTCTTTGATGTCTCTTTGTTTATTATATCATTCTCTTTTTTAGGGAAACTAGGGATCACCTCACTCCGATATCCTAGAGTCTCTTTGAAATACTTTCAATGTTTTTCCTTTATTCATAAATGTCATCATCTTATCGGCGGGACTGGAAATCTTGTTACTCTAATATTTTGAAGTCATCCTAAACTGCTTTAGTTACCCTTTTAAAATGTTATTGCTTTATTGTCGAGACACATTTAAGTGTCACACCAATAGAAATCTATCTCTTCGATATGCTTTTGGTGTTTTTAGAATATCGAAGAGACCCTCAAATGACTCACTCTGATAATCCTCAGTCTCTTCAATCTTTCAATCCCTTCAATTTTTTATGTTAGCTTGATTTACTAATTTATATCCTTATGGTCTTTCATATTATCAAAGAGACTCCAAAGTGAGTCTCCCTGATATGGTGGCTTCTCACCGATATCCTCCATATGACTTTATTAAAGGGAACCTAGGGTAGGTTTTTTAGCGATATAGAAATGTTTTTTTCGATATGACTTTTGCTTTTGGGTAAAGGTGACAAGACATGAATTTAAGACTATGGGTTAAATGGATATGTTATTTTGAGCAGGAAAAAATTTTAAATGGTATTTTTGGGAATATTATGGCAGGAAATAAGTTTTTTATAAAATAATTTTGGGGTTAAAATATTGTTCCAATAGGTGGTTAAGGCTTCTCAAGTTTGTACTCCCAACCCACTTTGAATGTATGTCTTCAGCACCACTAGACAATATCTTCACAAGAAAGAACTTAGTTTTGGTTGTATGGAAATTTTTTAGGTTTTTCTATTTCTTTGGTTGGTAGCTATGTTTGTTTAATAGTTGTCAGATCATTATTAGATGTTCTATGGTTGTCTTGACTAGTTTATGTTGGAGAGGAGTGTATTGTAATCCAATTTTTTTACATTTTGAATTTGAATAAAGGAACTCAGTTTTGCAACTAGGTTACTATGTTCCTATTGATCATTTTGATAAATTCATGTTTCGGATTGATGATATCTTTCATGAGCAGCTACAGGTCTACAGGTATAAAGAAGTTTTCTTTGCTTGATAAATTCATGTTTTGGATTGATGATATCTTTCATGAGTAGCTACAGGTTTGTAGGTATAAAGAAGAAATTCAAATCAATAGAAATTTACAGCTGTTTGGGAAGAAATTCAGAGCTCGGGCTACAAATTCCCTATTAGACATGTATGTAAAATGTGGAAGCACAGATAAGTCACAGGAACTATAAACACAAAATATAAATACAACTGATATAAACACAAAATATATAAACCATAAAATTAATATAAACATGTATTCAATAAGGCATGATAAAGTAATTCAAATAGAATTAAGGAAAACGTAACTTACAACATGTGTAAAGACTTGACATACCTAAAAAATGGAGACTCGAATGGAGAGAGTACCCAATTATCTAGTCTTTTTTTCTTCTTGCATTAAACTCCTCAATAATTTGAGTTTTTCACCACTTTCTTCCTTTTCAATGTTCAATTGAATAACACTCAAACAGAATTACTAAGAACAATACAATTAACCAATGTATAATGTTAAATTCTTACAATTCAATCACAATTAACATTGCAACACTACAAAATTTGAAACTTGAATTGATATATATCAAAATTGATGTGAAAACTATGTTATTTCCTCCTTTTTAAGTTGGCAAACCAGAAAAAGGTGGTGGAATGTTCATGCAAAGGTGGTAGAATGTGAAAAATGTGCATGTGCTCTTCCCAACAACACTAAAAATCTTTCCTTTTGTCGAAACACGCACATAACAACAAGAAAATAGAGCATGTGGGCCTAGATCATGGGTGTCTTGCCCTTTTTACCATTTGAATAGCAAGATAAAATGCACTCACATTATAACATGCTCACATTATAACATGATCTTGTTATAATGCGAGCGTGTTATGGCTTGCTAAACAAAACTCTATATTATTCATTTCTCAACCTCCTCCTTACCCATCTGATGAGGAGCTACCAGCGGATACCAGAAATTGATGTCCTAATCGCTCATAGATGACAAACTAACAAGAAATCTCTCATTTCAACTCCATCGACCAAGTCCCTCGGCATTCTCCAATGCCCCGATGGCATTCACCTCTATAGGGACACGTTTCGTCAATGGTTGCGGAACCCTTGGCCAATCCAAAACGTCATCGCACGGTTCTCCCTCCTGCAAGCCCTAGCATGTGAGGATGCTAGGATCTTCTACTACGCGAAACCCTCGATTCGGATCGTCTGCACTATCAAACAAGAAAAACAAAACAAAGAACAAAACAAATACTGATACATTGAAGCCATTCCACTGATTTCGACAGAAATCTCACCAGTGGAATGCTTCACAACGACATATGGCAACAATGGAAAAGATACAGTGAATGGAAAGCTACCTACATGATTTACAGTGGTAAGAGATGGAAGTTAGATGAACAAATAGAAAAGCTTTATTTCTCCCAAACACAATGCAATCACTATCGATCTAGTTACATCATAATACTCATTCAGTTCATACTTCTGGGTATTTAACAATTCGCCCAGAGTAGTACCACACTAGCTCCAAGCGGCTAGGAGACAAATCCAAGTAGCTGGGAGACTGCCTTATTTTGGCATTATTACTATTTTTAGAATTATGCTATTACAATTTGACAACTGTCCCGTAAGTCACTTGGGACTTACAAAATAGACCTAGACACAACTGAAATGAAAATGCCTTGGTCAAATTGACCTTATTACAAAAGAAAACATGATTTTCGAGGTGCTCCTGCACCATACTCCCCGGGTGAAAGTTGTCTCAAGTCCTCTTAGAGACTAACTACTACAAATTACCACCCTGCTTTTTTATGTCTTCTTCTAGCATCCATATAGCTTCTGAGTCAGGAAGTCCTTACCATTTGACTAGGTGCTCAAAATATGTTTGATTTCTAGTCTTCTTGGCTATCCTGCTATCCAAAATACATTCCATCTGCGGTAGTTCCTTAGATGGTAAATGCTGCATCCAGTTTGCATATTCTTGGACCGAATCTGTTGTCCCTTCATCTGTATCAGGACTCCTATATAATGTCAGATCAGCAACATTGAATATAGGTGAAATAGCAATATCATCAGGAAGTTCAATTTTGTAAGCATTAGAACCATATTTCTCCAGGATCTGACAAGGTCCAATTTTTCTCATCATCAACTTGTTGTGGCCTCCCTTGGGTAGTCGGTTCTTATTGAGATGAACCATGACCATATCACCTATTTGGTACTGCACATCCCTTCGTCATTGATCCACTCTAGCCTTGATCTTCTGACTGTTTTGTTGTAGAGTATCTCTGACTTGTTGATGGATCTCTGTCATAGCCTCTGCAAATGTATCAGCATGTCCACTCCTTTTGTCCAACCCATGAACATCTCTTAATTCAAAAATTCCTCTAGGATGACTACCATAAACAAGTTCAAAAGGACTTAGACCTATACTTCTATTTGTAGAATCATTATAGGCATACTCTGCTTGTGGGAGTACCACATCCCAACTACTGCCCTGTTCTCTTGTCAAACATCTCAGCAGATTGCCTAATGACCTGTTCACAACCTCAGTTTGACCATCAGTCTGAGGATGATAGGCTGAACTAAAAGACAAATTTGTACCCAATCTTTTCCACAAGGTTCTCCAGAAATGTCCCACAAATTTGCTGTCTCTGTCAAATACAATGCTCAAAGGCAATCCATGAATCCTGACAATTTCCTTAAAGAACAAACCTACAATGTTACTAGCATCATTGGTGGTTTTACAAGGAATGAAGTGCGCCATTTTGCTGAACCTGTCTACCACAACAAACACACTATCATAACCTATCCTTGTCTTAGGCAATCCCATCACAAAATCCATACTCAAACTTTCCCAAGGATTGTGTGGTATGGGAAAAGGTTGGTACAATCCTGCATTGGTTGAGACACCTTTTGCTTTCTGGCAAATCACACAACTCTCAACAAACTTTCTACTATCAGATTGCATCCTTGGCCAAAAGTAAAACCTTCTGACAAGATCTAAGGTCTTATTGAGCCCAAAATGTCCTCCTAAACCACCACTATGTTTTTCCTTCACTATATTATCCCTCATTGAACATTTAGGGATACATAGTTGACTACCTTTAAACAAAAGTCCATCCTGCAATGTATAATCTGAAAAGTCATTGTCAAAAGCATTGGCAAACTCACTGCATACTTTGTAAGTCTCCTTAAAATCTTGATCCTCTGCATACAATCCTTTGAGTGACTCAACACCCATACTTTGTAACTGCACTTCTTGCACTGTCAACACCCTTCTACTTAGAGCATCAGCAACCTTATTGGTTATTCCCTTCTTATGCTTGATGATGAAGGTGTAGGCTTGAAGACTTTGCACCCATTTCATGTGTCTATGACTAAGCTTTTCTTGTCCATTCAGAAAACTGAGAGCATGATTATCCGTATACACAATAAATTCTTTAGGAAGCAAGTAGTGCCTCCATTTTTTCAGAGCTTGGACCATAGCATACAACTCTAAATCATAAGAGGAGTATTTCCTCTTGGCTTCATTTAACTTTTCACTGAAAAAAGCTCCTAGTCTGCCTTCTTGGTTCAACACTGCTCCTATGGCCAACCCACTTGCATCACATTCAATTGTGAAAATCTTATTGAAACGAGGTAACACTAAAATAGGGAATTTAGTAACTTTCTATTTCAGATTCTCAAAGCTTCTATCTACCTCTTGTGTCCACACAAACTTTGTCTTACCTCCACCTTTGATGGTTTCCAACATAGGTGCACAAATGTCACTATAATTCTTAATGAATTTTTTGTAAAATGTGGCCAGCCCATGAAAACTTTTGACCTCTCTGGCTATCCTGGGTGTAGGCCAATTCAAAATAGCTTCTACCTTGGAAGGATCCATTTTCAAATCACCCTTAGAGATGACAAAACCCAAGTACACCAATTCTTGTTTCATGAAGTCACACTTTTCCAAATTTATTAGTAATTTCTGATCTTGCAGCTTCTTCAAGACTATCTCCAAATGTTTCAAGTGTTCTTCCTTGCTCTTACTGAACACCAAGATATCATCAAGGTAGACTACCACAAATTTACCTATAAATTCCTACAACACCTCATTCATCAATCTCATAAATGTGCTAGGGGCATTTGAAAAACCAAACAGCATCACAAGCCACTCATACAAACCTTCATTGGTCTTGAAAGCTATCTTCCATTCATCCCCTTCTCTTATCCTTATCTGATGGTACCCACTCTTCAAGTCTATTTTGGAGAAATAAGTAGCACCGCCCAAACAATCCATTAGATCTTCTATTCTAGGAATAGGAAACCTATACCTGATGGTTATCCTATTTATTGCCCTAGAATCAGTACACAGTCTCCATTTTCCATCCTTCTTTGGGGCTAAAACAGTAGGTACTGCACATGGACTAAGACTCTTCCTTATCATCCCTTTGTTTAAGAGTTCTTGAATCTGTTTGGCTATCTCTTCATTTTGTTGTGGTGTCATTTTATACGTTGCCTTATTAGGAAGTACTGCTCCTGGTATGAGATCTATCTGATGGCTAATGTCTTTGATTGGTGGTAGGGAATCAGGTATATCCTTTGTAATCACTCCTTTGTAACTCTCAAGTAAATCTCTGACCTCTTTAGGTCCTACTTCTCTCACACTTTCCTTCTTTTCCCCCTTAGGCTTCACAATCAAAGCAAAACCTACTCCATCACCTTCCTTTAATGTGTCCATGAATTCTTTCTCTCCTACCATCATTACACTAGATCCTACATGCTGTGGATCCTTCTACCAATGACTGTATCCTATAAGTCACACCATCCTTTTGGAAAGAGTAAGCATTCTTTTCTCCATCATGATGAGCCTTCCTGTCAAACTGCCATGGTCTGCCCAATAACAGATGGCAAGCATCCATTGGAAGGATGTCACACAAGATCTTATCTCTATATCCACCAATACTAAATTCTACCCAAGCCTGTTCATTTATGAGTATGTGCTGCCCCTTATTCAACCAACTGACTTTATATGGACTGTTGTGGGGTATCTTTTCTAACTTCAAATTATTCATTGCTTCTAAAGATATAATGTTGTCGGTAGAACTAGAGTCAATAATAACTTTACAAACCTTACCTTGGATCTTGCAGTTGATTCTAAACAAAGCCCTTCTTTGAAATGGTTCAGTCTATACTAGTTCCTTGAGCAGCGTCCTTTTGATCATTAGATTCTCTCCCGTCTCTGATGCTAGACTCACTTCAGGAGAAGTCACACTCCTCGCATCTTCTTGAATCAAGGTGGTTCTCTTCTCACCATCATGAGAAGTTGAGGCCTTCTCTGGACATTTGTATGTCGGGTGCCCTATCTGATTACAGTTATAACATCTCATATTGGAGAATTTGGATCCTCTACCTGATCCATCTGTCCCACCTCTTCCATTAGGCCTTCTCCCTCGGTAGCCTCCTCTGCTACTTGAGTCCCCAACTTGCTCTTCTTGGTTAGACTCACCATTAGGCCTCTGGTTAGGACTTCTTCCCCCAAAACTGCCTCTGCCTCTGAAATTCCTTCCACCTCTACCTCTATTATTCTGCCCACTCTTTCTCTTTATCTTCTCTTCAGCCCTTAAGCCAATTGGAAACACTTGTTCACTGTTTCTAGTGCTAAGATGCTAATCTCATCTTGGATGTTCATCCTCAGGCCATTCAAATACCTGGCCACCTTCTCTAACTCTTCTTCTTGTCTCTTTGATCTGAGACTGAGTTTATGGAACTCTTGTGTGTATGCATTCACATCAAGGTCTCTCTGTCTGAGATTTTGTAATTTCTTATACATCTGCACATTATAATCCAGGGGTAAGAATTGTGCCTTGATTTTGGTCTTCATCCTTTCCCAGGAGGTTATCATATTCTTCCCCTCCTTTATTCTCTCTCCTTGTTCATAATTCCACCATGCAAGAGCAGATCCCTTCAATCTTGCCTTTGCCAACTTAACCTTCTTATCATCAGGAACTTCTTTGTATTCGAAGTGATTGTTCAATGCCTCAATCCAATCAATCACCTCTTCAGCTTCCATACTTCCACTATACATAGCTAACCCATCTATGGTGTCCCTATTGACTGACTGTAGTGCATTTAAAAATGCCTTCTAGTCTGATGCTATCTCCTCTGTCTTTTTGCTAGTTTCACCAATTTCTGTAGCGTCTTCATCACTGTCACTGTCAGTTTCCTTATCTTTGTTTTTGGACTGCTTGAACTCTCCCAACTTGGATTCAAGCATCTCCTCAATCAACTTCTTAACGGTGTCTTGTGACATACTTTTGGGAGGCATCCTTGCCGCCTCTATCTCACTTTCTTTGTCTGGCATAAACATTCATAGACAACACCCAAATGCCAACACTCCTGCAAGTTCTCAATTCGACCTGACACCCAAATATTTTGTAGCTCTGATACTAATATGATGAGGAGCTACCAATGAACACCAGAAATTGATGTCCTAATCGCTCATAGCCGATGAACTAACAGGAAAGCTCTCGTTTCAACTCCATCGACCAAGTCCCTCGGCATTCTCCAATGCCCCTATGCATCCGCCTCTGCAGGGACGTGTTATGTCAATGGTCGCAAAACCCTTGGCTGATTCAAAACACTAACGCGTGGTTCTCCCTCCTGCGAACCCTAGCACATGAGGATGCTAGGATCTTCTACTATGTGAAACCCTCAATCCGGATCGTCTGCACTATCAAACAAGAAAAACAAAACAAAGAACAAAACAAATACTGATACATTGAAGCCATTCCACTGATTTCGACAGAAATCTCACCAGTGGAATGCTTCACGGCGACATATGGCAACAATGGAAAATTTACAGTGAATGGAAAGCTACAGCTACGTGATTTATAGTGGTAAGAGATGGAAGTCAGATGAACAAATAGAAAATCTTTATTTCTCCTGAACACAATGCAATCACTATCGATCTAGTTACATCATAATACTCATTTAGTTCATACTTCTGGGTATTTAACAATTCGCCTAGAGTAGTACCACACTAGCTCCAAGCGGTTGGGAGACAAATCCAAGCAGCTGGGAGACTGCCTTATTTTGGCATTATTACTATTTTTAGAATTATGCTATTACAATTTGACAACTGTCCCCTAAGTCACTTGGGACTTACAAAATAGACCTAGACACAACTGAAATGAAAATGCCTTGGTCAAATTGACCTTATTACAAAAGAAAACATGATTTTTGAGGTGCTCCTGCACCACCATCTTTCCCTGAAGTTCTCAACTTCACTCTCTCATGTATTTCTCCTATCTCTCCCCTCATCTCTCTATCTTTTACCTCTCTCTCCCCCTGACCTCTCTACCTCTCCCCTCTCTATGTCTCTCAGTCACTCTCTATCTACCTATCCATTTGTCCTTAGCCATCTCGGTCTCTCACTTAACCCTAAACCCTATCAGAGCTCATACTGCAAATTCCCTATTACACATGTATGCAAAATGTGGAAGCATAGACAAGGCACATAAACTATAAACTTTAAACCTTAAATCCTAAACCCTATCCCTAAACCCTCAACTCTTGACACTATACCTTAAACCCTATTCCCTTATCCCTAAACCATATCCCTAAACCCTCAACCCTCAACCCTTAAACCTTAAATCCTAAACCCTATTTGTAAACCCTAATCCCTCAACCCTAAACCCTAATGTCTCAACCCTAAACCCTAACCCTTATCCCTAAATCCACAATCCTCAACCCTTAAACCTTAAATCCTAAACCCTATCCCTAAACCCTCAACCCTCGACACTATACCTTAAACCCTATTCCCTTATCCCTAAACTCTAAACCCTATCCCTAAACCCTCAACCCTTAAACCTTAAATCCTATACCCTATCCCCAAACCCTAATCCCTCAACCCTAAACCCTATCCCTAAAGCTTGAATCCTCAACCCTTAAACCTTAAATCCTAAACCCTATCAATAAACCCTAATCCCTCAACCCTAAACTTTAATAGCTCAACCCTAAACCCTAATCCATAAACCCTAAACCCTATCCCTAAAGCCTCAACCCTCAACCCTTAAACCTTAAATCCTAAACCCTATCCCTAAACCATCAACCCTCGACACTATACCTTAAACCCTATTCCCTTATCCCTAAACCCTAAACCCTATCGCTAAAGCCTTAACCCTCAACCCTTAACCCTCAACCCTTAAACCTTAAATCCTAAACCCTAAACCCTTAAACCTTAAATCTTAAACCCTATCCATAAACCCTCTACCCTAGACACTATACCTTAAACCCTATTCCCTTATCCCTAAACCCTAACCCTCAACCCTAAACCCTATTCCCTTATCCCTAAACCCTAATCCCTCAACCCTAAACCCTAATCCCTTATCCCTAAACCCTATCCCTAAAGCCTCAACCCTCAACCCTTAAACCTTAAATCCTAAACCCTCAACCCTCAACACTATACCTTAAACCCTATTCCCTTATCCCTAAACCCTAAACCCTATCTCTAAAGCCTCAACCCTCAACCCTTAAACCTTAAATCCTAAACCCTATCGCTAAACCCTAATCCCTCAACCCTAAACCCTATCCCTAAAGCCTCAACCCTCAACCCTTAAACATTAAATCCTAAACCTTATCCGTAAACCCTAATCCCTCAACCCTCAACCTTAATCCCTCAACCCTAAACCCTAAAACCTAATCCCTTATCCCTAAAGCCTCAACCCTCAACCCTTAAACCTTAAATCCTAAATCATATCCCTAAACCCTCAACCCTCGACACTATACCTTAAACCCTATTCCCTTATCCCTAAACCCTAAACCCTATCCCAAAAGCCTGAACCCTCAACCCTTAAACCTTAAATCCTAAACCTTATCCCTAAACCCTCAACCGTTGACACTATAACTTAAACCATATTCCCTTATCCCTAAACCCTAATCCCTAAACCCTAAACCCTAATCCTTCAACCCTAAAGCTTTAAAACCTCAACCCTTATCCACCCCTCTCCTCCCCTTTCTGTCTCACCCCATCTCTCCCCTATCTCTCAACCCTTAGCCATATAGGTCTCTCACTTACCCTTAATACCTCAACCCTTAAACCCTCAACCATTATCCACTCCTCTCCTCCCCTATCTACCTCACCCCCATCTCTCCCCTATCTCTCTCACTTCTCTCTCCCTAGGTTATAGGTCTCTCACTTGTATATCTCTTACATCTCTCTACATATTTCCCTTCCTCTCCACCTCTCTCCCTCCTCCTTACCCATATTTCCCTCAAGTTGTCAATTTCACTCTCTCATTTTATCATATCTCTCCCCTCACCTCTCTACCTATCTATAAACCCTAAACCCTATAACTAAACCCTCTACCCTCGACACTATAGCTTAAACCCTAATCCCTTAACCCTCAGCCCTAAAGTCTCAACCCTCAATCCTTAAACCTTCAATCCTAAACACTGTCCCTAATCCCTTTATCCTCGACACTATGCCTTAAAACCTAATCCATCAACCCTTAAACCCTTAATCCCTCAAACCTTAAACCCTTAAACCCTAAACTCTCAACTCCTAGATACCCTTAAACCCTATACTCTATACACTTAACCTTGGAGACTCAACCTTGAACACTATCCCTCAACCTTCAAACCTCTACCCTCTACCCTACACCCTCAACCCTATACTTATGCCCTAAACCCTCAACCCTCATCCATAGTCCTTATACCCTCAACCTTAAACCCTAAACCCTATATCTTAGACACTCAACCTTGAACATTATCCCTCAACTATAAACTCTCAACCCTCTACCCTATACCCTCAACCATATACTTAATCCCTAATCCCTCAATCCTCAACCCTATACCTTAAACCCTGAAGCCTATACCCACAAACCCTCATCCCTATACCCTATAATCTCACCCTTATACCCTAAACCCAATATCCTAAACCTTAATCCCCATGCCTTACACACTTAATCTTATACACTCAACAAGATGAATATTATCCCTCAACTGTAACTCTCAACCCTCAACCCTCAACCCTCTACCCTCTAACTATTACATACTTAAGCCCTAATACTTGAACCCTCAACCCTATACCTTAAACACTAAACCCAAAAAACCTCAACCCTTAACCCTAAAAACTATATGGGCTTAGGTCCTTATATACCCTAAACCCAAACCCTTACATACATACATACAAACATGCATACATATATACATACATACAAGCATGCATACATGTACAAACATACATACAACCATACATACATACATAAATTCATACATATATACATACATACATATAAGAATACATATGTATACATATAGGCATATATATACATACTGTTGGCAAGAGACACTATATGGATTCATGGTTGTTGTCATTGATGGCAACAAAGGTCATCCCACATATCCGCAAGTCATGATATGTCTCTACCGGAAGTCAGATTGAAGATTGTTGTGGTCCGGTGAACAAGAACAGAGCATGTGGCAAGGTCCGATAGATTGGTCCGGATCTCTCAGAGGAAGTGTCTTGGTGCAATACGGATCTGGGGAAGTCAAGAGGACTATCTTGAGTGGTATATTCCAAGGATTTAGCCTCCGGAGTTGGACAAGGAAAAAGATATGAATAGTTGAGTACTGGATTCCTGAGAGACAGTGAAAACAGAGGAAGAACTGACTGACAGAGTATCAGACTACTTTCCGGATGTGCTACAGATGATGATAAAGGTTGCGGAGGCATGAATCATGTTTTGCCGACATAATTGATGATATCTACAAGTATATGCTTGATCCGCATTGCTTGGTGAGCAAGGATTCAGCCGACAGAACTAAGTTTGTAAGAAACTAGACTGTTCCGGATGCCGACTAGAAAGGTGATGAAATTACTTGTGCGGATATATATAGAGGATGGATTTAGTTGTAAAGGGTGTGTAGTGTGTGAAGGGATATGCGAACAAGTCCAGAGCAGAGAGTAGCAAGAAAGATCCGGTATGTGAAAGGATAGCAGACTAAAGAACAGAGGAAAGATGAAGTGCAGCAGATCAGTGTACTGAACCTAACCGGAACTGAACTCCAGCATATGCAGATGCTTCCAATCAGTTCAAGACTGTGATTCTTATCACTTTGTAAGACAGTGTGTCTTCTTGTAGGCAGTGAGCCTCTTGTGAGCAGTGTGCTCGGGCAGTGAGCCCTAATTGGCAAGTGCCATTTTTGTAACTTCCTATTCTTCTAACAGAGAATAATTCTTGGGTTAATCACCCCGTGGTTTTCTCCCTTAACAGGGTTTCCACGTCAAAAATATTGTGTCATGTGTTTCTTATTTCATGGTTAATGTTTTGTGTTTGATTTTATGCTGCTTCAATTAAAAGGAAAGTTCAATAAGGGAAATAATTAGGATAACTGATTCACCCCCCCCTCTCAGTTATCAACAATTGGTATCAGAGCTAAGTTCCTCCTAATAGAGCCTAACAGCTTGAGGAAGATCTGGGATTTCAAATGGATGCATATGGTTTAAGGGAGCAACTCAAGACTGCCCTTGAGGATCTTGAACAGTCAAATTCTGAAGTCAGTGAATTAAAAGAAAGACTCAAACAGGCTGATGAATTCATGAGGGAATTAAAAGACAAATTAAGTCTCTCTATGAAAAAGAGAAAGGAGCTGCTCCAACAGTTGGCAAGACAAAGTGAAGAAAGCAATACAAATGAAGAATTGACTGAGCAAACCAAGTTATGTGAAAAGTTATCAAAAGAAGTCATTATGTTAAGACATGAAATGGAATCAGGAACTATAAAGTTCTCTCAAGAGATTGAAGAAAAAAGAAAGGCTGAAGACAATCTAAGACAATCTCTTAAGGAAAAATCAGAAGAATGCCACCAGATGGACAGGATTATCAGACATCTTGAATCTGATCTTGAAAATGCCAAAGATAATGAAGAAAAACTTGAGGATCAAATTACCTCTCTCAAAAGAGACCTTCAAACAGCAAATGAATATAAAGAGAAATTCAAGATAAGTTCTGCTCAACTTGAAGTTCTTCTTGGAAGTTAAAAGAGGACTGATGACAAGTATGGTTTGGGATATGAGAAAGGAGAAAGCTCCGGATCCGGTCAGAGGAATCTTGGATCAGAAAATCCAAGGAGCAGGCCTAGAAGACCTCCGGTAAGACAGCCAAATGCTCAAAAATATCCATCCTTCAATGGATACTGCCACAGCTGCAACCATTTTGGTCACAAAGCTAATCAGTGCAGAATGAGAATGAATCAGATTAATTCATCCTTCTACGGACAGTGCTTCAACTGCAAAAGGTATGGACACAAATCCCATGAATGCAGAATTATGCAAGTAAACAAATCATTCAAAGGTAGATGCTTTACATGCAATAGAGTAGGTCATATGGCTAATCAATGCAGATCAAGGGGATATCAGTCAAATATGCAAAGAAATGTTATTTGTCAAATCTGCAATAGGTCCGGTCATAATGCTAAAGTCTGCAGAAACAAGAACCAGGACAAAAGAGGTCTGGTGTATAATCAGAATCAAGACAAGGGTAAACAAAAGATGAATGTGGATGAGGTTAGGAATCAGATGAGCAAGATTTGGGTGAAGAAAAGTTCAGAGAATGTAGAGGTTGGATCCGCACCAGACTCTGGTGCTGATATTTCTTCCGAAAATTAAAAAGTGAGCTCAGGCTCAGGGGGAGACTCAAAGAAAATCTTGTTCCCCCAGCCAAACAAGTGGTGCCGGTTGTGGCACAAGATGCGGATCAAAGGGTTTGTAGATATGAGTCTTGAGATACTTCAGTCAAGTTTTCAGAGGTCCGCATGGAGTTATGAAGAAGCTGTGATCGATCAAGTAAGACCTGTTCAGGGAAATGCTCCGGAATGATAAAAGATTACAAAAAGATCCGGAGAGATCCGGAAATGCACGATCTTGTTCTGCGGACTGGACAGAGTGTTTGGGATGTTCTTGTAATGTGTTACCTCGATTTATTTATGATTTAAAGATCCGGATGATATTCAGTGATCAGGACTAATCCGGGATACTCCAAACTGTCCAGACAGGGCAAACCGGAATAATGCAGGTGAAGCATTTATTGCAGACCAGATATTAGGGTTTGCGGAGCAATATAAGGGATTTCTCAAAAGTTATCTGCTCATTCTACACTTGAGAAGAAGCGAATAGTGGAGCTCTGCAACAAGGTTCATCAAGCACACCAAGGATCTCCTGCCGAAGCTATTGCATAAAGAAATCAATCCAACCACTCCGTGCAAACCGAAGACGCATAAGGTATTCTTCGTTTTTCATTGCCTCACTGCAAATCTTTGAAGAATGGCTACTCCAAACATAGTTAAGATCTCTGATAGACCTCGCCCCTCATTCAAGAAACATCCCTACAAATCATTGGAAGTAGATCCACTAGGAGCCTTCTCTAGTGTTCCCCACGGAGTTTTACATACTGAAGACATTAGGGTTTACATACACGCAAACATTGAGGAATTTGGGGAATTCAAATTAAGAGACCTCTATCACAAGCAACTGATAGACAATGCTTTTGAGCTCAAACCAGAGTATAAGGGCATCCAGAAGAAACAATTTGAGCAATTTATTCATTTCCCTAGCTTTGAAGAAGATGAATGGGTCCGGTATGTACTGAGCAGGATGCATGACAACTTCCTTTGGCTAGATAGACCCTGTAAGATCACAAAAGAAGCAATTAGAGCAGTAACTGGTCTATACTCTTCCGGAGGGGTACCTATCCTCAAATCTGTCAAGAACAACGTTGTAACTGAGGCCACCGGATCAAAATATGATAAGAGGGCAATGACCATTGAAGATATTTCGGATCCGGATATCAAATATGCATCAATGATAATAGGATACAAGATCTATCACTCCAGCAGGGAGAATTCTGTATCCGGAACTGCAATATACACAGCCTATGAAATGCTAAGAAAGAATGCAGAATATGATCTTTGTGAACTACTACTAAGCCAATTAATGGAAAATGTACAGAAAATCAAGAAAGACAAGAAGAACTCCTTTAAGTATGGTACTCTCATTGTATGTCTATTCTTTTACTTCATGAATGAGCTACCCGGAACAAGTGGATGGGTATGGCAGAATGACAAACCTGTTGCAGTCCAGATAAGAGACTATTTGCATGGACTTGGGGATGCAAAAGCGAGAAATACAGCTCTATGGGGATACTTCAAAAACTTTCAGAGCATGATGCAAGCAAGAGAGAGAATTCCCCAGTCTCTCATTGAGAAATACAAGGACTCAGTGTGCTTTATGGTTGACACTGATCAGTGCCTAATGGAGGCAGTGGAGCCAAGGACTGTCTGGATCATGCCCATGGGGTATGAAGTGGATGAACAAATAGTGGAGCTGCATGTTCAACACATGCTAAGTCAGCCCAAAGATCTAAAGGCAGAAAGGTTTGGAACCTTTGAGGAGCTGAGTGTGAAATTACATGTAGAACTCAGGGAACCTGAGATTAAGAGAAAAGTGAGAAAAGAAGTAGAGCACATTGCTCAAGGCCTAGGCATCTCAAAAGAGGCACTTGATGCCAGCCGGGAAAAGAGGAGAAAGGCTGAGGAAGAAGAGAAAAGCAAAGAAAGTGCTCCGGTTGAAACCCCCACCCGGACCAGATCATCAAAGAGATCTGCACCTTCCACAACCAAAAGCTCAAAACCGGAAGTCCAGGCATCCGGTAAAAGATCCAAGACAAAAGCATCAAGGGCTTATGAAAGCCAAAAGGATGAAGAGGAAACATAATCAGATGAGGGAGTAAGAGAAGTAAAGAAACAGAAGAAGAAAGGATCCGGTAAGCCCTCCACAGGCCAAGACAAGGATGAAATGGCAGAGGTAACTGTTGAAGAGCCCACTCTGTCACTAGAGAGCGTAATCAAGTCAGTCACGGTGGATGGAAACCTTCAACCAATGACTGAATCCTATGATAACTTCAGTGAGGCAGACCAAAAGACTCTGCAGGAAGCCACAGTTAAATATCTGAACACATACAATAAGGCTTTCATTGAGATCATATCTCTCATTCCTAAAAGCCTAGAGAAGGAAATGGAAGTAAGAAAGAATAATGCTCATGCCAAAGATCTTGAGATCCGGGAGCAGATAGCTATTCAGCTATATCCTCAAATTGATCCCAAGACAATGAACATGATCTTCAAGGACTGCAAAGATGAGTTCAGAAGTAAAGCCAGGATGAATCAGCTCATGCTTGGTGAGACTGACAAAGTGGCACAAGAGACAGAAGAGATCCTCCGGAAGGCCTTCAAAAGGTTCAATCTTCCTGTTGTAGAGGACTTAGGTGCAGAAACAGCTGCTGATTTGGAATCTTCTGTTCCGGAAGAAGTGAGCCCTGAACAGACAAGTGAGGACTTGGGACCCTCTGCTCCAGAAGAAGTGGCCCATGAACAAGCAAGCATCTCTCCTCCGGTTTCCCCTACAGTCTCCGGATCCAAAGAAGAAGAGCAATTGCAGGAGAAGGAAGCAGTGGTGACAGACAAAGAGGTTGACAGTTCTAAGACTGCAGAAGAAAAGAAACATCTGTCTCCGGCAAGAGACACTGCACAAACTGTTCAACAATTTTTGAGCAAAGAAACTCTAGAGATTGATGAACCGGAGCTTCTAAAAGGTCCATTTGATTTTGACTCTCTCTCTCCGGTACAAACAATGAAGATAGCTTCATTTGCAAATGCCAAGGCAAATGAAAAGCTCTTGAAGTCTCATATGGAAGACTGTGAGTTGATAGAGGCTGCTTCCGGAGTACTTGTAAAGATCATGCCATCAATCCAGATAGATCCGACAGCCTCCACTTCTGGTAATCTAAAAACCTTAGTCAGCAGTATTGATACACATTTTAATTCTCTAGAAAAATCAGCTGAAGAAAAGGTCCGGAAGGAATTTTTGGATAAGAGATTTTCTGAAATATTAGAATTAATCTCTAAGGATAGGAAGATTGTAAGCATTGGAATAAAGAGCTTAGAAAATGCTCTTAAGGATGGCGGTGACATCTACAAATTTTGTATATCTTGGTCAAAGGCAACAGCAGCAATTGACAAGAAAATAAAAGAGGAACAGGACAAGCTTCAAAGCTTATCTCAAAGTTTTGATCCTCTCTCTTCCTCTATAATAAATCAAGAATGTCAGACTATTGCAGTCTTGAATGAAATAAAGAATCTTGAGAAGGAGAGGAAGAACATTACCAACCGGATGGGAGAACTTAGAAGGATTATAGTCCCTAAGTTGGAAACTATGCATGAGGCCATCAGTGATGCCCAGACCACCGCCCATACAAAAGATCCGACAGATCTCAGGCGGGCAGAAGCTTTTGCATTTTTGTTGAGTGGTCACATTTCAATCTTGGATAGAATGAAGCTAAGTTGGGCTACTGAAATGGTTCAACTGCAGACATCCTTTGCAGACATTCTGCAGTATATGTGAGTATGTAAATATGCGGCTATATATAGAAAATTTTTGAAAATTTTGGTGTGCGGACCCTACCCTTTGCCATTGATGTCAAAGGGGGAGTGAGGAGCAGTGAAAAATGAGGAATCCAACTCAGGGGGAGTTCCGGAAATTGTATATAAAGACAGAGCATCAGCAAAGGGGGAGCATAGTGTAAACACTTAGTCATTTTTCACTAAGTGTTGCCATCAATGCCAAAGGGGGAGATTGTTGGCAAGAGACACTATATGGATTCATGGTTGTTGTCATTGATGGCAACAAAGGTTATCCCACATATCCGCAAGTCATGATATGTCTCTACCGGAAGTCAGATTGAAGATTGTTGTGGTCCGGTGAACAAGAACAGAGCATGTGGCAAGGTCCGACAGATTGGTCCGGATCTCTCAGAGGAAGTGTCTTGGTGCAGTGCGGATCTGGGGAAGTCAAGAGGACTATCTTGAGTGGTATATTCCAAGGATTTAGCCTCCGGAGTTGGACAAGGAAAAAGATATGAATAGTTGAGTACCGGATTCCTGAGAGACAGTGAAAACAGAGGAAGAACTGACTGACAGAGTATCAGACTACTTTCCGGATGTGCTACAGATGATGATAAAGGTTGCGGAGGCATGAATCATGTTTTTCCGACATAATTGATGATATCTACAAGTATATGCTTGATCCGCATTGCTTGGTGAGCAAGGATTCAGCCGACAGAACTAAGTTTGTAAGAAACTAGACTGTTCCGGATGCCGACTAGAAAGGTGATGAAATTACTTGTGCGGATATATATAGAGGATGGATTTAGTTGTAAAGGGTGTGTAGTGTGTGAAGGGATATGCGAACAAGTCCAGAGCAGAGAGTAGCAAGAAAGATCCGGTATGTGAAAGGATAGCAGACTAAAGAACAGAGGAAAGATGAAGTGCAGCAGATCAGTGTACTGAACCTAACCGGAACTGAACTCCAGCATATGCAGATGCTTCCAATCAGTTCAAGACTGTGATTCTTATCACTTTGTAAGACAGTGTGTCTTCTTGTAGGCAGTGAGCCTCTTGTGAGCAGTGTGCTCGGGCAGTGAGCCCTAATTGGCAAGTGCCATTTTTGTAACTTCCTATTCTTCTAACAGAGAATAATTCTTGGGTTAATCACCCCGTGGTTTTCTCCCTTAACAGGGTTTCCACGTCAAAAATACTGTGTCATGTGTTTCTTATTTCATGGTTAATGTTTTGTGTTTGATTTTATGCTGCTTCAATTAAAAGGAAAGTTCAATAAGGGAAATAATTAGGATAACTGATTCACCCCCCCCCTCTCAGTTATCAACACATACATCAATACATACATCAATACATACATACAAGCATGCATACATACATTCATACATACATTCAATTTGGAATACGTACATACATACATATATAAATACAAATATATACACAAACATACATACAAGAAACATACCTAAAAACTTTGAACATAAATCATTCCAAGTGAGACATAACGCTAACGTGTTATAATGCACTCGCGTTATGTCAGACTGGGCAAACATCGGGCAAACTTGCAAAAAAAAATGCAAAACATAATGTGAGCGCATTATAATGCGCTCACGTTATATTTTGCTTTGGGAATCCCAAGCCTTAGGCTTGGGATTTGCTTGGAATTTGCTTTAGATTTCCAACCCAAAGGCTTGGAGTGCCTTCCCAATGTCCAAAAACGTGTTTTTGCATATTCTACAAGATTTCACATAATTTTGTTCGTGCTAACCCCTCATATATCCACGTGTTTCAAGGTCAAAAAAATCGAACACCTGGGTATTGTTATACTTTCTCTTAGCTATTTAACGATGTAAGTTTTTTCACATTTTGGCAATGTTAAGCCTTTCATCTTTAATTTCTTTTGTTTGTGTGTCTGTTTTTGGGTAAAAACTAGTGTTTGGTCTTTTTTTCATTATAAATTAACCATTCATTGAAATTTCAAATAAATTACATTTTTATAAACTAGAATCCATTCTACACATTAAAAAAAATTAGTTTTCAAATTTTACATGGGTAGCACAGCCAAAATTCTATTTTTCAAGATGTGTCCAATTTGAAAATTAGTAAAAATCAAATATTCATAAAAAAATTATCAAAAAAATCAAGCATAAATTACATGTTGTTAGCTAATTTCTCACTAAAGCAATTTTAAAAATACCAAAAAAATTTTAACCTTTTGAGGAAGCCACAAAACATGCTATGTTATGTTTTTTTTACAGAAACAACAATAATTTTTGTGGCTCCCTTTTTTGAACCCCTTAATCTATACCATTTTCAAAAAAAAATAGTAATTTAGAAAGTAGACTCAGAGCACTACGAACATTGTTTTCATTGCATCTTAAAATTTTGAGTGTAACTTTGCTCAATTTCTCATACAAGGTCAGTATTTCCTGATTTCATAAAAAAAAAAAAAGTGGCCACTTAATACCCCTTTTTGACCCCCATCTTCTTGCACTTACTCTTTTATCAAAACTTAATACTATACTATTTTGAACCTTTATACTTTGTGTCACTTGAAAATCTCCTTTTATTAAGTTTAATGTATTAAAAACTATCATAAATATATTTTAAGCCTGTAACGTCAGAAAATGTCCCCTTGGGGGCTTTTCCCTCTTTATGTTTAACTCCCGGGTCTTTTGTGTGCATTTAGGACATCTTGCATCATAATTTGGCATCCTGATGGAATGAACCCTAAGTATCATGACAAATGAGGCCTAGGAGGACCCCTTGAGCTTGACCCTACCCAAAATATGGGGGGAGGACTTGGACGCCTGCGCCCTAGTCCCCTATTTTGGGGCAGTCCCAATTTTTGGGTGTCAGCTTGTGACCGTTATTTGGGTCCTATGCCGACATGGTAAGTTTGAATTACGAAAATCTTGGCGAGAGTGTTTGTAGTTGCATATAAAAGCATATTTAGACATTCATTTGTAAACTAGATTTCAATTAGATGATTACTAGCAAGCTATTGTGTTCTCAAGGTGATTCAAGGCTTTTATTGTGTTGCAAGAGTAGATTCATGTGGTTTATGTGTTTGTGTTTGCATATTTGAGCATCCATTCATCATGGAATGAAGAGCATCTTCCTCCCATGAGATCTTCACTACAAGGTGACATTATATTGTGATTGTGATCATTATTTCATTTGGTTTTTGCCTCTGCTTCCCTAGGCACACACTCTCTATCTGACAAAGGTGTTCAGAGACTTAAGTGTCCTCTAGGGCTTGACTGAGGCAAGCCTTTAAATACCACAACCCCCTCCCAAAGTTTTCATGGTTGCAAGTTATAGGTTTAGGAGTTGGACAAAGTGAAGTTATAGGAGGGCATGTTGGAGTGTCAGAATTGTAGACTAGTGAAAGAAATAGCCACCTGGACTTGGGCGCCCACTCATTAGTCCTCGAAGTTTTGTGATTGAAAACCTTTGGTGCAGCAGAAATAGGTTGAAGATCTTGTTCATAGATCCCGACAAAAAGTAGGGCACTGGACTTGGGTGCCAGCTCTTTTGTCCCTGATTTTTCTACCTAGGAACCCTGAAAACAGGTACTCTGTGATTTGTCATTTTACTTCTCTCTGCAAGAGCTTTTTCTGTAATTCATCCGTTTAATGTTGTATTTGTAAAATTAGGGTTTTAATGGTTAATTAAGCATAGGAGAAGGAAAATTTATAATTAAACACCCTAATCCAAGCTTCCCTACATTTGTAAGTGACCAAGGACCTATTAGTGCTCTGCCACTCAATCCGAAGGTCCTTGAATGTGTTAGGTGAAATGAGGATTTAAACACTAAACTAAACAAATCCAATTTTCCCCTAAACAAATCCACAAAGAAAAGATAAATTTCATTGTTTATAAAAGAATATTCTTAAACATAATCTAATTCTATAGTTAAAGGTCAATTTTAGCCTATTTTTTATTCACCAATTTTTTGGTATGAATGAAGTCTAAAATTAAGACAATGAACTAAACAAAAAACTAAACAAGGAAAGACAAATTTAAATTCCAAAATCAAATTAATTACTAAAGAAATATATTTATATATAATTGATTTTATCAAAACTTAATATTATACTATTTTGGACCTTTATACCTTGTGTCACCTGAAAATCTCTTTAACTAAGTTTAATATATTAAAACTATCATAAACATATTTTAAACCACAAAGAAAAGGGAAATTGCATTGTTTATAAGAGAATATTCTTAAACATAATCTAATTCAATAGTTAAAGGTCAATTTTAGGCTATTTTTTATTCACCCACTTTTTGGTATGGATGAAGTATAAAATTAAAACAAGGAGCTAAACAAAAAACCAAACAAGGAAATCCAAATTTAAATTCCAAAATCAAATTAGTTACTAAAGAAATATATAATATGATTGATTTTATCAAAAAATAATATTATACTATTTTGAAACTTTATACTTTGTGTCACTTGAAAATCTCCTTTAACTAAGTTTTAAATATTGAAAACTATCATAAACATATTTTAAGCCACAAAGAAAAGAGAAATTGTATTGTTTATAAGAGAATATTTTTATACATAATCTAATTCAATAGTTCAAAGTCAATTTTAGCCAATAAAATAGGCTAAATATTCACCTGCTTTTTCCTATGGATGAAGTCTAAAATTGCTATTGACTATTTGACCATTGAACTTAATGATGTTTGAATTAAGTGTTTATAAGAAACAAATTTAACAATATAAACAAAAATGATTCAATGCCTTAAGAAAAGATTAAAAAGGTTAATTTCAGACAATAAAAATAGGCTAAATATTCACCCACTTTTTCCTATGGATGAAGTCTAAAATTACTATTGACTATTTGACCATTAAACTTAATGATGTTTAAATTAAGTGTTTATAAGAAACATATTTAAAAATATAAACAAAAATGATTCAATACCTTTAAGAAAAGATTAACAATCTTAAACATGCTCTTCCCTTTAGAGAAAAAACCTCCCTTATACCCTTGTAAAATTGATGAAATGACTTAATTCCTCAAAATTAATCAAATTACATCTCTCCAAACAAAATAGAAAGCCAATTAAGTTTTGGCCCCACACATCTTGTTACCCTATATTTGGTTCAAAATGGTTAATGAATAAGTAAATAAAATGCTCCCAATATAACATTGCACTATATAACATTATAGGCAAATTAAATTGCATATCTCTATAAACAAAATAGAAAATATACAGCAAATTAAGTTTTTCCCTCACTTCCCACTTCCCACTTCCCACTTCCCTTGTATTTGGTTAGAATTTCTGAATGAATAAGAAAGTGCAATGCTCACATCCATTTTTTTCTAATACATATAGGAAATATAAAACCAATTAAATTTTGTTCCTCACACTTCCCACTTCCTCTGTATTTGGTTTGAATTTTTGAATCAATCAGTGAGTGCAATGCTCCCATCCATTCTTTTTGATACATATCTTTCCACTACAACATAATAGATAAATTTTCCTTCCATCCCAGACCCACTAAATGATTTCTTTACCCTTACATCTCATTCTCCTTGTTCCAATCCATTTGTATCTCTACCCGCCCTCATTCTGGCAATGATGGGCCAGCTAAGTTTCACACCAGTAGCTTGTCTCGATTGCTTCCCCACACCTTTAAACAAAGCACTTCCATCATTATCTTTGATTTCCTCAGTTACCTATTCTCCAAACAGTAGCCCTTCTTCTACCTTTAAGGTTTTGTCCACATCAACATCTTTTCTTGTCATACCTTTAGTTGAATATATCTCTTCCTAGAACTTTTCCAGATACATCTTGTAGAAGGGACACTCTATGACTTGAATCTTAGGATCCTCCAATCTGGTACCCAATTCATTGATAAAGATAAAGGGGTAGTACCACTCCCCAACTATAACAATAGGGTGCCTCCTCTGTAACAAAGAGAAATCAAAGAGGGGAAGCTCTGCTCTTAGGTCAGTATTTTCCCCACCAACATTAGCAACTTTGCCATGATCACCATGCATGTCTTTGGCTACATCATTCCAAGTCTTCCCATGTAGGGATTGAGGAGGGAAACCATCTGAAGCCATGCACTTTGAAGTGAGTCTAAACTTCCCTAAGGAGATTATTTGCATATGCTAATATGAGTGAGTAGGTTGCAAAGATCTGGGACGAATATTTTTCACACATCTACAACAACAAATTGTTGCCATGTCTTCTTTAGTAGAGCCTGTTTCCACTAATATGTCCACACCATCAAAACATACAATTAGGTACTTAGTTATTCATATGATTGTTAATTACCTAAAAATACAAATTCAATACTTTAAGAAATATATAATATGGGGATGTTTTTGATTATGGTAAGCAAGGGTTTTAAAAGGGCCCAGATCCTTGTACAAGTGAATGATAAAACATTGAAGCCCAAAAATACTCTACTTAAATATCATCCACTTCAATGGTCAAACAATCAATAGTGATTTTACAACTCATTCACAACAAAAAGTGGTAAATATTTGTCCTATTTTTATTGGCCAAAATTGACCATTGACTATTGAAGTGGATGATATTTAAGAATATCCCCCCAAAACTACAAAGAATAAACATCACACACTAACAACACAACAGTCGCACTACAACAACAAACTAACAAAAAAGCAGAAAACCCCAAAAAAGATAATATGAGAATGTTAGATGATAACATAACTTTCAATATCATTGTTAATCTCTAAATATTTCTTCTTAAACTAGAGTATGGTAATCTCACAAGGTCAAGGTCATCCCTAAAAGGAAGCAAGGTACATGGAACACACTTCCTACACTAATCTAATGAGGGGGGAAGTATGCAAATTATTTTACATCCTTACAATTGTAGAAATGTAAAACACATAACATAGAGATTTTAGCAATATGAACACACACAGAAAAGATAGACACAAGATATATTGTGGGGAAACCCCTTACGGGAGAAAAACCCCACACTCCAAAACTTGCACAATGTATTATCGAAACAAGAACAGTTTACAATACACTTGCAATGCAAGTTATTCTAGGAGTCTTCAAGATGTCATTACTGGAGATATTCAGGCAACATTATAGTACCTATCAATCAAACTATGCATCTCCTTTTTACAAGCACCTATTTTTATAGAGTTTACAAGGCAAAACAAGAAGATTCTAGAGATGGGTGTCCATCTTGGCCTCATGGCCCAAAACCCATGCCTAGGGACACTTGTCCAACATTTCAAGATGGATTTTACACTTGTCACAACACCCCTTCCCAATGTGGGTGCCTAGTCCCAAGATAGGCTATGACAGATGCTCTTACGCACCTTACAACCGTCATAGAATCTGTCATACATGACAACAATTATAGCTATAAGAGAATCTGTCATAACTGACTAAAAATAGCATATTCCTCTTACAACATGTCATAACCCATCTTGGGCACCCAAAGATACCTTCCTCAAAGATGCTCTTCGACACTTGTCTTCCCCTTTCATAGAATCTTCTATTCTCGACTCTTATGCGTCATAGAATCTGTCATAGGGATATGTCATAACAGTTACGCATCATAATTCCTTACACACTGCTCAAGATGTTGACACATGGCAGAAAACCTCTACCACAACATGGGATGCCTATCCTCCATGTGAGGACAAAATACAACTCTCCTGTCACCATCCAAGTCACCTCCCAGTCATCGACAACTCACATGTCTAGTAACTAGATGATGAAGCATGGTAAATGAGAAAGTTACTACACAGTAAAAATAAATTACCACAGTAAAAGTAAATGCTAGAAATTTACCAAGGTTGAGACACCTTAATTCCCAACATTCTCCCACTTGTCGAACACCTTGTAAGAGCCAATAGAAATAATAGGATTTTAATTGCTATAGGCCAAGAGGCCCATAGACTTCGAACACTATCTGAACTTATCAGTGCCCACTGGTTTCGTTAATGCATCCATAACATTCTTCAAAGTGTCTATCTTCTCTAATATCACCTTCCCATCCTCTACTATGTCTTGCATAACATGAAACTGTACATCAATATGCTTTGTTCTGGCATGGAAAGTTGGATTCTTTGCTAAGAAAATCACACTCTGACTATCACAACAGATCGTAATCTATCCTGCATCAACACCAATATATGAACACAATCTCTTAAGACAAATGGCTTCCTTGCAAGCATGAGTAGCTTCCATGTACTCAACTTCTATCATGGACAAAGTGACCACAGGTTGCCACTTACTCATCCAACTAATTGCACCACTGAACATAGTAAACACATAAGCACTGGTGGATCTCTTGCTATCAATGTCACCTACCCAATCAGAATACACAACTCCTTGAATACTCATGAAATGCGAAGGTCCTGTAGGATTATCGGGATAACATAGGGAATACTCGGAAGTACCTAGCAAAATATCTGAACACTCTCTTCACTGCATCCCAATGTACCCATCCAGGATTAGCCATAAACCGACTAAGGACTCCCACTACTTGGGCAATGTCTGGTCTTGTACAAACCATAACATACATCAAACTGCCCAAAACACTAGCATAAGGTACTCTACTCATGTCCTCTATCTTAGAAGGAGACTTTGGACAATCATTAATAGATAACTTTATCCCCAAAGAAACATGAACACACAATGGTCTACAATCTTCCATGTTGAATCTCTCCAACACGGTCTTCACATACTTACTCTGGCTTAACCAAAGTTTTTTGTTTGCTCTGTCTCTTCTGATTTCTATTCCCAGAATGTACATGGCTTCCCCTAAATTCTTCATCTCAAACTATGCTGACAAATGAGACTTCAAATCAGAAATCATATTCTTACCATTCCTAATTAACAATATATCATCAACATACAATGCAATAATGAGAATACGATCATTGTGAAATTTGTAATATACACAATGATCTGATTTCGATTTCAAAAATATAATGGACAACACAAATGCATCAAATTTCAGGTACCACATCTTGGAGATTGCTTCAAACCATACAAAGACTTTTTCAAGTTGCAAACCAAATGTTCTTTACCTTTTTCTATGTAATGCTCTGGCTGTGACATATAAATCTCTTCCTCCAAGTCACCATGAAGGAATGTTGTTTTCACATCCATCTACTCCACTTCTAAATCATAAGTTGTTGCAAGAGATAACAGGAACTGAATAGATGTCAGCTTTGCAATGGGAGAGAAAATTTCACTATAATCAATTCCCTCGACTTGTGAATAACCCTTCACAACCAATCTCGCCTTGTACTTCTCAACACTGCCATCTACACCGAATTTCTTCTTGAACACCCATTTATAGCCAACAGGTTTATGTCCTTCAGGCAAAGGCACCAAGTCCCAAGTTTTGTTCTTTCCAAAGAAGCCATCTCATCCTTCATGGCCTCCTTCTAGGAACCTGCATCTTTCATGCCCATAGCCTCTGTCATAGTTCTAGGCTCATCAGTGTTAGTAATCAAGGCCAAAGCACAACTAGAATCAAGCAATGAATATCCAAACCTATCTGGTTACTTCTTTTTTCATGTAGACCTCCTTAAAGGCTGAGGTTGAGGTTTTTCTTCTTCTTCTGAGCTTTCAGAGCTACTAGAGCTCTCCTCATCATCAGGTCTCACAGGTTATGTCAGTTCAATCCTTGCAGGGGTAGTAGGAAACTGAACCACATCCTCTTTCTTTTCTTTCTCTTTTGGCTATAGAGTAACAACAGGAGAAGGTGTTAGCTCTCTAAAAATAACATTTCTACTATACAACAATTTTTTAGCCATAGGATCCCAAAGTTTGTAACCTTTCACACTGACACCATAGCCAATGAAGATACACTTCACAGCCTTGTTCTCCAATTTTGACCTTTTCTCCCTAGGCACATGACCATATGCCTCACAACCAAAAATATGAAGATGTCTAATAGAAGGCTTCTTACCAGACCACACCTCCATGGGTGTCTTACCAACAAGAGCTGAGGTAGGAGAGTTGTTTACCAGGTAGCAAGAAGTGGCTATAGCTTCAGCCCAAAAATTTTGTTTGAGGCTAGCTCCACTAAGCATACTCCTAGCCTTCTCCATCATCATCCTGTTCATCCTCTCTACAACTCCATTTTGCTGAGGGGTGTATGGAGTTGTCTTGTGTCTTTCAATCCCATGTTCTTTATAGAACTTCTCAAACTCTGTGGAACAAAACTCACCACTGTTGTCATTTCTCAAACACTTAATATTTTTACCAGTCTGATTCTCTACAAAATCTTTAAACTCTTTGAACCAACTAAAGACTTCAGATTTGCTTCTGAGAAAATAAACCCATGTCCTACTATAATCATTAATGAATGACACAAAATATAAAGATTTAGATATCGAAGGAACATTAATTGGACTAAACACATCAGAATGAAGAAGATCCAACACACCAGAAGACTTATGAGAACTCAAGTATAGTGAACACGGTTATGTTTTCCATATATACAATGTTCACAAAAGTTGAAATTGAGATTACAATCATCTAACCCCTCAATGAGGTTTTTATTTTTTAGTGTTCTAAGACCCTTCTCACCAATGTGGCCAAGTCTCTTATGCCATAACATTGTCTTCTTAGTAGGAAGTTTGACTTCCAAAGCATGAGTGCCCTTGGGTACCCAAAATGCACTACCATCAAAATTTGATACAACAAATCTGTTCGCTACTGATTCCAATGGTGGGGATGAAGTGACTGTAGTTCTTTTCTTCGAGCTAGAAGAACTATTACACTAATAAGTGCATGCCTCCGCCTGAAATAGAGTACCTCTCCTAGTACCCTTCGCAAGAAACATAGCTCCTCTGGTCATCTTGCATCCTCCTATCAAGAAGACAACTTGCATACCTGCATCATTCAATTTACTTATAGAAAATAGGTTATGTGCCAAGCCTGGGATGTGCATAACCCTAGAGATCCCCTTCAGTCATCCATTAGTGAATCAAATTTTGACTCTTCCACAGCCAACTATCTTTAGATGAGAGTCATTACCTAGGTACACTCTTCCACCATCAAACTCTTCATAATTTGTAAACTAGTCTCGATGTGAGGTCATGTGAAAAGAGGCACTAGAATCAATCAGCCACACATCATTAGATGCATGGGTGGCCAAGGCAGTAATGAAAGTGTCACCATCATCTTGTGATTTGTTAGAATATGAATCTAAGCCATTCTTCTTCTTTTTCTTTTTCTCCTCTTTACATTCCTTTCAGAAATGCCTAGATTTACAACAGTTCCAACAAAGAGCCTTGGACTTTCCAGGAGATTAGGATCTCCCAAGGGATTTGGATCTAGCCTTGTCATCTTTCTTGTCCTTCTTTTTCTTTCCTTTTTCCTTGGATCTTCCATGAATTGCAAGAGCTTCTTTGGATGATTCAGAAGACTTTTTCTGCATCTCTTTAGATAACAGTGAAGACACCACTTCATCCATTTTGAAAGTGGGTGTGGTACTCCTGATAGCCATAACAAGATGGTCCCACGAGTCTGACAAAGAACAAAGCAAAGTCATACAACGATCCTCCTCCATCTTCACACCAACAGAAGTCAACTATGCAAATAACATGTTGAAAGCATTCAAGTGATTTGCAATAGATCCTCCATCCTCCATCCTCAGAGAATACAACTTCTTTCTTAGAAAAATCTTGTTTACCAAGGATTTGGCCTGACAAACATCTCCTAGCTTCTTCCAAAGTTCTTTCACGGTCTTCTGCTCATGGACATTTAGTAAGACAAAGTCAGATAGATAGAGTCTCACAAGACCCTTAGCCTTCTGATCTTTGAGATCTCAATCATCTTGTGACATTTCCATTGGTTTTACACTGGAAATGGTTTGCTATAGGTCTCGATCAACAAGCATGCCTTCCATCTTAAGTTTCCACAACTCAAAATTACTGCCATTAAACTGTTCTACCTTGACTCTTCTGGATGTGCTTTCCATCTCCTTCCTGCAACAAGATTATAAAATGCTCTACACAGACTCCCACTCAATCAAAGATTAGCTCAAAAAATCCCCACCCAACAACTAGGAGCAAAGGTGATTAGGCTCTGATACCAACTGAAAGGAAGCAAGGTACGCAGAACACACTTCCTACACTAATCTAATGAGGGGAGAAGTATATAAATTCTTTTAAATCCTTACAATTGCAGCAATGTTAAACACATAACATAGAGATTTCAGCAATGTGAACACACATAGAAAAGATAGACACAAGATATATCGTGGGGAAAACCCTTTCGGGAGAAAAACCCCACACTCTAAAACCTGCACAATGTATTATCAAAACAAGAATAGTTTACAATACACTTACAATGCAAGTTCTTCTAGGAGTCTTCAAGATGTCATTACTAGAGATATTTTGACAGCATTACAGTACCTGTCAATCAAACTATGCATCTCCTTTTTACAAGCACCTATTTTTATAGAGTTTACATGGCAAAATAGGAAGATTCTAGAGATGGGCATCCATCTTGGCCTCATGGCCCAAAACCCACAACTAGGAACACTTGTCCAACATTTCAACATGGATTTTACATTTGTCACAACACCCCTTCCCAATGTGGGTGCCTAGTCCCAAGATAGGCTATGACAAATGCTCTTACGCACCTTACAACTATCATAGAATTTGTCATACATGACAACAATTACAGTTGTAAGAGAATCTATCATAACTGACTAAAAATAGCATATTCCTCTTACAACATGTCATAAAACACCTTGGGCACCCAAAGATACCTTCCTCAAAGATGCTCTTCAACACTTGTCTTCACGTGTATTAGAATCTTCTATTCTCGACTCTTACGTGTCATAGAATTTGTCATAACGGTTACACATCATAATTTCTTACACACTGCTCAAGATGCCGACACATGGCAGATAACCTCTACCACAACATGGGATACCTATCCTCCATGTGAGGACAAAATACAACTCTCCCGTCATCATCCAAGTCACCTCCTAGGCATGGACAACTCACATGTCTAGTAACTAGATGACGAAGCATGGTAAATGAGAAAGTTACTACACAGTAAAAATAAATTACCACAGTAAAAAGTAAATGCCAAAAATTTACCAAGGTTGAGACACCTTAATTCCCAACAATCCCTAGACCTAGACCTTATCCTCAAGGGTTCATTTGCAATGGCCCTGCCTACATATCCCCTCATGGGAATAACAGGCATCGTAGTTCGTATATCAATAGTAGAGAGACTACATCCTCTCCCTTGATATGAGATCTCTAGTCTCACTTTTAAATCATATCTTTTAAGTAAATCATATGATCCCAATTCAATTCATAAGCAATAGTATGATGGCAAATTCAATCTGATCATAGGTTAGTTCAATGCCCACATCAAGGTATGAAAACACACATAACCACATAGTGACTAGCTCATATAAATGTCACTTGATCAAACATAGTGACTAGCTAAAGTATACATTACATGTACACAATGTGACTATCTATCACATGGGTCACACATACATAGTGTGACTGGATCAAGGGTACAACCCATCTACACAATGTGAATAACTCACGCATGTGTCACATTTACACCGAGCGACTAGCTCATGCATACTACATATACATAGAGTGAATAACTCATGCATGTGTCACATGCAACCAAAGTGACTAGCTCATGCATACAACACATATACACAATGTGATTAGTTCCCATCTCATGCATACATCACATATACACAGTGTGATTAGTTCCCACCTAAATCACATACACAATGTGAATAGCTAGGGAAGGCATCATATATACACAATGTGACTAATTCACATATACCCAATGTGATTAGCTCATGCAAGCAACATTTATACGCAAGGTGACTGGATCATATGCACATCATGGGTACACATAGTGACCAGATAGAAAAAGGAAAGGTTGTGACCATATTGCAAGCATATCCCCCTTTGCCTGATTCACTAGCCTATAAGTCCTCAAATAGATCCCAACCAGAAATAGGAAAGTTGGTGTATATAATGGCACACCATGGGTTCCATCATTTTTCCTGACTTGTAGTCAACTATAATGACAAGAAAACATCCCATACTACTTGTGGTCATCACTGGAAAGCGCTCAAGTGTGACAACACACAACACATAAGGTCCTTAACACAGATGCACATAGGGATTGACTCACACATACATAGTGACCAACTAGTAATAGAAAGTGAATGTAACCTATTACATGCACCTTCCCATTACCTAGTTCACTCACACATATGCTCCCATCATTTTCCTAGTTCACAACCAACTGTGATGACAAGCAAGTATCCCATACTACTTGTTGCCATCACTGGCTAAGGAGTAGGTGTAGCAAAATACATAATCACAACCAACTATGATGACAAGAAAGTATCCCACCCAACTTGTCATCATTGGCTAAGGAGTATGTGTAACAACATACATCACATGTGGCCATTAATAAGATTTTCAGAGCCCGCTAAACCATCAAGTTGGTGGATCTTGACATCTATCGCCTCCATGCCATTGGCGAAAGTTGGTCCAACCTGGTATGGGGTAGCTCTTGGCATCTATCACCTATATGGTATTGGTGAAAGCTGGCTCAACCCTACATACCAAAGGGTAGCTCTTGGAATCCCTCACCTCCATGGTACTAGTGAGAACTAACTAACCCTAAGATATGGTTGATAACACCTAGTATCTATCACCTCCATGGTATTGGTGACAACCAGCTAAACTACACCTATATCATAACCTGGATGGCTCCTGGTATCTGTCACCTCCGTGCTACTGGCGACAACACTCTCATCCTAAGATACGACAGATAGCACCTGACATCCATCACCTGCACGGTACTGGTGATAGCTAGCTATCTGCACCTCTATTAGACTCGGTCCCAACATGCGGGTCATCTTATAACACAATAGAAATGTTACAAGGATTTGCCAAAACTTATTAGGTTAACTTGGTTACATGCCACATATAGGTCCATAAACCATTACACAAGGTCTTTTTAGGTCTAGGGGTCTAAATTACAAGTCAACACTCAAAAAACATATTAGACCCACATGAGTTGGATTCTATTTGGTCACATATGCATAAACATATACAAACACAAATTAATATCAAGGGACATTCCATACATTCAGTTGTCACTTGGAAACATAGTATGCATCATACAAAAGTCAAACTCATGATAGTAATATTAAACAATATTCTATTTCTGAGTGCATCACATTTACATTATTAATCACAAAGCTCAGCATACAATTATCCACCAACTAGGCATTACAGTAGAACCCCTACATAGTTGGTAATTCTAACCATTAATGGCATGTAGTGTTCAATACACAAGACTCTAATTATTTTAATCTAGACATTACCAAAATCACCTTCATACAAATCATGTTAGAGATAAACCATGAAGATGACAATTCTAAAAGCTCATCCAAGATTGGGGTAGATTCAAAGAACCTAACCCAACAACCTCAGAGTATAGGAGCTTAGTGCTGATAGAGTGCCTTTTTCTAACTGAGGCCTATATAATGAGACTTACTAATTGGAAGGTGGGTTCATATCTCCATCATGTAGTTTCAGCCTCAAGCTGCAACGTATCAAAGAGGGAAGGTTGATCAAGTTTAGGAACACTCTATGCCTTGGAGTCATTCCCTAAATCCCTCTCCTATAGACTTGAGGTCTAGGGGCATCCTTCACCCAAGAACTGCCTACATACCCACTTCCAAATGGGATCAAAGTCACATGTAGTTCTACTCACATAATATCTCAAGGGTTTTATATATAGGTTCCTACTCTAAAGGTTTCATTTCCACTAAAGTAACTTTCCTCCTAGAAGTGAAATAGAAGGAATACTAAAGGAGGATGGATAACCATAAAAGTGTTTAAGAACAAATAGTGTAATACATCACTAATTATCAATACTCATTCCAAAACAAAAGCACAGTTCACAGATTTTTATTAATTACTATAGCATACTCCAACAAGGTTCCTCTCAATGGTTCCCATCAATTAATAAGTCTTAACCATAGGCAAAGAAACCCAACTAAGTTCACAATTTAGCAAGACTATACAATAGATCTTCTACCCAAGGACACTGTGATCTCCAGTTAGACCTCTCCACCATTATGATTTGTGATTCTGTCTAGACAATCTAGAACCCTTCTTAAATGATGCACCTTAGATGATAGCATCACATGAGGACAAAGTGCCTAAGCTAAATCCACACTTAAAATTTAAGCATAACAATATATCTAATATAGATGAATCCACTCACAACAGAGCATAAGGCAATAATAAAAATTGTTAGAATATCATCACAAAGCAATGATTATGCAAGGCCCTATATGGCTCCACATGATGTCCTACCATAATACGATTCAATGATATCAATGTCATAATCATAACACGTTATGATGACCTTCTTGATTCTTCTTGATTGGAAGCATTTAAAATGCATCATCAAGGCCATAGGAAAACTATAAGGAGCTTGAAAAACTTACACCAATAATTTAACTTGCTTTAAACATGGTCAATACTTGATTCATACTCTAGATGGTGGGAAACACTATATCCATGGAACCAACATATAAACGTCGAATAATAATATTTTTAATATTTTAATTTCATTTGTCTTATGGCACAACCCCACATTCATATGATAGTCTAGATCATGGTTGAGATAGTGTTCACACTTGCCATTTATATTAAATATGACCTTAATGGTCATCAATAAGGTATTAGGAGATGCTATACAATATCATCACAACTATTTTATCTCTTAACTCAATCGCAATAATACCATCAAATTTAAAGGATAGATTGTCTTACGTTTAGTGTGCAATCATACAATAGCCCAATACAACTATAGTACTCTTTTCTTGGTTCCCATGATATTTCCAATATCAAGGTTCTCATATTTATGAACATCATGTAGCCAATTAATGCCTCTAATCCTCAACCATAAACTAAATACAAAAAGATATCATATTCAAACATTAAAATGTGTTGAATATAGTCTAGTTCTAATGTCACTAAATGAAGTCATCATCCCATATGAAATTGTACAAAAGTAATCAATACAATAATAATTCCTATTATCAAACCTAATCCCGAAAAATTAACCATCCTTTTATTCCATCTTTCTTAGTTTGTCCCCAATTATATTGTTCAATTATTTCAAAGCTAGAATCAAGGATATGGAGGAGTATAAACAATACCCAGAGCCCACTGATCAATGATTTAGGTGGTCAACTTGATAAGTATACAATAGCAATATCACCATTATGATCTCTATAAATGCTTAAGGGTAACAACCTTAAATGGTTTAGAATAAGATAATAGTCCAAAACGTAATGAATCATGATGCATATCTTTGTCTAACCACATTATAACCTTATGCATGCCAGAGCCTAATACAAGGTCAATATTTCTACAATCAAAGTGAATAGTAAAAGCAATAGAAAAGATCACTCTAGTGAGCAAGGTAAGCATTTGCCTAATGACTACAGACTGTTTGGAAGCTCTCTACTCCAAAATAGTTGTCATCATACTTGGCAGCCTTTAAAATAAATATTTCTTAAATATAATCCAAAGATCTTTAAATCCTCAGAGCAAGAGGGAGGATAATTGAACTACTACAATGCTATGTTTGTATTTTATTTCATACCCATCTCCTCCTCTGAGATTGTGCCATTAGTGTGGTTCAAAGGACAAGAACAAGATTTAACTTTGAACATTATAATGATTACACATAGATTTGATAGAGAAGTGCAACAATTAATAGTAGATATCTACACTCTAGGTGCATATAGGCAACTTACGTACATCCATATACAAATATATATATATATATATATATATATAGCATTTGTGCACCCATGAGTTTGCATATGTCTAAAGGAGAGGTTTACTACTCCTAGATTTTTATTGACATTGTTCCTAGTAGTGGACGGTTGGGTAATGTATCTAGAAAGAAAACAAAGAAATGTGGGCTCTGTTGACAACTCAAATCAAGGTTCAGCAACTTGCATTGCCAGCCTAATAAAATAACAAAGAAATCTTTCTCAAGGTAAAGAACATTGAAACTCAACTCCTTGATGAGGTTGACATTACTAGAATGTGAAGATATGTGAGTCCAATGATTTGGCATTACAACAAATATTGGCTGGGATATAAGAATAGTCAACTATATATCTACCATGAATATTATGTCTATGATTAATTCCTTACTCCCATATCTGATAGCATGCTTCCCATAAACATGCTCATTATCCCTATGCATTCTGCCAAATGAGAGCCTTGTCTCTACATGTTAAACACACTTCAATAGACCTTCTATCAATAAAGTGACTAGAACTAGGCAGACACACATAAAGATGACCATTATAAAATTGAACATAATCAGTCTCTGCTATGAGACAGGAACTAAATACCATAATGCATCAACAATTCATCATAAGGGACTATGTTAATTAAGATAGTACTAGACAACAATATGCAGATCAATAACCGAAACATGACACCATATAATGATATAAAAGAACATATTACAAATATCTTTGACGGCATACAATACACAGATGGATTGGGCCACAATAGATAAACAAATACTTTCTAGAATAAACTCCCTGCCTTATATACTTGACGCTACACTCCTATCTTCCATCAATACTTGGCCTTCAGCCTTCAATGCTCAACCTTCTATCTGCATATGACTGTCCTCTTATGATCAGCCTCTTCTTTATCATCATTCCTCTTTACCTTATGTTCAACCTCTCTGAATTGTCTTCATCGAATACATCCATGTGAAGTCGGCCTCTATGATTGGCCCTTCTCTGTTGATCTCTACACACTACTGCCATTCTATTCCTTCAGGCATTTAGCTGGCTCCTTGATCGTCTGCTTGGGCTCTACAAATCGGCCTCTCTTCTAAATCAACCTTCCCACTATTATTATTTGCCTCCTCTACTGATCGACCTTCCTTCTCCTCTGAGAAAAGCCTTCGACTATCTCAAAACTATTGGCCTTCTTATTGAATTTGGCCGCTTTTCTCATTGGCCATTCTCTTTCCATCACAGCCACACTAAATATATATCATCAAGCTCCTCCTAAAGAAGGGATGGTGAATCCTCATCTTTCAAAAAAACTATTTTGCAACCGTTACTCTTCTTGACCCTTCATCTTTTGACTTCTACGCCCTCATTGTGGAGAGTTACCTCTCACTTTCCTAAGGTCACCAAAACACTCCAATTAACTAAACAATTCTTCCCCTCTCAAAATAGCAATCAAACTACCTCAAAACTATCCACTATGTTGCAACTGGTACAAAGATGTGTTGATGATGATTGTTAGTCATAACAACATGCATAAAAATTTGCACAACCTTTATTATCTTGAAAAGTATGATCAATTTGGAACAAATTGATGACTCCAAAGCTCCGTTGATCAGGTCATGATCATCTGATGTTACTCAGAGGCTGATGTGCTATGTTGTTTTCCATTTGAGGGACCTTACACTGTCCTATATTGTGAATTGATGTCTAAACATCTAGTTATACACCTGCTTCCTGGAAACTTACTTCACAAACAAGGTTATTTCCACTGTATTTAATAGATGATTAGCGTATTTATAAGTTTGATCAATTCTTCTAAACATCAACTATTATGAACTGATTATACTTTTGCACTTATGAATTTATGTAAATGATGTGCCTTTAATCTGATATTTGTAAGAATATTGTTGTTATTCAGGTATATTTGCATGAGATTATCAATTTTACATGCAGATTTTACTTAAATATGCTATGGATGTTTGATTTCCTTCGGGAGGTCTGCATATTTTATGTATTTGCTTATAATTATCTATGTATTCGCAATTGTGAAGTGATTTGTAATGAATTTAAACAAATTGAGATAAATTCTTTCTAACATTAACTAAATTTAATGAATCTTTAGCTATTGGTTCACATACATTCCAGGTACTTTCATGAAAGGAAGACAATTAGACCATAGGTTCACAGGATGTTCCACAGCTAGCTACAGTTGATGCAAACTTCAAGGTAAAGAATGACAACAATATCCACAAATTGACATGCACTCCAACGGATGCAGCATATCACAGTGAGATATCCAGATGAAATTCACAAGATTACTCAAGATTTACGATGATATGTAATCATATCTTCACTTTCATTAAGTAAACAAAAGACATGTACATTCGTAATCAGCTTTGAAATTAGTTATGAGCAACTTCAGCAATCTAACTTCAATTAAGTTTCCAATAATCTACAATGGGCACTCCATCTCCTTTTATAGAATAATGAGAGGAGGTGGTTACAAGTGATCAATGCTCAAGATTTGCCTATCTAGATCAATGGTCAATAACCATTCTTTGACTAAGTCAACATTTGTAGACATGGCACAAGTTGCTAGCTGGAAACCATTTGGTAGGACTCGATCATTTATGTTATTTGATTATGCATATGACTTTGTCATCATGCATCTCTACTTACTCTTTATCTTCTTCTTCTTCATCTTCATTTGAATCCTCTTCTTCATCTTCATCTTCATCTTCATCACTATCATCTTCATCAGCTTCAGGGTCATGCCTTATATGTATGCTAATTATTCCTTTGATAGATTCATAAGCATGCACCATTTCCTCAATTTGTCCTCCATCTTGGACTCTGGCCTTTACTTCAACATGTTTGTGAGAATGAAACTGTGCCTGAAGAGAATTCTATTTTCTCTTCCTGCTATTTAATGTCTCATTGTATATCACCACTTTAGCTTTCATTCTCATGGCCTTATTTATCACATCCTCTATCAAGTGATGAAGAGGGTCATCTATTGCTTGCTTAAAATTATTGTGGAAGACATGGACAACAAAATTAGCATCCTGATTTTCTATTTTTCCTTCTACTTTGTCCTCCAAATCCTCCAGGGTATTTATTTCTTCTGCCATGAGATAATGCAGTTTAACACTTATATCTCTGAGCTTGCTACTACATCTCCTCAAGATATCACATTCAAATCTAGTATCTTCATACCAAATGCCCAACAACTATGTAGTGTTATTATCTAGTACTTTATTATCCATGAGTATTTTCATGTCAATTCTCCTTATTTCACCTAAGGCATCCAGATGTTTTTCTAACTTGAAGGACCTTCTTCCCACCTCATTCTTTAGCTTATCTACTTTACTTTTTAGAGTACCAAGAGAATTCCAGTTTGAGATGGAGGTTTTAACTACCTTTTATGCTTTAAACACAAAAGAGATAAACCAATTATCCACTAGCTGAGCCTTATGTTTCATGAGGTCCAACCCTATTATCTCCTCTTGAGATATGATAGTCAGTGGGGTGGCTGTACTAAGTGGTGTATGCTTAGGGTCAATTAACACTTTTATAAATGAATGTAATTAAGCAATGTGCTCCTTATGCTGTCTATTCTTATCCTTCTCTTTCTTTACACTTTTCAATAGGAAATCAATGCTATCCTTGGCCTCTTGGCCCTCCTGCTCCTCAGTAGTGAAACCAAGATCAATATCAGTTATTTGAAAGTCATCAATACTTATTTTCCCTTTCACCTTATCTACCATTGGCAATGCTACCTGAGCTATCCTCCTACCAGTGGTAGGATCTCTCCTTATTGCAGAGGTTGGTCTTGCCTTCCTTTTTGGCTTCATCATACTTGCTTGAAAATAGTGTGGAAACATCAAATTTAGGTGCATCATCTATCTGTTGTAGATTTATTTCCTATTGTAGCCACTATGGAACATCACCCATGTGCCCTTGTTGGTTAGGGATCTCTTGTTGGGGTATTTCTTGCTGAGGGGGAGATTCTTGTGGTGTATTTACACTCTGATCGTGTACCTCTTCTTGCAATTTATCCTCACCTGGTTCTTGAATATTTTGATCTTGTGTATTTTGTGGCACTTGGTCTTCATGAGAAGATTGTGCATTCTAATTTTGGAGATCACCTTGATCACTCCTGGCCACATTCTCAGGTTCCTTTTGCTGACCACCATCTAGTGATAGACTCTGTTCTTCACCTTTCAATGCATTTACTTCTTCAAGGCCCAAGTCTTTCCCCAATTCTTTTTCATCTATTTCTCTTTTAGGTGTTGGTGTCGGGTTATCACCCTGATCTATATTTTTATCAACCACCTCGTTATTCTGCTGATCACTTTTACCAGGCATCTCCTGATCACCCTCCTTTTCTACATTAATTTCTATCTTCTCTTGTTCTGGAGGTGCATTGCTTTGCCCTTCATCTAGATCACGCACTTCTTTATCAGTCTCTTCATGCACACTGATCTCTACCTTCTCAGACTCCAAAGGCGGATCATTATCTTTGTTTTTATCTCCATCGCCTTGGTAAGCCAAGTCTATTACTGCAGGGCTAGTGACCTGATCGACCAAATTGGTCAATCCTACTTGTTGGGCTACATCCTTGAGATCATCTTCTTCAATTTCCTCTATTTCAACTTGCTCCTGATGAGTTTCTTTTTGAATCATAGGAGTCCCATGAGGAGTCATCTTTGTATTAGCCACTAAGGTCTCCATCTTTTGAGTGGAAACATCTCTAACTATCTCATCATCTAACAAATATATAGTATCATCGAGTGGAAGAGGTGGTTCTTTCCTTGCTCTATGTCCCTCTTCTATCTGCTCTTCTGCCTTCTTAGTTTTAAATTGAATAATCTCCAGGACAGGAACCTCATGTTGTAGGTTCTACATGATACCTAGACCACCTACACCCCTTAATAAAATAGGATCAACATTCACATTTCCTCTCATTGCAGTTTTCTATTTCTTTTAGGGTGGTGTCTATCGCACCTTCTTCCTCTTCTTTGATATTAACAAATCATCATCTAAAGGTTCCTCATTCAACTATTTCTTGTTCAATGGTTCATCATCCAATAATTCCTCCTCCTCTATAATCATAGGGGCAAGCTTTGTGACCTTTCTCTTTTGTTTGGCAGGGGTATGGGGTGATACAGCTATAGATGTAGATGCAACATCTCCCTTTGGTTGGAGTTTCCTAACTATTACCCCTTGTATCTGAGCTGGCTTCTTGTGTTTTACCTTGCTACTTTTCCTCCAATGTTGGTTGCCTTTCTCCATTGGATTTCCTCTTCTCAATGAGAAAGTCATCATATTCTTCTTTAGATAATTCTTGTCTTTTCTTCTTGTTATCCACAATAAGGGCTACACCCCTCATTTTTAACTTAGTGACTTTAGCACTTACCCAACTCTAGGTTAGTTGAATAACCTTCTGCATTATTTGATCAAATGAAGTCACCTCAAGCTGAGTTAAATCATGAGCTGATATAGTTTCATTGTACACTTTCTTGTCCTCATACTCATTGGACATAATATTTCCATCATCTTTATGCAACTGAATAGGCACTGGTATGCAATCAAAGGTGCGAATTTGGTTGAGAGTGAGCCTCTGGTAAGTTCTTCTCCTAACCTCTACTTCATCATCACAATCAAACCAATAATCCTCAAGGTGCCTTTGATGTATTTGCTTTCCCAGTAATTTCTTCATCCTGCCATACGGGTCATATGACCTAGCTATTTAAAATGGCTGTAAGTGCATTAACTGTAATCCTCTGATTACATCCCTAATACTTTCTGTCAGGGCATAAATACCAGCCAATGAAGATTGGAAACAACACCGGTGGAATCTTTCTCTTCTCAATGTGAGCCTCCACTGAGGTCAATATTTGTCTAGCAAATTCCATCAGAATGACCCTATCATTAGGGTATCTGCGCAGCATGAGAGGTTGCCCTTCAAAGCCTTTTATTCTCATGTATGAAAATGTAGGGAGCTAGATAAACCAAGCCCCATATTTGTAAATAACAACTTGGGCTTCCATACTTAATCTTTTTGTTCTATCCTCCTCCATGGTTCTAACCAGATGCATAGAAAAGGAGTCATTCACTAGCTTATAATTTTGGAGGGATTCCCTCCTACTTAGCTGTGGGTAGTGTTCCCATATGTTTACATTACTAGGGTTGTTTCCAACCTTACATATTTTTTGTAACCCATTAACTGTTCCTCTGAAAGCACAGACATATACAACATAAGAAGTCATATGAAACATACACATCTTACCACCCATCCTTCTCATTCCTTCGTCTAAACTATCACTTATGATCTTATCCCAGAGAGGATTGTCATCTGAATATTCCATCATCTGGATAATTCCATACATCCAATTTTCAATGTTTCCAGCATGTTGTCTCCCAGTCATTCTGCTAAGCATGACCATCATATACTGATACTCTTTAGTAAAATCAAATTTAAACAAGTATACTGGCAATTTGGTAGAGGCTTTGTATGTACTGCTCTTGGATCTCTAGTGGTACATGACCATCCTAGCCTCCTTTTCATTACTATGGTATTCCTTTTCCAACTTGCTTAGGCTCAGTCTGACTACATTTGGTCCTACAGGAAAATTAAATGTAGAGGTGATGCCCTTAAATGAGAAATCTACATACACCCTGCCATGCTTCTCCACTCTTCAAGTTTCTAGATTATAGTTCCACGCACACTCAACCACTAACTCAATAGCTTCCATGGCATATGGAAATCCTCTAGCATGCCACATCCCTAAGGAGTATATTCTTTGAAGTAAAGGGTTTCCACTTCCATTATCCAACCTTCTCATCCATACATCTAGGTTTGTACTTCCCTGATGTGTGTCATTTATCATCCCATACCTGAATCCTACCCCTTCTGGTTGTAAGAACATAGGCTTCAATAACTCTATATCGGACCTATTCCTTCTAGTTGCCATTAACTCCTACGATAAAATCATGCATTTCTTACCCTAACATGTTTGTATGCAGCAGGATTCAAAGACCACATGTATTTCATAGTAGTAATCTTATTATTCTAACCCATTTCATGCATCATCATGCTGATTAACCTAGTAAAACCATTTTTACCTCATGATTTACCGTAAACAACAAAAGAGAGGGTTTCAAATTTACTTACCTGATAATTGCTTTCCTCTTTTACAATATGAGTGATAATGGTAATGAATGTGACTACGCTATGTTTGCCATTCCGTTCCATTGAGATACAGGTCCTGTTCTGTTTGCAGCTGACTGTGATGTTTTGACTTTTAGAGCTCTATAATTTTTTGCTTAAAACGTAGGGTAAATGTAAATAAATCCCACAATTCACCCTTTAAATAATCAATACGACAAATTAGGGCATGGTTAATGCCTTTTGTTCCAGTCCATTGAACAACACATAACATTTCATGGATGTTTGACAAGTGGCAGGCTTACATTTGAAATTTGAGAGCGTGACCTACCATTGGGTTCGCATTTAATGTAGAGGGTGATCTCTTAGAAGATCAGGGATATTTGAAAATATGACCCTCTACTGAGCATATGTTGGGGACATCACCATGGATATGGTCACCTTTGTTAATAAATTGTGATAATACATCATGCTCATATGACCCGCAGGGTTTACCACATGGCATGATTGGATTGGTCACTATGAAACTGGGCGTATCAGGTCATCAAGGTCAATATGAGGGATATTTGAAAATATTCAGGTCTTTTAATGTTTTAGGAAATATCACTGCGCTTGAGAATGCGAGGGTTATGTCAGCATTTTACAAGCCTTTGAATTTGTTCCAGAAAAAGGACGTCACAGTCATATTGGTTATGGTCAGGGATATTTCAAAATGCGACCCTCTCAGGTTTGGACCATGATGACATCATCATAATATAATTTCTTCTTTATTATCAGGTTATGGTGACATGATCGTCATAGTGAGGAATATGATGGATGTTTGGAAATGTGACCGAGTATCAAGCAAATTGATGACATCATCATCAAGATGAGTTCTTAAATGTTAGATCTAGGGCACACAACTGAGAGGGGGGGTGAATCAGTTGTGCAAAGACTTGCTTCTATTTTGAACACTTGATTCTTCTTTGTTAGTTAATAGCATATCAGTTAATCATTCATGAAAGCATAATGCATAAACACAAGAGCAGATAATCATCAACACATTGGACACCAAGATTTTGACGTGGAAAACCCGGTTAAGGGAAAAACCATGGGGTGATTAACCCAAGGATTATTCTCTATTAGAAGAATAAGAAAAAAGAATGGCACATGCCAATTAGGGCTCACTGCCCGAGCACACTGCTCATAAAGAGGCACACTGCCTACAAGAGACACACTATCTACAAAGTGATAAGAATCACAAACTTGAACCGGAGATTGACATCTTTACCATGTCTGGATCAGTTCCATTTAAGCCCGAGATACTTCTGCTCTGCCCTTCGCTCTTTTGCTATACCACTCTCATCCGCTGCTCAACACACTTTGAAATGAACTCACAAACCTTTATTTATACAAGACATCAACTTAGGAACAATCATCTAAGTCGGTAATCAACCATAAGGATATCCGCAAGATGATTAATACATCCGGTCGGCCACCACAAGAACATTCGCAAGATGAACAACTCATCCGGTCAGCTAGTCTGAGCAAGAACTTCATCCGGAAGAATACCTTCAATTCTGGGCTCTACCACCAATGTGGACCGACAACATAACCTCAACATGATCCAAGAACCTTCATGAGCTTGCTTGATTAACCAGGTACACTCGCACTTCCTCTACTCACTAGAATCTCTTCTCCTCTTCATCTGAAACTTCAAGAACACAGTTTGTCGCCACTGTCATACTGAAGAAGGTGCTTTCAGACCTCCAAACTTTGTACAAACCGAGATGACACATCACAAGGACATCCCAAACACTCCTTCCAATCCGCAGAGTCTGACAATGCTCCTCCAGATCTCACCGGACCTTTTTGTAACACTGTCACTCCGGAACAGCTCCCGAAACCGGTTCTACTTGACCGATCACAACTTTTTCATATCTTCATGCAGACCTCTGAAATCTTAATTGGATCATCTCAAGACTCATATCTACAAACCCTTTAATCTGCATCCTCTGATTCTCAACCTATTGAGTACATTTGCCTTCTTCTTATCACTGTTCTTCACTATTCTTGATTGAGACTGCTTTTCTTAATATCCTCAACACACAGCTCATCCAAACCTTCTTACCAATGCAATATGAGTATGTTGACATCAATGACAACACTGGTTAACCTCATACTTGCAACAATCTTCCCCTTTGTCATTGATGGCAACATATAATGTGAAAATCCATCAAGACAAGAACTTCTCTTTTCTGTCATAGCTCCCGCTATCAGCAACAACTCTTCACATGTCTTCTCTTCCTTTACTGCTCCCCCTTTGATCATCAACCACTTGTTTTGCACATGTCTTCTCTCCCCCTTTGACACCAATGGCAAAGGGTTCATACTTGCACTTGTAACATATTAGAATCATACCAGCTGCTCCCCCTTAGTAGCAGCTCCCCATCATCAATCCAGATCACAAGATGTGACTGTGATATCCACCAGACTGATGCACATCAGTGCATCCTAGTTCATCACCGGAGGGGCCATGACCCCTATCTTCTCCCGGAGATACTCAAAAGAGTCCTTGGGGAGAGGTTTAGTAAAAATATCTGCAATCTGATCCTTGGAGGGTACATACTCCAATCTGACTTTATCCTTGTTCACTTGTTCTCTCAGAAAGTGAAACTTGATAGATATGTACTTGGTCTTAGAATGCAATACCGGATTCTTAGAAATATTAATTACACTTGAATTATCATACAAAATTGTGATAGGCTCCTCATATTCAACTTTAATGTCTCTTAGCATCTGCTTCATCCATAAGATTTGAGTGCAACTACCTGCTGCTGCAATGTATTCTATTTTAGTTGTAGACAAAGATATTGCATCTTGTTTCTTGCTTAGCCAAGAAACCAATCTCTTTCCCAAAAAGAATGCTCCACCACTGGTGCTCTTCCAGTCATCCACATCTCCTGCCCAATCTACATCTGTATATGCATGGAGAGAGAAATTCAGATCTCTAGGATACCATAGACCATACTCAACTGTTCCTTTCAAGTACCTAAAAATTCTTTTGATTGCCATAACATGAGATTCTCTAGGATCAGCCTGAAATCTTGCCACAAGACCAACAGCCTGCATTATATCTGGTCTAGTCTAAGTGAGATACAACAATCCACCAATCATTGATCTATACTTTGTCTGATCTGCCTTTGGAGAGTCATCATCTTTGCTCAACTTACATCCAGTTGCCATAGGAGTGTTCATTGGCTTTGAATCTTCCATACCGAATTTCCTCAACAATTCTTTCACATATTTGGTCTGAGAAATAAAAATCCCTTTCTTTGTTTGAGTAATTTGTAGACCCAAGAAGAAATTCATTTCACCAAGCATAGACATTTCAAACTCACTTTTCATCTGATTTGCAAAAGTTTTGCACATACTATCTCTTCCTCCAAAAATGATATCATCCAAAAACACTTCAATAATCAAAATATTTTCATGATCAATTTTGAAATATAAGTTACTATCAACAGTACCTTTGTTGAATCCAATCTGTACAAGATGCTTATCCAACCTTTCATACCATGCTCTTGGGGCTTGCTTCAATCCATACAATGCTTTCTTCAACTTGTAGACCATATCATCATTATCAAACAACTGAAATCCATCTGGTGGTTCAATGTATACTTCTTCCAAATCACCATTTAGGAAGGCAGACTTGACATCCATCTAATATACCTTGAATTCTTTGAAGGCAGTATATGCAAGAAATAATCTGACTGCTTCAATTCTTGCTACCGGAGCAAAGGTTTCTTCAAAATCAATTCCTTCTATTTGAGAGTAGCCTTTGCAAACCAATCTGGCTTTGTTTATGATAACTTCACCAACCTCATTTAGTTTTTTCCGGAAGACACATTTGGTTCCAATCACATTCTTGTTTCTAGGTCTGGGAACAAGATCCCAAGTGTGATTTTTCTCAATTTGCATCAACTCTTCTTCCATTGCTTTTGTCCAATTTTCATCATTACATGCTTCATTTATTGTCTTAGGTTTAATCTTTGAAATCAAACAACATTCATCTAAATTTTGAGCAATTTTCCTCTTTGTTTGTACCCCTTTGCTTTTGTCACCTATGATCTGATCTTCAGAGTGATTTAAAGTTACATACCTTGGAACTTTGGGAGTCTATTGCACTGTTGTTTCGTGATCAGGTTCATTCAGACAAACCTCTTCTTCCTGATTTACCAGATCAGTCTGAATCTGACTTTCAGGAAGGGATTGAGTTCCTTGAATTAGAGCACCATCCTGATCATCTTCATCATATTCATAAAACCTTGAGGGCTTCTCAATTCCTTCATCAACCTTCACATTTGTACTTTCTATCATCTTTTTCAGTCTCTTATTGTAACACCGGTATGCTTTGCTTTGAGTAGAGTAACCCAAGAAAATTTCTTCATCACTTCTAGCATCAAACTTTCCTAGATCTTCATCTCTTTTGATGTAACACTTGCTACCAAATACTCTAAAATATCTCACAGTAGGAGTTATACCAAACCAAAGTTCATAAGGAGTCTTACCGGTATTGTTTCTGATTTGAACTCGGTTAAGAGTGTAGACTGCAGTGCTGACAACTTCTCTCCAAAGCATCTGAGGAACATTTGCTTCCATCATCATTGTCCTAGAAGCTTCTTGGATGGTCTGGTTCTTTCTCTCAACTACTCCATCTGCTGTGGAGTCCTAGGAGTAGACAACTGTCTCTTTATGCCATGCTTCTCACAAAAGTCTATGAATTCACCAGATGTGAATTCACCACCTCTATCAGACCTTAGACACTTTAGTTTCAATCTGGTTTGATTCTCTACCATAGCTTTGAAGATTTTGAACTTCTCAAGGGCTTTTGATTTCTCTTTTAGGAAGGTAACCCACATCATCCAGGAATGGTCATCAATTAGCAACATGAAATATCTATCACCTTGCATACTCTTGATTCTTGTCGGACCACAGAGATCAATATGTACTAATTCCAACAATCTGGTAGTGGACTAATCCTTGCTTTTGAAAGAGACTCTGCTCTGTTTACCTAGCTGACATTCTTTGCACAAACTATTTGTAGGTTTCAACAATTTTGGAAGATCTCTTACAGCCTGAATGTTGCTTATCTTGATGATGTTATCAAAATTTACATGACACATCCTTCTATGCTACAGCCAACTCTGATCAACTTGAACAAACAGACAACTTTTATTTGAACCAACCAAATGGAAGATATTACCTTTAGTTTGAGTACCGGATGCAATCTCAGTTCTGGAGCTTGTAAAGATTCTACATCTTCCATTCTTGAACCGGAGATCATAGCCTTTATCCACTAACTGACCAACACTGAGAAGATTGTGCTTCAATCCTTCAACATATAGTACATTACCAGTTTTGCTCTTTCCATCAAAAGAAATAGTTCCCCTACCTCTGATTCTGCCAGCAGAATTGTCACCAAACTTTACCATTCCTCCTTCATACTTTTCCAAATCTAAGAACTTGTTCTTGTCACCAGTCATATGGTGAGAGCATCCACTGTCAATAACCCAATCATCCTTTTCTTCAATTTGGGTAGCCAAAGCTCTTTCTATAACCTTATGATTGACAGATTCAGAGGATATTGAATCTTCTTCCTTGATGGCAATAAACACACATTCATTTCTGGATTTGCTTCCTATTTCTGATTCATCATCTGTTACTCCTTCATTGTCATCTTCTTCATGAACATAATAGCAGTTCTTTTGAAACCTTTGTCTGTTGGTATTAGACCTTGCAGATCTTTCCAGACATCTTGAAGCAAAATCACCAATCTTATTGCAGTTGAAGCACTTAAAGGGTAGTTTTCCTTCATACTTACCAGATCCTCTTGGCAGTCTTTTTGCAATGAGAGCTTCAAGTTGAGCTGTTTCTGCTTCTTCCTCTTCCATATCTTTCCTTGCTTGTTCATACCATGACAGCTTCCTTGAAGAGTTCTCTCCCGGATCAAATCTTTGTTTGCCTTTCACATAGGCACTGGCTTTGAATGCAGATTCAACCTTGGGGGGATCATCTCCAAACTCAGTCATTTCAAATGCAGCCAGTTTGCCAGCCAGTTGCTCTCTTGTGACAGTTGTATGGGCTTTGAATTCATCAATGGCAGCAACCTTGATTTTGTAGGCAGCAGGAAAGGATCTAAGAATTTTGCAAACAATTTCTTTTTCATCCAGAACTCCACCAGCATTCCTGATCCCACACACTAGCTCATTCACTCTTGGCATAAAGGTAGTGATATTTTCATCATCTCTCATCTTCAATCTTTCAAATTTCCCTTTCAGACTTTGCAACCTTGCACTCTTGACAAACTCATCTCCTTCATACAGAAGTTCTAGTTTAGTCAAGATCTCATATGCAGTTGGTAGGTCAATAACATTTGAGAGATCTGAGTCATTCAATGCGCTTAGAAGAACTTCCTTGGTCCGCAAATTGTTTTCAGCATCTGTGATTTCATTTAGAGTTGTCGGACCACCCTGTGGAGGTACATATGGTTTTGAGACCATGGCCAAGTATGTTTTTCCCATACACTCCAAGTGACATTTCATGCGACCTTTCCAGAGAGTGAAGTTGGTTCCATCGAACTTCGGACTATCCTTCTTGTATGATGACATCCTAGATCTCCTCAAGTGATTAAGCTCCTTTCAGAGGAACTTGGCTCTGATACCAATTGTTAGATCTAGGGCACACAACTGAGAGGGGGGGTGAATCAGTTGTGCAAAGACTTGCTTCTATTTTGAACACTTGATTCTTCTTTGTTAGTTAATAGCATATCAGTTAATCATTCATGAAAGCATAATGCATAAACACAAGTGCAGATAATCATCAACACATTGGACACCAAGATTTTGATGTGGAAAACCCGGTTAAGGGAAAAACCATGGGGTGATTAACCCAAGGATTATTCTCTGTTAGAAGAATAAGAAAAAAGAATGGCACATGCCAATTAGGGCTCACTGCCCGAGCACACTGCTCACAAAGAGGCACACTACCTACAAGAGAGACACTGTCTACAAAGTGATAAGAATCACAAACTTGAACTGGAGATTGACATCTTTACCATGTCTGGATCAGTTCCATTTAAGCCTGAGATACTTCTGCTCTGCTCTTCGCTCTTTCGCTATACCACTCTCATCCGCTACTCAACACACTTTGAAATGAACTCACAAACCTTTATTTATACAAGACATCAACTTAGGAACAATCATCTAAGTCGGCAATCAACCATAAGGATATTCGCAAGATGATTAATACATCCAATCGGCCACCACAAGAACATTCGCAAGATGAACAACTCATCCAGTCGGCTAGTCTAAGCAAGAACTTCATTCAGAAGAATATCTTCAATTCCAGGCTCTACCACCAATGCAGACCGACAACATAACCTCAACATGATCCAAGAACCTTCACGAGCTTGCCTGATTAACCAGGTACACCCGCACTTCCTCTACTCACTGGAATTTCTTCTCCTCTTCATCCGGAACTTCAAGAACACAGTCTGTCACCACTGTCATACTGAAGAAGGTGCTTCCGGACCTCCAAACTTTGTACAAACTGAGATGACACATCACAAGGACATCCCAAACACTCCTTCCAATCCACAGAGTCTAACAATACTCCTTCGGATCTCATCGGACCTTTTTGTAACACTCTGTCACTTCGGAACAGCTCCCAAAACCGGTTCTACTTGACCGATCACAACTTTTTCATATCTTCATGCAGACCTCTGAAATCTTAACTGGATCATCTCAAGACTCATATCTACAAACCCTTTAATCCGCATCCTCTGATTCTCAACTTATTGAGTACATTTGCCTTCTTCTTATCACTGCTCTTCACTATTCCTGATTGAGACTGTTTTTCTTAATATCCTCAACACACAACTCATCCAAACCTTCTTACCAATGCAATATGAGTATGTTGACATCAATGACAACACTGGTTAACCTCATACTTGCAACACTTATATATATCAAAATTGGATGACGTCATGGTCATGTTTCGTGAAGGGTGATATTTGGTAACATGATTGATATTTAGAAATGTGACCCTCCAAAGATATGCATGTGTGTGTTGATAGGCATATCTACTATCGCACTTAATTTTGACATTCACATATCGGGAAACACATGGATATTGGGTGATCTTCTTACGTCGGGGTCATCTTAATGAATATGACTAAGATTTAGAAATATGGCCCTATGGGAAATATGTGGGTTGATTGAACTTTGACTTAGCATAACTTTTGATCCTTTAAACAATATCAGGGTGATCTAAAAACAAACCCACTTAGAATTTTGTATTCTTTCAAATTATGAGGTTTGTGACAACAAATTCTAACTTTGATAATTGACTATCCTTTGGGGCACATGCATGAGCAAAGGGGTGATACACTTAAGAAAGTAAAAACAAGCAGAAGCAAAAAAGTTGGGTCCCTATTTTGCTAAGGCAAAATGGGGCGTGTTGTGTAACCACACAACAAGATGCTTGCCACATTCGCCTCTCTTTCCATTCTCTCATAACCTCTCAAAAAAAAACTGATAATGCAAATTAGATTGTCCACTTTTGGAAAACAACTAACTCTTGACATTTTTTGTTGTTCAGTGATAGGAGAGTTTACAGACCGTCGACAGGATTCTTCTTACCAACCAGCGATAGGAATTGGTCCTGACATTGTAAGAGGATAAAATGTAAAGCAACAGGAGGCTACACCATGACATCTCAGAACACACAAACCCACAAAACACCTCAGAAACCCAACACATTTAAACCAAAAATCAAAATGCTAACAATAATTTCAAAAATTACTAGGATGCCCCTGCGTCAGACTCCCCAGGGAACAAGGATCATGTGCTCCTGCACATGTGTTGCTTCTACAAACTTAACTATATCTTCTTCCTCTTCTTCCACATCCTCTCTAGTCCATAAACAACATCCTTCCAACATTTTTGTGCAACACTGTGAGCTGCCCTCATGAGATTGTCTTCTTCAATCTCTGTCCACCTTCCATCTCTGAACACATCATAAACTAATGGAAAATTTTCTCTGTTTTCAACATTACCATACACTACATTTTTCTTTGTCATCTCTTCCTACCACTCTTCTTCCTCAGCCATCTTCTGCACCACATTGTTTTCAGTTTCATCTTCTATTTTACGACTCATCACAATCATCTTCAAATCTTCAATCTTTCTATTCCACTCTTGCTCAATGGCTGCCAATTCTTTCCACAAATATGCTTCAAGGTCTTCAATTATCACTCCTCCTTCAAGTTATATTGCTCCATTACCCTCATCATCCTTTTGTTCTCCTTCTTCTTGGCTCACTGCTGTCCCAACACTACCTTCTTTATTTGTTGCTGCTCCCTTATCCAAATTTGCATTTTCATATGCTACTACTATCTCCCTTTGTTGTTCAAGGCTTTTATCTGACTTCCCTTTATATCTACACTCATATCTGTTCATTTTGAATTTTCCTTTTTGTCTGTGTTTATCTTCTTGCTTCTTCGGATACTTATTCCTCCTTACTTCTTTTTCATCCACAATCCTCCATATTTCCATCTCATACTCAGTCATCTCCCAATCATCATTTACTTCATGTCAACCTTGGTATCTTCTTTATAAATTTCATTTAATGCCTCATTAACATCAGATTGTTCATCATTCCACTTTTTCTTATCTTTTTCTATAACAAAATCATCCAAAATTTCCAAAGCATTATTAAACTCAATTTGCTTACCCTTCTCATCACACAGGGCAATCTTTGACTGTTGCCACTCTACTGTCTCAATGTTTCTTACATCCAACTCTTCTACATGCCCTTTATCAGTATCTTCAACTTCCATTCTCGTAATTATCTCAGCATCAATTGTTGCAATACTACCACTCTTTTCCTTCCATACTTTGCATGCCACCACCTTGGGCTGATCTCTTTTCATTGTTGCACTCGGTCTTCTTGAAATATCTCCTCCAAGCTTCCTTGCTCACAATCTGGCTGCCACTTATTTCTCTATACATTATTCATTCTTTGCACTTGTTGGTTAATATAAACATAATCAAAAGCAACATCCTCTCTATATTTTAACTGCTGCTCCTTAACATCTCATTTCCTTTGCCAATATGGAACTATATATCCATGATCTACCCATTTACTTTTCTTTGGACAAACTTGCTCATTCATACTCTTGTTTCTATATACAAAATCAAAAACAACATTTTTACCTCCATTCTTTGGTACAATGACCTACTGTCCCAACTTGCATCCACTCTAGTCTCTTGGATTTTCAACTCTTCTTTTCCATCAATATCTTGCTTAGTTTCAACAACATCTCCTAAAGCATTGTGAAAATCTATGACCTCTTCATCATCATCTTCATTTTGCTGGACATCTTCAATATCAAACTAGAAATCTTCAATATCAATCTCCTCTTCATTCTCAGGCACTTTGCAAGGTACCTCTACTGTAACCTCATCTTGACATACTATTGCAATTAACCTTTGCACGTTAACATCTTCAACTCTTTCTATCAATTCTATTCTTGCCCCATCTTTCATCATTTTCAAGGTCTCATTCTCGACCTTCCTCAACACATTCTTCATACCTGCATACACAACTACAAATACAATAGTAATAAACAAAATAAGAGACCACAATGTCTCCATTAGTGTCTTCTTCATGGACACTCTTATCTCTTTATTCCTCTTTTTCCACAAGTGCTACTTGCTGCACTTTTTCTATTTCCTCTCTTCTTTCATCCTGATCTTCTCTCATGTTCTCTTCAATGAGAACTTCAGTCACCACTTTTGGTGCATGTTGCTCCTCCAGCAACTCCTTGTTGTCCCAACCTCGGTGGGTACTCGAGGCATTCATCTTTTACCTTTTCCTCTTCTCAACAATTTCCCTCATAGGCCACCTCACTTTTCTCGTCATTGGCCATACCCAAAAGTATTCTTGGATTTCTTTTTCATATCTTTGTTGCATGGCAATCACGTACTCTTTTAAATCTCTTTTTAATGCTGCCAGCTCTCTTTCAAAATCTATATTTTGTTTCTTCATCTTTTCCAGGCTAAGTTGTCTCAGTTTGGCGATCTACTCAGCACTTAGAATCTTCTGTGTTCTAATTCTAATCTGATAGCATGCTTCCCATAAACATGCTCATTATCCCTATGCATTTCGCTAAGTGAGAGCCTTGTCTCTACATGTTAAACAAACTTCAACAGACCTTCTATCAATAAAGTGACTAGAACTAGGTAGGCACACATAAAGATGACCATTATAAAACTAAACATAATCAGTCTCTGCTATGAGACAAGAACTAAATACTATAATGCATCAACAATTCATCATAAGGGACTATGTTAATTAAGATAGTACTAGACAACAATATGTAGATCAATAACCCAAACATGACACCATATAATAATATAAAAGAATAGATTACAAATATCTTCGATGGCATACAATGCCTAGATGGATTGGGCCATAATAGATAAACAAATACTTTCTAGAATAAACTCCCTACCTTATATACTCAATGCTACACTCCTATCTGCCATCGATACTTGGCCTTTAGCCTTCAATGCTTAGCCTTCTATCTGCATACGACTGTCCTCTTATGATCGGCCTCTTCTTTATCATCATTCCTCCCTACCATATGTTCCACCTCTCTGAATTGTCTTCGTCGAATACATCCATGTGAAGTCAGCCTCTATGATCGGCCCTTCTCTGTTGATCTCTACACACTACTACCATTCTATTCCTCCAGCATTTAGTTGGCTCCTTGATCATCTGCTTGGCCTCTACAAATTGACCTCTCTTCTGAATCAACCATCCTTCTATTATTCTCGACTTCCTCTACCATTCGGCTTTCCTTTTCCTCTGAGCAAAGTCTTCGACTATATCAAAACTATCGGCCTTCTACTATATCAAAACTATCGGCCTTCTTATCGAATTTGGCCACTTTTCTCATTGGCCATTCTCCTCTTGCCATCGTAGCCACACTAAATAGATATCATTGAGCTCCTCCTAAAGAAGGGATGGCGAATCCTCATCTTTCCAAAAAAACTATTCTGCAACCATTACTCTTCCTAACTCTTCATCTTTCAACTACTACACCCTCATTGTGGAGCATTACCTGTCACTTTCTTAAGGTCGCCAAAACACTCCAATTAACTACACAATTCTACCCCTCTCAAAATAGTAATCGAATTGCCCCAAAACTACCCACTATGCTGCAACCGTTACAAAGATGCTTGCCACGTTTGCCTCTCCTTCCATTCTCTCATAACCTCTCAAAACAATAACTGATAATGCAAATCAGATTGTCCACTTTTGGAAAACAACTAACTCTCAGCACTTTCTGTCATTCAGTGACTGGAGAGTTTACAGACTGTCGACGAGATTCTTCATACCAACCAGCGACAGGAACTGGTCCCGGCATTGTAAGAGGATAAAATGCAAAGTGACATGAGGCTACACCATGACACCTCATAATACACAAACCCACAAAACACCTCAGAAACCCAACACATATAAACCAAAAATCAAAATGCTAGCAATAATTTCAAAAATTACTAAGATGCCTCTGCATCAATATCCACCTTTTTTACTACAGTTTCCTTCATGCTTCCTATTCCTCTTAGTTATAACAAGAAATGAAGGAGAACTACTAGTGAAAAATAATAGATGAAAGGTAACTGAAACCTATTGTTTCTGGGCATTTAGATTCATCCAAGTGACTGGAGAATGGCTGCCACAACCTCTTCATATTGTCAAATGACCCCAACTAAGTCTTCCTTCTCTCACGCCTCCCTTCTGCTCTTCTCCATGCCCTGGTATCTTCCATAATCCTTTGCAACTATTAAAATTCCTCTATCTTTATCAACTAATAATCTTCCTCTCAACCAATGAACAAATTTAGACCCATGAACTTGTAGCCACCATAAAATGACTCTCGTCTCTCATAATGAGAGTATCATTAAAACATAGATATCTATTATGATAAAAGAGTCTTTCAACTGCTTAGAGAGAGATCTTGTGATTCAAGAGGTGGCATGAGCTTTCATGGATGCCCATACCTACATTTTCTCTTCCCCTAAACCTACGTCAATCACCATTTAATGGTTAAGGGATGCCTAAGCTTTGTTGCACATGGACACCATATCGTCCCTCTTTTGTCCAACCACCTCTTTAAATTCCTTGTCTCCTCCCTACCTTTTTCTGTATAACACATTTGAATCACTCTTCAATGTGGTGGTTGGTGGCTTGACCAATGCCTCTTCATTATCTTTTTGGTTATTATTTTTGTTTTTCTTCCACATGGAATACTCCTTTTGCTAGGGATATGACACTTCCCAGCTTTTCCTTAGTGTCTTCGGCCCGAAATCTACTATCTTCACTCTATTTGTCTCTACAACTCCCATAGTGCTCTGCCTGGGTGGCTCAACTAAAGATCTTTTTACCCACAAAGACCTATTACCACTATCTTGTGATGGAGCTTTCTTCATAGATGAAGACCTCTCCATGCGAGCTAATTCGCGAGGGATGCCGCTATGAATTTTGCTCCGACTTCTGGTTGCATAGGGTGCCGAGGCACAGTTGGTTGGAGAAGAAGACAGGGAGTGGCCATTTGCTAAAGATTATCAAATATTCACCTTGGAGCTCTCATTAGAGCAGTTCTTTGAAGGGACCACTCTAGTGCGCACTATTTCTACTTCAGCTGCTTCTTGAACTTAGCTACAAATGACGATGACTCAGAGGGGCTCGAACAAGGCATGCGTACTGCAGCAGCATCATTCTTATTATCATTGCCACTATTATTATGATTATGACTTTGAATGTGATTTTTGTCTTCAGTTTTAAGCTTCAAGGTCGGGGGTTCGCAAACTCTGGATTATGATTTAAGAACCCCAGCGAAACGAATAGATCTCTGGGGTTCCCTATTACTATTGAGTGTTTGACCATTGAAGTGGATGATATTTAAGTAGAGTGCCCTGGTATGGGAAGACGCCTCTCAACACATCAATAGAGGATCCAACTTCTAATTTATCGACATGAATGAATTGCCCTACCTACAACTTCTCACTAAGAATAAGATCACACCCCACACGTTGTCTCTAGCAAGAAAAAGACTTGTCCTCCACCATGAACACCCAGCCTTCTATAATTTTTTGAGCCCACCATCGTGACATGTCCAAATCCATGCAAAACATTAGAAATCACATAGAATTTTTTCTGCAACTAGTTTCTTATTGGACAAGAAAACTTGACCTCTTCTTGGGAATAAAATGTTCCAGGTAAAATATGCTTCCAATCAAGGAATGCCAGAATGACTTCAAAAAATTTAAAAAAATTCCCAAGCATTCAACCAGATTAATATTTTTGGCAGGCACGATTCCCCAAACAAAACAAATGCAGATTTAGTGAGCAGAAAACAATTTTGTCTCATGTTATGGTAGGGACTAATAAAATGAAATTATTATTAATGTTCACAAATAATCACAAAGAATAATGAAATTGAAAATAAAACTTAGTACGCCGATAAGGGCATGGTTCGGTGGTTAAGTCGCTCGGTTGTAGTGGCGGCCACCAGACTTCAAACCCCTGCTGGGCCAACGATATCGCAGGCATTATGCCTTCGATGGGCCAACGAGCTCGCGGGTTTGAAGTGTTCTTGTTAGGGGATGAGGTTCCCCGTGTTGTGGCCTCACCAGTTCATTGCTATGGGCAAAAGCATTCACGTGGAGCCGGAGGGTGTGTCGCATTCACGTGGAGCCGGAGGGCGTGTCGCACCAGCGTCGCCGGTCACGTTAAAAAGTTTACCAGGAGCATTTAAAAAAAAAAAAAAAGATAAAACTTAGTACAATAAACTACTAAAAGTACTTCTAAACAAAAACATACACTATACAAAAAACTAAACAACCAAAGCCAACTTTAAATTCCAAAATCAAATTAATTAGTAAAGAAATATATAATATGAATGATTTCATTAAAACTTAATATTATACTATTTTGAAACTTTATACTTTGTGTCACTTGAAAATCTCCTTTAACTACGTTTAATGTATTAAAAACTATCATAAACATATTTTATGCCATAAAGAAAAGAGGAATTGAGTTGTTTATAAGAGAAATATTCTTAAACATAATCTAATTCAATAGTCAAAAGTCAATTTTGACCAATAAAAATAGGACAAATATTTACCTTTTTACTATCATGAAGTCTAAAATTGTTATTGACCATTAAACTGATTGATGAAATGTTTTAATTCCTTAAAATTAAAAAAATTACATCTCTCCACAAACAAAATAGAAAATATAAAACCAATTAGATTTTGGCCCCACACTTCCAATTACCTATATTTGGTTTAAATTTCTTAATGCATAAGTAAATGTAATGCCCCCAACATAGCTTTGCACTGTAACATAACATGAAAATTAAATTGCATCTCTCTACAAACAAAATAGAAAATATAAAACTATTGCAAGGTGTGTGCCCTTGGTCTCCTTGTGTTGTGTAGCTCAATGCTTGGGTTTGTGACAAGGCTTAACTACCTCCCATCGATTTATTAACTCTGGCAGTTGTATTGGGCATTAACAAGTTGATCTATTCATGCAATGACAACCATCTTTCCAACAATTGGTATCAAAGCCTAGGCCACGGGTTCAAGCCCCTTTCTTGCTCTGGGGGGATTGTTACAAGTTGTGCACCCTTGGTCTCCTTGTGTTGTGCAACACAACGCTTGGGTTCATGACAAGGCTTAACTACCTCCCGTGGATTCATTAACTTTGGTGGTTGTATCGGACAAATTAATAGGTCAATCTTCTAGTGCAACGGCAACCATCTTTCCAACAAAAATAAATTAAGTTTTTCCCCTTCACACATTCCATTTCCGTTGTATTTGGTTCAAATTTTTGAATGAATAAGTGAGTACAATACTCCCATCGAGGGCTTAAATTTGACAGTTGACCCTACATGTCAAGTAAGTTTTTGATGATTGTTATCTATTTAAAAGTGCCCTTAAAATATTATGACATATCTCAATACAAGTAAAATTATATATAAATCAAATATATATATATATATATATATATATATATATATATATATATATATCATCATAATTCTATATAAATTTTGCTCGATAAGGGGCTAGAACAATGAACAATGCAAAATAGGTGGCATGAAGAGTAATGAGTTGGGCTGGAGGATGTGAGGTGAAAGATGGATAGGTGAAGCGTGTGTGCTGACATGGTCTCATCATATCTCTGCATGGATTGATAGGCGTTAGTTGTATTGAATTGCCCAGGGCTAGGGGTTGTGTGCATTTCCATCTTTATTTCTCTCTATTTTTGGTTGTTGGTGTTTTGTGTGATTGAAACATGGCATCTAGTAGTCATGGCAAGAGATTGTAGGGTGAAGTGGGCTATAAGGATGGTGATAAGGGGAAGAAGGTGGAAGCTAGGAAACTAAGGTTGCAGTTGAGTAGGAAGGATGGGAGTAGGATGGTGGTAAGAAGAAAAATATTAGGGGAGAAGCTGGTCAAGAAGTTTGCAATGAGGAAGAGACTAAAGAAAATATCTGGTGAGGAGGCTATGGCAAATTTCATCGACGTATTTGAATAGGAGATAAAGAATCTGATCTTGAATGGTTGGGAAGGTTGTTAAAAGTTTCAAAGGAGCTTGATGGTGCCGAGTGTGTGAAGGTTCATTCGGCCATGGCCCAATTTCTTCTAGACTCAGGTAGTTCACGTAGTCATTGAAACGATAAACATGAAGAGCTAAGAAAAAAGGGCCTTTATTTTGATTGCAAGAAAGAATGGGAAAGAGGACACATTTGTGAATGAGATAAAAAGGCGTGTTTCAATTGCAAAGAAGTAGAGAAACCAAGACATAGGTATAAAGACCCTGGAAAGGGAAACACATGTTCTAAATGTAATGAGAAATGAGAACTCGGGCATAAATGTGGGAAAAGAGCTCAAGCACACAATATAGAAGTCATATCCAACAAAGAAATTCAAGAAGAAAGTGAAGTAATTTCGAGTAAAAGAAGGAAAGAAAATTGATTCTAGAAACCAAGTATCCAGAAGAAGTTGAAATTGCTTGAGGACAAGCAATGTTGAGAGGGGAGGCCTGTCATGTCTCGATGCTTTCCAATTAAAGATTGGAAAGACCTGTTGATGATGTTTTGTCCACTTCACATCATTCCTACCATTTAGATGCTAAGAGTCAAGCTATATACATTACAAGAAATGAATAAGACAAGCATGACTTGGCATATAAAACAAGATTGACTTGGCATATAAGACAAGGTAAGTAAGACAAAATACAAAATGATAATTAACTTGCAAGAGTGATGATCCTAAAGAAATTGGGGATTCCTTAAACTAATTACAAACAAAGTGATTAGAAGCGCTAGAGGCACAATGGTCAAGAGATGCGACTCCTTGAAGGTTGCAACCCATTCGGGATTATATGTTACAAGCATAGTGTGGGCTTTGTCTTCCATGTAGAACACAATCAACAAGCTCTAAAGTGTTGAACAAATTTATGTCACATCCCCACCACTTGCACAAATACAAGAGCTTTGTAACATGGTGTGGACATCTATCAAATTGTCAGACCTAGTAGCTAAAAGATATTTCAATTGAGTAAAGATGCCTCTAGATGGGTGAATTTGAGGGGCCAGAACAACATTGAAATGTGAGTACTTTATGTCTTCCTACATAGGAGGGTCACTAAAAGTCCTTCGCTAGTCAAACAATTTTAGGGTTAGGTGTTTTTTTTATAGATAAGATAGTATAGTATTGATTTAACAAAAAAGATTACATATCATGCCCATGACTGTGGGGCAAAGAGAGACCACCATTGTTTACCAGACATTACTAAAATTCAAAATGACCACACAGAGTCAAAAATGTACATAGAAACCAAAACCCACTAAGCCGGCAATATTATAACTAAAATACATTATAAAAACTATGACCAAAGCCATTTAGAACAATCCCAATCCTCTATCCAAGGAAACACAAACCCACCAATCTTGAAACCCAAACCCTAGCCCAACATAGAAACACAAACCCAAGACAATTACTAAATATTATTCTGCACGAAGACTCTAAATTCTTCTTCCCAAGCCAAATTCTGAATTGCCACCAACCAAAATTTCTTCCTCAGGAAGTCCACCCTTGTGGTTACTAGTCGACAATGCTCAATTAATTCCAAACTATTGATATCCAGTAAAAAAGGATAAAATTTGACCAATGCGTCCGAGTCCTCCATCCACTCCAAATTACGCGAGCGAGGGATGCCAACTCCTAGAGATGCCGCTTTTGGAGTCTCCTCCAACCCAACCAACAAAGCCTTCCTAAACAACCGCTGCATAATTTCCTTCGCTTCTGCCTTCGAAACTCTAATGTCCAACAGACATGCTATGACCCTTGAGGAGATATTGGAGTCCAACTTGTAGCCTTTAGCACCCACCATGAAGTCCTTCCCTATGATACACTTCACCGCTGCAAAAGTGAGAAAGTTAGGGTTACGAATTATCCTACTCAAACGACGAGAACTCACTGAGCCTAAAAAGACCATTTGACACTTGGAGAAAAGAAGCTAAATACGAGTGTCCATGCCACTTGTGTCCAATTCCTTTGCCAACACGTTCAAAATAAACCTTGCCATAGCAGAATTCGAGAAGAAAGCCAAAATAAATGCCTTGTGATGGACAAGGCGATGGAATGTCAGGAAGCCAATGCACATATCCATAATTAGCCACCCTCACCTCTAGTTATGAGTGTAATGATGAGCATTCTAGCTAGCTTCGTATGCCCGAAGTGCTTTGCCATAATCATTAAAACTACCACTACACTCATGTTGAGGCCACCTGACCACCAAGTGCCACATCACACCCCACCAAGTTAGCCACTCCACACATGAAATTGTGGAGTGGAACCCGCCCAACCGCCCATAGGTTAGGTGTTTTAAGGATGAGAAATATTGATATTAGGTTTAGGGTTTTATTTGCACAATATTATATTATTAAAATAATTTTATTAGGTTAAAAGTATTTATTTTATAGTGTTAAATTATTTAATTTATTAGTTGTCGTATTTGTATGTTTACATTGAGTGGCATTAAGCTAAGAATGTTACTCTATACATAAAAATAAAACATCGCTGACATATATTTTCAAAAAATAAAGTAGATTTTTTAGATATACAAACTTTTATATAATCGTAAAAAAATTACAAAATAATTCTTTTAAAAAATAACTTTAGAATAACTCTTAAGTAAATAAAATAACTCTTTAATATATATATATATATATATATATATATATATATATATATATATATATATATATATATATATATATATATATATATATATATTTAAATAAAAGCTGGATATGTTATATGAAAAAAAGGACAACTCCTAAGTAATATAAATAGTGGTTTATTAGATCTGCATTTTCCCATTATTTGGGATACAATATCCATCTTCTAGTAATCTAATAAATAAATGTATATGTGTATATTTATTTTAAAAAGAGAACAAGACTATTTACTGCCTTAGTTTTTGTTGAAGTGATAAACGTAAATAAAAAATATATTAAAAAATACATATATCTACTAAATTATTATATATTAAAAATACATATATCTACTAAATTATTATATATTATTTAAAAGATATATTAATTGAAGGTTATTTAAAGTACATTTTTAAGATATATCTACAAACTTTTATATAATCCTATTAAGATTTATAAAACAACTCTTAAGTAAATAAAATAACTCTTTAATAAATAAAAATAACTCAATATTTAATAGATGTATTTAACCAACTCCCAAATATGTATCATCCATTGTCTAAGTGTTGGATCACAAGTTTCTTGATCCACAAACCTCATGAAGTTGCCAACGTTTCCTCACCCGATACCTCTCTTTCTTTGCTTCTATATTCTCTCCTCCTTCCCTTTTTTGCATTTTCCATCTACCATCCTAACCCCCAAATGGGGAGCACCAGCACTTGAAGGCATGACAAATCACCACCCACAAATACAAATGCCTTTACTTCTACTCATTACTCTACATGCTTCCATCACATAAAAAATTTTGAAAATAATTTTGAGAGGTCTAAAGTAAATTTTTGAGAATAATTTTGAAATCCGCTTACCTCCTTGAATACATTTAAGATATCTATCTTAATTTTTTATCTTATCTATTTCAATTTATATAATTTTGGGAGAGGTGAAATTAAGTCTCAGCTATAAGTCCTCAATAAATATACTAGTTATTATCTTATTTATTTTAATTTATATTTGCTCCACGCGGGATGCTCTTATTCCAATGGAAGGGTGAAGTTAAGCCTCAGCTAAAAGTCCTCTTCCTTAAATACATTTAAAATAACTATGCTAGTTATTATCTTAGTTATTTTAATTTATATTTGCTCCATGAGGGCTGCTCTTAATCCAATGGGAGGGTGAAGTTAAGCCTCAGCTAAAAGTCCTCTTCCTTAAATACATTTAAAATAACTATGCTAATTATTATCTTATTTATTTCAATTTATATTTGCTCCAAGCTGGCTGCTCTTAATCCAATGGGAGGGTGAAGTTAAGCCTCAACTAAAAGTCCTCTTCCTTAAATACATTTAAAAAAACTATGCTAGTTATTATCTTATTTATTTTAACTTATATTTACTCCAGCTTTTAATCCAATGGGAGGGTGAAGTTTTAGCCTCAGCTAAAAATCCTCTTCCTTAAATACATTTAAAATAACTATGCTAACTATTGTCTTATTTATTTTAATTTATATTTTCTCCAATTGGCTCCTCTTAATCCAATGCATGGCTTATTAACCCCGTGCTGATTACGCAAAGCAATCCATGTCAAACACCTATAAAAGGGAGTGAATGCGAGAGCATGTAGAATGAAATCAAAAAGCATACTTAATCCAGAGTTGTAAGAATACAAGCCATTATTTGAGAAGCGTTGGATCTGAAAGAAATGGAGCCACAATTTATTGCTGCAGTTGAAGGAGACGGAGAGCAGCGTGGTATATCTGAGCTGCCTCAGATTATGAAGGAATTGATATTTGCAAAGCTTTCACTACAATTAATCTCCGTCTCTCTCATGGTTTGTAAGGAATGGAATTCTATTTTGTCCTCGCGCAGCCTTCTGTCTTCATTGCCCACCCAAAATCCATGGCTTCTTATCTGCGGTGAAGAAGAATGTATTTCCTTTTTCCACACAAAAATGGAGGACTATTTCTCTCTCTTTTCTCCCAAATTCTGTCACATATAACAAGTTAACAAGTGCAGCGCAGGGGTTACTGCTTTTTCAAAAGAGGAATTATGAGAAGTTATACAAAGAAATCGATGTGACTGGCAAGTCTATCGATATTGTACAAGGAGGAAACGGAGAGACTTATTTGGTAGTGTCCTCCAACGTTGACATATTTTCCTTTCAAATCTACCATTATTTTCAATATTCGTGGAGGATTAAGTTTCAGTTTGCGGGACAAAGGGGCTCTAATAAATTCTCACGTTATCAACTGGTTGAGTGCAATGGCGTTCTTTTCTGGATGGGAATGTGGCCTATGACTATTGTTGGTTACAATACTTCCATTACCCTGCCAACTTGTTGAAGATTGGAGGAAAATGAAGGTTTTATCTATGGTTGCATATGGGTCGTCCATTCTAGTGGTAGCTATCTTTTCTGTGGGTATTGTTATCTGGGAGTTGTTTCAGGACGACGAAGATAAGTTGGTTTGGAAGTGGAAGAGTTTGCAAGAATGCCTCGTCACCCTTTCCCTCAATATCTTAATTACCTGTGGAATGGTTCGTGGCGTTGGAACTGTGTTTGTGTGGGAGATTACCTATGCTTGAGCGGTCTATTTGGTAGTGGAATATTTAGTACTTTATGTGGTAGTGGATTATTTGCTTATAATTTAAGGGAAGGCTTTTGGCAACGCCTTGCTCCATGTAAAACTCAAAACATTAATGGGATGATCGTGGTATGTCATTCCAACCCAACCTCATTTTCATATAGAATGATGGATAATGATATTATGGTGTTAGGTGTTAGGTGTTATGTAATGGTTATTACTTGTTTTTAATATATTGTAATGATTTGATATATATAATTTAGTGTTAAGATTTTAAATTTTTTTAAAAAATGTATTTTAGTATTCAAAACTATCATTATATAGTTATTTGTTGAGTTTAATATTTTCAAATTCTTATGGATGGTGTGTGAAAGAGGGGATGCAAACAATGATAGGAAGTGATGTGCTAACAAAGGAATGTTGAAATCAATATTGCCCCAAAATGAAGGAAAAAGGCACTAAGGTGAATAAAGCATATACATAAAAAGGGCATAAACTGTAGAAAATGGAGAAAACCTAAAGTAGCATCCTTAAGTGGGTGAAACACATGTTTTTACCTATATTTTCTTCCCGTTTCATCTGTCTTTAATAGATAATTAATTTGATGCACATTATGTGGTTGTTTTATTATAATGTATCATATTCATTTTCATTTCTCCTTTATTTATGAGGTCTTAAATTTATGTCACAATATATAATGCATTTATTTTTAGAGTGTTTTATTTTTTCTTATTGTTTTTATTTAATATGTCTCTTGAATATAATTAATTTGTTTCAGATTAGGCAATTCTTTTATTTCAATGTGTAATATTCATGTCCATCTCCCCTTTTATCTATGAGGTCTTGATGTTATGTTTGAATACAAGAAATTTATATATGGAATATCCATATATTTGGTGATAAGAATAAAAGTATTAAGTTTTATGTGATGTAAGATTAGACATTAGGAATAAGGTAATGAGGATATGGTGCAAGAGTTGTTCTAATATATAGAAACATCTCCCATCATCTTGTAGGTAATACGAAAGCATTTAAATGTATGATCATTTGATCTTGATGAGAATAACTTACTAAGCAATTGGGTGACAAGAAAATAAGGGAGGCACATAAATTAGATGTAGGGTAGTACATGTTCTTCATATAGCATGGAGGGCTCATAAAAGTGTAAGTAATCACAATTAACAAGAGTTGCACATCAGTAGGAATCCCTGCCAACTGCTACCAGCAGAGATTGTGAGAAGAGCTTTAAAAAATAAATGTTGTGTTAAAAAATAAGCTAATGGTTGCAAGTATTTGCAGTTCCTACATCTACTCAAAGATTCCCTGAAGATTATTCAGAGAGGGTGAAAAAGTACATGAATCTAGTGGCTATAGATCTAAAGGGTATGCTCTAAATCATAGTAGAATACATTGTTCATTTATGATTCCTTTTATATATTCTTCAGCTTTCCAAATGGATTTTACTCTTTAATCTCATGTCTTATCCCTTTTATAGATATGGATATGATTGGAAAAGGGAAGAAGCTGAAAATAACTTACTACGTACTCACACAACAGTTGTTTCATCTAGAATGTTGTATTTAATAGCCCAGGTGCTTCTTTCACTTTCAGGATATTAACTTTCTTCTCCTATCTGCTGATTTTATGATCTTGTGATTACATTGCCATGACTTGGTCCAATGGATGCATTTTCTTAGGAGATTGTCATTATAGTGGGTATAGCTATTAAATATTGGGTAAGTTTTGTTTGATGTGCAGAAGCCTTTTACTTCCAAATGGTACTTCTCCATCGATTGGGTCTTTCGAAATGAGGCAATGGATAGGACAAATCTCGCTGAGTTTCACCAAATCGAGGTTAAAGTAAAATCATTTCTAATATAAAACTAGTATTTACATTTTAACGAATGTTTTGATAGAAGATGAACTCTCTTGATCTCTGTCCAAATTGTCTTGGATGATTTATCTACATGTCCAAGGTTAGGCAATGAGTGCATGGACTCTTGGACTTTTCATTTTTATTTTATTTTGATGAGTAATTTTATAGAGTAGAGTAACATCATGAATGCCCATATGTAGCTCACGTGCATCTTCACTTTTGAAATTGAAGGTTCTAGTATGTATCTTTTGTTTGTGCACATGTTGTAATTCTCAACATTTTTTTGTTTCAGATTCCAGGTGTTGTTTGTGATAGAGGTCTTACATTGGATGACTTCATTGGTGTCTTGAATGGTTTATTTTCTCATCTAGGTAAATATTGAATTCTTACGTCTTCTTTTTGAACTCTTAGGTGTTATCATAATTTGCCAATTCTGTGAATTTTCTATGCTCTAGGCATTTCTAATTGTGTATTATTGTTGTGTACTAGGATTGTATTGTATTCTGACACAATTTCCATTTTAGAAATGACCAAAATAAAATTCAAACCTACCTACAAGCATTATACAAAGCCTAGTATGAAATTTTTAGGTAAAAGCTATTTTTCAAGGGTTTGGAACTACTAATTACATTTTAGAACACCTCTCTCTAATGATTGTATTGTTTATGTTATCCTATTTTCCTCTGCCTAGAGTTAAATGGTTAACCTTGTATTTTCTTGAAAATCCTTTAGAAATGACCATACAAGGTGTAAATTCTTGAATTACTCATGCCTTGCTTTGCAAAAAACCCCAAGATCTTACCTGAAGAATCCTTGTAGAAAACCCAAAAAAATCCATAAATCTTTTGGCTTCAAAAAAGTTTCTAAGTCATTTGACCTTCACAGTTCAAAAATGCAAAAAATAGTTGCATGCAAGTGTCTTTGTATATACAAGGCCTTTTGTATGTACATGCAGGTTCAAATGTACATCGGTGGGTCAAAAATCTCAATCGACCTTCAGAAAAAGTGAAAAGGTTGATTGTATGCATCTTCAAATGCATATCGGGTTTGTATATGTATTTGGGGAATCTGTCGCAGATTCTCAGAATATTTTGCAAATGTATATTAGGATAGTGTGTATATCAGGTTTGTATGTTTGCACATACAAATGGCTATATACAATGAAAAACATACAAGGCCGACATACATACATTTGCTGCAGTAGAAGGTTCATTGGCTGATGCATATGCAGGGATCTTTGTATGTTTGACATACAAAGCCAACATTCAAGCAATTCACATACATTTGCAATAGTGGAATGTATGTCAGCGAGATGCAAGGGAAACATGCAATAGTGGAATGTATATCTCCAACATACATTCGCAATATACAAGGACAAAGATGCATCCGCTACAGTGGCTTGTATATTTTTGCTTTGTATGTTTTCACATACAAAGCCGATATACAAAGAATTAGTGATACAAGTCTCAGGTATAGGCGATATACAAAGGGTGGGTTCCACCAAATGTATATTTGGCTTGTATGTTTTCACATACAAATGAAATATGCAAAGCGCCAGACAAGGGTAAGATACAAGAGGTGGACCCAACGGCGGAATTAGGCATAGCAGATAATCATTTGGAGTCCGCAGCTTGTCTATTGGCATTATATATGCCGATATGCAAAGGGGCATATACAAGAACAAGATGCAAAGGTGAATGTATGTTTGACATGCATTCACTACAGTGAAGGGGTTTGTTTGTTTCAAATATACATTTGCAATACACAATGTCCATATACAATAGAAAATATACAAAGGGGGAGATACCATTGGTGGGGTCTACCAATTATATGTTTGAGCATACAAGGTCGATATACAAAAGGAAAAGCATATAGTCTAGACCTGAAGAAGAAATCAAATGCAGCGGATAGGTGTCTGAAGTCTACGGCTTGTATATGATGCTTGTATATGCCGATATATAATGAAAGATACAAAGGAAGGATATAGGCTGGAGTTCAAATGGATATACATTTGGGTTGATGCAGTGTCGGGTCCGCGGCTTGCATTTTATGTGCATTGTATATGCAAATATACAAAGGAAAGATACAAGGTCCAAATTTCAATTTTCTCCCAATCCAATCGATAAAGTGACTGACGTCTAGCTTGCATGTTATGTGCATCGTATATGCCAACATACAAAGAAGATACATGCAAACCAGACCCGATGGTAATTTCAAGCTTGCTTCATAATCTTTTGAGTTCCACATGGTTTGTATATTTGCGATTGTATGCTGGTATTTACAATGCGATATGCAAAGAAAGGATGCAAGGAAGAAGATGCAGTTTTTTAGCGATGCTTCTTAGACCAGCTCAACGGTGAATCAGGTGGTGCCATGTGGCATGGATGGCGATGCATATTTAGAGGCTGATTCAAAAAGGGTAAAGGCCTGCGTTTGTATGCAGATTCAAATGCATATACACAGGGCAATTTCAAAGGGCCATTTAGGTGCCAAAAGTAAAGGTATATACAAGGAATTTTTGGCATGACTTTATACATCGGCGGCTCGACTGAAGGTCACCCTGACAACCTGATACAGCCTGATATATACAAAGCGCTTTGTACATGCAAGACATTTCAGAGGCCGATTTAGGTAGCAATATATACACAGGTGCAAAGCGATATATACAGGCAGTTGACTGAAGCTTTGACTGCCTATATCTCCTCTGTCCTGGCAAATTTTGACATGCTACAAAAGGCAAAAATGCTTGTTTTTGCCTCCTCTTTCATTTGGCAGGGTTTTTTTTGGGGGGGATTTTCTCACTTTCATTTTTCAGATCTAGCTTTACATGTTCAGCCGATAAGACATTTCAGGGGTCATCTTGAAGATGCAGGGGGTTGATCTTCTTTAGGTAGCTCCGGTTGGTGGATTCTGTAGGTGCATTCATGGCATATGGCTGCATTCATTTATGGTGTACGGGCTCTATGTCTTGTAGGACCAATTTTTATGTGTTGGACGGTGACCTTGGAGGTTTCCTCTTCATGCCCTATCCTATCTCACGTCCTAGTAGCCATTTTCTATGGTTTTGGTCCTGACAGTGGCATGGTCCCTGTCCCTTCACCACACCTCTACCTATGTGCCCTTGTTCTGACATTTATGGCCTGGGATTCATGGATTAGCGACTCCATGCTTTCCTGGTAGGAGTCTGACCTATAAAAGACATTGTAAACTCTCTTGTTATAGAGGATGGTTTTATTGGGGCTGTTATGCTACCAAAATTCTTGTAGTCAGATCTCTTCTGCTACTAAACCTTCTGTATTGTAATGGTCATTGGGCCTTCATGATTAATATATGCTGACTTCTTGCCTCTCTTATGTCTAAATTTCTATGTTTTAATGGAAGTTATTATCTTTTCTGTAGGTAAAACAGCTCCTCTGTAGGTTTAACTTTCATACCAAAGCCTCAACCAGTCATAAGTCTGTGTGAATTTCCCTCAACATTGAAAGAATCATTGTTGTGTCCACAGCATGACCACCATCGCTCACTAAATCTAGTGTATCATCCCCTTTCCCTTTCAGTTTCTTTCTAACTCTTTTCCTCTATAGAATTTTAGCACTAGGTTTAGCTGCACTGCTCTAACTAATAGGCTTAGAGAGAGGAACTAGCCTTCTCTGGAGGTCTGATCTCAATTTGCAAGGTCCCACACTTCAAGATCATTCCCATGTTACCCCAGATTGCTAAGGTTTCACTACTGCTGCAGAGGGTGCAAATCTGGGAGATAACAGTTTCTGGCATGCTCGGTGGGACCTTGAATCAAGAATAACGAGTTCAAATACTACATTTGATTATTGGTTTTGATGTGCAGCTAGTGATATCCGAACCTGTAAGAGGTTAAAACTTGCCTATCTAGTGACTCCAAGCTTTAGTTTAGTAGAATCAGTGTATTTCTGCTTATGAGAAGAATACATACTAGAAGCAGCTCTTCATCTTTTGAATACTTGCAATTATCTCCACCTAAGAGAAGAGGGTTAGTAGATGAGAAGCACAAGAAGACTCATGTCCAGTCTAGGAGAACCAAGTTGACTCCCCCTACCATTGGAGCTCACACTATCCCAAGGATCTCAGTCACAATGATCCCTGTGGTCAGAAATTAGCCCTTTGTCACGTTCAACCAAGGCAGCCCATTGAATCTAGTTCAGCATGATGATATCTCTGTCGCTGCCCTGAAGAGTTTGCCATTTTTTAATGGTGAAGATCAGACTACTCTAGCCGAGCATATCAAAGGCATTGCAAACCTATGTGCTGTCCATCATGTGACAAAAGAAAATGTAGCAATTAGGTTGTTAGTAGCTTCCCTGAAAGGGAAGGCTTTGCAGTGGTTTAGAAGTCTGTCGGTGAATTCCATTCATTCATGGGATCACTTGGGAGAAGAGTTGTGCAGCTTCTTTGAGGACAAATCAAACCATCTATCGCTGGTGGAGCAGCTATCTAAAATCAAAAGAGCCCCTCATGAAGTTATGTCAGACTTCAACCATCGTTTCCAAAAGACGTGGGATAGAATCCCACCAATGGTAAGGCCTACAGCTGACCTTACATTCCTATATTTTTTGAGAGCTTTAAACAGTGACATCTTTGTCATGATTAAATCCATAGGAGGATTTTCCTTACCTCAGGCTTATACCATAGCCATAAGGGCTAAAAATAGCCTCATTCAGGCTGCTAAGATTGCCCCTAGGCCTCCTTTGCCAATTTTCCCTGCTATTCAGCCACCATTCCCAACATATGTACCTCCCATAGCTGTTATCCCTGCTGCACTAGTGTTACCAGCAGCTAATGTGCAGTCGATTAGGTTAGAAAGCACTAGTCAAACTCAGTCTTTCAAGTTACAAGAGATCAAAGGATTGTTGCAATCTTTTGGTAATGAGCTGACTAATATAAAAAAGTAATAGTTCCAGAATAGACAGCCTTATCAGCCACATAGCCAAGGGCAAACCCAGCCTTATCAGGGACAAAACCAACCCTACCAGGCTAATAGGCCACCTTATTAGAACAATTACTAGGGGGCTAGGCAGAATATGAACTAGAGGCCTTTCCAGCCTTACAATCCTACATCCACCAATGTCGTTAGTGACATCGTCCCTATTCAGAACAACCTAGCGGCTGAGTATGAATGGTGCTCTCCAAGCAATCAGCCACACGGTCAGGCAACATGTCCAAATGGAGCCATAAATCAAGCTCTGACGGTGCAAAATGTTGCAGCTTCACAGCCAAGCACATCTAATGAGGGGACTGTGCAACAGATAGAACAACCTCAGAATGATATTGCCTTCCTCAATTGGTAGGAAAATGAGTTTTGTGGCATGAATAGAGATGACACTCTAGTTGCAGCAAACACAAGAGCCAAGAAGAGGAGTTATGAGATAGATCAGGCCGTAAGTAAAGAAAAAGGACCCGCCAATCCTTCGACATCCCAATTTCCCCATGTGTTACAAAGGAATGATCAAGCAAGTACCAGAGAGCAGCCTCTTTTGTAGGTTGATATTGCCACTGCAAAGCAACATCAAAAGGTAAGTGTTGCTAAACCTTTCAATATTATTGAAAACATGAAGAAAATAAATGTGACAATGTCTATGTGGGATTCTTCAGTGATGCCGGGTCAAAAGGATATGTTACAATCTACTTTGTCTGGTTTAAAAGTGTCAAGTGATACAACTGTTGACCTAGCTAGGGCCGTCCTTACCAATTCACCCCAGGATAGCAGCAAATAGCCAAGCAAGAGTGCTAAACTGCTTCCATTCTTTGTGTCATTAATAATAGGAGATAAGCTAGTGCACAATTGCATGGTGGATAGTGGCACAAGTAGTTCTGTTATGCCAAAACAGATTGTAGACCAACTTGGATTGAAATACCAGCCCCTAACAAAGGGAGTGCTCCAGCTAGATGGCACAGCTGTTAATACTGTAGGTGTGATAAAAGACCTAGGTCTCACCTTACATTCCTGTCCAAACATTTCCATTTCTCAAGAGGTGTTCATCATAGACCTACCTCCTCATTTTTCCATGTGTCTGTCAAGGGAGTTCACAGCCAAGATAGGAGGATATTTATCCTCAGATTGGTCCCACATGCTGTTTAGGACCCGATATGGCACAAAGGTGACCATAAAATCTAAGTTGCTTGCCAAACATCATATAGAGCCTTATGTCCCAAGTGTCGTTAATGCAAATTGCATTATTTCTGATGATCCTGAGCTTGTTGCCACTCAGCAACTGCAAGCTGAAAGTATGCCAGAAATACTGTTAAAGGAGTGGGCCTTGGAAAATACTGTTGACGGTCCAGAAGAACACATTCAAGAGACTGGTATGGGAGTATACATATTGCACGAGCCTGAATCAGAACTTTCAAGACTTGCAAAGAGTCCAGAGCTACAGATAGAAGAGCAGGATCAGGTATGGAAAATGTACTTTGATGGCTCTAGAAGTAGGAACGAATCTGGTGGCGGTGCAATGCTCATGTCTCCTCAAGGCGACAAGTATTTTTCTACTTTCTATTTTTCCTTTTCATGCACAAATAACACTACTGAGTATGAAGGGTTGATCTAAGGTCTGTAGTGGGCAAGAAAGAGGAAAATTGGATGCTTGCAAGTGTATGGGGACAGTGAACTCATTGTAAATCAGGGGAGAGGATTGCATGTCATGAAGAATGACACTTTAAAATGCTACAAACATAGGGTGTGGGATATGATTGAAGAGTTTGACACTTTCAATCTAATCTCTATTCCCAGAAATCAGAATTACCATGTAGATAGGTTAGCCACAATTGGGGCTCAGCTTGATATCCCCAGTGATATGCAAAGGGAAAAAGTGCAGCCTCATGTGAAAATAGTTGCTAAACCCTCTATCCCTGACAATAACATTCATTGGCAGGTTTTTGAAAGTGATGAGCAAATTCTGTGATTTCTTTTAGAAGAAGATGAGTTCTCTATGGTTAATCAAGAAAAGCTCAAGCAGCAGTATGATGAAGATCAGATTGTTCAACTGAAGACTAATAGGCTGTCTAAAGGACTGGCAACTTTGGAATCCATCTTTGGCACTGATGATCAGCATAAGAAGAGAAAAACCAGCATGCAGGTCAAAGAAGAACATTACGAGGAGCTGGAAATTTTTAAAGCTAAGCTTCTCAAAATTGGTAAAATCTGTTCACCTGAGGATAGAAAGGTTTTATTACTCTTTGCCAAAAATTTGAAGATGTGTTTGCTTGGGATTATTCAGACCTAAAAGGATTTGACCCTCACATTGCCCAGCACACTATAGAGTTAGAGCCAGGTGCAAAACCTGTAAGGCAGAAACAAAGACCCTTAATACCAAAGCTTGAACCCCTGATGATTAGGGAATTGACCAAGTTGATCAAGGGAAAGATCATTTTCTTGATCAAGCATACTTCTTGGGTCTCCAACTTTGTCCCTGTGAGAAAAAAGAATGGAGAGATCAGACTATGTGTTAATTTTAGAGACCTAAATAGAGCCTCCCTGAAGGACCACTACCCACTGCCCTCAATGGAGGAAATTCTGCAAGTAGTAGTTGGTTCAGAAAGGTTCTCCTTACTTGACAGTTTTTCTGGATATAATCAAGTGTTAGTCAAGGAGGAAGATCGGTATAAAACTACTTTTACTACCAAATGGGGCACCATGGCCTACAAAACGATGCCTTTTGGTCTATCAAATGCTGGCTCAACTTTTTAGAGGGCTATGGACATGGCTTTCAAGGGTTTGCTTTATAAGTTGGTGCTGGTGTATCTTGATGACATAACAGTCTTTTCCAAGAATGCGTCTAAGCATTTATTCAATTTGAGGCAAGTATTTGAGAGATGCAAAGAGTTTGGGATATCTCTCAATCCCAAGAAATGCATTTTTGTTGTGCATGAAGGCAAGCTTCTGGGACACATTGTGTCAAAGGAGGGTATTACCATTCATACAGAAAGGGTAAGGGCTATTCTGGAGCTGCCCTTACCTAGCCACAAGAAGGGACTTCAAAGTTTTATTGGCAGAATTAGTTTTCTGCGAAGGTTTATACCAGACATTACAAATTTATTGAAGCCATTAACCTCTATGTTGAAGAAAAATACAGTCTTCAGCTAGATGAGAGAGGCCAGACTCAACTTTGAGTCCATAAAAGAAGCATTACCGGCTACACCAACTCTGGCAAATCCTGATTTCTCCAATGATTTTGTTTTGTATGCTTATGGTGGTCTGGATACCATTTCTACAATTCTAGTATAGCAACAGAGTGAAGGCTTTGAACAGCCAATCACATTTTTTAGCCAGGGCCTAGAGGAGTATGAACAGAAGTATAGCTTCATTGAGAAGCACATCCTCATAGTGGTAAGGAGCCTCAAGAAGTTCAGGCATCTTATTTCTAACAATAAGATACATTTAATGGTTTCTCACTCGGGCGTGAAGGAGTTCCTGTTAGGTAAGGATGTCAATGACAAAAGAGCTAGTTGGATTACTAGAGTCATGGAGTATGACGTTGACATCAAAATAATCAAGCTCGTCAGAGGCAGAGGACTCAGCGAACAGCTTGCTGCTAGTTCTGAGAATGAAGTAAATAAGGAAGAGGAGGCATTTCTAGCCGCTGGGGATGAAAATCAGGCTGACACAGTGGCAGTGGGCGTAGGTTGGGTTAATACTATGATCCATTTTTTGCAAACTGGTGAATGTCCAGTAGGGTTAGATAGAGCCAAGAGAAGATACTTTAGACTGCAGTCTATCCCATATGTCTTGATCAATGGCATCCTTTTTAGGAAAGATTTTGATGGTGTATTGTTAAGATGCATTGATGAAGCTCAGACTGACAAGGTACTGCGTGAGTTTCATGATGGAACAGCAGGGGGTCATTTTTCCCCAAGGACTACTACTTGGAAAGTAATGAGAACCAGATATTACTGGCCCAACTTATTTAAGGATGCTCACGCATGGGCTAGAAAGTGTGTGAAATGTACCATTTTTGCAAGCAAGGAACGACTGCCAGCTCTACCCCTACAACCAATTCAAGTAGAGAAGCCCTTCATGAGATGGGACATTGATTATATAGGCCCCATTAATCCGCCATCCAGTGCAGGCCACAGGTGGGTGCTTACAACAACTGACTACTTCACAAGGTGGACTGAGGCAGTGGCTCTAAAGGAATCCAATGAGAGTGTCGTTTTGAACTTTTATAGTGATTTGGTATCTAGATTTGGGGTACCTAAATCAATCATCTTAGACAATGCCTTGACCTTTGTTGGATTAAAGATAATTGACTGGGCTGTGAAGAATGGGATCTATTTAGGCACTTCATTCAATTATTACCCACAGGGTAATGGTTTTGTTGAATCCACAAATAAAAACCTCATAAGGATTATCAAAAGAACAATGGAAGACAACCAGAGGACCTGGCATACCAATTTGAAATATGCTTTATGGGTAGACAAAATAACTCCCAAGAGGTCTATTGGGAACTCTCCATATATGCTAGTTTATGGAAAAGAGGCAAGATTGCCTGTATCTGCAGAGCTACCAGCTCTTGACATCATGAACCAGCTAGAGATGTTTGAAGAAGAGGATCCCATGGCTGTCAGATATGCTCAACTCATGGAGCTTGAAGAGGTCAGAGATAAAGCTAAGAAGGCTATGGAGTATCATCAGCTTCAGAAAAAGAAGGTTTTTGATAAGAGGGCCACTCCCAGAAGTTTCAGGGAAGGTGATATGGTGCTCAAATGGGATGAATTAAAAAGTAGGCTAGGGAGGCACTCCAAGTTTGATTGCATATGGAGTGGCCCATTTGTCATCACTGGATGCAAAGAGCACAATGCATTTCAGTTGTCAAAGATGGATGGAGAAAATTTGTCTATCCTAGTCAATGGGATGCACCTGAAGAGCTGTTTTGAGGTATGAATTGCCTTGTAATTAGTAGATTAGGTTTCTTGCTTTCAATAAGCACTACTGTACAATAGTTTAGATGCCTCTTTGCTTTCCCTAAGTGTTGTCTAGCACAGTTTGTGGGTTGCTTTTGCTTCTGTTTGGGCCTTGGTCTTCCTATGTTCTTCATTGCTATTATGCTGGGGTACTGAGGTCAAGATGTTTGTCAAGGTTTTTTTAGTCTCTTTTGACTCCATACCCAATGGATGTAAAGCCACTGATCATTTGTTTAGCAGGCAAACACCTGTGAGAGGTCACCAAAAATGTTATCCTATTTTCCTCTGCCCAGAGTTAAATGGTTAACCTTGTATTTTCTTGAAAATCCTTTAGAAATGACCATACAAGGTGTAAATTCTTCAATTACTCATGCCCTGCTTCACCAAAAATCCCAAGATCTTTTCTGAAGAATCCTTGTAGAAAACCCAGAAAAACCTAGAAATCTTTTGGCTTCAAAAAAATTTCTAAGTCATTTGACATTCGCAGTTCAAAAATACAAAAACCAGTTGCATGCAAGTGTCTTTGTATATACAAGGCCTTTTGTATGTACATGCAGGTTCAAATGTACATCTGCGGGTCAAAAATCTCAATCGGCCTTCATAAAAAGTGAAAAGGTTGATTGTATGCATCTTCAAATGCATATCGGATTTGTATATGTATTTGGGGAATCTATCGTAGATTCCCAAAATATTCTAAAAATGTATATTAGGATAGAGTGTATATCAGGTTTGTATGTTTGCACATACAAATGGCTATATACAATGAAAAACATACAAGGCCTACATACATATATTTGCTACAGTAGAAGGTTCATCAGCTGATGCATATGCAAGGATCTTTGTATGTTCGACATACAAAGCCAACATACAAGCAGTTCACAGACATTTGCAATAGTGGAATGTACGTCGGCGAGATGCAAGGGAAACATGCAATAGTGGAATGTATATCTCCAACATACATTCGCAATATACAAGGACAAAGATGCATCCACTATAGTGGCTTGTAAATTTTCACTTTGTATGTTTTCACATACAAAGCCGATATACAAAGAATTAGTGATACAAGTCTTAGGTATAGGCGATATACAAAGGGTGGGTTCCACCAAATGTATATTTGGCTTGTATGTTTTCACATACAAATGAAATATGCAAAGCGCTAGACAAGGGTAAGATACAAGAGGCGGACCTGACGACAGAATTAGGCATAGCAGATAATCATTTGGACTCCGCGGCTTATATATCGGCATTGTATATGCCGATATGCAAAGGGGCATATACAAGAACAAGATGCAAAGGTGAATGTATGTCTGACATGCATTCACTACAGAGAAGGGGTTTGTATGTTTGAATATACATTTGCAATACACAATGTCCATATACAATAGAAAATATACAAAGTGGGAGATACCATTGGTGGGGTCTACCAATTGTATGTTTGAGCATACAAGGTTGATATACAAAAAGAAAAGCATACAGTCCGGACCTGAAGAAGAAATCAAATGCAGTGGATACATGTCTGAAGTCCACAGCTTGTATATGATGCTTGTATATGTAGATATACAATGAAAGATACAAAGGAAGGATACATGCCGGATTTCAAATGGATATACATTTGGGTTGATGCAGTTTCAGGTCTGCGGCTTGCATGTTATGTGCATTATATATGCAAATATACAAAGGAAAGATACAAGGTCCAGATTTCAATTTTTTCCCAATCTGATCGATAAAGTGACTGACGTCCGGCTTGCATGTTATGTGCATTGTATATGCCAACATACAAAGAAGGTACATGCAAACCGGACCCGATGGTAATTTCAAGCTTGCTTCATAATCTTTTAAGTTCCACATGGTTTGTATATATGCAAAGAAAGGATGCAAGGAAGAAGATGCAATTTTTCAGCGATGCTTCTTAGACCAGCTCAACGACAAATCAGGTGGTGCCACATGGCACGAATGGCGATGCATATTCAGAGGCCAATTCAAAAAGGGTAAAGGCCCGCATTTGTATGCAGATTCAAATGCATATACATAGGGCAATTTCAAAGGGCCATTTAGGTGCCAAAAGTAAAGGTATATACAAGGAATTTTTGGCATGACTTTATACATCGGCGGCTCGACTAAAGGTCACCTTGACAGCCTGATACAGCCCAATATATTCAAGCGCTTTGTACATGCAAGACATTTCAGAGGCCGGTTCAGGTAGCGATATATATACAGGTGTAAAGCGACATATACAGACAGTTGACCGAAGCTTTGACCGCCTATATCTCCTCCGTCCTGGCAAATTTTGACATGCTGGAAAAGACAAAAATGCTTTTTTTGCCTCCTCTTTCATTTGGCAGGGTTTTTGGGGGGGGATTTTCTCACTTTCATTTTTCAGATCTAGCTTTGCATGTTCAGTCGATAAGACATTTCAGCGGTCATCTTAAAGATGCAGGGTGCTGATCTTCTTCAGGTAGCTCCGGTTGGTGGATTCTGCAGGTGCATTCATGGCATATGGCTTCATTCATTTATGGCATATGGGATCTATGTCTTGCAGGACCGATTTTTGTGTTTTGGACAGTGACCTTGGAGGTCTCCTCTTCATGCCCTATCCTATCTCATGTCCTGGTAGCCATTTTCTGTGGTTTTGGTCCTGGTAGTGGCATGGTCCCTATCCCTTCACCACACCTCTGCCCATGCACCCTTGTTCTGGCATTTATGGCCTGAGATCCGTGGATCAACAACTCCATGCTTTCCTGGCAGGAGTCTGACCTATAAAAGACATTGTAAACTCTCTTGTTATAGAGGATGGTTTTATTGGGGCTATTATGCTACTGAAATTCTTGTAGTAAGATCTCTTCTGCTAATGAACCTTCTATATTGTAATGGTCATTGGGCCTTCATGATTAATATATGTTGACTTCTCGCCTCTCTTATGTCTGAATTTTTTTGTTTTAATGGAAGTTATTGTCTGTTCTGTGGGTAAAACGGCTCCTTTGTAGGTTTAACTTTCATACCGAAGCCTCAACCAGTCATAAGTCTATGTGAATCTCCCTCAGCATTGAAAGAATCATTGTTGTGTCCACACCATGACCACCATTGCTCACTAAATATGGTGTATCACCCCCTTTCCCTTTCAGTTTCTTTCTAACTCTTTTCCCCTACAAAATTTTAGCACTAGGTTTAGTTGCACTGCTCTAAGTAATAGGCTTAGAGAGAGGAACCAGCCTTCTCTTGAGGTCTGATCTCAAGTCGTAAGGTCCCACACTTCGAGATCATTCCCATGTTACCCCAGATTGCTAAGGTTTCACTATTGCAGCAGAGGGTACAAATCTGGGAGATAACAGTTTATATGTAGTTATCATCAAGGATTCAAGAAATGGGTAGAGGTTGGTAATTTTGGCATTTTTCGGCCATAAATGTTCCTCCCTATGGGTCTACCATAAGATATTATTGCTTGGCGTTTATCCTTAGAAAGGACACTCATCATTAAGTGTTAACACCTTCAAAGAAATGCATTAACTAAGATTTTTGTTATGGAGCTATCAAAGAAGACAAACTATAATCCAAATTCTAAGACAAATAGAAACAAACTACTTATTTACAAATCTGAATTGTTATTTGGAGTAGGGATCTTAGATCCCTTATTAGAATTAGTCCACTTCTATCATGTTGGTACCTTTCTTATATGGTATAGATCTTCCAATTAATTTTATGCTAATATTATCTTCTTAGGGATTAACAACATCTACCTACTCACATTGCTATCAGCCTTGGAAGAAGGTAGGGCATGTATTGTGAAGAAGGAAGGAGGAATCTTTACATTTGTGGAAGTGATAGAAGATGCATCCTTGCAAAGTAGAGAACATGTTGTTGGAGCTCTTCTAACAATGTGTGAAAGCAATAAGTACAATTGTAGGCAAGAAGTCCTTAAAAGAGGGAGTTATTCCAGAACTTTTGAAGCTCACCATTTAAGGCACATCTAAAGCCCAAGAAAAGGTTTGTGCCCTTTTTACAAAATATACGAGAATCTTCTTCCTTCAACAAAACTGACTCAACATCTATTGTACTTGAGAATATTTTCTATGATCATGTTGATGGTATGGAGAAAGGAACCGAAGCTGCAAAAAAGTTGTTCATAGAAATGGTTCAAGCAAGCATGGAACAAAGCATTAGTCACCATTTAAAATAGAATGCACTAGTTTGTATATCATCATAGTTTACTATGATAGATAGCTTGGCTAAAGTGCCCTCAATGTAGCATATAATGGTTCCATGCGTAGCAATAATTTTGAAATGGATTTTAGTTTGAACAATATATATTTTTTGTCAGTCCAAGCCATTGTATGGTATTGGGTGACTAGTTAGAAATCATATCAAGTTGTTTACTTGGGAGTTTTAGAATCTCATAATATGCTTTATACATTGTATTCCATAACTAAATGGATTAAAAGGTTAGAGAAATTAAAATGTGTATGATAATTTTTTCTATGAAGAATTTTTTTGGAATTCACGTAAAAGTCTTTTTGAGTTGTTACTTCTCTTCTTCAACTTTTCATTGGGGGTTGAATAGCAATTTTTGCATATTCGGTATTTGTAAATGTCTCAGGGCTAGTTTTAAGTCCAAAGGATGGGTGGTTAAAGGTGGCTCTTAGTTTTATATTCCTTCTAAACTTTTGAAGCAACTTGAAGGTTAGGATTTGAGTTTTCTACTAGCTAGATTCTTCCTTAGTTTCTAGATTGGATTAGTTACAATTTTGGTAGAATTAATATGCTGAAATGCGTTATGTAATGGGAGCTAGGGAGTGGCATGTAGCTCTAAGGTTGAAATTTTCTTGGTGACGCTGATGATGATGGCGAGGCATCTAATCTTTACCTTTGAGAAACCTATGTTGATGGAGCCACACACCCACCCAAGCCCAAGGGCTACCTATTAGGTTTAAACCTTTACCTTTTTGGAGTAAGGGCTCCAACCTATCACTTTACCAAATCCCAATTGAATCTACTAGATATCCCAAACATCAAATGAATTTATGTTAAGTCTATATATCTAGAAACACATAATTTTAGTTAGTACTGAATTAACATAATAAATACTTCTTAAAATGGGCATATTAGTTTTCTAAGTAGTAGTTTTTGTAAACACCTCTATAGTAGCTCACATATATCGAATTGCTTATTTTCATTGCAGCTAGATGTAGATTGATACATCAAAAGAATAACATGTGCATATTTGAGGAGCTATTTCTAGTATCTTGCACATCTAAAAAAACAATAAAGTGTTCTTTGGAAAACATGAAAGAGGTATTTGGAAGCTAGTAATAACTATTCAAGAAGCTCCATAACTAGAATTTAGTTACAACCATTTCAAAAATAATGATAAGAACACAAATGAAATAAAAAGTTAAGAACCAAACAATTATGGTGTTGCACCATTGTAACATCCCCTATTACATGGTGTCATTGAAAAGCAAGGAATATTATGTATGAAGTATCACAAGGAAATGGAAGAATACAAATAATCTAGTTACACAAATTTAATCTTATTACCCAATTCATTAATTAATTAAAACATTCAAATGAGAAAATAAAGCTAGCTAAGAATTTAATAAAAATAAATGCAATTATGTAAAAATTTTACAAATTAAAATAATCCACCTATTTAGCCTATGGTTTAGTGCAATGTTTGAGGTGAGTGGATATCAAAGATTCAGCTTTGAGTAACTTATTGTGAAGGCAATACAGTGAGGTGGATGGCTCCTCATCTTAAGTTGTACACTGCACTATAGTAAAAACTAAAATGTAATGGAAGAGAACTCCCTTCTTGATAATTAACAAAACAATTTATTTGAACAAAGAAAAATTATATACCATAGACTTTAATTGGTGCCACATAGACTTAATATTGAGTATTCATTGTCAACTAGAATACACTAGGTCATGAAAAGATAAATAGGATACAAACATTGTTGGATATAAAGGAAAATATAGTATTTAAAGAATAAAAATAAGAAATGGAATGCTACAACTAACACCACAATTAGTTATAATTACGATTGTATAAACCATCTAAACAAATGCAATGATGATTAACAACAATAAAGACTAAAAAAATAGTATCACAACTAGACCACTGGTGGGGGAGGGGAACCTAAAACACCCACTACATCGTATTTCCATATTTTTTAATGATGCCATATAATATCTCCATATTTATAAACATAATATCTAGCATAATGTTCCACTTATTAAAAAAAGGTGGTAAATAGAATCATTATTTTGAGTATTGAATGTAAAATCCAAGTAGGTTCTTTTAAAATAACAAATACTCAAATGAATTTTTAAATTCAAGTACCAATTTGTTGAATCATCAATCTTTATACTTGAATTGTAGACAAGGTTTATTTAGTCCTCTACACTCAGGAAAACAAACAAGATATATGAATACCTATATTTATAGCCACTAAATTACTTCTACGGTCTTTGGTTCTATTTCTACTCCTACTCTATGTTTTATACCATTTCCTATCTACTATTCCTACAATATATGTTTTGTTTCTTTTCAGTTTACGAAGGGAATTTTGTAACATATCGGGAGACTTGACTCAACCAAAATCAATTACAGTGCCTTTATGATAGCTGAGTTATTACATAATAAACTTTCTCTTCCCAGAGATTATCTACTCAGAAGTCATTACCCCAATTGGCCAATCCATTGCAATTCATTCATTTGTCATAATTAGTAGTAATAGTTAGCAGTGTCTTTATTTCACAACTAATTATCAATGAATATCCTGATGCTTAGTCAAGATTTGATTTGTTGGTATGTGGCGATTGATCATCCAAGTACTATACATTAGTAATGTATCCTCACTAAGGTTAGGGGCCAGGCCAGGCGCCGAGTGGGGTTTGAGGGCATAACTCCTGAAATTGTTTTTCCCTCTTTTCAGCCCATTCAGAGTCGGTTGTTAATTTTTGTTAACCGACAAAAGAAAAATGACATTGTAAAACCCTAATTCTAGAAGCTTCCAAAAAGCTTATTATAAGCAGTTGGAATGTATGTTGCGGGTGTGGAATTTGTGAGATTGTAATCTATTTGCACTGGATAATAAAATCATTGGATAGCTGAGTTTATGTGGATGTAGCCCATTTTGGGTGAACCACATTAAATTTCTATATTGATCTCTTTTGTGTTGTTCTTCATTGTTATATTTGGGTTATTTAATCTGCATATAATTGTTAGTGTTTATTGCTTTGACTTTCCTGAATCCTAACAACTGGTATCAAAGTGGGTTGTGTTTGATTATCATCAGCAAGAAGGTCTCATGGTTGAGTGGGAGTCTCATAGTTAAGTGGGAGCAATGGCAGACAAGGGTAAATTGAAGGTAGATAAATTCAATAGGCAGAACTATTAATTATGGAAGATGTAGATGGAGGATTATCTCTATCAGAAGGATTTATGAAGGTTGTTGGAAGGAAAAGCCAAGAAACCCACAACAATGACTGATGAAGATTGGGATCTTTTAGACAGAAAGACACTGGGAACCATTTGGTTGTGCCTGGTACCATCTGTGGTGTTCAATATAATAGAAGCAATGACAACAAATGGTCTGATGAAAGCTTTGGCTAAATTGTATGAAAAACTCTCAGCCTCTAATAAGGTATTTCTCATTAAGCGTTTGTTTAATCTGAAAATGATTGAAGGTGGATCTGTGTTAGATCATTTAAATGAGTTTAATACAATTACCAGTCATCTAAATTCTGTAAAAGTGAAATTTGATGAAGAGGTAAGGGCTTTCTTGGTTTTATGTTCTTTGCCAGAAATCTAGGATAGCTTGGTAATGGCTATAGGTAACTTTATCTTTGGTTTAAATACTTTAAAATTTGATGATGTTGTTGGTGTTATCCTTAGTGAGGAAATGCGACAGAAAAGCACAGGTGAGACTTCAACATTTGGTAATGCTTTGACTGTAGAGAACAAGGGAAGAACAAAGGAAAGAGGAAAATGCCTTACAAATCATGGGAAGTCACAAGGAAAGTCGAAGAAAGGCAGATCTAAATCCAGAGGAAGAATGGATTGCTGGCACTGTTGAAATCCAGGACACTTGAAGAAGGATTGCTGGTCTTGAAAGGGAAATCAAGGAGATAGACAACATGATGATAGTAAGGAAGCTAATGTTGTGAGTAATAAATTATAGGATGCTTTAATTATGTGTCTAGATAATGCTAATGATTCTTGGGTAATAGATTCAGGTGCTTCATTTCATGCCACACCCAATAGGAAATATTTTGTAGATTATGTTCAAGGTGATTTTAGACAGGTATATTTAGGTGATAATGAACACCCTGTCAGATTGTTAGAAAAGGAAAAATAAAAATCAAGTTGCAGAATAGAAATGAATGGTTGCTATAGGAGGTAAGGCATGTTCCAAACTTGAGAAGGAATTTAATTTCTGCAGGACAACTAGGTAGTGAAGGCTGCATAATTACCTTTTCAAATAAAATCTGGAAGGTCACTAAAGGTGAAAAGGTAGGCACATTGTATTTGTGTATTGGTAATACTTATTCTACCTTAGCTGCTACAAAAATAGTTGCTACTGAGACAGTTATAACACTTGCTACAAGGACATAAATAGAATTGTGGCACCATAGACTTGGGCACATGAGTGAGAAAGGGATGAAGATCCTTCACTCTAGAAAGTTGCTACCGGGTTTGAAGAAGATTGACCTGGAGCTCTGTGAAAATTGTGTTTATGGAAAATAGAAAAGAGTCTAATTTCTTAAAGTTGGGAAAGAGAGGAAGAGTGAGAAATTAGAGCTTGTGCATTCAGATGTATGGAGACCAGCCCAGGTATCTTCTCTTGGTGGCTCTTGCTATTATGTTACTTTTATTGATAATGCAACTAGGAAAATATGGGTGTATTTCCTAAAACAAAAATTAGAAGTAATTGAAATTTTTAAAAGGTGGAAAGCTTTGGTTGAGAATGAGATAGGGAAAAAGTTAAAGTGTCTCAGATCTGAAAATGGAGGTGAGTATTGCAGCAGAGAATTTGAGAATTATTGTTCATATAATGGAATCTGCATGTAGAAAATTGTTCCTAGAATCCCACAAGAAAATGGTATGTCTGAGAGGATGAATAGGACCATTATGGAGTGTGCAAGGAGCATGAGATTGCATGTTGGACTACCCTTACACTTTTGGGCAGATGTTGTACATATTGTTGTTTATTTAATAAACAGGTGACCTTCAAATCCTTTGGATGGTGGAATTCCAGAGGAGGCATGGATGGGTAAAAAGGTAAACTATTCATTTTTGAAAACCTTTGGTTGTGAAGCTTTTATCCATGTTGATATTGAAAATAGAACCAAGCTTGAGGCTAAGTCTAAAAAATGTACCTTCATTGGATATGGAGTAGATAAATTTGGTTATTGGTTATGGGATTATGAAAATCATAAAATTATTAGTAGGGATGTTATATTCAATGAGAAGGTTATGTATAAGGATCAGCTTCAGGAAACGAAGCATGAACAGGCCAAAAAGGAATATGTGGTGCTGGATGAGATTCCAAAAAATAAAATGCCAGTGGTACCTGATGCTCAGCAACAACAAGTTATCCCACAGACTCCAGCAAGTGTTAGACATTCTACAAGGATAACTAGACCTCCAGAAATATTTTCTCCATCACTATATTCTATATTAATAATTGATTCTAGTGAACCTGAAGGTTATGAAGAAGCAATACAAGTAGATACCAAAAAATAGTGGGAGCTGGGCATGAAAGAGGAAATGGATTCCTTGCTGTAAAATTAGACTTGGGACTTAGTCCAATTACTTGTAGGAAAAAAAGCATTGCCAAATAAATGGGTTTACAGGTTGAAGGAAGAAGATGGAGGCAAGAAAAGATATAAGGCTAGACTTGTGGTAAGAGGTTTTACAAAGAAAAAGGGAATAGATTTTGATGAAATATTTTCTCCGGTTGTAAAGATGACTTCTATTAGAATTATTCTAAGTCTTGTGGCTGCGGAAAACTTGCATCTTGAACAACTAGATGTGAAACCAACATTTCTCCATGGGGATTTGGAAGAGGAAATATACATGTAGCAACCACAGGGATATGAGGTCAAGGGTAAGAAGGATTTTGTGTGCAGGTTAAAGAAGAGTTTGTATGGCTTAAAGCAAGCACATTAGCAATGGTATTTAAAATTTGATAGTTTTATGGTTGAATAAGGTTACAAAAGATGTCATTCTAATTATTGTGTTTATTTCATGAAATTGGGTAATAGCAACTATATTATCCTATTGCTTTATGTTGATGACATGCTTGTTGCCAGGTCTAACATGCATCATATTAATGAACTTAAGCAAAAATTAACAAATTCATTTTCTATGAAGGATTTGGGTGCAGCAAAACAAATCCTTGGTATGAGGATCACATCAGACAAGACAAATAGAAAATTATTTGTTTCTCAAAGTGAGTATGTAGAGAAGGTGTTGAAAAGGTTTAGCATGTAGAATGCAAAAGCAGTTAGTACACCTTTGCCTAGTCATTTTAAGTTGACTAAGGAGATGTGTCCAAAGACACAAGAGTAGGAAGACAAAATGTCTAAGATACCATATGCATCAGCAGTTGGTAGCTTGATGTATGCAATTGTATGTACAAGGATAGATATTGCACATGTAGTGGGAGTTGTGAGCAAGTATATGAGCAATCCAGGAATGGAACATTGGAATGCGGTAAAATAGATTCTCTGATATTTGAAAGGTACTACTTCAAAGAAACTATGTTTTGGAGGAACAAATTCTGCTCTAAAATGATATGTTGACTCTGATCTTGCGGGTGATATTGATAGTAGGAAGAGTACTATAGGGTATGTTTTTACTGTAGGAGGTACTACAGTTAGTTGGATTTCAAGGCTGCAAAATGTTGTTGCACTTTCAACCACTGAAGCTGAGTATGTTCCTGCTACGGAAGCTTGCAAGGAGATCATTTGGTTACAACATTTTCTATAGGAATTGGGGCAACAAAAAGAAGATGGCCCTTTATACACTAATAGCCAGAGTGCCATTCATCTTGCTAAGAATTCAGCTTTGCATTCAAAAACTAAGCACATACATCTTAGATACCACTTCATCCGGTCAGTTTTGGAGGATGGACAGTTGAAGCTTTATAAAATTCACACAAGTGAGAATCCTACAGATATGTTCACAAAGGTAGTAACACGGGAGAAACTAATTTCCTCATCAGTTTCCATTGGCCTTCATGACTGATAATTGTGGATATAAGAAACTAGCCAGGCCTATAATCTAGTGGGAGCTACAAGTGTAGTAGAGTTGTCCAGGATCATTCTCCAAGTGGGAGATTGTTGGTATGTGGTGATCAATCATGCAAGTACTATACACTAGTAATGTATCCTCTCGAGGTTTTAGGGCATAGCCCCCCAAAACAAAATTTTACCTCTTTTTTGCCCATTTGGAGTCAATTGTTAATTTTTGTTAACCAACAAAAGAAAAATGACATTGTAAAACCCTAATTCTAGAAGCTTCCAAAAATCTTGTTATAAGTAGTTGGGATGTATGTTGCAAGTGTGGAATTCGTGAGATTGTAATCTATTTGTATTGGAAAATAAAATCATTGGATGACCAAGTTTCTGTGGATGTAGCCCATTTTGGGTGAACCACGTTAAATTTTTGGGTTGATCTCTTTTGTGTTGTTCTTCATTGTTATATTTGGGTTATTTAATCTGCATATAATTGTTAGCATTTATTGCTTTTATCTGCCTAAACCTTAACATAATTAATTCATACCTTTATGGGACAGCTCCTTCCAAGACATTGTTAAAGTGTTCATTTTGTCTCCTCCTTCCCAAAAGTGGCTTTAGCACTTCCTTAGTTTTTCTTCACTTAGACCTACGTAGCATTTGAGCTATAAATGTAATGTTTTAATTTTGTGCTATGTTTCTTTGTTGTCATCAATCTATAGGTTTGAACAATTGAAGGGCCATGTCTAGCTTCACTTTTATATTTATTTTCTTTTCTCGTGATGCCTTCTTTGCTAGGGATAAGTCTCTCCATGGAGTCCATTACATTTTATTAAAACCTTTGAAGAAATCATTCTCTCTACACATGCACCCATGCTATGGTGCTCTTCACTTACCATCTAAGTTTCTAGTAGCATAATAGACTAATTGCTACATTGTTGAAACATTGTCATCCTCTCAAGGGTTTGCTGGAGCTATTGATTCTTATCAATCATTAATTGAAATTCATCTTTACTAATAAAGTAGTAATCCTAGCTACATTACACAAGTTATAGTTGTAACTAAAAAGTAAATTCCCTTCTATGCTTATTGCAGTCTTTTAATAACATCATCTTTTCCTACTTAGCTTAGTCCACAAATGACAATAACAAGGAGAAATTGAGGCCCAACAGATACTATAACCCCCTTTTTTTTACTGTTACACACGGGAAAGAAAAGCCTGTGAAAAAAAAAACAAAACTATCTTCACAACACTTCCTCTCCAAAAACCAAAACTACCCCAATCGTGGCAAACTAAAAAATTGACTCCCCAAGAACAAAGGTAACTATTTTTGTCCATGTAGAATTCAATGGTGTTTAGTTTGGTTGCCTAAAGACCTCAACTTATGACTTCCAACCTTTTGCCTTGGTGAACACCTTTAGACTTTACATAAGATGGCTTCAAAATGAAAGTTTCAAAGCTGGTCTTGGTGGGCAACTTGGCCACAAGCATCAAACTGCAACAAGACATACCAAATGATCTCCAAAACATCTATATCAAACCAAAATTGGTACAAAGACTTGAAAACATGAACAAGACAAAACAATTCACACCAAAAAACTTCACGAGGATGATGCTCTTGCATCATATTGTTACAGTTGAAGCTCTATAAATGAAAACACTTTCCCTTATCTTCCTCATTCCAAAATCAGTATTAGATCTTATGCCTATATCCATGCATATATTTGGAAAAATGCCACCATAGCCAAGCATCATGCAGATTGGATAGTCTAAGATTAATATACAATAACTATACAAACCAAGTGATCTTATAAAAGCATTCCAAAACAGTGTGGAAAATGATGGATCAAAATCATCATGAAGGAATGCAAAAAAACAATATTTTTTATTAGCCACCGAATGCTTAAAAGTCTCATAAAGAGAAAAGCTAAAGCAAGCACAATATGTAAATTTACATAGTAAGAGCACAACAAAAGTGAAACTTTATAGCCTACATTAGCATCTACCTCATAAACTTGCTTAGAAACTTTAGAGGAAACAACTTGGCAAGCCAAAGAAGAAGATTCAACTTGCTACTCTCCTAAAAAAGTACATATTAGAATATGCATGTATACAATATCTAGAAATTTGAGGATCTTGTATTTTGTAACCCTAGCTTTTTCCAAGTTTTAAGGTCTATTGAGATGATCTCTGCTTAGTAGACTTGGCTCCACAAGTTTCAGATGTTAATGTGATTCAATACTTCCATGTTTTGTTGACTGGGAAGATATAATCCATAAAAATTATGGAATTTGTGATGAGTCCTCCATCCCTATTAGTTGATAACTTTGATGACAATATATTAGTCTACTCCCAGCTTATCTGAAGTTTGGTCCTACATCCAAGTGAACCCTAGGAGTGTATTGGCTTATCCACGAAGCAAGCACTACCAATTCTTCCAAAAAATGTAATAAATAGGAATATATCAGCTAAGGCATTAATAACTTTCAAATTAAGTTCTTTTTAAAAGTAATTGCTGACATGGGATTTAGTCACCACGAAACTCCCGACTCCCCCAAAATGGCATCTCACCACAAGCACCCATAACACATAAAACATTATATGGCTTTACCTATGAAACATTAATATCCAGCTCACTTAAGATTATACAGAATTTTAGTTTTTACCAAAAGCATATTCTAAAGAGCATAACCCAAAATCTGTTCTGGCTCATTGGGAAAATGATGCAAGAAGAAAAACAAATAGAATCACACTTTATTAAGATTCTTCAAAATCAACTACAAAATTACAAACTTTAGATGATTCTGGTCATGATCTACAACTACAAAAACTCTACAACTCAGAAACCTAATAAATCTAAGTACAAACAACACTCAAGGTACCTCTTCTACACACCTCATAGAGGGTTAGACTTCTTGGTCTTTAGTGCTCTAACACCTCTTCTCCCCTTGCATGACCTTCCACCCATTCCTCTTTTACAGAATCCCTTCTACTCAGCCTTGTACTGGCCCCAAAAACCAACCCCCTTAAAAAGATAGGAAACAATATCCTTTTTCTACCCTCTACCTGCCATCCGTTTCATCATGTGAATAGAATTTGGGAATATGTGGAGGTGAGAGACAATTGTTTCTCCTTCGCTAACCATGCTCCAAAGATAGGGAAGCTTAAAACTGATTGCAGCCCCCACCAAGAAATGCCTCAATAAAACCTCCACAAAGCCACCACACTAACAATAGACTTCACCATCGAATAAGGCATCAGTCACAATAGAATACAATGCCAATCAAAAGGAGAGGAAGAATAATCTGATGGAGACTACTAAGGATACACCCAATTTGGAATGAGCATTAAAGAGAAGAAATTCTCATGTATATGCCCCTACATCAGACACCCATGGTAAGAAGTTTGTGACCATACACTCACAAATGTGGAGTTGAATGGTAGGACTATCCTTTCAGATTGCAAGCAATCTATAGCAAACTCCATCACTGATGTTTAGGGAAGTAAAAGGGGGGAAATGGGGTTTTAATGGTTTATGCAGAATCCTCCTTTCACACCAAACATACCAAGGGCATATCAACTAAGTTGAATCTCCACTAAGCAAGAGCAATCAAGCTATGGATTCTTGGATGTATCAAACAATGTCTCAATTTAATGCTCAATTGTACTTAGAAACCATAAATATGCAAATCAGTAAGCAAATTATCAAATTACAGCAAATCCTTTCATACTGAGATAAGGGAGAGAGATATTTAACTCACTATTTTTCAAAGTTTGGAAGGTAAAGAAGTCAAGGACACGGGGACTAGTGCCCAAGTCCAAGGTACCTATTTCTTTGCGGAATCATGATCTCCTTCTAACATTGATTTGCACTACAACTTCCATTTTCATGGATTTGACTGCGAAGCTCACGGGGACTAGTGCCCTAGTCCAAGAAAAACTCCAATGTCTGGCTTCTCTTTAGATATTGAATCCTTGATGTTTGCCAACCTTCCCTACAAATCCACTTCTTCTAGATGTGACACCTATAACCTACAATCACAAGGAATGTGGGAGGGGGTTGTGGTGTTTAGAGTCTTGCCTTGGTCAAGCCCCGGAGAGACATTCAAGTCTTCTGAACACCGTTGTCAGAAGAGAGTATGTATCCCGGCAAGATAGAGACAAAAATCTAAATGATAAATGATTGAAAACATAATTGATATCACCTTGTAGTGGAGATCTCATGAAGGAAGATGCTCTTCATGCAATGAGGAGATGGATGTCAAATCTGCAAATACAAACACAATAACAACAAAGAACTACTCTGCAACACAATGAATACCTTGAATCACTTTCAAATAAGCTTGTTAATTAAAAGGTCCATCTAGTTTGCAAATAAAACCTAATCATGCTTATATATGCAACTACAAAGATTCCTGCTAAGAATTTTGTAATTCAAACTTTAGATGTCAGCATAGGACCCAAATAACAGTCACTAAACTAACATTTGAAATTAAAGGGCAGACCCAAAATAGGGATGGACTAGGCTGGTAGTGCCTAAGTCCACCCTACCATTTTTTCTCAATGATTATTAAAGTGAAGCCCCCTAGGTCCTATTTGTCATAAGACCTAAGGGTTTTCTCATCGGGAGTCATAAATAACATGCAAGATGCTCTAAATGTAATTATAGGACCCAGGAGCTAAACCTTAAGAGGGAAAAGCCCCCAAGGGGACATTTTCTAACATAACATTTAGCCCCCACATTAATGTATGTATAAACACAAGGCCAATACATGCATTAAAGTACGGTCAACAAGCACAACAAACATGCCAAGCAAGGAGAAGACACGCCAAACATATTGAAGATAGTAACAGGCACACAAAACATAGAGAAGACAGTTATAGTCATGTAAAACATAGAGAAGATAATATTGAAGACACACAAAACACAATGAATAAAATGAATGTAGTGATTATTTTCTTTTTCCTTTTCTCATATATATGAAATGTGGAATGCAAGTACAAGGAAAATAAACACACAACCCATAGTGCAGGAGGGACTCATCGCCACCAGTCTTTAGACTGCACATGGGGCAACAGACACACAATACAAATCTCAGAGTGTAGGAGGGACTCATCACCACTAGTCTTTAGACTACACTTGAGAACAAACATGCCATACAAATCAAGCACGCCATACCAATCTCAAAGCATAGGAGGGACTCATCACCACCAGTCTTTAGACTATGCTTGGGAGCAAACACACCATACACACACACATGGAAGACATAGAGAAAACACAACAAACAAGAGATGGAGTGTACCTATTTCTAGGTTCATCACCATCTCAAGCACATTATAGGCACATACCGATGATTGGGCTTCACCACCACAATCACTGAAGACATGCTTAAGGGTTAGGATAGTCTCAGATCCACTCCCCACTTGCTCGGAGGACTCTTTTGAAAATGCTAGGATTGTGCACTCTCCTCGAGAAATACACCATCCCCACGTCACACAAAGGGCTTAAGATAAAAAAGTATATGCATGATATCCCACCTTCGCAGAGGGCTTAAGTGATTGTAATGGATTCAAGATTCACAAACACACATTGCTAGCATCTACAACAAAAAACTTACCTTATATATGCCCCCACCTTAAGGTGGTTGATGTCATGTACTGATATCAAGCACGTTAAGGTAGGAAGAAAACACACAAGGGAACATGAGTTCTTGCAAAGCCCATGCCCCATGGAGGTGACATGTACTTTACGATCACCAAATGTTCCCACAAACACACAATTCCCTGTAAGAAAAGGTGTTAGCATCCATATAATTATGATAATCAACAATGCATATGATCATTCACATAGAGAACAAAGGAATGCAAGATTCACGATAGACAAAGTGCATGGAGCATCAGTATTGTTATGTTTTGTAAGAGAGATAAGACAACATCAAGATCACATGGAGTGATTCTACTAGCCAAGCATCAGATATTATATAACAACCCCATTGTCATGTATGGACTCGGTCCATTTTTTGATTACTCGCTAAAGGGACACTAGGTCCACATCAGTATAATATGTTTTTCATCATCCGCCCATCAGATGGAACCACTAGAGGAAGGGAAACAATAAATCAAGAGAGGAGAAACAAGTGCCTTAGGGACAGTCACATAGGAGAGTGTAGCCAAGTCACCAACCACAACGTTATGTCCGTAAGACACAACACGCAACAATGAAAATGGAGGAGAAGCAATATAGAAGAATGATGATACACATAGAAAAAGGGTCACAATAGAGGTGGTCTCTGAGTATCCTTTACCTTACAAGATTATCAATGGTCATCCTAGGAGGCCTAAACAACACATAACACATCATGGGGGAACACATCACGGAGATAAAGGGTTATAAATACTTACCTACAGAGATAAACAAACTAAGGGTTGTCATCGAGAAAATCATCCTCTTCCCAATCTTAGATGCTAGAGGAAAGAGGTGTGTAAGGTACCATATCCCAACTTTTGTTCTTATCTTGCAATTCTTCAGTTTTGAGGTTTTCTCTCTTTGTTTTAATGTTAGGATGGATGTTTTCTTGTTGAGCGGAAAATTGTTGCGCAAAAGCTTGTCTTCTCCTCCTCCTTTCTTTTACTTCTCTATTCCTTCTTATTTTAGTACTTAGTTCTTCAAAGGCATCATCATGTTTTTCCATAGGATTTTGCACATTAGTGGAGGAAGCACCATGTTCAAATTTCATTGGTCTTAGTGGAATGTTTTATTGTCTATGAAAACCTCTCGATCCTTGTAAGGATGATGGGGGAGGAACCTCAACATAAATACCATCTCTCCATGGATGAGGTGAGTTATGAAGCTTTTCCTTATCCACATCTATCACACCAATTATCTCATCATATCCATAGTAGTCTTGTGTTCATTTTCCTTTTGCTCTAAGGGGATCCTCAAACACATGTTGTTCATCCCTCATTGTTTGTAGAGGAGGCATGGCCACTCTAGCTAGTTGTTTGGCTTTGTATCATCTGTAATTTAGGAAGGATTGGTCTCTTCGTGGCTTTGGTTCTATTTCAATTTGCAGCCAAAAGTAATCAACGGTGAAATTCTTGCTCTTAGCCAGAGGTTGGTATGTGTTACGATGGATAGTACGGATGTCTCCATGCAAAGGGAATTTTAGGCATTTGTGAATAGTTGAAGGGACGACATTCATAGCCTCAAGACATGGGTGTCTAAGTTTTACATGAAAGAGGTTGGATAAGGGAATAACATCAAATAACTGATCCACATTTTTTTCATAAACTGAGACTAACAGTTTTACCAATCCAAATGTTTTCATCAAAGATCCATTATGTGTTTTAATTCTCAAATCCGATGGGTCATAATAGTTTTGTGCCAAATCATATTTAAGAAGGAACTCTTCTGTAACCACATTAGTCATGCAATTAGGGTCTATTAGTGTTCCATGAACTGGTATTTCCATTATTTTCACTATAATATAAAAAGGCCCTTCAGTATCTACCATTTCTTTGTCATGAGGTGTAAATGTTATTTCAAGTTCAGGTGCTTGTCTTTTTAAATGAGGCCTAAGAGGAAGCCTAGTATTATTTTTGTATTGACAAGCCATGTATATGTTTTCAAATGAATGCTAAATCATATTTCAAAAGGTTTTCAAAACTTATGCAAGAGCAAATGCAAAAGTATGCATGAAAATGACCTAAAATGCTTGATTTTTCAACTTTTTTCAATGCAAAACACTAGGAGAAAAGATGTGAAATTTTTCAATAGGGATAGAAAATAACACGTCTAATAATAGTCAAATGATGCAGCAATATCTTTCACAACACACTTTTAAAGCAAATGGAAAGTGATGACAAGTCAAAACCTAGTGCAAATGTGCTAAAATATGCAAATTTTCAACAATTTTCCATGCAAAGGCCTGGTAAAAGGGGTGTTGTAAGGAATTTGAGGAGGGGAAGTAGATAATAACCCTAATAATAGCAAAAATATAGAAAAATCATGTACAACACACTTGTAGTGCAAATTTTGAGAGACGATAAGGCCAAATTCTAGTGAAAATCCAAGGTTTTCAAACCGTAGACATGAAAGTTTGCAAGAAGACCACTATGATGCAACACTACTATTAGAAATTGTTCCTCATGAGTATTTGAAAATGGCAGTAAAATTTGAAACAAGATTTTGACTACAAACCCTAGTTAATGCAAAACTAGGATTTTATGAAAAATGCACAATTTCAAGCATTATTTTGTCAAATTAAGCACAAAAATGCAATGTAAATGAATTATAAATGATTAATTTCTATAATTTAAGTTATATTTAATGAAAGTGAGAAATTTAATGAAATTGAATGCCAAATAATTCCAATCATGCTAAAATGCAAGCCAAAAATACCATTTTTTTTCAAAATTTTCTTTTTTTTTTGTAATTTTTTGAATGCAATAAGATGAATGAATACAAATATATCAAATAAAACTCAAAAAGATGCCAAAAAGTCTTTAAAAATGGGTTTACCAAAATGTTTAGAAGGTAAAAGGGGGAAAATGGGGTTTTAATGGTTTATGTAGAATCCTCCTTTCACACCAAACATTCCAAGGGCATATCAACCGAGTTGAATCTCCATTAAGTGAGAGAAATCACCTATCAGGTTGGGCTACCACTTGGGAAGCTGTGGATTCTTGGATGTATCAAACAATGTCTCAATTTAATATTCAATTGTACTTAGAAACCCTAAATATGCAAATCAGTAAGCAAATTATCAAATTACGGCAAATCCTTTCAAACTGAGATAAGGGACAAAGATATTTAACTCACTATTTTTTGAAGTTTGGAAGGTGGAGAAGTTAGGGACATGGGAACTAGCGCCCAAGTCCAAGGTACCTATTTCTTTGCGGAATCCTAATCTCCTTCCAACACTGATCTACACTGCAACTTTTGTTTCTAGGGATTCAATTGCGGAGGACATGGGGACTAGTGCCCTAGTCTAGGAAAGGCTCCAATATATGACTTCTCTTTAGATCCTAAATCCTTGATGTCTGCCAACCTTCCAAGTTGCAATTCTACTTCTTCTGGATGTGACATCTATAACCTGTAATCACAACGAGTGTGGGAGGGGGTTGTGGTGTTTAGAGGCTTGCCTTGATCAAGCCCCAGGGAGACACTCAATTCTTCCAAACGCCATTGTTAGATGTGAGTACATATCTTGGTGGGATAGAGGCAAAAATCTAAATGATAAATTATTGAAAACATAATTGATATCACCTTGTAGTGGAGATCTCATGGAAGGAAGATGTTCTTCATGCCATGAGGAGATGGATGTCAAATCTATAAATATAAACACAATAACAACAAAGTACTACTCTGCAACACAATGAATGCCTTGAATCACTTTCACATAAGCTTGTCAATCAAAATGTCCATCTAATTTGCAAATGAAACCTAATCATGCTTATATATGCAACAACAAAGATTCTTGCTAAGAATTTTATAATTCAAACATTAGATGTCAGCATAGAACCCAAATAACAGTCACTACACCAACATTTGAAATTAGGGTAGACCCAAAATAGGGTTGGACTAGGGCACTAGCACCCAAGTCCACCGTACCATTTTTGCTCAGTGATTATTAAAGTGCAGCCCCCTAGTTCCTATTTGTCACAAGACCCAAGGGTTTTCTCATCGAGAGTCAGAAATAACATGCAACATGCTCTAAATGCAATTATAGGACCCAGGAGCTAAACCTTAAGAGGGAAAAGCCCCCAAGGGGACATTTTCTGACATAACAACTGAAATATGTGTACACAATACTATCTCTTTTTCCTCTTTTTCTAGCATCTTGCCGGAACAATGTTCACTCTCCTCAAACAAATCTACACTTCATTCTTTCCTCTTCTTTTCATGGACTTCTATCCATTATGTACCATCTTTCTCTTATAACTCCATTCATCACTCTTCTCTTCACTTGTGGATTTGCATCCACCATGTACCGACCATCTCCTCCAATGTCTCTCTCTTCTCTTCTTCCAACTACTCACTCTTCTATTCTCCTCTTTCATGGGATGCAACCTACCTTAGACCAACCACCTCCACCAGATCTCTCCCATAGCTTACTCTACAACCTCTACCTGCAAGTATACATCTATATCCCACATTGCATCTACACAATCCTTTTTCATCTCTAACTCTTTACTCATTTCAAAATGCAAATTCTTTGCATATTCAACATTACAAAACTCATAAAAATCAAATTTTACCTTGAGATGACAACATCCTCTTCCTCACTACTGAATGCTACTATCTTTGTTGTTGCTCTAAACAACTTCTCTACCTTTGCAATATCTTCCTCAAGAAACTCTTGGTCTTCATTAGGTTCCTCATCGAACACTTGATTCTCATACATCACTGCATACTTTGTTTCAACTGTAACATCCTCAACTGCTGCAACTTTACTCACAACTGCTCTTGTACTTTATACAATCTCCTCAATGCTAATTTTTGGAACCCTTCCATCTTTAGTTAATGCTATAACAAATTTGTCATCTTCACTTTTATCCTCCTCTTTCATGCTTTCATCCAAGCATGCTACTACAACTTCTTCAGATTCCTCATGAATAACCTCTTCATCTTTATTTTCCTTACCTACAGACAAAGAATCATCTACCAACAAAACAATGTTAGCATAATCATAAGACTTATCTTCTCCCATATATATCTTCTCCATTCCCTTATCACATTCATTTGACATTTTCCCTTCAAATAATATATCTATCTTTCTCATGTCCTCTTTGAGTATGAGATCTTCTTCATCTTCCCCAAATTATTCATCAAACATAGGACCCTTACATTCCATTATCTCAGATTTCATATCTTGAGAATCTTCCATGTCTTCTATACCTTCCCCTTCTTTGGGCATGTCTTCAATCACATCTTCATCTTCAAATTTGTAGCCAAATATGGTACCTCTATCATCCTCCACTAACTACTCAAATCAGCAATACTCGAAGTTGTTACCTCTTCAACGCAATTCTCACTTTCCTCATCAGGTTCCTCTAATTTGAACTCTGAACTTCTAGTTTTATTTCTAACTAGTCTGGTCAGTAGTGTCACCTTGTTCTTAAGATCCATCATCCCATTTTGCATCATCTCTCCCATATATGCAATCTTATTCTTTCCTCTAATCTTCTTTTCCTCATTTCCAACATTATTCTTTCCTTCAATTAAAATTCCAAAGGTCTCTTCCATTATCTCATGAATCGTACATGCCAATTATCTTATCCCTATCATTTTCTCTTGAAGTCTATAGAAATCAATTATTTCTTCTAACTAAATAATTTAGACTCTTGGTCTCACATTTAATCCCTTAATTTTCTTCTCAATCAAATCCCACAAGTCCAGGTACAAACTACCTCACATCGATAGTTCTATTTACATGCTCAGGGACTTCCTCTTCACAATTCAACCCTCAGGTCCTCACACAAACTACCTCTAATCAGTGATTTTGTCCACACACTTAGGAGCTACTACACTCTAATATCTACCTCCACCTCTACTCCTACCTCACGGGGCCACTCTTGGAGACACTTTCTCACATCCCACAACTCACAAATCCTGCTACAAGTTGCCTCATGTTCAGTGATCTACCTGCAGACTCAAGAACAATCCTCTCTATACCACTGATGTAATAAAAAAATAAATAGAATCACACTTTATTAAGCTTTTTCAAAATCAACTACAAAATTACAAACTTTAGATGGTTCTAGTCATGATCTGCAACTCCAAAAACTCTGCAATTTAGCAACCTAATAAATCTAAGTACAAACAACACTCAAGGTGCTTCTGCTACACACCTCATAGAGGCTTGGACTTATTTGTCTTCAATTCTCCAACACCTCTTTTCTCCCACATGACCTTCCACCCGTTCCTCTTTTAGAGAATCCCCTCTACTCAGCCCTGCATTGGCCCCAAAAACCAACCCCCCTAAAGAGATAGTATATCAAACTATTGTGTTACCTAATGGTGCATACATATAGTGTAAAGATACATTTAATAAAGACTCTTTCCTATATATAAATAAAATGAAATTGATTATTTTTGGTCGATGTGCAACCGCTTGTGTGTTCGGATGCTCCTGCATCACTCTAGATAAGACATTGAAATGGCATGTTTGCATTAACTCTCCACTAATAAAGTTTTGCAAAGAGATCCTTTATGGAAAGAACTATAACACTTGGAATTTGTCTTCCATGTAGAACATAATCAACAAGCTCTATAGTGTGTAACAAATTTATGTCACATCCCCATTGGTTGCACAAAAACAAGATCTTTGTAATGGGGTATGGACATACATCAAATCATCAGAATTGGGAGCTACATGATATTCTAATTGAGTAGAGACACACCTCTAGATGGATGAATCTCATGAGCCAAGAACAACCTTGAAAGACTAGTGCTTCATGTCTTCCTACATAGGAGGCTCACTAAAAATCCTTCCCTAGTCAAGCAATTTTAGGGTTGATGGTTGTATTCCTTGCAACTTTAGGGTTAGGTGTTTTAAGAATGAGGAAGATTGATATTAGCTTTAAGGTTTTACTTATATAATATTATATTATTAAAATAGTTTGATTTGGTTAAAAGTATTTATTTTATAGTGTTATGTTGTTTAATTTATTTATTTTTGGTTAGGCAAGTGCCATCATGGGGATGGCTCCCTTTTTGTATAGAATGAAACTAAAAAAAAAGTACATTTATTTATTGGCTAACACCCTAATGGGTATGCTATGCCAAGTTCCATATATAACTAAAGGCTATCAGTGCCTTTAGAGCATACAACGAGGCTATCAGTGCCTCCTACCTAAATATTAATACTAAGCTATTACATAATTTCATGCATTATCATCATAATGCCTTCTGTGGCCTCCAGTAGCCTTCCCACTTGACCATCCGTAAACTCTCCTTTGTTCTCCTGCAAAAGTTTATGAAATGTTTTCAGATTTATGTTCTCTATTCCTTCCTTGGATGCGGTGAGAATAGCACTGGCCTTTTTTGAGCCAACCCTCCTTGTGTATGTTGCCTTAAAAGTTTCCTCTGCCTGATCAGATCCAACATCATTAATCTCCCTCATAACTACTGCATGGTTGGTCTGAGCGACCATTTGTGCTCCCTAGGTGACCTCGTAAAATGAACCTCTGATGATCAGTGAAATGTTGACAAAAAACAACTGATAAACATGGCCATCATGTACATGACCTCCACTCCATGATTCTCTATCAATCACTTACAGAATCACCTCCTTCACCTGAAACAAACACCCCACCTGCTGCTCCTTCCCTTCCTCCAGGGACCGACATTTAACACCCATGATCTTTGCCATCGCTTCAAGATGGAAAGAACTTTCCTTATCTATAAATAGAAAATCTTGTCTCGGAAAACAATCGACTCTGTACTCCATCCCTGAATCCAATCTGAAACGCAAATCCTTTAAAGTTTCCATATCTGCAAATCTCACATCGTAGCCAATCCTTTCATATTCCCTCTGGTCCTAGCTCAATGCGTCTACTGTCAGGTGCAAGCCTCGGTTATCTCCTTCCATCCGAGAGCCCTCCACATCTGATCAAAGTACTACATCAAAACCAATCCAATTTACAACGTCTGAACTTCCAAAGTCCTTACCACTCGTGACTCCTTGATTTGCCAAAAAGTCCACTACCATATTAGCTTCTCTAAAAATATGGACAATAGAAAAATCAAGATTCTTTAGCATATCCCTAACTCTCCTTACGCCCTTCTTTAGCAACCAATTTTCCATGTTATTTCTAACAATCACATTAATGATCATCTGGGAATCCCCTTCAATGTTAATTCGTAACCAACCTCTTTTTTTACATTCTGCTACTCCTTGAGCCAAAGCTTCCAACTATGCTGCATTGTTTGAGGCTACACCCATATAGCCTGATGTAGCTCAAAGGAGTGCTCCTCTCTCATTCCTAACAACAAATCCATAACCTGCCTGCCCTAGATTCCCTTTAGATGCCTGATCAAAATTGAACTTAAGTCTACCACTAGGAGGGGCCAACCACATGGTTTGATCCCTTTTCTTCTTCCCTCTGCCTCCCCGAGGGATCTTTAGACCTGGCCAACTCTTCATAATATGATCATCTCAATTGGTGAATTTACTTCCACCTCTGAATTGTGCTTTTGTATTTAAGATCTCTACTAAACCAATTTTTTCCTTCCTTATCATCTTATCGGTAGGAATTTCCTTCTCAAAATTTCTTAGATTTCTTTCCCTCCAAATATGCCAGACTACCATGGAGGGGAGAGAAGTCCACAAACCACCCTAGAAACCTTTGTTTTGAAGCATTGGCCATCTCTTCAAAAAGTCTACTATTGAATAGTTCTTAGCTCCTTTCCAGCCTAGCATGTTCAAAAAATGATTCCACACATCCTTTGCTACCTGACAGCCCAAAAGCAAATGATCAAGAGTCTCCTCATGTTGTTTACATAAATACATTTATTTGGCCCATTTATGCCTAGTCGCTGTAGCTTTTCCCTAGTTAGAATACTCTTGTGGAGCACCGTCCAGAGGAAGGCTTCTGCCTTGGGCAGTACTTGATTGTCCCAACAAAGTTTTTTTGGCCAACACTCAGTGAAATTACTATTTCTATCCATTTTTAAAAGGTGGTATCCTATCTTAACTGTGTATTGTGCCGATTTGGCTCCACACCAAAGAATTTCATCTGGATCGTGATTCACGCATACTATTCTTTCATTAAGTACTTCAATGAATTTCCTTTTGAGTGCATCCTCCAAATTGAACTCCTCCACATTCACCCATTTGACTCTACCTTGCTCAACCCTTTCTTTAAAATAGTCCGCAACCTTTCCCGTTTGGCTTGAATCATTTGGGAATTTAAGTCTTTGAAATCTTGAAAACTATCTAACGATGGTTATCCTTCCCACGAGTCTATCCAAAAGTTTACTTTTTTCCCATCATTTATACTCCACATCAAATGGTCTAGTATTACGGCTCTGCATTGCTTTACAAAATTCCAAACCGCCAAACCACCCCCTAGATTTGCAATAGTCAAGATTCTATTAGGGTCCAAATCATCTAAATATTTACTTTGCATTATTCTACACCATAATTTTTGGGGTTGTTTGACCAATTTCCATACCAGTTTAGCTCCCAATGCTTTGTTTTGAAGCTTCAATTCCCTCATTCCCATTATGCCTTTATCCTGTGGGCAAGTAGCTTTATTCCATCCGATTAGAGGGATTCTTCTTACATCCTTTGATCCTTCCAGTAGAAACCTTTTTCAACCACCTTCTAGATCATTCTTTGCTTTGTTTGGCACAGGAAAGCATGACATTAAATGAATCAGGACTGCCCCTAGCATTGCTTTGAGCATAGTGATCCTTCCTACTAGAGTTAACCACTTTCCTTTCTAGGCTTCCATTTTATTCTTGGAGTGAGAAATCACTTCTTCCCATAATTGTGACTTAATTGCCCCACAAAATAGAGGAGCCCCTAAATATTTGGCTAGTAGAGAATCAACTTAACAACCCAAAATAGTAGCTATCTTCTGTTGCCATATTTTTGAAATGTTGAAAAGAAACATTCTTGTCTTCTCATTATTTATTATTTGTCCTGAGAGATTTGTGTAGCAATCCAGAACCCCCCTTGTTGCCTCTGCTTCTGCTAAACTCGCTTCCCCGAATAACAAGGTGTCATATGCGAACTGAGCGTGGGTGATTGGTTCTATATCCCTGGCCACCTAGACTCCTTTCCAACCTCCAGACATCTAGAAATGTTTGATCATACTTCCCAATGCTTCTTCCATTAATATAAACAAGCACGGGGACAAGGGGGTCCCCTTGCCTCAGTCCTTGGGAAATTTTGAAAAAACCGTATAATGAGCCATTCACTGCTACTGACATTCTTGGCATGGAGATGCACTAGAAAATGCCTTCAAGCCATTTCTTACTAAAACCCATTTTCTCAAGTATTTTTAATAAAAAATTCCATCTTACTCTATCATAGGCCTTGCTCACATCAAATTTTATTAGCATATTTTTCTGTCTAGACTGATTGATAGAGTGGATTACTTCATTAACTAAAATAATGTTGTCAGCAATTTCCCTCCCTGGCATAAAGCCATTTTGATTTTTAGAGATAATTCTTCCAAGGACAGGTTTGAGTCTATTTGCTATTGATTTGGCCATTATTTTATAAACCGTATTGCATAAAGAGATGGGCCTGAAATTGCTTACCATCTTGCATTCTAATTTTTTTGGAATAAGAGTGATTATTGTGTTGTTGATTTCTTTTATGAATTTGTTCTTTCTAAAATATTCAATGATCCTCCAAACCTCCTTGCCCACAATAGACCAGCACTTCTGGAAAAATAAGGCTGGGAACCCATTAGGGCCTGGTGCCTTGTCTGAATGCAATTGAAAAGTTGCCTTCTTAACTTCCTCTTCCGTGAAAGGTTCCTCTAATTTTTCTTTTTCTTCATCCCTAAGAATTTGATTTATGCAACTTGTGGCCGGATCAATATTCCTCCAATTGAACCCTTCCTCAAGGGCCAAGAAGTTTTGAAAATAGTTCACAACCTCCTCTATTTCTTCAAGTTCCTTTAAAACATCTCCATTCTTGTTGGTGAGCTCTGAAATTTTGTTCATCATTCTTCTTGCTTTCACTGAATTGTGAAATTTTTTTGTATTTTTGTCCCCTACTTCTAGCCAAACTTCTCTGGCTTTACTCCTCCAATACTGTTCTTCTCTAGCTAGGAGTTCATCCCATTCTGCCATTAATTCTTTCTCTTTTCTATAGTCACTTTGAAACATTCCATCCTTTATTATTTTTTCGTTTAGAGCCTCCAATTCTCCCTCTACTCTCTCCTTTTCTAAAAATATATCTTTAAAAGTTTCTTTATTCAATTCCCTTAATCTTGTATTTACGTGTGCCAGCCTTTTACAAAATATATAACTGACTGATCCTCTGTTTCCAGGTATCTCTGACCACCACTACCCGATAAGTTCAACCAACTCCTCTCTTCTCCACCACATTTTTTCAAATTTAAAATATGAATTCCTTGGCTTGACTAGTGCACTAATCTCCAATTTGATGGAATAATGATCAGACAAGGAGCAAGGCAAGATACTTGATTCTATCCCTAAATCTATTTCCAACCATTTCATGCTACAGAGAAATCTGTCCAACCGTTCAACAATATTAGTGAAGCCTTCCCTTCTGTTGTTCTAGGTGAATTTGTCTTCTTTAGGTGGAAAGTCTATTAGACTTCCCTCTTCCACAAATTCCCTGAAATCTTTTGCAGTACTGTTCTCTATTCTTATGCCTCCTCTTTTTTCCTCTAGCCCTAACACCGCATTAAAGTCTCCTCCCAATATCAATCTTTCTTCTCCAATCACCTGGAATTTATTTAAAATACACCTCCAAACTTCTCTCTTCTCCTCTGACTTGCCAGGGCCGTAAACACTAAATATCCAAAAAATAACATTGGATTGAGTCAAATAACCTTTACTTGAAATCTAGTTTTGGCATTTCTCAATCTCTCTAATGTCTACTTTGGATAGATTCCACATCAACCCAACACCCCCTGCTGTCCCCCTTGGATCACTAAACACTCATGTTAGGGGCCTACAATGCCTTGAGAAATTCATAGCTTCATCCTGGACCAACTTGGTTTCTTGCAAAAGAATTATATCCATCATTAGTTTAGGTAAGTGGCGCTTGATTATGCACCTTTTGTTAGGGGCATTCAAGCCCCTAACATTCCATGATAAGATTTTCATGGCTTTGCAAGGGAGACACTTCCTCCATTGGATCTCAACATATATTTTTTGATGCTTATCATCCCTTTGTCTGCTGCATAATCCTCTCTTTTTTCCTTATCTGTCTTCCTTCCTAACTTCTTCCCTGTTCCAGATTTGCCTCGAATACCTCTTGCACTAGTTTGACTAATGTGTCTATGATCTACTATTTTGATCTCCTCCCTGTCCTCCATAGCCTCCTCATCTTCTAACCAAAACTTGCTTAAACTCTCTTCTGCTTCCAAGGTTTCCAAAACTACCTCTGGATTGGAATCCTCCCTGATTTCTTGGTTACTTTTGCTTACCAATGCCTCTGACTCTTCTGGAGGTTTGATTTGCTCATTCATCTCCATCTTGTCTTCTGGCTTCTTTGGAATTTCTGGGGAGAGATCCTTTGAATTCACCCTTGATTCAAATTTTGATACCTTCTCATCCTCCTTGACCAGATTCATTTGCTCCCTATTTGCTAATTCTGCCGAGACTCCCGGTCTCCTTCCCGAGTTTTGAAATATTAGATTTTCCTTCTCCATCTCCCGAGTCTCCCATTCCTCCTTTTTTTCATCATTCCCATTGTTCACATAAGATATGTTATTCACTTCCTCTTTTGGGTTTCTAGGGCATCTTGATTTGATGGGGAGCCTCAAACACTAACTTAGTATATGCTTGGAGTGACTTGCTATTACCGGTTCCTATACCCTGATTCACCGTTATGACCAGTCACCATTTGTATCTGACAAGAGATACATTCTCCACATACATTCCCAACATGTTTTTGTGATATGCATTCACAATCTACATTTGGTGAGACTCTTGTCTTCGCTGTATGCTTCCAACTCTTTTGTCGATGTCGCTCCTCTACTCGATGGTATCTACCTTTGGCGTATCCTTCCCTATCGGTCAGACTTCCTCTAGAACTGCTGATAATCTGATCACTTGGATCTGATCCTCAAGCCGTGACTTCCATTTAGCAACTCGATCCTCCCTTCAGCCAGACTATCCGCGTCAGTCTGAGTGAGAAATTCTTCGTCGATGGCCTCTGTCTCATCGAAACAACTCCAACTCCTCCAATCCAAACCCTAGCACATGGAGATGCTAGGCGATCCACTGTGTACAACCAAATTTGGTCCTCTGCATCGCCGAATAGGAAAACAAAATAGAAAACAAATGAATATGGTACAATGAAGCCATTCCACTGATTTTGACAGAAATCTTATTAGTGGAATGCTTCACATTGACATAATGCAACAATGGGAAAACACAAAAAGGAAAAGAGATGTACAGCTATGCAGTTTGAATTTATAGAGAACAAAACCAAATTAACGACACAGAATAGTCTTTATTTCTCCTCAACACAATGCACGGTTACATTCAATCTCCTCTTCGATCTGATTACAATGAAAATGATATATGCATTTGGTTCAATCCTCTGGGTTTATAAACTCGCCCTGACTAGTACCAAATTGACTCCAAGCGGCTAGGAGACAACTGTTTTAAATAGCCTCCAACTACCCAACTGCCTATTTTTGGCATTATGCGGTTACAATTTGACAAATGTCCCCTAAGTCACTTGGGACTTACAAAATGAACCTAGATACAAACTGAAATGAAAATGCATTGGTCAAATAGACCTTATTACAATGCAAACATGATTTTCTAAACAAACATAAACTTAAATGCCTCACGGAGGCCACCTTGTGTTAGGTGCTCCTGCACCATACACCCCACCTAGAAAAGAATTCATGTCCCATGAGTTGAGTCTGTGTTTTGCACCACCATTATCCTTTGCTGCATCATGCCTTCCCCATGATCTTTGGACTACAACTTGCTTCCATGGAATCAAAAATTCATGCCTAGCATTGTAGGCTCTACTCACACCTTGCCATGATTGAGTGCTTGCAACCAAACTTGGATGTTGTATGCCATGATTGCTTACTGTCATATCTGCCTGAACACCTGCATTCAAAACCTTGTTTGATGCTTCTTGTACTACTGCTATGGTAGAATATGTTTGCCTTCAAACTCTTATTGGCTCTAAAGGACAAACAATAGTCCCTACGAGGATAGCATCCTCTTCTTTCCAATCAACTTGTGGCTGCTTGCAGACCTACTCTTTGACCTTCTTTTGATCCATTTCAGACATTACCATCTAATCTCCATCATTCAAAACTGAAATCACCTTCAAACTATGATCTTTGGTAACCCCACTCCTTGAGGCATCCTCAACTTTCCTTGTCTTTTCTTCATGCATCTTCACAAACTCTTTCTTACCCACCAAAATAATCTTGGCTGCCTTCTTTGCTTTAGTATCCTCCTGCAATGGTGTCATCACAAAAGTCTTTCCATCCTTTTTGATGGTATATGTGTTAGCATATCCATCATTTAATGCTTGTCTATCAAATTGCTATGGCCTACCTAAAAGTAGGTGACAAGACTCCATGGGCATAATGTCACATAAAATTCTCTCCTTATATTCTCCAATCTAAAAATCAACATATGCTTGCTCATCTACCAAAAGTGATTGACTGTCACTTACCCAAGATGCTCTGTAAGGAGTTTGATGAGGAAACCTTTCTATGTTCAATTTATCCACCATTTCCCTAGACACCATATTATCTGTTGAACCAAAATCTATGACTACCTTCCATACTTTACCTTTACTTTTGCAATTGATCCTGAAAGGAGCTCTCCTCTGTGATGGTTCAGTCTTCACTAGTGCTTTGAGCAACGTCCTCTTGATCATTAGACTTTCTCCCACTTTTGATGCCAAATTTACGTAAGGAGATGTCACACTCCCTGCATCCTCTTGAGTCAATGTGGTTCTTCTCTCATTACCATGAGAAGTTGAGGCCTTCTCTAGACACTTATAGGCTAGGTGTCCTATCTTATTACAGTTATAACATCTCATATTGGAGAACTTGGATTCTCTACCTGATCCATTTGTCCCACCTCTTTCATTTGGCCTTTTTCCTTGGTAGCCTCCTTTGCTACTTGAGTCCCCAACTTTCTCTTCTTGGCTAGACTCACCACTAGGCCTTTGGTTAGGACTTCTTCCTCCAAAACTGCCTCTAAAATTTTTGTCACCTCTTCCTCTACTTTGCTGCTCACCTTTCCTCTTTATCTCTTAATGCTACTTGAAAGCATTTGTCCATAGTTTCAGGGGTAAATAAACTTATCTCATCTTGAATATTGATCCTTAGACCATTTAAATACCTTGCTCCTTTGGCTTTTTCATCCTCCATGTACCCGCAATGAAGAGTGTATCTGTGAAACTCCTTGGTGTAAGTAGCCACATCCATATCTTTTTGTTTAAGATTTTGCATTTTCTTATAAATTTGCACCTCGTAGTCAAATGGAAGGAACTGGGACTTGATCTTCTCCAGCATTCTGCTCCATGAAGATATCATACTATTCCCATTCTTTACCCTTTCTCCTTGGGTGTAATTCCACCATGTAAGGGTAGCACCTTTGAGTTTAGTTTTTGCAAACTTAACCCTCTTACTTTCAGGAACTTTCTTGTATTCAACGTAGTTGTTTAGAGCCTCAATCCACTCCATGACTTCATCAGCATTCATCTTTCCACTGAGCATGGGGACATCTATCCGGGTCTTCGAAGAGTCCTTGTCAATTGCCTTGATGGCTTCCAGGAATTGTTTTTGTTTAGTCAGTATCTTTGCCTCTTCTTGTTCCTCTGCTTCTTCCTCTTTCTCATCTTCTTCATTTGAATCTTCATCTACCCTTTTACCTATCTTCATTGCCTTCAATTCTGCTTGGAGTGCTTCCCTGACTCTAGTTTTTATCATCTCTTCCATCTCTTGAAATTTCTTGATCACTTCGGTGGTCATCCCCTTTGGAGGCATATCGCTAGCCTCTCCTTCACTCTCTGTTTGACATAAACATTCACAGATAGCACCCAAATGCCAACACTTCTGCAAATCCTCAATTTGACTACAACATAATGCTCTATCAGTTGTCCATCCTTCACAGTCCCATTCCTCTCATTTAATAGTAGATCCTGGAGATGCACTACCACTCTCTCTCACAGTGGCCTCACTTTGCATCCTCGTCTAGCCAAACCTCTATTAGTGAATGGTCACGACAGACCTCATCATCGTCTGCCCACACACTACAGGAATCCTGTTCCTTCTCACAACTAGATGGCATGAGCAACTCTTCATCTGCTTTCTCACTGACAGAAATCAAATACACAACACCTCCGCCCAGAGCTTTCACTGGCTCTGATACCAATATGATGGGGACTCTCAAACACTAACTTAGTATATGCTTGGCATGACTTGCTATTACCAGTTCCTATACCCTAATTCACCATTACGACCGGTCACCATTTGTATCTGATGAAAGATACATTCTCCACATACATTCCCAACATGCTTTTGCGATATGCATTCACAATCTACATTCGGTGAGACTCTTGTCTTCACTGTATGCTTCCAACTCTTCTGCCAATGTCACTCCTCTACTCGATGGCGTCTACCTTCGGCTTATCCTTCCCTATTAGTTGGACTTTCTCTAGAACCATCGATAATCTGATCACTCGAATCCAATCGTCAAGCCGCGATTTCTATTCAACAGCTCGATGCTCCCTTCGGCTAGACTATCCACGTAAATCTGAGCGAGAAATGCTTCGTTGATGGCTTATGTCTCACCGAAACAACTCCAACTCCTCCAATCTAAACCCTAGCACATGGAGATGCTAGGCGATCTACTGTGCACAACCAAATTTGGTCCTCTGTGCCGCTGAATAGGAAAACAAAATAGAAAACAAACAAATATGGTACAATGAAGCCATTCCACTAATTTTGACAGAAATCTTATCAGTGGAATGCTTCACATCTACATAATGCAACAACGGGAAAACATAGAAAGGAAAAGAGATCTATAGCTATGCAATTTGCAATTACAGAGGATAGAACCAAATTGACGATACAGAATAGTCTTTATTTCTCCTCAACACAATGCACGGTTACATTCAATCTCCTCTTTGATCTGATTACAATGAAAATGATATATGCATTTGGTTCAATCCTTTGGGTTTATAAACTTGCCTTGACTAGTACCAAACTGACTCCAAGTGGCTGGGAGACCAATCCAAGCAGCTGGGAGACAACTGTTTTAAATAGTCTCCAACTGCCCAACTGCCTATTTTTGGTATTATGCGGTTACAATTTGACAAATGTCCCCTAAGTCACTTGGGACTTACAAAATGAACCTAAATATAAATTAAAATGAAAATGCATTGGTCAAATAGACCTTATTACAACACAAACATGATTTTCTAAACAAACATAAACTTAAATGCCTCACGGAGGCCACCTTGTGTTAGGTACTCCTGCACCATGATTCCATGTGCCTTCTACTTTTACATTTAAGACAAAAGAACTTTTTCTCCTCAAGCTAGATGGTCTGTTCCCAAGCTCCTGTCGAGCTGATCAACTTTAATTTCTTCAGAATTTTCTTTATTTCTATGAAATTAATTCTTGTAAAATAGATTGAATTGCTATTTCCCATATCCAAGTCCACCGCATTTTCTAGGATATCTCCTATTTGGTATAGACAACCTCCTGACTAGTATTCAAATGAAAGATTATACAACCTTATCCAGATTGGTTCTTTATAGGGATAGAAGTTCTTCGGGTTAAAATTTGGTCTCCACTTCTGCACATATATGTGATCTGGACCCATCTTCCATGGTAACATTTCTAGAATTTTATCCCTTTCAGTCTCCCCTTGAAAATCAACCACAAAAAATTGCTTAGGGATGAAATAGACAATTTCTGCCATTTCCTAGTTTTCGCCAATCCATTCCTTCATTTGTAACTTGGATCTGTTCCTTTCGATTACCCTACCTATTATTGCTGTTCGCTCCAGGGCTTCAATATCTTTGTTGACTTTTTCCTTCACATTTATTACCAGTTCTTCTTCCTGCTTCTGACTTGCCTCTCCTTTGGTAATATCCACAAAAGTTCTCCTTTCACTTCTGATTGGAATTGTGTTGATTCCTGATGCGACATAGGGCACTTTTTCTCCTATGTTGTAAATCACTTCATCTCCTTTGCTACCTTCGCCACCTTCTTCTGTAAAAAGCACTCTCGCCTGCTTTTTACACATGTCTGCTCCATTTTCTTATCATTATGTTGTTTAATTTATTAGTTGTGTATTTACATATTTATATATTTAGGTGAAATAGATGGTTTAAACAATGGTGAAAGATATTATTTGAGTGTTTATATAGACTATATTAGGGAAAGATATGTTGGTACAAATAATTTAAAAGGTTGGTCCTAACAATTTTTTTCATGGAAAGATATATTTTATTATTGGTACAAATGATTTCAAAGATTACACATTACAATTGTTTATCATGGATTGAGGGTCAAAAGTTGTTATTTTGGACACCTTTAATTGAACATGTTTGTGGCATGGAATTTGGACATGAAATCTTAAGTTTAAGAGCTAGATTATCAAGTAAGCTACTCAAAAAATTTGAGAATACTTTTTAGAGGCCTGAAATTAAGTTACCTATGTTAATTTTTATCTTATATATTTTAAATTATGTAATTTTGAGAGGCATGAAGTTAAGATGCTTAACTATAGTCTACTTTCCTCAATACATTTAAAATACCTATGCTCATTTTTATCTTATTTATTTTAATTTACATTTTCTCCATGCCGGTTGCTCTTGACCCAATGCATGACCTCTTAACAATGCGTTGATTAAGAAAAGAACTCCTTGGGAAACATTATGCTCAACACAAAGAGAGATGTTCGGTGATGCTTCAAACCTACTTGCATATCCTCTTTGAGAACAAGAGGCTTGCTAAGTGATAGGAGACCCTTCATCACGTTGTTGTAAACCTCTAGATAAGAGATTTAAATAACATGTTCACATTAAAACTCCACTATTAAAGTTACAAAGAGAAACTTTATGGAAAGAATCATAAAACTTGGACTCATGTATGTTCCAAGCAAAGTGTGGGCTTTGTCTTCCATGTAGAACACAATCAACAAGCTTTAAAGTGTTGAACAAATTTGTCACATCCCCACGACTTGCACAAATACAAGAGCTCTTTAACAGGGTGTGGACATCCATCATATTTTTAGACTTAGTAACTAAAAGATATTTCAATTGAGTAGAGACACCTCTAGATGGGTGAATTTGAGGGGCCAGAACAACCTTGAAATGTCAGTGGTTTGTGTCTTCCTACATATGAGGGTCACTACAATTCCTTAGCTAGTCAAGCAATTTTAGGGTTAGATGTTTTAAGGATGAAAAAGATTAATATTAGGTTTACAGTTTTATTTGTACAATATTATATTATTAAAATAGTTTTATTAGGTTAAAAGTATTTATTTTATAGTGTTAAATTGTTTAATTTATTAGTTGTGTATTTGTATATTTACACTTAGTGGCATTAAGGGAAGAATGTTACTCTATAAATAAAAACAAAACATAGCTGACATATATTTTTAAAAAATAAAGTAGATTTTTAAGATATACAAACTTTTATATAATCCTCAAAGAATTACAAAATAACTCTTTTAAAAAATAACTATAGAATAACTCTTAAGTAAATAAAATAACTCTTTAATATATAAATATATAGATTTACATAAAAGGTAGATATGTTATATGAAAAAAGGACAACTCTTAAGTAATATAAATAGTGGTTTATTAGATCTATATTCTCCCATTATTTGGGATACAATCTGCTTGTAATCTAATACATAAATGTATATATGCATATTTATTTTAAAAAGAGAACAAGGCTATTTATTGCCTTAGTTTTTCCTCCTTAGTTGAAGTGATAAATGTAGATAAAAAATCTATTAAAAAAATACATATATCTACTAAATTATTATATATTATTTAAAATATATATATTAATTGAAGGTTATTTAAAGCACATTTTAAAGATATATATACAAACCTTTATATAATACTCTAAGATATGTAAAACAACTCTTAAGTAAATAAAATAACTCTTTAAATAAATAAAAATAGCTCAATATTTAATAGATGTATTTAACCAACTCCCAAATATGTATCATCCATTGTCTAAGTGTCTGATCACAAGTTTCCTCTGCTTCAAGTATTCTCTCCTCTTCCAAATGGCGAGCACCAGTAGCTAAAGCCATGACAAATCACCACCCATTAAAACTCAATTGCAAGAAATAGAAAATGATAGGTCGTTCTTTAGAATTCAATACAAATACATTGTAATTGAATGCCTTTACTTCTACTCATTACTCTCCATGCTTCCATCACATACCAGTTGTCTTGCCCACCGTCACCCTTTTCCATTATGGAAAGATAAGCTATGGAAAGATTATATATATGGTTAGGGTGCTTACCTCCCTGAATATATTTAAGATATCTATCTTAATTTTTACCTTATCTATTTCAATTTATATAATTTTGGGAGGATATATATATATATATATATATATATATATATATATATATATATATATATATATATATATGGTTAGGGTGCTTACCTCCCTAAATATATTTAAGATATCTATCTTAATTTTTACCTTATCTATTTCAATTTATATAATTTTGGGAGGGGTGAAGCTAAGCCTCACCTAGAAGTCCTCAATAACTATGCTAGTTATTATCTTATTTATTTTAATTTATATTTGTTCCACATGGGTTGCTCTTAATCCATGGGAGGGTGAAGTTAAGCCTCAGTTAAAAGTCCTCTTCCTTAAATACATTTAAAATAACTATGCTAGTTATTATCTTACTTATTTTAATTTATATTTGCTCCATGTAGGCTGCTCTTAATCTAATGGGATGGTGAAGTTAAGTCTCAGGGGTGGAGTGTAATGGCATGAGCTTGTTAACAAAAACAAAAATATAGCCCACATGTTTAAAAAAAACTAAAACTATAAAATAATTCTTAAATATTTTTAAACTAAAATAACATAAAGTAAATAAAATAAAATAACTCTTAGTAAATAAATAGACACACATATATTCTTAAATAGTTTTAAAATAACACAAAGTAAATAAAATAAAATAAAATAACTTTTAATAAATAAAATAAGTCTTAATTACGTAATAATAATAGTTCTTAAATTTTATGATTTGAATAATTATTTTTATATTTTTCAATTTTATTAATTTAGTAGATTGGTGATTTTATTATTTTATTAATTATATATTTTATAAAGGATGAAAAAAATATAAAATGGGGTTAAAAAATCTGAAAAAGAGTTAAGGTTGTTGTAAGCAAAATGACAGAAATTTCTTTGTTACAATTATAGGTTAAGGTTTTTTATTTATTTACCTTGGTTCACTAGAGGGAAAAACAATGAAAAGAATATAGAATGAGGTGAAAAAAAGTAGGGGAAAAGATTTAGGGTTGTCATGTGTGCATTGTATATATTTGATAAAGAAAAATAGTTCTAAAGTAAAATAGCATAGAAAAATCTATGTAAAAGACACTAGAGTTATCATTCTGAGGCACCTACTTTTTATTAGATTTGTGATTAAAGTGGGAAAAGGCCCCTCCAAAATGATCTCTCTAGACATCTTTTACATAGATTTTTGTAAAGATAGGTATGCTAGTCCTTATATACATTTAAAATAACTATGCTAGTTATTATCTTATTTATTTTAATTTATATTTTCTCGAGGTTGCTCCTCTTAACCCAATGCACCGCTTGTGTTGATTAAGAAAAGCACTCCATGTCAAACACCTATAAAAGAGAGTGAATGGGAGAGGATGTAAGAATACAAGCCATTAGCTGGGAAGCGTTAGATCTGAAAGGAATGGAGCCACAATTTATTGCTGCACTTGAAGGAGACGGAGAGCAGTGTGGTATATCTGAGCTGCCTCAGGCTATGAAGGAATTGATCTTTGCAAAGCTTTCACTACAATCAATCTCCGTCTCTCGCATGGTTTGTAAGGAATGGAATTCTATTTTGTCCTCGCCCAGCTTTCTGTCTTCATTGCCCACCCATAATCCATGCCTTCTTATCTGCGGTGAAGAAGAATGTACTGCCTACTGCTTTTGCACACAAAAATGGAGGACTATTTCTCTCTCTTTTCTTCCACATTCTATCACATTTAACAAGTTAATAAGTGGGGCGCAGGGGTTATTGCTTTTTCAAAATACCCCAGAATTATGTGTTTGCAACCCGCTTATGAGAAGTTATACAAAGATAGAAATCGATGTGACTGACGAGTCTATCGATATTGTACAAGGAGGAAACGGAAAGCCTTATTTGGTAGTGTCCTCCAACATTGGCAAATTAATCTTCCAGATCTACCATTATTTTCAAGATTCGTGGAGGATTAGGTTTGAGTTTGCGGGCTCTAATAAATTCTCAGGTTATCAAATGGTTGAGTGCAATGGCGTTCTTTTCTGGATGGGAATCTGGCCTATGACTATTGTTGGTTACAATATCCAAGATGATGTTATTAAGCCTGTTACAATACTTCCATTACCCCGCGAACTTGTTGAAGATTGGAGGAAAATGAATGTTTTCTCTATGGTTGCATATGGGTCGTCCATTCTAGTGGTAGCGATCTTTTCTGTGGGTTTTGTTATCTGGGAGTTGTTTCAGGACGACGAAGATAAGTTGGTTTGGAAGTGGAAAGAGTTTGCAAGAATGCCTCGTCACTCTCTCCCTCAATATCCTAATTACCAGTGGAATTGTTCGTGGAATGGTTCGTGGCGTTGGAATTGTGTTTGTGTGGGAGATTACCTGTGCTTGGGCGGTCGATTTGGTAGTGGAATATTCAGCACTCTATGTGGTTGTGGATTATTTGCTTATAATTTAAGGGAAGGGTTTTGGCAACGCCTTCCTCCATGTAAAACTCAAAATATTACTTGTTTTTAATATATTGTAATGATTTGATATATATAATTCAGTGTTACGATTTTAAATTAAAAAAAAAATGTATTTTAGTATTCAAAACTACCATTATATAGTTATTTGTTGAGTTTAACATTTTCAAATTCTTATGGATGGTGTGTGAAAGAAGGGATGCAAACAATTATAGGAAGTGATGTGCCAACAAAGGAATGTTGAAACCAATATGCCCCAAAGTGAAGGAAAAAGGTGAGGATGAATAAAGAATATACATAAAAAGCACATAAATTGTAGAAAATGGCTAAAACCCAAAGTAGTATCCTCAAGTGGGTGAAACACATGTTTTTACCTATATTTTCACCCTGTTTCATGTGTCTCTAATAGATAAGTAATTTGTTGCACATTATGTGGTTCTTTTATTATAATGTATCATATTCATTTTCATTCTTCTTTATTTACGAAGTCTTGAATTTATTTCTCAATATATAATGCATTTATTTTTAGAGTGTTTTAATTTTTTCTTGTTATTTTTATTTAATATGTCTCTTGAAGAATTAATTTATTTCACATTAGGCAATTCTTTTATTTCAATGTGTAATATTCATGTCCATCTCCCCTTTTATCTATGAGGTCTTGATGTTATGTTTGAATAGAAGAAATTTATATATAGAATATCCATATATTTGGTGATAAGCACATAAGTATTGAGCTTTATGTGATGTAAGATTAGACATATTAGGAATAAGGTAATGAGGTTATGGTGCAAGAGTTGTTCTAATATATAGAAACATCTTCCATCATCTTGTAGGTAATATGAAAGCATTTAAATGTATGATCATTTGATCTTGATGAGAATAACTTACTAAGCACTTGGGTTACATGAAAATAAGGGAGACACATAAATTGGATGTAAGGCAGTACATGTTCTTCCTTATATAGCATGGAGGGCTCATAAAAGTGTAAGTAATCACAATTAACAAGAGTTGTGCAGCAGCAAGAGTCCCTACCAAATGTTGTCAGCAAAGAGTGTTAGAAGAGCTTGAAGAAAACAAATGTTGTGTTAAAAGATAAGCTAATGGTTGCTAGTACTTGCAGTTCCTGTATCTACTCAAAGAGTGCCTAAAGATTGTTTAGAGAGGGTGAAAAAGGTGCACAAATATAGTGGCTATGGATCAAAAGGGTATGCTCTAAATCATAGTAGAATACATTGTTCATTTATGATTCCTTTTATATACTCTTCATTTTTCCAAATGGCTTTTACTCTGTAATCTCAAGTCTTATCCCTTTTATAGATATGGATATGATTGGAAAAGGGAGGAAGCTAAAAAGAATTTACTGTGTACTCACACAATAGTTGTTTCATCTAGAATGCTTTATGCATTAGCCTAGGTGCTTCTTTCACTTTCAGGATATCAACTTTCTTCTCCTATCTGTTGATTTTATGATCTTGTGATTTCATTGTCATGATTTGGTCCAACGGCTGCATTTTCATAGGAGATTGTCATTACAGTGGGTGTTGCTATTGAATATTAGGTTTGTTTTGTTTGATGTGCAGAAGCTGTTTACTCCCAAAGGGTACTTCTCCATCGATCCGAGTCTTTCAAAATGAGGCAATGGATAGGACACATCTCGTTGAGTTTCACCAAATTGAGGTTAAAGTTAAGTCATTTCTAATATAAAACTAACATTTACATTTTAAAAATATTTTGATAGAAGACAAACTCTCTTGATCTTTGTCCAAATTGTCTTGGATGATTTATCTACATGTCCAAGGTTAGGCAATGAGTGCAGAGGTTGTTACAAAGTAGAGTAACATCATGAATTCCCATATGTTGCTCATGTGCATCTTCACTTTTGAAATTGCAGGTTCTAGTATGTATCATTTGTCTGTGCACAACTTGTAATTCTCAACATTTTTTCTTTTTAGATTTCAGGTGTTGTTTGTGATAGAGGCCCTACATAGGGCAACTTAATTCATGTCTTGAACAATTTCTTTTCTTGTTTCGGCAAGTACCAAATTCTTACATCTTCTTTTTGAACTCTTAGGTGTTATCATAATTAGCCAATTCTATGAATTTTCTATGCTCTGTTCTATGCTCTGACAGGCGTGTTTCTGAATCTGTATTATTGTTGTGTACTAGGATTGTATTGTATTCTGACACAATTTCCATTTTAAGAAAATGACCAAGACCTATCTACAATCCTTATATAGAGCCTAGTATGGAAATTTTCAGGTAAAAGCTATTTTTCAAGGCTTTGGAACTACTAAAATTGCATTTTAGATCACATCTCTCTGATTTATTTGTTAATATATAGTTATCATGAAGGATTTGAGAAATGGGTAGTGGTTGGTAATTTTGGCATTTTTTTGGCCAGAAATGCTCCTTCCTATAGGTCTACCAAATGATGCTGTTATTGCTTGGAGTTTATGCCTAGAAAGGACACTCATCATTAGAAAGGACACTCATCATTAAGCATTAATACCACCAAAGAAATGCATTAACTAAGATTTTTTTTGTGGAGCTATCAAAAAAGACAAACTATAATCCAAATTCTAAGACAAATAGAAACAAACTACTTATTTACAAATCTGAATTGTTATTTGGAGTAGGGATCCTTTAAATCACTTCTTACAATTAGTCCACTTCTATCCTCTTGGTATCTTTCTTATATGTTGTATAGATGTCACAACCCACATTTGAATTTTGAATTCAAATTTCTATACTTTTGTAATAATGTCACAACATTTGAATTTTGAATATTAGAAATTTAAAAACATAAAACATAAAATGTAGATTAATTTAAAAATACAAATAATGTGGACACCATTAAAAATTGAGGATAAGATTATTTTAATTAAGGATAAGATTATCATTAAAATAACAAGAGTGGATGAAGCATTGTTATTAAACAAAGAAGGTGGATGAAGCGTTGTTATTAAACAAAGAAGAGTGGATGAAGCATTGTTATTAAACAAAGAAGGTGGATGAAGCATTGTTAGTAAACAAAGAAGGTGGATGAAGCATTACCATTAAACAAAGAGAGTGGAGGATCATGGATTTTTCTATAAATTGCAAGGATTTGATGAAGAAGGATCATCTCTTGTTTGAAGGGCTGGAGTAAACTTAGAGGCAAGCTAGCCTATAATACGAGAGGAGCAGAGTATAGCAAGTAGTCGATTCAATTTGCTGAAGAAAACATGGTGCTTTCTCAGCCCCTTTTCAAGAAAAACGACAATAGAGATGAGGAAGGTATTTATAAAAGTTTTCCATTTTCCATTAGTAGATAATCTCTTTTAGTTTTATTCAAAAGAGTTACACTACATTTCAATATCCATGCAAATTATTGTAAATCTTTGTGTTGATGTGCCTGTGATTCGATCCGTACCCTTGCTGTAGTTTAGCTTCAATATCAAAATCCTTGAATTTTCCTTCCATTATGCTTGGAGAGACGTTCTTACCCTATTCCTGAGTGTCCATCCCTACCAATAGCATTTTCTCGAAAGTTTAAACACCTTTTTCAATCCATTTTGTGAAATCCTACAATCATAACCATATTTCTTTGGGTATTCTATCGAACAATTTATGTGTTTTGTGCGTTCTTCTACATTTTGCATACACGTGCACCAGGGCACTGCAACTACAACATGAGATGAAATTGATCTTTCCTTTATGCTTGACGGATGTCCATACCCTGCATCAAAGCTCCCATTTTGGCACAGGCAGGGAAGATGTTGGCAAAAGTTATGAATTTTGGATTTACGCTACCAATTTTCTATTGCTTGAATGTTTCTAATGCCTTTTCGGCAAGTCCATTCTGTGCAATACTTGCAATCATTGCAATCCACAAGAGGACATCTCCTTGAGGACAATTCACGTTCTTTGTAGATGCTACATGTACTGGGGAATTCACAACTACATCTAATAAAATTCATCTTTCCTTTATGCTTTGTTGTATGTCCAAGCCATGTTCCAGAGCACTCCCATATTGGCATGGGTGGGGAGAAATCTGGTAAAGGTTGTGGATTTGGCCTTACACCTACCAATTTCAATTTCTTAACAAAATTCTATCACCTTTTCAACTAATCCATTACCGCACTTCTACCAAGGATCTTTTTAATTCCTCTATCTTTCACAAATCTCCTTACCATTTTAACACACCTGCCCACTTCTACGTAGATATTGGAGAGAATAGTATAGTCGCTACGGCAAAAATCTATATTCATTTGTGATCTACAGACACCCAGAAAACACACGAAGGCTTAATCAGAATCTTAATGATAAAGTTTAGGGTGTCCTCAAGATCGCTAGCACTGTGTAGTTGTAATATAATAAGGGTTACTCATATGATTGAAGTATGTACAATCTCATTGATTAAGCTTGCATGCTATGTGCACCCAGAACACATTCCGTTTTGCGCTTATCCCCGTTTATGCTCAACAATAATATTAAATGAATGTTAATAGATCATCACATATGAATAATGTCATTCCTGAGTCGCTTTGTTCCAACCCTCGCCTAGTCTATGCTTCCATGTTTGGCGTAGATGTCTATCAGATAGTTTCCAACTATAATATCTGACAAAAATCACTCTTTTCATTTTAAAAAATGGATGCCCTGCTCCAAAACACTGGCAGAGGTTGTGGAAATTTGATTTACAACTGTCAATTTCATTTGCTTAAAAGTCTCTAAGGCCTCTTCAATTATTGGGACGCCCCTACTGATATGACATTATTTTGTGTCATTTGGTCATACAGCCCACACGCCTTGTCTGTATTCCCTCTTGCAACTACAACATTTGACAAAATTCTTGCTCAATTATGATTTGATGGTTGTCTATACACTGTCCTAAGGCTCTCATTTTTACGCAAGCTGGAAGGATGCTGGCAGACGTTACGAAGTCTGGTTTTACACTTGTCAATTGCTTTTGCTTGAAAGTTTCTTGTGATTTTTCAACAAATCTTGCAATCATTGCATTCTTGAGTGATGTCTCTTTGAGGCATTTTGTCAAAAAGATTATAAGCTTTGTCTCTGCTCCTACATTTTTGTATACCTACCAGAATGCTCCTAAGACACATCATGAATTCAAAACTAAAATAAATTTATTAACAAAATTTCAAGAACCAAACTTTGAAAGGAAAAGAAACAAAATGATGGAGAAGAGAGCTCTTACAGATTTCTCTAGCACTCCAAACCAGATTTTAGTGTGTCTCTCCTTCCTAGACTGTTTATGCTATTTATAGAAAAATTTAACCCTTGTGGAGGAAAATCCAAGTCTCAAGTCAAGTCTTCTAATTAAATGCTTCCTCTCTATTTTCGAAACTGCCATTCAATTCTTGTGGAAAAGGACTCATTAATCTTAAATGTTTTCTCTCAAATTTTCCAATTGTCATAAATGCATGTGGAAACCTCCAAAGCCTCAATAAATTCAAGTGGGAAAAAAAATTCATTTATCTTATAAATGTGAGCTTGGAGTCTTCACTTGAGAATGAGGGGGGCTGAACCTCATGTACTCCTCTTTCTAGAAGTGTCCTTTGTCATTTATTTAATTAGAATTTTAAATTAGGATACAAAAATCACTATTTTTATTATTTTATTTTTAAAAGAGACTATATTTATATTATTTAATTTTACTAGCTTTTATGTGTGTTATTTGAAAATAAAATACCTACAATTTAGACATAGTATTCTAATCAAATTTAGAACTCAAAAGTGGGTTGTGACATAATTGGAAATACACATATATAAGTATATTCTTTTAAGAACAAAACAAATTACAATTAATTTTATTGACTAAGTTCATGGATTATTATGAATTGGAATTTTTGATTGGTGTAATGATTGACGACAAAATTCAACAAAATGTAACCAATAAAAGTTTTATGATAATAAATGCATATAGTAGTGATGTCTCATGTGCACACACATAGGTATAGTTGAGACATGCAACTAAGGAAAAAATGATGTAATGTGTAACATCAAAAGAGTGACCAGGGTGGCCAAAGGGAATCCTGGGCTAGTTGGTAGTGGGGGAGTGTTAAGAGATGTGAAAGGTAGGTTTATTTTGGTTGTGGCGCTCTTATTGGGTATCCAGTCTAATCACTACACCAAAGCTGCAGCAGCCTACCATAGTATCAGAGGCTAGCCTATTCGAATGGTTATAAGAAATTTTGGGTCGAAGGGGACTCACTTAATATCATAAAATGCTTTAAGAACATTCAAGCCCCTAGCTGGACTATTCATATGTTAATTAAAGACTCAATCAATATGATCAATTCCTTCAAAGAATCCCTTATTTCACATATTTTTCAGAAAGGAAATGGGGTGGCCAACATCATGGCCAATGAGGGAGTTATTTCCCATGCACTTCAAAGATGGGAAACATACTCAGACTTGCCTAGTGAGGTGAAGTCTATCATATCCAATGAAGGTAATAATGATTAAAGCTTCAGTTTTTATTACAAGAGTTAATATGATGATTACTCTACAATAACTCACACACTTTCTAGGTAGGTCAAGGACCTTTTCGGTTAAAATTAGCAAGGTTTGGTTTCTTTTGTAGAAGTGGGAGTGGAATTCTGAAAGAGACAATTTTATTGTGACAAAAATGGGAGGTGAGAGAAATAGAGTGGAGCCTTGCTCTTGCAATGGGGTCCAAAGAAGACCTCATTTATGGAAAGTGACGATGGATGAGGGGCTCATCCCTTTCATGGAGAAGTTGCATGGGTCCAACCTGATCGCTACTAAATTTTTTGTCAAAGGGTGGCATGGTAGAAAAATTAAAGCTTATGGGATTGGGACAGAGATTACAAAAGAATTCATAGCTAGAATTACGAGCTTGTCAGAGGAAGGAAGAAAGGTGTTTAAGGACTACAAAGCAGGTGAGGAGCTTCTTAAAGTTTTCTTTAAAGGCAATGAGAGAAACTTGCTCATCAAATTCCATTCAAAAGCTACAAAAGGAAATCCATCAATCCAATTTGGGGAGAGGTAGGAGAGGTGATCATGTGGTACATCTCCCTCGAAGGTAGGTTTACCACCATCTATAGCTATCATTTCATGCTACTGAATCACTTCAGACATAAAATGGTTATTTCTTTCCTATTTTATCTTTTATCTTCAATAGAGTTTGCCATTAAAGAGAACAAAAGAAACCCTAAATTACCTATATTATGCGAGGGTTTAATTATACTTATTATGGAGCACATTAAAACCCTAGTCCCTAGTGCAGAGGTAAAGGATAGTTCTGTGAAGAAGGCAAAGAGCCCCATTGTGGATTACTCTGTTTATACTGATGATGAAACATGGGAGGAGGAACATGACCTTGATTGGGACGAGGAGGAGAAGATGGTGGAGGTCCTTTCCACTCCACGCTCCTTTGAGGCTAAGGAGGGAGATACATCTAAAAATAGAAAGAAGAGTGCTGGCAAGAAAACCCTGAATAAATAAAGCAGGAAGGAGGAGGATTCCTGGTCTATGGGTTCCATCTTTGAGGAAGAAAGAGATGATGAGTATACTAATGAGAAGGTGACTAAACACAATAATGATAAGAAGAAGAAAGGTATACAGAGTCAAAAAGAAATTGATGTCTCTGGAGGGGAAAAGAAAAAATAAGGTGAAGATACAAAAAGGGAGGGATTAGAGTCCTAAAGGGGAGTAGATTAAGGGTGATTTGACTGATGAACTTAGGCTTGGGATGCCTTTTCCTCAAATTCTGGACCCCTCTAGTAATCTTCCTACAAATTTTTCTTTGATGCTATCATCTGCTACCAGTAGGGAGGAGCTTTCTGAGGCTTTAGGGATGGTGAAGGAAGCGGTGGATAGTCAACACCGAATGAGGAAGTGGTTCTTGATTGAAATTAATAGGATAAACATTAGGTTGAGTGCTATTTAGTGGAGGATTTGTAGTGGAGTTGAGATTGATGACAAGATGGATGCTAAGATTTAGCTTTCCTAAGAGGCCATCCCTAGGGTTAATCAACTAGAAAAAGATCTTGTTAACCGGGACCATGATAGCTGTCTGGACAAAATGGAAAAATAGATGAAAGAAATTAAGAAAAACCTTGAAAGAGTGTTTGAGATCAGGAAATGTACAATCCAAAATAGCACTGAGGGGATTAGAATCCTCATTGAAAAGTAGAAAGAGTTGAAGGAAGAGCACATGGTGGGTATGGGTGGGGAGAAAGATGAAGGGGGTAATATGCAAAAGACTGGTAGTAAAGAAAAATAGGGAAAGATCAGTGAATAGGGTGGACCTAGCTCAAGGACATGTGGCACTGAAAAGAAGTCCTTCCAAGAGGAGAAGGATGAACTCCTGGGATTCATGAAACTTCATGAGGAATTCTATAAGTAGGAGTTGGCAATGACTGTGACACTCAAGAATATGTGACCTTGTTGATGAGTTCCTATGGGCTAGTTGTTTATTTAGCTACTTTCTGTTGGTTGGTAGTTTCTATAAATAGATATATATCTCTAGGCATGTTTTACTTTATGTTAATGTGTTTTTTGTCTATTTAGCTTCTATCAAGTAGTGTCTAATTTTTGGAGCAACATTTTGTTGTAGGATTTTGAGGCCCCTTAAAAACTTGTTTTACCCCTTTTATCAAAAACATCAAAAGATTGACATATTCCACATGTTCATTCCTTCAAAGAACTAGATGAAAGTAAGGGGAAGGACCATGCCATCCCAAACACTTTTAAGGAAGCAAACAAACAAGTATAAGGGAGATAATCAATATCTAAAATTTTAAACCCCAAAAAGTTTAATAAGACAAAGAAATCTTAAGGTAGGTGAAGGTTCATTCTACATTTTGAGATCAAATCTTTTTTCCTAGAGTGGTATAGTAGTTAAAGATTAATTGGCTAGCTTCTTCTAAGGTTTAGCCTTAGGGGCACCCTAGCTTGAGTATTAAAATTCTATAGATATTGCAATGTCAAAAACTATGAACTTAAAATCAGTAGACATGAAAGTAAACCATACAACATGACAATGTAAATAGAAATAGGGTATAGTCATAGTTATTGATAATAAGGATAAGCTGCCAATATATGGCACATAAACTATTTGACAAAATGCCTAAGATAGGGAAACATAATAACATAGGTTAATATTTACATTTAAGATAGAGATTTCCTCTCTAATTCAACACATGATTTAATATCCAATAATACACAAAAACTGTGACCTACTTAACATAGCTACTAGTGGCTTGCCTTATAAATCATTGCCTAAATAAAACAATATTTATACATAGCTCTTAGGAATACAACATTTTTACTCCAGTTGAGCAAGGTTTGGTGGTCTTAGTATTTCAACAAGGAATTAGTTTGAGTTTTAACTCCTTTTCAAAATGGTTAACCTAAGGTTTCATGCTTTTAATTAATCTAACCCCAATAACATTACATAATAAATGGAACATGGGAAAATTCATTTATCATTCTTTCATTTAGCCAAAAGGAAAATAAAACCAAACAAGAACATCAAAAACTCCATTTAAATTTGTATAATTCCTCCACCATCATTCATTAGCTCTCATCTTCTAGCTAAAAGTTGGTTAAGGCAATATTAATGAAGGACATTTCAATGATAAAGAGGATGAAAACAATGGAGAGGAGATGTGTATTATTAGTATCAAATAGTAACAACACCTCCCAAACTCCCTTAAGCTCAATCTAGGCTAATCTAATAAGATGCATACACATAAACATATATCAACCTAGATTAATTATTTTTAGTTGTGGGAGTGAATAATTTTGAATCAACTACTATTTTAGGAAATCATATTTTATTACTCATCTACCTTACAATTTTCTTAGAAAGTAAATTTATATTTATTTCCGTAGAAAATGGCCTATGCATAACCTTCTTAACCATAATAACTCTTATTAGTTTCCTCATTTGTATTTAATACGCATTTTTGCATATTATCTATTTGTAATAATTCATTTCCAATGCAATAATAAAAAAAGCACAACCATTTTAGATTTTAGACATCTTAATGAGAGTGGTATGATTTCTATTGAGACTTTAAAGCTCACAAGGTATCATTAGTCACTCAATCTCAGATACACTTTATTTAACATAACTTCATACTCAATTAAATGAATTTATATCTGGTCTACTATATCATTAAAAATTTGAATAAGACTTGGAATTGTGCACTCAAAAGATGACTCAGTAACCTAGGACAGTTGAGTCATTTTTCGCAAGCACATGGATCCCTCTCCTTGCCATGAGGTGAACCTGCATGTCACTCTTGCTCTTGTGGAAGTAGCCATTTGAGAGGAGGTGAGACACGGGGGCGGTCCTACTTTCTTGAGAGATGGACTTTGTAGAGAGTGGTCAACTGGTCCTGGGGCCTTTCTTGTGTATTGATTCTGATCTGGTGCTTTGTGATTGTTGTGATTGAAGTAACTATATGACTCGAAGGGTCACTAGTCACTATTCTCCTATTTCGATTTTGAAGATTCCAACATTGCGTGGGTTGACAATTTCTCTCATTTATGATTATGTTAAGTTGGAGTTGTTCTCCAAATTGTTGGATGATGACTTGTGTTTGGAGTAACCTCAACCTGTATTATTGTTCTTGAACCATTAGTTGATCGATGTGACTGGCAAGTCTATCGATATTTTACAAAGAGGAAATGAAGAGCCTTATTTGGTAGTGTCCTCCAACATTGGCAAATTATCCTTCCAGGTCTACCATTATTTTCAAGATTTGTGAAGGATTAAGTTTGATTTTGTGGGCTCTAATAAATTCTCAGGTTATCAAATGGTTGAGTGCAATGGTGTTCTTTTCTAGATGGGAATGTGGGCTATGACTATTGTTGGTTACAATATCCAAGATGATGTTATTAAGCATGTTACAATACTTCCATTACCCCACCAACTTGTTGAAGATTGGAGGAAAATGATTTTTTTCTCGATGGTTGCATATGGCTCGTCCATTCTAGTGGTAGTGATCTTTTCTGTGGGTATTGTTGTCTGGGAGTTGTTTCAGGATGATGAAGATAAGTTGGTTTGGAAGTGGAAAGAGTTTGCAAGAATGCCTCATCACTCTCTCCCTGAATATCTTAATTACCTATGGAATGGTTTAGGAAATGATTTGTGGCATTGGAATTGTGTTTGTGTGGGAGATTACCTATGCTTGAGTGGTCAATTTGGTAGTGGAATATTCAGCACTCTATGTGGTTGTGGATTATTCGCTTATAATTTAAGGGAAGGGTTTTGGAAACGCCTTCCTCCATGTAAAACTCAGAACATTAGTGGGATGATCGGGGTGATGTCATTCCAACCCAATCTGGATAATTAACTGATAGGCTATTAGTAGGAGCTTTTAGCTCCAAAAAAAATTGGATGTCAGAAAACTGTCAGACGCTGAAAAATTTTTGGATGTCAGAAATCCTTTTCACCGTTTGGTTTTTCAATGTTAGGTTCACCATGTAACATCCCGCTACGTAACCTAGAAGGGTAAGAGCCAAAAAGGGACAAGCGAAGTTTTTTTTTTGACATAAGTAAACAACATACACAAATTCAGCTATCAATTTGATATATTGATACCATTCATTTTAAACACCAAAGCTAATGTTCCTAATCCCATTTGATAAAAACATGAATCGATAAGCATAAGATACAGGTGGATCCGATACCCACATCGGAATCTGTAAAACAATAAAGGAACATCACATTTCTTCTCATTAAATACAATGATTACAACTTCTCTCCTAAGAGAGTTCAATTACATAACTGCATATACAATTACAATGATATATTCTAGAATATGATACAAGTATAATAACATAGTCCTGAGTATGATACAAGGACTGAATGGTTATAATAATTGAATGAAGTAATGGAAAGAGAGATGATTTCCAACTAGTGCTCTAAAACTTGTTCGTCGGTCCCCAATGGTGGTGGTAATGTCTCCTAACCATGTGGACTCCTAAGAGACCACCCCACCGTGCTTGGAGATAGTCACAAGGCCCAAATGGATGAACAAAAACAAGGGGATAAAAGATGGCCAACACTCACATCAAACATAGAACAGACATGCAGAACAGTGCTTATAGCCAAAGTCATAATATAGGTGTACTCATCTAAGTCATAAGTTAGGTACTACTCACAACAGCTAAGGTGCTAGATACTAGAGTGTCATATGGAGTGTCATCATATGTGCTCGAAGGGATGGCACACACGGGACCAAGTACCTCTCATATAGACGAGGAAACTCAATCGTGCTCAAATCCACACCTTGCAGATGGATAGGCCTTTTCGTTGCATCCTTAGCCTTTACAAGCGCTCAAGGCCATGCACAAGGTTTAATTATCTTATTAGTGTTTTGACCAATGTTTTAGTTTTAGTTATCACTTATTAATGTAACTCTGCTACTAGTTCCCCTGGTAGCCACTTGCGGGCCCAGGGCCCGTAGAGAGCCACTCGAGATGACCACTCTAATGCCCAGACCTTGTTCATCTTGTTTGACTAAACGAGGCATACAAACAAACTAAAACACTGAAATATAAATTTAAAATAGTCAAGATGAAAAATATGGTCTACAAGACCCAAATTCTCGTGGAAAGTGTAATTTGTTGAAAATAAACTTTTGCCAGTTAGATTAGTTGTGTAATAACTCCAGTGACCCCAATTGGTCACTCTTCACACATAAATCCATGGACATAATAAGAAAAGTATGACAAATGGTATTGCGAGTCTTCTCACAACCAAAGTTTTGCATATTGGTTACCATATTTAGTATAACAGAAAAGAAAATGTAAAAGACTAACAAAATTGAGATCTTAATTTTCCCTAAATTTCAATGCACACACATAGATCGATGAATCTAAGGTGTTTTAGTGCCATGACATTCCTTAACTCAAGGAGAATGTTTCCCCCAAGGCTGGCAATGAGCCATAAATGACCAAATGACCCAAACGAAAGACCACTCAGATTTTCTAAGGAGAGTTGTAATGAAAATTCCATCAGAGGAGTCATCGTATAACAAAAGGTTTCATGTGGCTTAGATCTCTTCATTTTCTATCATTATGTTCTAGTTTTCTAGATATGGCTAACCTCAATATTTTTTCTATACAAACAAAACCCTCTGTTTTTATTTCAATAAAATTATAACTCAAAAACCATATGACCTCTCTTTAGAAACCCATTTACCAATGAATAAGAACATTGTTCTGCAGATTTAAACAATAAATTCAAGAAACAGTGGCAATATAAATATCTTCATTGGATAAATTTTGGCATACATTCTTTGGACAACAATAATGGAGTTTTGGTTTCTCTAAGCTTAATGAAATCGTAGCAGACATATTTCAGTTTTTGATTGAAAGATAGTAATGGGGTTTCATTTTTTTTTTCTGTGCTAAATGAAATAGTAGCAAACACATACAATTTTTGTGCTGGAAAAACTGAGATAGAGGTAATACCTCCTTTCCTATAGCACTCCCCTCCATCTCACCTCAGTTCTTGCAATTTGATATATTGGCCTGAGTGATTTGCTGTCCCCTCTCTATCACGTCCCCAACTTGCAAATTCCTCTACTTTCCTTCTCCTTCTTTCTACGCAAAAATGCGTTGACTCTCCCTTGCAAGACCTTCTCTAACTTCCTTGATGAAAGGAACCCTATCTTTTAAGGACTTTGACTTCCCAAGAGGAAAGAAAGACAGTTAAAATGAAGAGGCAAGCAACATACACAGTTAAGGATAAATGAAGTGTATTTCTCAATGCCATTGTCACAATCTAAATGTCTGAATGGTACTATTTTTTTCTCTACCGTAAGCTATCTTTGGCAATACTCGATATCCCCTCCCCCTAGCTTGCTTCACCATCACTTTATCATATTCTCTCTTGAACCATCCTCCCTCTCTTTTCCTCCGTAATACATGTTGACTCCCCTCCTATGGATCAGATATTTTTTTCTTATACTTATCCTCATTTCGTCGCTCACTGACTCAGAAGATATTTCTTCCTCATATTAACTATCTCTTTGTAGTTGTTCCCTACAAGCCTTCAATTCTCCACCTAGAATAGATATTTTCTTTCCACCTCATAAGCCATGACCCTTCACAAAACATAGACTCAATCAATGCAAGTTTGTCACATCCTACCCCCTTGGACTAGGCTTACTCCTGGAAGCCTCCAAATGCTAAGATGCATTGAAAGCACACACTAGTCCAAGAAACTCAATACAATCAAAGGAAACCATGGAGAAAATCCTTAACCATCACTGGAAAACTAAACATGAGCATAAGGGCAATCCTAACATTACCATTAGGTAATCAGAAAATAAGACAACAACATGGGAACACAGCACTGACAAGATACAGTGGGCTAGGGTATAGGGAATAGGGCCTATGACTATCTCTAGTAACCACCATTGGGGATAATAAGAGTACACTCAAGCCTGTGAATCTAGGCAGAGTTGGTACTCAGTACCACAACACTCCAAGCACATGTCAAGGTACCTATGCATATATATACATCATATAGCTGAAGCAACAACAATCATGTAACCATGAAATCCATCATAAGTAATAATAATGTCCACATCATAATAGTATCAAGATTGTACATCACCGGTGCCAATACAAAATAATAATAAGATGTGTAATCTAAAATAAAGTATATAGTCATCCAAGTCCATCAAGATAAGAAAAACATAAGACGAACACAGGGGTCATTACACCCCCTAGAAGTCTACAAAAAGATATGGATAAAGGTCTCTCATCCTTGTCGCATCTTCCGAAGATGCTAAGGACTCACCATCACGATCCCATTGGACCCTCACCTGCTCTATGTCCTGACCCCTGAGGGTCAACATCTGATGCTGCAGGATGCGTATGGGTTCCAAAGAAAGCTGCATGTCTGCCTCGACCTACAAAGCAGTCCAATCAAGAACATGGGTCACATTAGGAATATACTGTCTAAGAACTGAAACCAGGCCAGCATATCAAATTGTAAGAACTAAGGTGAGCTGGAGGGGAGTGCTACAGGAAAGGAGGTATTTACCTCTGTCTTGGTTTTTCCAGCACAAAAATTGTATGTGTTTGCTACTATTTCATTTAGCACAGAAAAAAAAAATGAAACCCCATTACTATCTTTCAATCGAAAACTAAAATATGTTTGCTACGATTTCATTAAGCTCAGAGAAACCAAAACTCCATTATTGTTGTCCAAAGAATGTATGCCAAAATTTATCTGATGAAGATATTTATATAGCCACTATTTCTTGAATTTATTGTTTAAATTTGTAGAACGATGTTCTTATTCATTAGTAAATGGGTTTCTAAAGAGAGGTCATATGATTTCTGAGTTATAATTTTAGTGAAATAAAAACAGAGGGTTTTGTTTGTATAGACAAAATATTGAGGTCAGCCATATCTAGAAAACTAGAACGTAATGATAGAAAATGAAGAGATCTAAGCCACATGAAACCTTTTGTTATACGATGACTCCTCTCTCTCACGTCCCCAACTTGCAAATTCCTCTACTCTCCTTCTCCTTCTTTCTGCCCAAAAATGCATTGACTCTCCCCTGTAAGACCTGCTCGTCCAACTTCCTTGACAAAAGGAACCCTAGCTTTTAAGGACTTTTACTTCCCAAGAGGAAAGCAACAGATACAATTAAGGATAAATGAAGCATATTTCTCAATGCCATTGTCACAATCTAAACATCTGAATGGTACTATTTTTTTTCTCTACCGTCGGCTGTCTATGACAATACTTGATATCCCCTCCCCCTAGCTTGCTTCACCATCACTTTATCATATGCTCTCTCGAACTGTCCTCCCTCTCTTTTCCTCCATAAGCCACGACCCTTCACAAAACATAGACTCAATCAACGTAGGGTTGTTACACACTGCTTCTGATTGGATTTGACTCCTTTAAGGATTTTCTCATTCTTGATTGCCTGGCCTTCTTTCTGTCGCTATTTGTGGTGTTCATATGGCATTTGAGTACACCTCTTACCATGGGAGATAAGGTGCTATTCCTCTGTCTAAACAATGTCTTGGTTTGCTCCAACTTTGGCTTCATGATGTTATCTTTCATTGCTGCAGTGTATACCATGCTTGTGCACAAGATTAACACGCTTTCTTGGTACCTGATTGACTTCTCTGCGATCATTTGCGGTTGTGGTATTTTTCTTTTTCTCTACTTGAGTGCAATTTTTATAGTGAAGCTGGCGAGATTCAACCAACTACATGGTGTAATTCCTCTTATTCATGACCATACGGTGGAGTTTGTGTGGATGATGCTAGAACATATAGGCTATTTTGAGTGGTTGTGCTAGGTGAAAAGGAAGTGGGACACTGTCCTGTACTCTAATTGCTATAAAAAAATAGGGCTAAGCTTAAGTGTTGTGCTGATAATGCTTAGATGCAACTTTGAAATCATATTATTGTATGACTTGGTGAGAGATGAGAATAGAGTGTAGTTGGTAGTGGTAATTAAGGTTGGGAAAAACCATTTTTAAAAGTTTGTGAAAATTTCCTCATGGAGTTCTGCAGACTAAATCTTTGGGGCTTCCAGGCACAAGCTAAAGTGTGGATGCAATGGTGTAGTTTCTTGTCTTTCATAATATTACTGTAATGAAAACTATTTTATTTGTTATAGTTTTTTTTTCGAAGTAATATTTTTTAAAAGTAAATATACAAATTTTGTAAATAAAAATAGTGAAAAAAATTAGTATTAACATTAAAAAGTTTCACTAAACATCATCCATTTAAAAGTCAAATGCCAATTTTAGCTAATAAATATTGGACAAATATTTACCATTTTTTGATGTCGATGAGGTGTAAAGTTGCTATTGACTACTTGACCATTGAAATGGATGATATTTAAGTAGAGTGATATTATTCAAGTCACACAATAATAAATTTTGTACAACTTATTAATATTCCAAAACAAACAATTTTATACATGATAATAAAGGCCCATAATTAACAACAACAAACTATTTGGTAGACCAATTGTCTTTCCTCAGCCATACTCCAAGCATGAGGCAATGGAGAAAAAACTCCTTCTAAGATGTGTAATTGTTTTCTCTTCAAGTAAATTCTCATTTACTAACAAAAAGCCTTTCTAAAACATATTTTCAGATTCTACAAACTTTAGCCCCCAATCTATCACACTAACTAAAATTCTATTCATATAAAAGTCACTCCTAATTTTAAGGATAAGATTCAGAAACTTCAATTTCTTCAATTTTGATACTCCATGGAACAACTTGCAACATAAGAATAAGCATGTAGCCTTCCCCATGGGAATAGGTTTGATTAACGCCAAGAACATGCAATTTATTGAAATATATTATATAGAGATTCAAGACTACCATTATGTAAGGACCCGACTCATCATTAATCAAATAACATTAAACTCTAAATTTGAAAATATTGATGAATAAAATTTTTGATCTAGCAGATGTAGGAAATGTGAAATCTTTGTAAGAAGTGCTTAATGCATGTTATAGAGATGAAGACTTGAGTTTAGTTTTCTAAAAACCATCAAGTCTTGAAGGATCACCAAATTTAAATCTAGTGAAGAGGGAGTATATTACAAGAGAAGGTACATTACAGAAGATATCCTATAAGAACAATGGATCACACATAGCTCAAGTTCTTTGTTACATCTTACATTCACTTCTGACAACTTGCCTTCTCTGCAGAGACTATATCCTTATCATCTGCACAAAACTAACTAGACAATCTTTTGTTATCACAACTCAAAAATGACTACACAGAAACTATAAAAGAATACCCTACATCCAGGGGACCTAAGTACTGGGGGCATCCTTCGCCATCCAGACTGCCTACATATCTTGTATCCATGGAATCAAGGCCTCCTCCTTCAGATGTGACTAACGCGGAGAATGCAAACATGTAGTTCTATTTTGCACTATGTTTGGTGTAACTGTGAGCGGGTACCCAACACTTTCTAGGGTTATTCCCTACCCCAGACAGTTCTTCGTCAGTTGCCACCCACTTAGTGAAATAGGGATAGAAGTTAGACCACTACCACAAACACTTAAGGGAGTGTTTGTTCGTTAGTCCTAGTGTGGAAGAATCCCTATAAGGTGTCTACCCATGAAATCTAATTTACTACCCCAAGCCAAATTAGGTAATTTTCTTGACTAAGTCCGTTCCCGATCCCCTAAATATCATTGAAGTTAGATTTCATAAATAAAATTCTACTAGGTTCCAAAATGATAAAGTATCCATGTATTATCATAACATTGTGAGTTTAAGAAACATCTTTAACTTTTCAAACCTAATTGAGCATATCCTTGCAGCTTGTCCTCGAGTCTAGAATGTTGAATGTTCATTTGAATTTTCGTGTGTCTAGAATAAACACTTGCAAAGGTTGTTAGACATATCAGGCTATGATGTTAATCATGGTGTTGTTTAGCCATGCTTCTAAGTTTGTCATGTTGGTATGCAGCAATTCATCACAAAGTACTTTGTTTTATCAATACAAATTAAAGTAATAAATGATCATAAGTCACCAAAGACACTATTTTTAAATCATTACTTCATCATGTAAGAAACTCACTCATAATCATCTTTAGGAGCCTTTTAAATGCAACAATAAGTGAATAAATGTATAAAAATTAATGAATAAATCTAACTTGCAAGAGTGTCATTAAGCACCTTATTATCATAGCTAGCTAATATAACTTTTTCACGATTTATATCACGGAATGGAGTCATCAAACATGTGTCATTCCACCTATGAGCTGATTAAGGTAAAACATCTCCCATGCTCATGGATTTGTTATGAGAATGGTATATTCAAGGGAAAATGAAGTGAGAGTATTCAAAAATAGATTCAATGTCAAGGGGTCAAATTATTATCATATCAATTGCGAGAATCAAAATATTATTACTTTCTAAGGTCTCTTTAGGAGATTCCTTTCCATATAAGAAGGCTCTTACCTTAGTCCATAATAAAAATATGTTGCTCCTCACTTTGGTTCCCTACTATTTTTCATCATAGAGAGTAAAATATCATAGATATAATCAATTCTATTGAAAGTCGCCATTAAATAATTTTCTTTCTTTATACCAAGTTATCTTCCCAATCCACCTCCAAGCTACTTTCTATCTTGCATAAGAGGGTCACATTTATTGTTCTCCTTTCCTTTCAATCACACTTGAAATTGTTCTCCTTTCCTTTCAATCACACTTGATCATAATGAAAATCCTACCGTACTTGTCAGATCTTATTATTCATATCCTTAATTTTCTCCCATTCTAAAACAATAATTTTGAGAGGTCCAAAGTAAAATTTTGAGAATAATTTTGAAAGCCCTAAAATTAGGGTGCTTACCTCCCTGAATATATTTAACATACCTATCTTAATTTTTATCTTATCTATTTCAATTTATATAATTTTGGGAGGGGTGAAGCTAAGCCTCACCTAGATGTCCTCGATAACTATGCTAGTTATTGTCTTATTTATTTTAATTTATATTTGCGTGCTCTTAATTCAATGAGAGGGTGAAGTTAAACCCAACTAAAAGTCCTCTTCCTTAAATACATTTAAAATAACTATACTAGTTATTATCTTATTTATTTTAATTTATATTTGCTCCACGTGGGCTGCTCTTAATCCATGGGAGGGTGAAGTTAAGCCTTAGTTAAAAGTCCTATTCCTTATACATTTAAAATAACTATGCTAGTTATTATCTTATTTATTTTAATGTATATTTGCTCCACGTGGGCTGCTCTTAATCTAATGGGAAGGTGAAGTTAAGCCTCAAAGGTGGAGTGTAATGGTGTGAGCTTGTTAACAAAAACAAAAATATAGCCTACATGTTTAAAAAAACTAAAACTATAAAATAATTCTTAAATATTTTTAAATTAAAATAAAATAAAGTAAATAAAATAAAATAACTCTTAGTAAATAAATAGACACACATATATTCTTAAATAGTTTTAAAATAACACAAAGTAAATAAAATAAAATAAAATAACTTTCAATAAATAAAATAATTCTTAATTACATAATAATAATAGTTCTTAAATTTTATGCTATAAATAATTATATTTATATTTTTAAATTTTATTAATTTAGTAGATTGGTGATTTTATTATTTTATTAATTATATATTTTATAAAGGATGAAAAAAATATAAAATAGGGTTAAAAAATATGAAAAAGAGTTAAGGTTGTTGTAAGCAAAATGATAGAATTTTCGTTATTACAATTATAGGTTAAGGTCTTTTATCTATTTACCTTTTTTTTTTTAATTTATTTAATTTTTTAACCTTGGTTCACTAGAGGGAAAAATAATGAAAAGAATATAGAATGAGGTGGAAAAAAAGTGGGGGAAAAGATTTAGGATTGTCATGGGTGCATTTTATATATTTGATAAAGAAAAATAGTTCTAAAGTAAAATAGTATAGAAAAATCTATGTAAAATATGCTAGAGTTATCATTATGAGGCACCTATTTTTTATTAGATTTGTGATTAAAGTGGGAATTTGTGATTAAAGTGGGAATAGGCCCCTGCAAAATGATATCTCTAGACGTCTTTTACATAAATTTTTGTAAAGATAGGTATGCTAGTCCTTATATACATTTAAAATAACTATGCTAGTTATTATCTTATTTATTTTAATTTATATTTTCTAGAGGTTGGTCCTCTTAATCCAATGCACCGCTTGTGTTGATTAAGAAAAGCACTCCATGTCAAACACCTATATAAGGGAGTGAATGGAAGAGCATGTAAGAATACAAGCCATTAGCTGGGAAGCGTTAGATCTGAAAGGAATGGAGCCCCATTTTATTGCTGCACTTGAAGGAGACGGAGAGCAGTGTGGTATATCTGAGCTGCCTCAAGCTATGAAGGAATTGATCTTTGCAAAGCTTTCACTACAATCAATCTCCGTCTCTCGTATGGTTTGTAAGGAATGGGATTCTATTTTGTCCTCGCCCAGCTTTCTGTCTTCATTGCCCACCCAAAATCCATGGCTTCTTATCTGCGGTGAAGAAGAATGTACTGCCTACTGCTTTTCCACACAAAAATGGAGGACTATTTCTCTCTCTTTTCTTCCAAATTCTGTCACATATAACAAGTTAACAAGTGGGGCGCAGGGGTTATTGCTTTTTCAAAATACCCCAGAATTATGTGTTTGCAACCCGCTTATGAGAAGTTATACAAAGATAGAAATCGATGTGACTGACAAGTCTATCGATATTGTACAAGGAGGAAACGGAAAGCCTTATTTGGTAGTGTCCTCCAACATTGGCAAATTATCCTTCCAGATCTACCATTATTTTCAAGATTCGTGGAGGATTAAGTTTGAGTTTGCGGGCTCTAATAAATTCTCAGGTTATCAAATGGTTGAGTGCAATGGCGTTCTTTTCTGGATGGGAATCTGGCCTATGACTATTGTTGGTTACAATATCCAAGATGATGTTATTAAGCCTGTTACAATACTTCCATTACCCCGCGAACTTGTTGAAGATTGGAGGAAAATGAATGTTTTATCTATGGTTGCATATGGGTCGTCCATTCTAGTGGTAGCGATCTTTTCTGTGGGTTTTGTTATCTGGGAGTTGTTTCAGGACGACGAAGATAAGTTGGTTTGGAAGTGGAAAGAGTTTGCAAGAATGCCTCGTCACTCTCTCCCTCAATATCCTAATTACCAGTGGAATTGTTCGTAGAATGGTTCATGGCGTTGGAACTGTGTTTGTGTGGGAGATTACCTGTGCTTGGGCGGTCGATTTGGTATATATAATTCAGTGTTACGATTTTAAATTTAAAAAAAATTATATTTTAGTATTCAAAACTACCACTATATAGTTATTTGTTGAGTTTAACATTTTCAAAGTCTTATGGATGGTGTGTGAAAGAGGGGATGCAAACAATTATAGGAAGTGATGTGCCAACAAAGGAATGTTGAAGCCAATATGCCCCAAAGTGAAGGAAAAAGGTGAAGGTGAATAAAGAATATACATAAAAAGCACATAAATTGTAGAAAATGGCTAAAATCCAAAGTAGTATCCTCAAGTGGGTGAAACACATGTTTTTACCTATATTTTCACCCTGTTTCACGTGTCTCTAATAGATAAGTAATTTGTTGCACATTATGTGGTTCTTTTATTATAATGTATCATATTCATTTTCATTCTTCTTTATTTACGAGGTCTTGAATTTATTTCTCAATATATAATGCATTTATTTTTAGAGTGTTTTAATTTTTTCTTGTTATTTTTATTTAATATGTCTCTTGAAGAATTAATTTATTTCACATTAGGCAATTGTTTTATTTCAATGTGTAATATTCATGTCCATCTCCCCTTTTATCTATGAGGTCTTGATGTTATGTTTGAATAGAAGAAATTTATGTATAGAATATCCATATATTTGGTGATAAGCACATAAGTATTGAGCTTTATGTGATGTAAGATTAGACATATTAGGAATAAGGTAATGAGGTTATGGTGCAAGAGTTGTTCTAATATATAGAAACATCTCCCATCATCTTGTAGGTAATATGAAAGCATTTAAATGTATGATCATTTGATCTTGATGAGAATAACTTACTAAGCACTTGGGTTACATGAAAATAAGGGAGACACATAAATTGGATGTAGGGCAGTACATGTTCTTCCTTATATAGCATGGAAGGCTCATAAAAGTGTAAGTAATCACAATTAACAAGAGTTGTGCAGCAGCAGGAGTCCCCGCCAAATGTTGTCAGCAGAGAGTGTTAGAAGAGCTTGAAGAAAACAAATGTTGTGTTAAAAGATAAGCTAATGGTTGCTAGTATTTGCAGTTCCTGCATCTACTCAAAGAGTGCTTGAAGATTATTTAGAGAGGGTGAAAAAGGTGCACAAATATAGTGGCTATGGATCAAAAGGGTATGCTCTAGATCATAGTAGAATACATTGTTCATTTATGATTCCTTTTATATACTCTTCATTTTTCCAAATGGTTTTTACTCTGTAATCTCAAGTCTTATCCCTTTTATAGATATGGATATGATTGGAAAAGGGAAGAAGCTAAAAAGAATTTACTGTGTACTCACACAATAGTTGTTTCATCTAGAATGCTTTATGCATTAGCCTAGGTGCTTCTTTCACTTTCAGGATATCAGCTTTCTTCTACTACTGTTGATTTTATGATCTTGTGATTTCATTGCCATGATTTGGTCCAACGGCTGCATTTTCATAGGAGATTGTCATTACAGTGGGTGTTGCTATTGAATATTAGGTTTGTTTTGTTTGATGTGCAGAAGCCGTTTACTCCCAAAGGGTACTTCTCCATCGATCCGAGTCTTTCGAAATGAGGCAATGGATAGGACACATCTCGTTGAGTTTCACCAAATTGAGGTTAAAGAGTCATTTCTAATATAAAACTAGCATTTACATTTTAAAAATATTTTGATAGAAGACAAACTCTCTTGATCTTTGTCCAAATTGTCTTGGATGATTTATCTACATGTCCAAGGTTAGGCAATGAGTGCATGGACTCCTAGGCAATGAGTGCAGAGGTTGTTACAAAGTAGAGTAACATCATGAATGCCCATATGTTGCTCATGTGCATCTTCACTTTTGAAATTGCAGGTTCTAGTATGTATCATTTGTCTGTGCACAACTTGTAATTCTCAACATTTTTTCTTTTTAGATTTCAGGTGTTGTTTGTGATAGAGGCCCTACATAGGGCAACTTAATTCGTGTCTTGAACGATTTCTTTTCTTGTCTCGGTAAGTACCAGATTCTTACATCTTCTTTTTGAACTCTTAGGTGTTATCATAATTTGCGAATTCTGTGAATTTTCTATGCTCTGTTCTCTGCTCTGACAGGCGTGTTTATGATTCTGTATTATTGTTGTGTACTAGGATTGTATTGTATTCTGACACAATTTCCATTTTAAGAATGACCAAGACCTATCTACGATCCTTATATAGAGCCTAGTATGGAAATTTTCAGGTAAAAGCTATTTTTCAAGGCTTTGGAACTACTAAAATTGCATTTTAGAACACATCTCTCTGATTTTATTGTTTATATGTAGTTATCATGAAGGATTTGAGAAATGGCTAGTGGTTGGTAATTCTGGCACTTTTTTGGCCAGAAATGCTCCTTCCTATAGGTCTACCAGAAGATGATGTTATTGCTTGGAGTTTATCCCTAGAAAGGACACTCATCATTAAGCATTAATACCACCAAAGAAATGCATTAACTAAGATTTTTGTTGTGGAGCTATCAAAAAAGACAAACTATAATCCAAATTCTAAGACAAATAGAAACAAACTACTTATTTACAAATCTGAATTGTTATTTGGAGCAGGGATCCTTTAAATCACTTCTTACAATTAGTCCACTTCTATCCTCTTGGTATCTTTCTTATATGTTGTATAGATCTTCCAATGAATTTTATGCCAGTACCATCTTCTCAGGGATTAACAACCTCTACTATTCATATCACTATCAGCGTTGGAAGAAGGTAGGGCATGTATTGTGAAAAAGGAAGGAGGAATCTTTACATTTTGGAAGTGATAGAAGATGCATCCTTGCAAAGCAGAGAACGTGTTGTTGGAGCTCTTCTAACAATGTGTGAAAGCAATAAGTACAATTGTAGGGAAGCAATCCTTAAAAGAGGGAGTTATTCCAGAACTTTTAAAGCTCACCATTCAGGGCACTCCTAAAGCCTAGGAAAAGGTTTGTGCCCTTTTACAGAATCTACGAGAATCTCCTTCCTTGAACAAAACTGACTCAACATCTATTGTACTTGGCATGTTTCTTTCAGTTACTCATGGATTTGAAGGCTGCAGATCTCTAACGGCTCGGCGTATGGGGAAGATTGCTAGCTCCTAGATGTGGTTAGGTACTCGAGGATAGTGTTGAGACTGAATCATGGGGGGACGTGGATTGTGAATACCCTTCATTTGATCTGGCACGTAGGGAGTGGCTCTCTTCATTCACTGCTCTAGGGTGGCATGAATCAATGTTCATCATCCCTTAAGTCTTGGACGGCTGTAAACCTCCTCCGAGCCATTCTACTTCAACACGAAGAAAATCTTCGGTCAGGGCCCGTTGGGGAGAAGGACAAGATGGAGGGAAATTTTTACTTAATTAATGGAAAGCATGGAAAGGAGGCTGGCTTTAGGTGGATTTTATTGTGATGTTAAGGAGTTTCGTATGCTGATTTTTAGTCATGATTTTCAAGGATCCCTTTGGGATTTAACAAGGACAAGCCAATTTATTCCTTTTTAGGCCAGCGTACTTATGTCATTTGTGAATGTGAGGCTACCGAAGATATTCTTAACCATCTCTTTGGTCGAAGGCTTGCTTTTAAAACAAGTTAAGTTTTCCTGAGTGTCTGCTCTATGCTTGCAAGTTTCTCATGGCGGATACCAGGTTGAATCAAAGACTTTTCTTTCCCTCTATGCAAAGAGTTTTCCTGGGTGCTGGTGAAACGGTAGTGGCCTCGGCTGATGGTGTAGGTGTCATTAAATGGAGGCTGGCGGGTATGCGGTCTACTATTGTTGTTTTCCTTGTTTATTTTTATGTCGTTGCTCGGAGGGTTAGTTTAATTTTTGTTTAAGACTGTTAAATTTAGTTATCATGCCAGTATAGGGCCATTTCATCTGTACTTTTTGCTGCACCTCTGGAAATGGTGTTATCTATATTTCTGTATAAACTTTTCAAGCAATATTATGGGTGGCCTACCACCTTTTTCTTAAAAAAACATCTATTGTACTTGAGAATATTGTCTATGATCATTGATGGTATGGAGAAAGGAACCAAAGCTGCTAAGAAGGTGTTGAAATAAACTAATCCAAATGATGACGCCACAAGCCAACTTAAAGTATCTATGCAGGGGAGACTAAAATTGTAACATTTCTTCAAAGTTCAAACAAGATCAAATGCAAACCTAGAGGGATCTTCTGAATTTGTAAACATAAAGTATCAGGGCTTATGTTCAGGCATTTTGGAGCATTGCCACAGGAACTTCTCCAGAAGTGTGATGGATCTCCATCTCTTACAAATTGTTCCTACTCGGAACACACTTGCAATGGGAAAATTTTCAATCATATCTATCGGTGTTTTCCCATGGCAAAGTTGCCAACTGCAGTGGATTTTATCTCTTTTCAAGCCTTATAAACCTTGACCTTATCTCTTGGAAGTTACTCGAGCTTTAGAGAGTCAAGCAACTAGCGTACACACATAGCTAAAGTTTAGCATATTATTAGAACGGATGTTTTAGATTTGATATAAGATACATAAAAATGTGTTATTTTAAGGAATGTTAATGTTAAGAAAAAAAATGTTGTAGTCACTTGAGGAGTTGACTTTGACCTCCTAGATGGTTTCAATCTCATCCAATCCCCTTCACACTTTTGCACTTCATAGAAGCTTGGGCTCCACCTCCTCACAATGACACTAACTTAAGACCATATCTCTATATTTCATTAGCAAAGTTTACATAATATTTATACAAAATCTGGCTTTAATTCTGTTATTGCAGCAATTGAGTCACAACCCAGCCACCTTAGTGGTAGCCACAGTCTCTATTCGACACCTAGCAAATAAATAGAAAAGGAACTACTGATTCATGGAAATCAAGGACACAGACGACTGTATGGAGAGAAAACTAAATTTTCAAGGATTCAAAAAGGTACTGAGTAAATCTATGAAAACATTAGAAAATGTAACCATATGAAAAAATGAGTAAATATGTTTACTATTCAGTATTCTGACGTTTAAGCCATGCCTATGGATTGATTAAATATTATAACTAGAGAGTCATTGAAGTACATGTAATCCTTGTACGAAATCAGAACTATTATTTATAGGATGCTTTATCAATGTAAAATCTAATATTAGTTGATCTCAAACATCACTGAGTTTGGCAATTGAAACTTTTGATAAGAAACTTTGTTACTCATGATACATAGAATGTATCCAACATCCATTTATGATTTCTTCTCAGCAGTGGTGGTTTTCCTTGTCTTACTCATAAAACATGTTAACACAGTAAATGCTGGAAATACTAACTTTAAGTTAAAACTGTAAACTGGGTCACATTATTTTCTCTTTAAGTGATTTATACTGGACAACTCAAACTGACCAATCAACATGTATTCCGTTTATCTAGATAGAGAAGTTATATTGTAGGAGTTTCTAGCAAACAAACAACATAGGCATGGATGCTTGGGATATGAAAAGAAAGTCAGCTGAGTGTGCAGAATATAAATTGAATCAAGCAATAAAATAATGCACAACTAATGCCATAGCAAAACCAAAACATCATATTGCATCACTTCCTCATTCTAAAAGTAGGTACCTCAAACATCGGATCACACTCTCTGTTGCTGAGGACTCTTGTAGAGCCTCCACTGTAGCCACAAGCGCTTCATCTCGGAGTCCAAGAGAATTCTGAAAATTAATTATTATCATTAAGTCACTGCATCAAGGCACTTTTGCATATTGCATCACTAAACTGAAACAAAGCCACAATGCATTAGCTTCACAAGAATAAAAGAAAAAGCCTACCTTTCCAAGTTTCACAAGAGTGGGATGGAGTATAGCCCATGAAATGTTGCCATCAATTCATCTTTTATTATTAATAACTGCCTTGACTAAATTGCAAGGGATAATGGCATCAAAGGATCCTTCGGTAGATTTTTTGAATATTGAACTTCTTGTTGACTTTGTTGGTTCATTCACAATTGTTGTTTTGGAAGGCCAAACACCAGAACTACTGCCTTTTGGCAAGGATTTGATGTTCACAAGGGAATTCTTGTTGACAGTGTTAATTTTAAATGTAGCTTGGACAGATGTTCTAGTCTCAGGTGGTGATTATGAGGCTGGAAACACAGCTGGAATAATTATCTCCATACCTAGATAATTGATTTCTTGAGAGACTTCTAGATATTAGGGTTTAGAGTCTAATTAATCCTAGCCATTGATTAAGATTAAATCATGGCCATTGGTTTTCAATGAGGGGATTATAAAAGAGGATCAATAGGCATTTGGAGAATACGGATCCGAGAAGTATTTGCAGCGATAGCAAATAAATAAATTTGCGGTGATAGCAAATTGATTTGCAGTGAGAGCAAGGGCGCAGCGATAGCATTCGAGACAGCAGTAGTGGAATTTCTATAGGAGAAATTGGGAGAAGAATTTCCGGAGGAGATCATTGCTGGAGCTCTGCCAGTAAGAGGCAAGCAGTCTATGTATCTCTTGATTTGATTTAATAAATTCCGCATCTGCAGTACTGGTTTTCCCTTCGGGGTTTTTCCAAGGACAATTTGTCCAAAATGTTGTGTTGATTTTATTTTTCTATTTCCGTGATTTTTCCGTGAAGTTGCAGCTGTGTTATTATTTAACATTTGCTGTAAATTAATTAATTTTTCGGCAGCCAAATAATCTTATAAGATAGGAAATTAATAATCAGTAGCTGCAATAGATTTTTCACATGGTATCAGAGCGGATCTGAGGGCAGAACAGGCACAGGGAGAAAGGAAAAATAATAAATAAAAAATCTAGGGTTTATAAAACCCAGTTTGACCTCTTCAAATTATTATTTTCTTTTGAGATGGCCTCAGCAGGTTTAAGAGATCAGAACAGATTGGATGGAGCCTCAAATTTTGGTGTCTGGAAAGCTAGAATTTCTTTATTGCTGGAAGAGAATGGTATCAAGGATTATGTGACCACTGTTGTACCTGTACCTACAGACGCAACACAGCTCGTAGCATATAAGAAGGAAGATGCCAAGGCAAGGAGGCTGATTCTTGACGGTGTTAAGGATCATATTGTTCCGCATATTGCAGAGTTAGATACAGCAAAGACGATGTGGGACGCCATTATGAATCTGTACCAGAATGCTACCCTTAACCGAAAGCTGATTCTCAGAGAAAAGTTAAGGAATACCCGGATGAATAAAGGAGAAGACGTCACAAGTTACCTCACCAGACTTAGACTTGTCAAGGATGAATTGGCAGCTGTTGGAGACAAACCAAAGGATGATGAGCTAGTACAAATAGCCCTGAATGGGTTTACTAAGTAGTGGGATGTCTTTGTTCAAGTTATTAATGGACGAGACACCTTACCGAGTTGGGATCGACTATGGAGTGACTTCACTCAGGAGGAGCTTAGACTAAGTCTTGTCAATGGAACCAGTAGTAATAGTCAGAAAAGTGAGGTGGAACAGGAAAACGTTGCCCTAGCAGGAAAAGGGAAAGCGAAGAAGGGGTCTGGCAAAGGATCAAATCCAAAAAGTGAGAAGAAGAAGGACTTATCTAAGATCAAATGCTATGGTTGTCACGAGTTCGGCCACTATGTCAACGATTGCCCACAAAGGAAGAAAAATGAAAAGAAGGGCAAGAAGCAGACGGCAGCTTTAGCAAGTGTAGATGAGCTTTCTAGTAGAATGGAGGATGAGTTTGCACTCATAGCTTGCCTGACTAGCTCAACCTCACAGGGTGTTTGGTATATAGACAATGGGGCGTCATTTCATATGACAGGAGTTAGGGAGTACTTCTCTAGATACAAGGAGGAGGACATCAGATTCCAGATTCAGATGGGGAACAAGTCCAAGTGCAATCTAGTTGGGAGAGGGACTGTTCTATTTCAGAGGGAGAATGGCAAGCCTATTTCCATTCATGATGTGTTGTATGTGCCAGGCTTGGGCATGAATCTAATTTCTATATCTGTCCTTCAGGATAAAGGCTACAATATACTCTTTAGAGGGGCGCATGTTTTAATCAAGCATAAGGATTGGAAATCACCCATAGCTATTGGAGTTAGGAGCGCCCGACTTTATAGGTTGCAGTTTGATACTCCTAAGGCACTAGTGAGCAGCAGTAATCCTAGAGATCAAGGAGAGCTATGGCATAGAAGGATGGGCCATATACATCATGGAGCACTTAAATTGCTTCGTGAGACAGTGACAGGTGTTCCAAACGTGAGCACAGAGCATGATGATGTATGTAAGGGATGTGTATTGGGGAAGTTTGTGAAAGTAGCTTTTCCAAGGAGTGACACCAGATCCAAGGGGGTTCTTGATCTAGTACATTCAGATATATGTGGACCAATGTCAACAAAGTCTCTCAGAGGATATGAGTACTTTGTTACTTTTATTGATGATTTCTCCAGGAAGACCTGGATATACTTCTTGAAGACCAAGGATGAGGTCTTCAGTCACTTCCAGGAGTTCAAAGCTCTTGTGGAGAATTCGACAGGCAGGAAGGTAAAGGTTCTTCGGTCAGACAATGGAGGCGAGTACAAAGGGAAAGAGTTCCAGGAGTTCTATACCAGGGAAGGAATCAAGAGAGAGTGGACCGTTCCTTACAACCCGCAGCAGAATGGGGTTGCTGAGAGGAAGAATCGTTCTATATCGGAGGCAGCAAGGGCTATGTTGTATGACCAAGATATGCCACGATACTTATGGGCAGAGGCATGCAATACAGCAGTATACATACAGAATAGGGTTCCACATAAGGTATTGGGCAAGATGACACCAGAGGAAGCATTCTTAGGGAAGAAGCCAGATGTCAGTCACTTCAGGATATTTGGGAGTTTGGCATTTTGTCACATTCTAGGGGCTACACGTTCCAAGTTAGATCAGACTGTAGAGAGAGGGTACTTTGTGGGGTACAACGAGACCTCAAAGGCATATAGGATATTTATTCCAGGGACCAGGAGGATTATAGTCAGGTGTGATGTCAAATTCATGGAGGACAAGGCATATAGGAGGTCCAGAGATTTGCCAGCAGATGATCAGAATGAGCAGCCAACAGAAGCTCTAAGGATTGTTCAACCAGAACAGGGGCAGCGAAGCACGAGTACAGTTACTAGTACAAGCACAGGCTCAGGTGCTGAGAGTTCGCAGAGTATGGAGCAGCAGATATAGCAAATCCAAGAGATGCATCAAGAAGATATGGAGTTTGATATTTCATCCTCTATAGTTGACAGGAGGAACCGTGAGGTTCAACAGACACATAAGGATACTCAGGAGTTTGTGGGAGCTCCTAGGACGAGTAATAGACAGCGGAAACAACCAGTTAGGTAGAATGACTATGTGGCATTGGTTAGTCAGTTGGTAGATAGTGAACCTTCCAGCTATCAGGAGGCTGCACAGCAACAGGTGTGGCAAGATGCGATGGTTGAGGAATATACCTCAATAATGCAGAATGATGTGTGGGAGGTTGTGCCTAGACCGACAGATAGGGCAGTGGTTGGATCACGCTGGATCTATAAGATTAAGCATGGTGCAGATGGTAGCATCGAAAAATACAAGGCAAGGTTCATGGCCAAAGGGTTCTCTCAAAAGGAGGGAATAGACTATGAGGAGACATTCGCTCCAGTGGCCAGGTATACTTCTATACGAGCCGTAATCTCACTTGCAGCGCATATGGGATGGCAGATCCATCAAATGGATGTCAAGACGGCATTTCTTAGTGGTGAATTGTTAGAAGAGGTATACATAGAACAACCAGAGGGCTTTGTAGCACACAGCAGTGAAACCCACGTGTGCAGATTGAAGAAAGCTTTGTATGGACTCAAGCAGGCTCCCAGGGCGTGGTATGAGCGCATTGATAGATACTTGCAGGGAATAGGCTTTGTGAAGAGTGAGGCGGATGCTAACCTCTACTACTTGGTGGTTGGGGGTGAAATTCTCATTCTTGTTCTATATGTGGACGACTTGTTTTTAACAGGTTCACTGGGGCTTATAGAGGAGTGCAAGAGGGACCTTGCAGCAGAGTTTGAGATGAAGGATTTGGGGCTTATGCACTACTTTCTAGGCATGGAAGTGTGGCAGACAGATGGAGAGATTTTCCTTGGACAAGGGAAATACTGCATTGAAATCTTGAAGAGGTTTGAGATGCAAGATTGCAGAGCCATGTCTACACCTATGATCACGAATTGGAAGAAGGTAGACGCATCCAAAGAAAAGGATGTAGGCCCCACCTTATACAGGATGTTGATTGGATCTCTCATGTATTTGGTCAACACTAGGCCAGATATATCCTTTGCAGTAAACTCTCTTAGTCAGTTCATGGTTGAGCCGAAGAGAGTGCATTGGATAGCGGCAAAGCATGTATTGCGGTATTTGCGTGGTACAATCGAGTATGGGATCAGATATGCTCGAGGTGATGGTATCAAGTTGATAGGCTATACTGATGCAGATTGGGCAGGTAGTGCGGTGGACAGGAAAAGCACTTCAGGGTGCTGCTTTAGTTTGGGATCAGGAGTTGTCTCTTGGTACAGCAGGAAGCAAAAGTCCGTGGCTCTGAGTTCTGCAGAAGCAGAATACATAGCAACTAGCATGGCAACGTGTGAGGCTATATGGCTTCGAAAGTTACTGGTAGCCTTGTTTAGTCAGAGGGTTGAGACTACAGTGATACACTGTGATAATCAGAGTTGCATCAGATTATCTGAGAATCCAGTGTTTCATGATAGGTCTAAGCATATAGACATCAGATATCATTTCATCAGGGATTGTGTACAGCGGAGGGTTGTTCAGCTACAGTATATACCTACAGATCAGCAGGTAGCAGACATTTTAACAAAGGCATTGGGGAAGGCAAAATTCATCTTCTTCAGAGGTAAGTTGGGTGTTATGCAGAACACCTTCCTCGCTAAGAGGGAGTGTTAATTTTAAATGTAGCTTGGACAGGTGTTCTAGTCTCGGGTGGTGATTACGAAGCTGGAAACACAGCTAGAATAATTATCTCCATACCTAGATAATTGATTTCTCGAGAGACTTCTAGATATTAGGGTTTAGAGTCTAATTAATCCTAGCCATTGATTAAGATTAAATCATGGCCATTGGTTTTCAATGAGGGGATTATAAAAGAGGATCAATAGGCATTTGGAGAATACGGATCCGAGAAGTATTTGCAGCGATAGCAAATAAATAAATTTGCGGTGATAGCAAATTGATTTGCAGTGAGAGCAAGGGCGCAGCGATAACGTTCGAGACAGCAGTAGTGGAATTTCTATAGGAGAAATTGGGAGAAGAATTTCCAGAGGAGATCATTGCCGGAGCTCTGCCAGTAAGAGGCAAGCAGTCTATGTATCTCTTGATTTGATTTAATAAATTTTGCATCTGCAGTACTGGTTTTCCCTTCGGGGTTTTTCCAGGGACAATTTGTCCAAAATGTTGTGTTGATTTTATTTTTCTATTTCCGTGATTTTTCCGTGAAGTTGCAGCTGTGTTATTATTTAATATTTGTTGTAAATTAATTAATTTTTCGGCAGCCAAATAATCTTATAAGATAGGAAATTAATAATCAGTAGCTGCAATAGATTTTTCACAGACAGTAACCTATACATGCAAGAAATCACTGATAGACTGAGAAAATATAGTCATCATAAGTACATAAGATCACAATCCTACTTTGAAGTGTATAAGAGATATTTATGAGCAAATATTCGATCGTCAGTGGATAGAATTCCATAAAAGAGGAATGTTTAAGGTTAAGAAAAACTTGATAAAAAAGGAGAAAATGCACACACACCATTCTGATTCAAACTCAACACAAGACTGTATCAGACCTTCACAAGCAACAGTTATCCATCATAAAAAAAAGCTATAAAGTTTCTAATTTAACCTCCCCCCTCTAGAATGATCATGTTTACGACCTATGGTAGTTCCAAGTTCTTACATTAAGTCCAGTATTGAGATGAAATAGTCCAAAAAATAAATGTTTGTGTTTGCTTGCAATGAGGACCTTGTGTCAGAAGTCACACAACTTGTTGAAACCAAAGATTAAGTATGATTTATAATTGGAAAAAACCCATAAATTTTGACAAAGGAAACCATGGAAAAATATTTTAATTTTCAACAAGAGAATCTCATTCCATGAGAAATCCTCATATTGGATATCAAAATTAACATCAATAAACAAATTCTAATTGAGAAAACATCGTAAATATATTTATTATACTTAATTTGACGTCTGCAAACCAAAGTTTGTAACTTGGACTCAAGAAGAACTTGACATGCAGATGATTAGACTTGGCCCTTGGCATAAAGTTGGCAATAACTCAAGTAAGAATTGAGTCCACTCATTTTTCACAGAGAATACAACCAAATTCGTAAGTATCCAGCAAATCTAAGAGAGTATTGCAACTATTCTTGTGACATAATAAGAAGCCGCAAACTAGAATTCTAATAGCTTGAAAGGAGTCACACTATGTAAATAAGTATAGGTATGTATTGAGTATGGCAAGGCTTTACATCAATGAGTACTTGCCCATTTTGGAAGAGTATTTACCTATATGCTTAGATTATAAGAAAGTTGTAATGAAGTAGAATCTCTGGCACATCAGGAATCATCAGCTTAAATAAATCCTGTCACAACAATGCCAGATTTCTAAATGATCATACAATTTCAATTATAGAAGATGCTTTGCATGGAAAAGCGATAACAAAAAAGATGGGATTTGGATACAGAGGTATCAAACAGAATCTAAAACTTTTGCACATTAGAAGAGATTATTCTCTCCTTCACTGGATAACATTTATTGATCTCTTAACATATATATCACATAACACTTCAAGGCTAATCCCTAGGACTAGGTAAAAAGAACTGACTACTGTAAATAAGGCCATTGACCAGGAAATAAGGGTTGTCAAAAAGAAACTTCCTTTTTAAGTTGGATAGTCTAGAAGAATCTGATCTATTTTGGCAAGTTTTCGGTCACTCAACACTCTGATTCAAGATTACTATGACTGACTGGCATCCCCCATAAATTCATATGCAGCAACATGAACTCTTTAACACCTCGAAACGAATCATCAACCTTACAAGATTTGGACTCATCTGAGACAGAGAAAGATGGATACACCAAGCTGGCTCAAACCAACTTAAGATTCAGTTACTCCAAATGAAGCCTTTGACTGACAATTTAGAGCTTTCTCTAATTATTTCTTAGCTGTCTGAGCCTAATGCTTAGACTTGTCATTTTCACTGTCAATCCTTTTTGATTCATTGTGGTTCATTTGTGGTTTGGAAATGGAGTTTTATTACCAATACACCTCGCAATTATGCCTGGCAAAGGTCTTGCATGAAGAAGTGAGAATAGAAAATACAGGATTTGGAAATAAAGGTATAAAACAGGGATCTACAACTTTTCATATCAGGAATAGGTGATTCTCTTATTCACTCCTAAAATATATTAATATCTTAGAATAAATTGTCACTTTCTTTTAGACTAATTAAAAGGGAAGACCAATATGCTAAATGAGCTTGGATTCTACAAACGAAAGCCAAAAAGCACCTATTCGAAAAGAGATCTTTGACCTAGAAATTAGGGCTTTAATCTGTTTTTAGGCAAACCTAGTCCTATGCTTAGGCTCAGTGTAATCAAAACTCAGTTTGACTTGGAGAACTGATCCATTTCAGCTCAAGTGTTTCATGACTGGCTCAAAGAGTTGAGCATCTATGTTTCGAATCTTTCTCTATTTCCTGGTCAAAGAAATTTATTTCAGACAGCAAGCCATTGAGTTTGGAAATTGACACTGTAGGAATTTTTGAAGCATATTTTACCTGGAATTGATAATGGTTTCATATTTTATGCTTCAAAATCTAATGAGAAAATGGCTTCAAAAAATTTTAAAAATTTCCCAACCATTCAACGGGATTAATATTTTCGGCAGGCACATTCCCCAAAGAAAACAAATGCAGATTTAGTGAGCAGAAAATAATAGTCTCCTGCTATCGTAGGGACTAATAAAATGAAATTATTATTAATATTCACAAATAAACACACAGAATAATGGAATTGAAGATAAAACTAAGTATAATAAACTACTAAAAGTACTTCTAAACAAAAATATATAGTATACAAAAAACTAAACAACTAAAGCCAACTTTAAATTCAAAAATCAAATTAATTAGTAAAGAAATATAGAATATGAATGATTTCATCAAAACTTAATACTATACTATTTTGAAACGTTATACTTTGTGTCACTTGAAAATCTCCTTTAACTACATTTAATGTATTAAAAACTATGATAAACATATTTTATGCTACAAAGAAAAGAGAAATTGAGTTGTTTATAAGAGAATATTCTTAAACATAATCCACTTCAATAATCAAAAGTTAATTTTGAACAATAAAAATAGAACAAATATCTACCACTTTTTACTATCCATGAAGTCTAAAATTATTATCTACCATTAAACTGATTAAACTGATTGATGAAATGATTTAATTCCTTAAAATTAAAAAAAAATCTATCTCTCCACAAACAAAATAGAAAATATAAGACCAATTAGATTTTGGCCCCACACTTCCCGTTACCCTGTATTTGGTTTAATGTTCGTAATGCATAAGTAAATGCAATGCTTCCAACGTAGCTTTGCACTATAACATAACATGAAAATTAAATTGCATCTCTCTACAAACAAAATAGAAAATATAAATTAAATTAAGTTTTTGCCCTTCACATTTGCCATTTCCCTTGTATTTGGTTAGAATTTTTGAATGAATAAGTGAATGCAATACTCCCATCGAGGGCTTAAATTTGATGTTTGACCCTACTTGTCAAGCAATTTTTTCTTGACTGTTATCTATTCAAAAATGCCCTTAAAATATAAATTTTGCTCTTTAAGGGGTTAGAACGATGGACGATGCGGAATAGGTGGCATGGAGAGTAATGAGTTGGGCTGGAGGATGTGAGGTGACGGATGGATAGGTGAAGTGTGTGTGCTGACGCAGTCTCATCATATCTCTGCATGGATTGACAGGCGTTGGTTGTATTGAATTTCCCGGGGATAGGGGTTGTGTGCATTTCCATCTTTATTTCTCTCCGTTTTTGGATGTTGGTCTTTCGTGTGATTGAAACATGGCATTTGGTAGTGGTGGCGGGAGATTGCAGGGCGAAGTGGGCTTGAAGGATGGTGATAGGGGGAAGAAGGTGGAAGCGGGAAACCAATGTGGTAGCTAAGTAGGAAGGATGTGAGTAGGACGGTGTGAGGAAGAAAAATGTTAGGGGAGAAGCTGGTCAAGAAGTATGCAACGAGGAAGAGACTGAAGAAAATGTCGGGTAAGGAGGCTATGGCGAATTTCATCAACCTATTTGAATAGGAGATAAAGAATCCGATCCTGTGAGAATGGTTGGGAAGGCTGTTGCAAAGGAGGTTAATGGTGCTGAGGTTTATGGCCCAATTGCTTCTAGACCCGGGTACTTCACGAAGTCGTTGAAATGTGTTTGGGGTAGCCCAATCTCTGTCGGTGGCTACGCTGCTATCAATTGCTGCTTCGTTGATCCTGATTCACGAAGACACGATAGAGGCTACAAAGATGGCGGAAGCCAATATGCAGATGATAATGGGAGAGACAGTTGGACACCGCGAAGGCTCTAGATGGTATTGCAGACAAGTTGGCGGTCCTCCACCTTGTGTGGCTTTGATTTTGAGAACGATGATGGTTCTGATGAGGTCTAGGGTCTACTGGTATGTTATGTTCAGTAGTTTTTGCCTGCATAATTTTCTTCTTCCTGATTTGAACTTTTTGAATTGGGGTATATGGGGCTTGGGGTAGATGGTAGTTTTCTATTATGTTTCACATACTATTACAACTTCTTCTCTGGATACAGTGGCTTAACGGTTTTTAATCCGATTTTGTTACAGGTTCCTGGTCCTTCAAAACCAGGTAAAAAAAAATCTACATAAATTTTGACAGTCTGTCCAAAATCTCTCCTTTCGTGTTATACAATCTTTTTAAAATTTTAATTGTATTTTATGATATAAATGACTAAATACTGCCATACGGCCATCAAGTTTAGGCCCTGCTGCGAGTCCCATCCTTTCTTTTTAATACATCTTTCCACTACAATATGACGGGAATTTTCCTTCCATCCTAGTGCCGCTAAATGATTTCTTGACCCTTACATATAGTTCTCCTTGTTCTAATCCATCTGTATCTGTATCCACCCTCATTCTGGCTATGATGGACCAGCTAAATTTCACACCAGTAGCCTGTCCCGATTGCTTCCCCGCACCTTTAAACAAAACACTTCCATCATTATCTTTGATTTCCTCAGTTACCTCTTCTCCAAACAATAGCCCTTCTTCTACCTTTAAGGTTTTGTCCACATCAACATCTTCTTCTGTCATACCTTCAGTTGAATATATCTCTTACCAGAGCTTTTCCAGATACATCTTGTAGAAGGGACACTCTGTGACCTGAATATTAGGATCCTCCAATCTGGTACCTAATTCATTGATAAAGATAAAGGGGCAGTACCACTTCCCAACTCTAACAACAGGGGGCCTCCTCTGTAAGAAAGAGAAATCAAAGACGAGAAGTTGTGCTCTCAGGTCAGCATTTTCCCCTTCAACATGAGCAAGTTTGCCATGATCACCGTGCATGTCTTTGGCTACAATACTCCAACTCTTCTCACCCAGGAATTGAGGAGGGAAACCATCAGAAGCTATGCACTTTGATGTGAATCTAAACTTCCCCGAGGAGATTATCTGCATATGCTGATATGAGTTAGTGGGTTGCAAAGATCTGGGACGAATGTTCTTCACACATCTACAACAGCAAATTGTTGCCATGTCTTCTTCAGTAGAGCCTGTTTCCACTAATCTGTCCACACCATCAAACATACAATCAGGTACTTAGTTATTCATATGATTGTTAATTACCCAAAAATATAGATTCAATACTTTATGTAATAGATAATATGGGGATGTTTTTTATTAGAGTAAGCAGGGGTTTTGAAAGGGCAAACATTGAAACCTAAAGAATTACAGGAACACACTCTATTTAAATATCATCCACTTCAATGGTCAAACACTCAATAGAAATTTTACACCTCATTCACAACAAAAAGTTGTAAATATTTGTCCTATTTTTATTGGTCAAAATTGATCTTTGATTGTTGAAATGAATAATATTTAAGAATAGCCCAAAGAACAAACACGAGACACTAACAGCACAGCAATCACACTACAACAGCAAAACTAACCAAAAAAAAAAAAAAAAAGCAAAAACCCGAAAAAAGATAATATGAGAATGTTAAATGATAACATAACTTTCAATATGATTGTTAATCTCTAAATATTGCTACTTAAATTCTAAACATTGTTGAAACAGTGAAAAACCCAGAGAGGAAAAATTTGTCCACAAAGAACAAATCACATAAAAGTAGCTATTTTCTTACCCCTTGTGCTTGCCTTCAGCTCGCACGACATAGTAGCAATGGGAGGAGATGGGTTGGTCCAAAGCAGGAATAAAATACACACTATCATATTCTGTTCTAGAGATTTTCCCATTACGTGTAGTGTATTCGATTGTTAAGCATTTGTCTTTGGGGAAATGGCAATTGTCGCAGGTTGCCTTTGAAGAATCCCCAACAGCAGGAGGCAGATGCAGAGTCCCCATTCTCACCGTCTTCATTTTCCTCAAGTAAGAGATATATGAAGACTAAGGACTAGCAGGCAGCGGGAATAGAACTGGCTCTGTCATTCATATTGATCAGATAATAAAGATGATTCATCACACTCTACTTAAATATCACACTTATCTTAAAATATATTCAATCAATATAGATAAGTTCAACCATGTGAGCAAATAGCTTTTGACCAGATACTATAAGTTTCTAATGACCGGATACTATAAGTTTCTAATTTATATGCTAATAGCGCTTCTTGAGGTATACTCAGTCAATTGGTAATGTTCAACCGTGTGAGCAAATAGTTTTTTACCGGTCCATACGAGGTCTTCATTAAAATAATTGTTGCAGAAACTAGGAAGTAAGATGATGATGCAAGATAGGAACTTTAACGTTTATCTGTGAGCTATTATACTAGCCATCTCTTTAGTTTATCTCTGAGCTCTTAGATCAGGCAGACACTTTAACTTGCAATTATTGTTTTTATTTTAGATTCCGCATGAATACATGGTTGACTTTGAACAAGCAGGAGTTTTCATCCACGTGCCATTTATTTATTTTTAAACACTTTCACAGTTTAGGACCCGACTCATCCTTAATCAAATAATACTAAACTTTGATTTTGAAAATACCAAGGAATTAAAAATTTGATCTAACAAATGCAGGAAGTGCATATTCGTGAAATTTTACTATTAATTCTAAGAATTGCTCAATGCAAGTTATAGAGATGAGACGAACATGAATTTAGTTTTATAAAATCATCACGTTCTAAAGGATCACCGATTTTAATTTTAGTGAAGAGAGAGAGTACATTACAAGAGAAGGTACATTACGCAAGATAACCTATAAGATCAATGGATCACACATACCTTAAGTTCTTTGTTGCATCCTACATTCATTTCCAACAGCTTGTTTTTCCTGCAGCAACTGTGTCCTTATCATCTGCACAAAACTAACTAGACAATCTCTTGTTAACACGATTCAGAAATCACTACATAGAAACTATAAAAGAACACCCTACATCCAGGGGACCTGAGTACTGGGGGCATCCTTTGCCGTCCAGACTACATACATACCATGTATCAATGGGATTGTTATCAATCAGATATGCACCCAAACTAAGCTATTAACTTAGCTATTTGTTGACACATGGGAACACTCCTAGGCCTGTGGGTTGCCTAAACTTGGAGTGGACCTCCAGAGTGAGCTGGTTCTCCTAATGAATTTTCTAATCTAAAAGATTTGTTGAGGAAAAAGGATAGAGGATAACTGAAATGTAAAACTAACATCTAAGGATGATTAAATATAATTCTAACTTCTTCAATCCCTTCACTCACAATCAAACTCTTAAAAAAAATTATGTACTGTCACAATCCCAATCGACATATGCAGTACATGAGTAATTTGTATGAAGGATTGGAATCAAACTCAACATACAACCTGCATTACATGAGACTTTTGTACCTAAGTTTGAAAAAATGATACATAACAAAGGATCTGACTCTTTGATCACAGTGAAACATCAAATCAACACTACAAAAAGAGACAAAAAATGGGAAAGGAAAATCTGTTGTTTGTATTATTCTGAAAGGAGTATGCAAAATGAGACTAAGTACAAAAAGTTTACAATGCTCTCTGCAAGTGAGCCAGAGAGAAAGAAACAATTGATGAGAACTTAGAAAAAAAAAGTTTTTCTCTCAATATATCCTCTAATTTTCCCAAGATGGATAAATAGGAAAAATGCCAAAAAAACACTCTGAAAGCCTACCTCCAAATCATTTTTTGAATCCATAGAAAAGCTATCAAAAAGCCCTCTAAAATATCTCCATAGTAAAAATAGAAGATGCCCAAAAGATACCTCAGGTGGTCCCACCAAAATCCACTCAAAATTGAGCTTTATCTGGTCAATTAAAGCTGCAATTTGTCCTTATTTGTCCAACTTCTCCCAGAAGAAAAATGAAATCCAAAACAAGATCATGCCTAGATTATCTCTACTTTAATTGCATAATAACAAATATTTTAAAGCAATTTATAGGATATTGCTTTAAATATCGTTTTACATGGATTTGCAGCTTTATTTCTTTAATTTGCCTTGATTTGATTTTTGCAAAAAATAATACTACAAGGCTTTTGTCTTGTCTTGCCAATCATATTACATTTAATTGTCTATAAAAATCATAAAATTATGAAGGCATAATATATGGTTTTGCAAAAATAAAAAGCCTATAAGGCTTATTCTCCATTTTCTCTACAAAATATCTCTAAGGAAAAATTTGATGTTGACTTACCTTTCAAGTGTGACTAAAAGACCTTAAGACATAACGCCTAGGCATTGCAAGGTGGACATAATACCACGATGGGCATTAGTTATCCATATGAGAATGAAAATTCAATGTGATAAAAATCACATTTGGTCTTAGGGTAAAAGATAACCCTAAAACAAAACACTGATGCCCTAATTTCTCAGCTCATTTTCACTTTCAAGTTTTGGAAGAAAAGAGGCTCTACCTTTTCCGCCACCAAGCCAGGGTTTGGAAACTTGACCCTCCATTTCCATTGGCACTTCCTGATGGATTTCAATGGAATTTTTTGATGGTTTTGGACAAAAAATGAAAGGTAAGACTCTTTCACACACATTTGATCCACTTCTCTTTCATTTTTTGAGGTAAAACTTGGACTTTTAAATCACGACTGTGTATTTCTCTGATGCATTTTTTACTCTCTGTTACTTCTTCTCTGTCCTCAGGCTGCCATGGATGATATTTTTGGGCTCATTTGAGTCATTGCATAAAAAAAAATTGCGGCCTTCATGCCTACATTCCTACTCAGAAACAAAAGGTAAGCTTTCCATTCACAAACTCTGCATACTCTTTTTCGTCTGTGATTTTCATTGGAAACCCCGAAGTGCATTTAACTGCTAAGAAGAAAAAGACTTTATTCCAACACTACCCACAACCACTATCTGTATTCTATGTTTTTCCTTTGAAACCCCAAATGAATAACCTTGTGGGTTTTATCTTGCTAAAAAGAAAGAGTTTCTCTATTTCATTGTCGTGACCTCTCTATATTTCTAAGCATTTATTCCTTTCAAATGAGTGCGAACTTCTACTTCTGTGTCTGCATTTTACTTGAAATCCTAATGGTTTAACTTGTTATGAAGAAAAAATATTCTCTCTGGCCACAAATTCTATGGCAAAAACAATGGTTTTCATTCATTTTCTAGTTTGCAAGAATAAACCTCAGGGTTCAAAACTCATCAACTTGTTACTGTATCTGGAACTCTACATATATTCTGATAAGGGTTTGTAATATAGCAACACTTGATCATATGAACTTGTTTCTTTTTCAATCACTTTCTGTATATTGTTATGATGTTCCTCTATCTCTGATAGTGCAAAATACACACTTTCACACTTTCACTTTCACCTGTAGATGCTCTTCCTATGCAGTGTGATGTGGGTTATGACATTTTGCAAAGAAAATATAATCTTAGACTATTTTTGAGAACCCATCCATATTTTGTGTATTATGGTTTTCCTGCACAATGAGAACTCAACTTCTCTATTTTATGGTATCTCTGCTTTCCCATTTCATTTACTCTTTCTATTATTGCAAAGATACCATATGATGAGGTCAATCATGAGAAAAGGATGATGAGGCTCATTTCCTTGTTGTCCTTCTTGAAATCTGTAATGATAATACACACACTATTCCTTTCTCTCTACAGCAACTATAGATGAACATGAACTTTGAGACTATTTTCCTTTTTCAATGGTAAAGTGCATTTAATACATCTATATACTTGTATATGCTCCATTTGATGAATGTGCACTTTTATTCTACTTTCCATTTACTTGATATGGCTATATTCAATCTGTATCATGGTATGTACTTACTTGCTGTTAATTCAGTTCATTGTATTACATTAAATGTAATCATACACATACCACATTTGAATGATCATGACTCCTTATTTCATTGTAACATGGCATCTCGGTGTGCAACTTTCAACTATATCATCTTGACTATATTACAGTCTGATAGTGATGTCATTTCTTTATAATTGTTGTTATTCATAGGATATGATTGAAATACTTAAATATCATTAAGTGATGTTGTTCATTTGCAACTATGTTTGGCATATAAATGATGTAACTATACATGTAACCTCTTATGCCTTAGCTATTCCACTATTTCTTGATGGAGAACTAAAACCATGACTGATCACCCTATATATGATAGTTCTTTTTACATCTGCTTATGATGGCATAATCACTTCCTTTTGCCTCTTGTATGCAAGCATTATGAAAAGATGATTTGATAAATATGTTTACAATGCATCTTTTATGTTGGCATTGGATGTCATATGCCTTGACCAACATAAGACTGTTGTCTTGTCATTGCTTACAATTGTATTCTTCTTATGTAATGATTGTTGAGCTTCCTTGAATGAGTTCATTGTCCTTTTATATCTTTCATTTAATCTCATTTGAATTGACAATTATAGATGGGCAATGAGCTTATAGCTTACGCACTCAGTGAATGTAATACTCTTTAGCTAGATATGTTTTGATTTGAGGAACATGAATATGTACTCCTTTTCATCCCCTCTTAAGAATCAAGGGCAGCATGTTGGGCTAAACCCTTGTGGGAGCCCACTTTGCACCACATGCTGAAATATCTTCAAACAACAACATAACTTCTTCTATACCTGCATAGGAAACAAACATGTTAATTTAAAACAATGAAGCTCAATGATTGTTTCATTTTCAATCTCTCTTGCATATGGATGATTTGATATCTGATATAGTACATCATATGCAATATATTATGTCCCTATTGATAGGCACACAACAAACCATATCTGGAGCTCTAACAAAACTTTTTCCAATCGTGTAGATTCTCTCAAAGATCGGGAGCAAGGAGGAGCTAGCTGCAATGAAGATCAACCAAGACCCCTAAATATGTAATGATGGATATACTTTTTCCCTTCTTATCTTCAGATTCATAGTGTATTTCCTATGTTTGTGCTAGTTCAGTTATTCCCACGGCTTGTTTGGGACATTTGATCTGTCTTTCTTTCATTCAATGCAATGTTTATTCCATTTGTATCTCATTTGTAATATTGAATGATCATTGTAATGAAATGGAATAACTTATATCACTAATGAATACTCTGGAACGCAATGAACAATGAACTGATTTTCTTTCTAATGATAAAACTGTACCCTCCTATTTTCAAGCACTCCAAACTATGCAAAATTATCATAGAAGACAAATGTTAAACTTTTCATCTTAAAATGAACTTAATGAACCAGCTCTGCCAATTTGAGTTGTAGGTGAAAAATTGGTAATAGGGATCAAGGCCCCCTCCTTTAGATGCGACTAACATGGGAAATATGAATATGTAGTTCTATTTTGCAATATTTTTGATGTAACTATGAGTGGGTATGCGGCCCTTTCTAGGGTGATTTCATGCCCCAAACAGTTCTTCGTCAGCTACCACCCACTCAATGAAACAAGGACAAAAATTAGTCCACTACCACAAACACCTAAATGGGTGTTTGTCAATTAGTCCTATTGTGGAGGAATCCCTATTAGGTGTGTGCTCATGAAATCAAATTTACTTCCTCAAACCAAATTAGGTAATGTCGTGACTAAGTCCATCTCTGATTCCCTAGTATTTTATGACCCGTAGATAGGGTTTCTAGATCGGACTAGTTGCCCTATCTAACATTTTTCAAGCCATCTCTAAATTAGACTTTTGTTGTCGACAAGTCTCATTTTCTAGTAATAGTTTGAAAGGTTTTCTAAATGAGCATTATAGCCTCTATACTTAAAAATTTACATGGTAATCATCATGCGACTATTTCTATAGACTCGACCTTTCTTTTTAGTTAATCTTCTTAATGAAGTATCCAAGGAGATTTTCCCTTCCTACAGATTTAACTTCGACATGTCCCTTGTTACTCCCTGATGATTTAGAGAGACGATGCCTAGATGTCATTGTTGCAGCTATGTTAGGAGTAAGGTACTTGATTCAATGTGACGACATTACCCATAAACATGAAACAAAGGTACTGTAAAAACTAAACACTGTGATTTGTTTGAGTTTGGACATTTATTTACAAGTTTACCTATCTAATAGAAAAGAAAATTTGCATGATAACTAATTAAAGAAATTGGTAAGGGAAAGATACTTCACTGAATCATAATGTAGATAAAAGATGCTTGATCATTATGCTTTGTACATAATTGAATAGAACTAGAAAAGAAACTTACTCAATTTCATAAAGCATACAACTAGAAAGCTACTTACATCAATTCATAAACTAGAAAAGATATTCTATCAAAATGCAAAATTTAGTCTAGGACGAAATGAAGAATCATTCTAAATCTACTAAATACAATATATCAATAAATCTATTTTACTTTACCACAAGTCCATAAGAAAAGTTACTTATAATCATTTCATGTAACATAAGGACTATACCTTCTCATGACCTTTCAAGTTAGCATACCAACAAAAAAACATCCATTCTTACTATATATAAAGAAGAGTAGAATTCCTAATCTAACAAAGTTCAAACAAGGAAAGATCTAGACCTACTTAATTCATCATTTTTCAATCAATAGGACAATAGAAAGTTCACATATGCAATCCCAAATTTTGTACCGAATCGTTCTTAATCCAGTAATACCCTTTTTCGATCATTTTGAAACTCTAATATAAGATATGATAGTGAGTTGACCTTATACCCGATTTAGGCACTTATGATAAGATTTATAATATAAAATATATTCCTATCTATCCTTCATACCCATTATGTGTGAAAATATATAAATACATGATATCAATTGAGATACGATTTCTTTACTCTCGCCAAGGTTTGAGTGTGAGATCCACCACCAAAAAAAAAACATGATACCTAATCTTAATCGTAGTGTCTTCAGTAAGAAAAACCAATTAGAATATTAAGGGTGAACCAAGAAGCTTAGGTTGAAGTATTAATAGTAACATAAAAATTCACCATCATCATCAAGGTAATTTTTCATAAAGAGTAAACAACTCCTCAATTATGTAAAAATTTCATCATATAAATCCATGTCTCTCTATCATACTTTCTAAATGTCAGTATAAAATAAGAATAATCTTTATGGATTCATTTTGTATAGTTATCTCTCAAAATTCTTTGTATATAAGCTATCCTTGTATCTCTATATTAATTATCTTTTATTGTTTTCTTGTATATATTTTATCTTTATATTCTTACACCTTTGCAAATTATTTTACTCGTACTTTGTTACACACTATTTCACCTTATTCCTCTTATTATTTGATCTACCTATTGTACACTTCTTACATACCATGTCATTAATTCTATTATTTCCTTTTGTACCATTTATTATGTTATCACTTGTATCTTTTCATATCATTTACATTATGTAAATTTTCCTTTTAACATTTTATACTATTGTTAATCAACTTGTGAATATAACTTGATCAAAGAAAAACAATGATTCTTGATGATGTACTCTTCAAATTAGAGAACTTCTTGATTTGCTTCGTTCATGGTCATAGGTTATGTTACTATAAGAATCCTTGCTTAGGTTAAGATTTTTTTTAGTGTCTAAACAAATTCATCCACTTTTCCACTCATTATTCATGTCATGCATCTATCACGGTTCATATTTTCAATACATCCCATGACTGTAATTGCAATTGCATTCTATTTATGCACTTGATTTCAAAATAAGTTAAAAGCACATTAATGACTATATAACTATAGTTCTTTTAACTAGTGGACATTAATATCTAAAATTTAGTATAATTTAACATTGCTTAATAAATTTAGGCAGCCCCAACTTTCCCATGTCCTAGTTGCTTCCCCATTCACAAGTCACCTCCCCTTTCATTCTACAATCTCTGGAGCATGTAACCTATATACAATAGGAAATAAATGTGATCTCTATGGGCTATTTCTCACTTTCAATCGAATAGATACATATAAATTTTTCAAAAATTAGATTTGTTAACTAATAAGATTTTCAAATACTAATATAGAAAGTTGTTATATTTGATAGAAAATTTATATAATTATGGTAAATCCTACTTTTTAATAAGTTAATTATGGTAAATCCATAGCCTTTGACAGCATACTTCATGTCTGCGCTAAAATGACACTCAGGAATAGGGTATGTACATTACAGAAGGGGAATTTTTGTCAAATATTATAGTTGGAAATACTCTGATAGACATATATACAAAAGGAGGATGCACAACCAAGGCACGTCAGTTGTTGTCAAAATCCCTTAAAGAAATGACACCTCATGGAATGCAATGAAAGCACATCTACTGTTTGACAAAATGCCTAAATGAGATGTCGTCTCATGGGATGCCAAAATGGCAGGATATTCACAAAAATGGATTTGTGGTAAAGCCAAAGGCTATAACCCACAAAGAAATGTTGCCAAGACTAGGCATGTCTACTATTTGACAAAACATGTCTACTATTTTGACAAATTCCCTCAAGAAATGTTGCATCATGGACTGCAATGATTGTAGATCGTATACAAAATGGATTAGTTGAAAAGGAGTTAGAAAATTTCAAAATGAAATTTGTAGATGTAAAGTCAAAGGCCATAGCCTTAGTTAACTGAAGATGCAAGATCAAACTTTCAAATGATATTACAGTTGGAAATGTTCTGGTAGACATGTATGCAAAATGAAGATGTACAGACAAGGCCACGTCAACCATTTGACAAAATCCCTCAAAGAAATGTTATCTCATGGCCTGCAACAATTGTATGATGTGCACAAATTGATTCATTGAAAAGGAGTTAGAAATTTTCAAATAAATGAAATTGGCAGATGTAAAGTCAAATTTCACAACCTACACTAACATCCTCCCCGTCGGTGCCTACGTGGGAGCTTTGGAACAAGGTATAGACATAAATCAAAGCATAAAGGAGTGACAAATTTCATAAGATGTTGTAGTTGCAAATGCCCTGGTAAGCATGCACAATGCACATGAACTGTTTGTCAGAATCACCAAAATCTAAAACCTTTGCCAAAGACCTCCCTGCCTATGCCCAATGGTGATTATGAATAGGGTATGGAAATGTTTTTCAGATATTACAATTGGAATTGCTCTAGTGGACCAGTATGCTAATTGTGGGAGTATAGACAGAGCACGTGGACTACAGGATATGCACAAATTTGATGAAAAGTCTTTAGACACGTTCAAGCAAGAATGAAGTTCAGGAACAGGGTATGGACATCTATCCTAGCATAATGGAAAGGGGGGTTTATATCAACATATTTATTACAAATGCTACTTCCATTCACCAAAACCTTCATAGAAACTTATAAACAAATTTTCCCATGATTGATTGCAATTATCCTAAGACACATCATGAATTCAAAACTAAAATAAATTTATTAACAAAATTTCAAGAACCAAACTTTGAAAGGAAAAGAAACAAAATGATGGAGAGGAGAGCTCTTACAGATTTCTCTAGCACTCCAAACTAGATTTTAGTGTGTCTCTCCTTCCTAGACTATCTATGCTATTTATAGAAAAATTTAACCCTTGTGGAGGAAAATCCAAGTCTCAAGTCAAGTCTTCTAATTAAATGCTTCCTCTCTATTTTTGAAACTGCCATTCAATTCTTGTGGAAAAGGACTCATTAATCTTAAATGTTTTCTCTCAAATTTTCCAATTGTCATAAATGCATGTGGAAACCTCCAAAGCCTCAATAAATTCAAGTGGGAAAAAAATTTCATTTATTTTATAAATGTGAGCTTGGAGTCTTCACTTGAGAATGAGGGGCGCTGAACCTCATTTACTCCTCTTTCTAGAAGTGTCCTTTCTCATTTATTTAATTAGAATTTTAAATTAGGATACAAAAATCACTATTTTTATTATTTTATTTTTAAAAGAGACTATATTTATATTATTTAATTTTACTAGCTTTTATGTGTGTTATTTGAAAATAAAATACCTACAATTTAGACATAGTATTCTAATCAAATTTAAACTCAAAAGTGGGTTGTGACATAATTGGAAATACACATATATAAGTATATTCTTTTAAGAACAAAACAAATTACAATTAATTTTATTGACTAAGTTCATGGATTATTATGAATTGGAATTTCTGATTGGTGTAATGATTGACGACAAAATTCAACAAAATGTAACCAATAAAAGTTTTATGATAATAAATGCATATAGTAGTGATGTAGCATGTGCACACACATAGGTATAGTTGTCACATGCAACTAAGGGAAAAATGATGTAATGTGTAACATCAAAAGAGTGACCAGGGTGGCCAAAGGGAATCCTGGGCCAGCTGGTAGTGGGGGAGTATTAAGAGATGTGAAAGGTAGGTTTATTTTGGTTGTGGTGCTCCTATTGGGTATCTAGTCTAATCACTACACCAAAGTTGCGGCAGCCTACCATAGTATCAGAGGCTAGCCTATTCCAATGGTTATAAGAAATTTTGGGTCGAAGGGGACTCACTTAATATCATAAAATGTCTTAAGAACATTCAAGCCCCTAGTTGGACTATTCATATGTTAATTAAGGACTCGATCAATATGATCAATTCCTTCAAAGAATCCCTTATTTTGCATATTTTTCAGAAAGGAAATGGGGTGGCCAACATCATGGCCAATGAGGGAGTTATTTCCCATGCACTTCAAAGATGGGAAACATACTCAGACTTGCCTAGTGAGGTGAAGTCTATCATATCCAATGAAGGTAATAATGATTAAAGCTTCAGTTTTTATTACAAGAGTTAATATGATGATTACTCTACAATAACTCACACACTTTCTAGGTAGGTCAAGGACCTTTTCGGTTAAAATTAGCAAGGTTTGGTTTCTTTTGTAGAAGTGGGAGTGGAATTCTGAAAGAGACAATTTTATTGTGACAAAAATGGGAGGTGAGAGAAATAGAGTGGAGCCTTGCTCTTGCAATGGGGTCCAAAGAAGACCTCATTTATGGAAAGTGACGATGGATGAGGGGCTCATCCCTTTCATGGAGAAGTTGCATGGGTCCAACCTAATCGCTACTAAATTTTTTGTCAAAGGGTGGTATGGTAGAAAAATTAAAGCTTATGGGATTGAGACAGAGATTACAGAAGAATTCATAGCTAGAATTACGAGCTTATCAGAGGAAGGAAGAAAGGTGTTTAAGGATTGCAAAGCAGGTGAGGAGCCACTTAAAGTTTTCTTTAAAGGCAATGAGAGAAACTTGCTCATCAAATTCCATTCAAAAGCTACAAAAGGAATCTCATCCAACTCATTGAGCTGAAGAATTCTGTTATGCTGAATTATAAACAATGGCAGACCAACATCCAATACAGTTTTAAGTGTCTGGAGTTCAAATTCTATAGATAATATAGGCTTTTTCCCATAAACCAATTCATATGGTAAAAACTTCGTTGTGGACTTCCAAGTGGTGTTGTAAGCCCAAACTGCTTCAGGGAATCTACTAGCCCAATCTTTTTTGTTCATTACCACTGTCCTTGTTAGAATATTCTTGATTTCTCTATTAGTTACTTCTACCTGCCCATTTGCTTGAGGGTGGTAAGGTGAAGATTTTTTGTGCTTGACTTGGTATAAATCTGTGAATGCCTTGATTACCTATGAAGTAAACTAAGGTCCTCTGTCTAAAACTATTGATCTTGGGGCTCCAAATCTCAAGAAAATTTTATTGTAGAGGCAATCAACAACTTTTTCTTCTCTTGCAAATTGTAATGCTTGAACCTCAGCCCACTTAGTAACATAGTCTGCGCACACTAGAATATACTCCTTGCTTGATGATGGTGGTGAAATTGGTCCCACAAAGTCTAGACCCCATTGCTCAAACGGTTCCATCATGACTTGAGGATGTAGCAGCATTTCCTCGGTAAAGGTTGGCTGCCCCATCCTTTGGCACTGGTCACAGTGCTGCACATACTTCTTTGTGTCCTTATGAAGAGAAGGCTAGTAGTAAGCAGCTCCAAGGATCTTGTGGACTGTCCTGTGGAAGGAGTAGTGGCCACCAGATGTTTCATCATGACATGCTCTCAACACATCAAAAGTCTCATCAACTTTTAAGCACCTGCGTAGAATGAAATTAGGACCACATTTAAATAGTAAACCATTCAACCATTTGTAGGATAAACTTTCTTTAACTAAAAATTTTCTTTGTTTTGAAGTAAAATGGGATGGATACAAGCTTGTAGCTAAAAGATTAGCTATGTCAGCAAACCAAGGTGCAGTAGTGGATATGGCAAAAAGATGTTCATCTACGAATTTGTCCTCCACTGGTTGGTCCTCTCCTCCTGTATGCAATCTTGACAGAAAATCAACAACCAAATTAAACTTCCCTGGATTATCAACTATGGTAATATCAAATTCCTGCAATAGCAATAACCACCTGATGATCCTTGCACCTACTACTGGTTTATTCATTAGGCACTTAATGGCTACATGATCAGTGTGAACAAATATTTTATATCCAGTGATATAATGCCTGAATTTGTTTATAGCATAGATAACTGCCAAGAATTCTTTTTCAATTGTTGTATAATTTGTTTCTGCAGAGGTAAGATTTTTGCTAATGTAATAAATGGCATGCATACTCTCTCCTTCCTCCTTTTGTCCTAAAACTTCTCCAATGAATTCATTTGAAGCATCAGTTTGTATGTGAAATGGTAAAGTCCAATTATGTCCCCTTAAGACTGGTGTGACAGTAAGCTTCTCCTTCAAAGTTTCAAATGCTGATTGACAGTCTTCTGTCCACAGAAATTCTGTTTCTTTGTTAAGCAGGGTAAACAGGGGGCAACTATTCTACTAAAATTTTCTATGAACCTTCTATAGTAGCCTGCATGACCTAGAAAACTTTTGACAACAGTCTGATTTTTGGGTGAAGGCAACTGTGTGATTATTCTATCTTGTTCTGATCCACTCTGATCCCTTTTTCTGAAATATGGTGTCCCAAAACAATTCCTTCTTCCACCATCATAAAACATTTCTCATGGCTAAGGGACAGTCAATTTTTATCACAGCACTTTAGTACTTTCCCAAGGTTTGTGAGAGCTTCCTCAAAGTTATCCCCATACACAGTAAAATCATCCATGTAGACATCCATGCATTCATTAGCCGGTTCAACAAAAATAGCTAGAACCAGTCTCTGAAATGTAGCTGGGGCATTGCATAGCCCAAAGGGAAGAACTTTGTAAGCAAAGGTTCCCTAGGAGCATGTGAAGGTGGTTTTGTCTTGGTCTTCAGGTGCTACTTGAATTTGATTATACCCACTGAATCTATCTAGAAAAGAAAAATACTTTCTCCCAGCAAGATTGTCCAAAACTTGGTCAATAAATGGTAAGGCAAAGTAGTCCTTTTTGTGGCCTTGTTGAGTTCTCTATAATCAATACACACCCTCCATTTCCCATTCTTTTTAGGCACAATGACAAGGGGTGAGACCCATTGACTGTCTGAGATTGGATATATGAACCCTGCCTAGAGTAATTTTTCTATTTTAGTTTTGACAATGTCCTTTAAAGCAGGATTCAATCTTCTTTGTGGTTGCCTGACAAGTTTAATATCCTTAGTGTAGATATGATGGGTATAGATCTCAGGAGGTATGCCTTTCATATCTTGGTATTCCCAGGCAAAAGATGCTAAGTGGGAGACCAAAAGCTGGATAAGTTTTTCTTCCTGACTTGCTGTTAACTGAGTATTTATATTAAGTGTTTCCCTGGCAGAATCATGACCTGTTTTGTTATTTGATCCATAGATGTGGTAGGTCCATACATTGGTGTCATGGTATTGAGAGGACAAGAATGTAGAAGTAACATGTGGAAGGTAGCTAAGTCCCTGTAAAAGGTTTCCCCACAAGGAATAATGTTGGCAAGGGTACAATGAAATGAAATAGGAAGTTCTCTCTGAGGATCTTGGGTGAGTTCCATCACATCTTTATTGATTAGGATGTGAGTGAAGTCTTCCATTGTATCATAGTATACTTCTTCTTCTAATTCTCCTAGATGTTCCCTAATGGTTACCATAGCTAATGAGGCACTGTTGTCCATGTTCTCTGGTTCATCCACCCATACTCTTCCTGTGTAATGCACCGATGGTTTAGCTGGAGGATACAAAGATATTTTCTTTAGATCTATCCCATTAGAAATGACCATATCTCTAGTTTGAAAATCAATAGATGCTGCTACAGTAGCCAGCCATGGTCTTCCTAAAATCAGCGGATAAGCATTTCTCTGGTTTCTAGGTTCTAGTATTAAGAAATCCACTGGGAATTCCCATGAATCTATCACAATAGGTACATCAGTGATTACTCCTTTTGGAATAGCTACTGACTGATCAGCAAGTTGAAGAATTGTAGTTGTGGATTGGATACCTGATAGGGCTAACTTGTCAATTGTATGAACTATCATCACATTAATTGCTGCTCCTAAATCAACCAAAACATTTGAAATTTCTACCCCCGAGATGAAAACAGTTATGACAGGATTTCCAGGGTCTCCATATTTTGGGAGGAGAATTTCTCCCATCAATAGATCCACTACTTTTCCTTCCACCTATATTGTAGAGGGAAAGCTTTTCTTTCTACCCTGTGTTTTGATACAATACTGTTTAATGAACTGATTTAGTTCCAGTACATCTCTGATTGCCTGGAGAAGAGGAATTTCAATGTTTAGCTGCTTGATTTCTTGTAAAAGTTCTAATCCCTGATTGGTTTGGATTTGTTTTTGTAGAATCTTTCTCTGGGGAGCATTCTGTTTAAGTTGTTCTGGGTATGGTGCTAGCTTTTCCATCTCTGGAGCATCTTCGGAGCTCTTATCAGAATTGTGTTCAAGACTGTTCTCTGGAGCAGGTTTTTTAGGAGTAACTCTGAAGTTGTCTGTAGATAATTTTTCTAGCACCTTTTCATTAGTAATCTCCTCTGGGGATTGATTGGATGGATTTTCTGGTTCCTCGTCATTGGTTATTTCAACTATAGTTGGAGGAGAGGGTCTTGGGAATGCTTTCTTAGAACGCAGATGGAGATTATTTGAATATATAGCATTAATTCCAGCCAGATTTTCTTTCTCTGTCATGTAGACAGTTGCTCCCTGTTTATTTCGTGGGTTTGGTATAGGCTGAGCTGGTAAAGTTGGTTGACTAATTGGTTCATTTTGTGTTTGACCCTGTGTGTTGGAGGATCCAGTTAGTAAAGCTTGTTGTTGAGGTTGGAAACGTCTAGGTTGTCCTTGGTATTGTTGATGGTATCCCTGTTGAGGACCCCATTGAGGTTCCATGTTTTGTGATCTAAACTGTGGTGGCCACTGTTGATTTCCCCAAGGCTGATTTTGCCAGTTTTGGTTTTGCCAATGGTGACTTGGCCAATCCTGCTGTCCCCAAGGAGGATTATTTTGAGGGCCATGCCAAGTTGGATTCCACTAATTATTTCCCCAATTAGAAGGACCCCTATAAGAAAACTGGTTTGGATAATGATTATAAGGGAAATTTCTAGTTTGTTTTTGTCCCACATAGTTCAACTCCTCTTCTATCTCAGCATTCTTTTTACTCAATCTTTTCAAGGCTGGAAGTTGATTACACTGACTGGTAGGATGTTCCCTATCACAAATCTGACAAATCTTTGATTTGTCCAAGGGACATTCTCTCAACAGGTGTTTATTTCTACACCTAGGACAATAGATGGAGAGCGGTTTAGTTGCTTTGTTTTGATCAGTTGTTCTAGTTTTTTCTTGAATCCCATCCAATGTGGTATTTAGTTGGACCAAAATGTCTGTTTTTAGATTTACAATTTCCTCCATCAACTATCCTATTTCATTCTTCCCTTTAAAAGTTTTGGATGACCTTACTCCATCTTGGGTTTTGGAATAGTTCGTACAGAGTTCCTCTATATGAGGTATTTCCATTTTGTTAATGTTCACTTTTCCCATTAGGTCCAGTGCCTACTTTGATTCTTTATCCAATCCTTTTATAATTAGGGTTCTGGCCAAGGAGTGATCCACTGGATTGCCATACCTTCTCAAGACAAAATTAAACCTATCCACATAGTCTTCTAAGGATTCTTCCTCCCCCTGCCTAATTTTAAACAATTCTTCATTTTTATTACTGGATCTGCAATAATCTTGGTATTTTTCTAAAAACTCTATTTCCATTTGATCCCAAGAATGGATAGAACCCTGGGGTAAACCCATAAACCATCTCATCGCAAAATCTTTCAGGGTTGAAGGGAACAGTTTGAGTTTCTGGTTATCTGATCCATAATCATAAGTTTGGCAGACTACTTTGAATTCAAACAAGAACTGATCTGGATCCTCAGAAGAAAGTCCTCTAAAATTTGGTAGATGTGCTGGTGAGATATTCTTCATAGGAGCATTGTCCCCAGCAGCCAAAACAATAGGATAAGAGAAGGTTCTTGGAGCCTGATTTTCCTCTTCCCCATGATCATCACTTTCCATGTTTAGTACTGTTCTTCTTCCTAAGGTTCTAGGAAATTATTTTCTACCAAAGGTTCTGCCTCAACTTCTTGTTGTAATTACTAGATGTAATTGGCAAGTGGAATGTCTGGAGGATCTAAGGGATTGCTGTTTTGAAGTGCAGGTTCCAAATTAAGATCTAGGTTTCCTTCTTCAACAAGATTTTGTACCACCTCACTGCTTTCCCCTATGGTGTGTTGTTGGGGTGTCTGCTTAATATATCTTCTTTTTAGATCTCTAGCTCTAACCATATAGATCTGTTCTAAATATTGTTTTAGCTCAGTGTCCCTAATTAACACAAACTTTTCCCCAGCAATGGTGCCAAAAATGACAAGGTGTCGCTATCCCTCATCATTTAATCTATTTTCAGATGTCAAAGAACCAGGGCTGTGTCCATGACTGTCTGCAACTAGGGATCCTATCGTTACCAGTTTATAGCTAGTCCTAATTTTTAAAAGAAAGATTAATCTATCTGCTTGTTGAATAAATGTAATGAATGCTAGAAAACAGAATAAAATAGGAAATATACTCAAAGCAAAGAAACAACATGCATCTATCTATTAAAACAGGAAACACCTTTATAAGAGAAAACTAAAACAATAGAATAGTGATACTAGCCTCCTGCCTAAGTGGTGAGAGTGGGCCCTTGCCCCACACCCTTGAGGCTGAAGGCTATAGTAGGAAATCAACACAAAAGATGATCAAAACTAAATTCAGTCCAATTCATTCATTTCTGCATTCATGAAAATATGGCTATAATAGAACTAAGATCTCTGAGAATCAGAATAATTTTATCATTATTATTTTCTACTATTTTTGAGAGTATATATAAAAATGAGTGATGATATATCACTGAACTTATCTACCAGTCTATCTATGAGATGACACCATCTCTTTATTGTACTTAACTGTCTAACTTATGAAAAATCATCATGCGAGAAAGGTAGACTTGAGTGGAACAGAAGTCCACTCAGAGTCTAAGTTTAAGTCTTAATACACTTGGGCATCAAAGCCCTGAAAATAAGGATATTGGTTTAGTTCAGTTCGTAACTCATGCAAAATCTTTGAAAAGATAAAACTTCAGCAATTTAACTAATAGTTGACCCTACACCACTCAGGTGATGCTTTGAGTGAAGTGAGGGGTAATAAGATCGCTGTTGAGAGTGTTTGGTCGACAGCTCTGCTTGGAAACATGCCCTACACTTAGGAGGCACCAGAGATAGCCGTTTCTATCTGCAGCTCCGGAGATACTCCAGGCTCTCACAAAGCTCCAGAGAGGCATTCCCCATATCTTCAAAACTTTAGGTGTCATGGTTCTTTGGTATTGTCTTTGGAGATCATTGAGGATGATCTCTGGAGATGCACAAAATCACTGTTCCTGGTATCTACACCTGTTGATTCAAAAAGAGAGAGAAGCTCTGCATTTTTCCATCAATCCCATGCACATTAGTCACCTAATTAGAAATTCTAATCTTAAGTAATCTATCTTAATTAATCACAAAATAGAACGATCTTGCTAACTTATTTGGGTGCAGACACTAGGAAGATGAACTGAGAGAGAGGAAAAAGAGAGGCAAAAAGATGTATTTCATGAGTGCAATTTGCCACTCATCACTTCCGGTGATCAAAACGTCATGAAACTTGGAACATACATAAAATAACACTGTATGAAGCTCTGTTCCAAACCACAGAAGCTCAATAGCACAATGATGAAAATACAGAGCAATCTTCTAGACAGTCTTCAAAGAGTAGACATTCTAAAACAAAGACTATCACTTACTTCTAGAGGCAAAACCTTTATTGCATTACCACATACAACTCAAGATCAGTAGGATAGATCATACAACATGCTTTAAACCATGAGGCATCCTTTCTTAACATCTGATTCTCTTAGTGCTTCTAATTCCCATATCAATAAGGCTTCAAACTCAACTGTGCTTTGATTAGGAATGTAGCCTTTATGACCTCCAATAATGTGCTTTCTCTTCCTTAGGAATATGCAACCATGAACAGTATCTTACTTTCCTAATAGTGTTGACATTAGTGTATGCTATGTTGACATCAATGACAACACATATGGTTAACACTAACCACCCTTAATTGTAGAGGATCCTATGCCTAAAGAATCCTCTCTAACAAAATGAAGTAGCTAGCATATCTAGTATCGAAGAGCTTGAGGATTTCTTTCCTTGAAAAAGTCCTAAATGAAGAAAGTGAGATGTGATGGTTGCAAATAAACATCTATATGTCTATAGATTTTTCCACCACTACCATCACTCAATCTATCTTCCCAATGTCTTTCAATGTGTTGTTAAATAGATGAACACAACATGGGGTCCAAAAATGTTCTTGTAAGCACCCTCCACCACCAAGACAACTAACTTACATACATGAGTTGAATTGGTCACCACTTGTACAACATAAGAGGCTCCAACCTCTCCTATGGAATCCTTCAAAATCTAAAATTGGAAGTTTGCATGCTTCCTCTTCCTTGAACAATTAAAATTTATAATAAAATAAGAGCCAACTAAACATGTGACAATGATATTCATGAGTGATAGATGTTTAATATTGCACCACCCATCCATTATGATAGAGAAACCATCCTTTATCCAAGTTTGCCTCATTTCTTCCATCAACACACTCACCTTATAATATTCTCTATCAAGGAGGGTAATGTGTAGCTCATGTTCTCTTTGGGGAAATGAGAGACTAACAATAGTTACATATTTGAACATTTGTTTGAAATAGGGAGAATATGCCACATCAAATGGTATGGCATGGGCATACAAAACTTGGTAATGGAAGACTTAGCCACCTCTCACGATTGTGCCTTAAACAACCTTG